>OZ018329.1:132024239-132624239 GCA_963969495.1 Ceratothoa steindachneri
ATAGCCGATTTTACCTCATCTCTCTCCGGCTGTGCAATCTTTTCTCGCCTGGATCTGGTTCATGCTTTCAACCAGATCCATATTCACCCAGACGATATTTCAAATAGCATCACCACTCCGTTTGGTACTTTTGAAATGATCAGAATGCCTTATGGTTTGCGAAATTCTGGCCAGACCTTCCAGCATTTCATGGATCAGGTTCTCAGAGGTCTTCCTTTTGTCTTTTGCTACATTGATGACGTGCTAATAGCATCTTCCTCGCTCGAAAAACACCTTTCTCACCTTCATTAAGTCTTTTCTCGCCTTCAAGAGTACGGTATCGTATTCAATACTTCTAAGAGTCTTTTTGGTGTCGTGCAACTCTCCTTCTTGTGGCACCATGTTTCGAGTGTCGGGATCAGCCCACTCTAAGAAAAGTTACCGTGATGCGCAATTTTGCTCAACCCACATCACGAAAACTCAGACGTTTCTGTGGCATGGTCAATTTCCCCCACAGATGCATTCTAAATTTTGCCCAAGTCATGTAATCTATCAAGTCTATGCTGTCTAAAACCAAAAAGAACTCTCCTTGCGAGGGATCTACTGAGGGGAGCGACTCATTTTCTCGGACCAAAGAGGCTATTGCCCGCGCTGTGGAATTGACTCATCCTTCTCCAGGAGCCCCCATCAGCGTCGTCTCAGACGCATCCTCAACTTATATAGGTGCAACTTTGAAGCAGAAGATTTGTGACCTATAGCAACCTCTTGCTTTCTTCTCTCGCTCTCTTTCTGATTCCCAAAAGAAGTATAGTACGCTCTAACGTGAGCTGCTTGATATATACCCTCAATCCGTTACTTTCGTTCATATTTGGAAGGGCGCCACTTCATTTGGACGGTGGTTGCTCCTTTCAATTCACGTCTTTGGTGCACACTGCAGTTGTTACTCGTCCCCCTCGACTTTATCCTGCAGATGACGAGCGATATTCACTATGTTCCTGGCTCTTCAAACGTCGTGCCAGACAGACAGGCTTTCTCGCATTTCCGCGATTTCGAGCATGCAACTCTCTCACACTGCGTCCATCGATCATGCGACAAGGGCGCTGGCCCAGGATGAGGACACGCAAACACTGCATCACTCTTCTCAACTCGTAGTTCGCGAAGTCGAATTATTAGAGTCTTTACAGGCGCATCCTTGTCGACTTTTCATTGCCTGACTCTTCTCGTCCTCTCATTGTCCTCGCTTACCGTCGCCATATTTTCGACCAAATTCACGAACTTTTATATCCCGGCATCAATGCACCATGCAAGCTCGTCGCATACCGCTTTGAATGGCCAGGTATGAATGCCGATGTGGCTAAATGGACTCGCCTATGCCTGGCATGTCAGCGTGCAAAAGTCCATCGCGACATGAAAACTCCTCTGGTCCCATTTCCTCTACCTTCGCCACGTTTTGACGCACTTCACGTCGATCTAGTAGGTCATCTTCCTTACTCCCATGGTTACAAATATATTCTCACCATTATCGGTCATTTTACTCGCTGGCAGAGGCAGTTCCTATCCCGGACATCAGAACTTCCACCGTCACTCGAACTTTCGTCTCAGGATAGGTTGCTGGCAGACGGAAAATCGTTGTTTTCGGAGCCGTTGCAAGACTTTATAGAGTTCTTATGACGCTTGTAGATAGTTTAGAGTAGGAAAGGGGGTAAAGAAAAATAAAGAAAGAAAAGTAGCGAAACGAGTTTCAAACGCGCTTCCCGCGTCGCTGGACAGCCGTTAGCGAGAGTCTTAAACCACTCGGCCATCCTGAGGCCCCAAAAAAGACTCATTCAAGCAAAGCATCTAAGAGGCTCGCCTGAACTTCTCGCACGCTACACAGGCCCCCTCCTAGAAGCGGGGCGTATTTTGAGGATTGAGGAAAACAGCGTCAGAAAAATGTTATTTCGAGGACTAAAGTTCTTCCCCTCCCTGGACTCCCGGGGAGGAAAACGAGGTTCGAACGCGCTTCTTGCCTCGCTGGAGAGCCGTTAGCGTGAGTCTTAAACCACTCGGCCATCCTGAATCCTCTAAAAAATACTCATTCAAGCAAAGCATTTAAGACGCTCGCCTGAACTTCTCGCACGTTACACGCTCATATGTGAGGGTTTAACAAGGAGTCTATTCTGCCTTGCAACGCATGTTTCTTATAACTTACCTGGACGAAAATAATACAATATTACCTTCAAAGATATATAACATTACTATTCTACATCATTATTTATATGAATATATTGTGTACATATACATATATTATTCACGCAAGGAGTTATTTTTATTCAAGAAGTATACGCGTACCAATTACAAGCCTTTATAGAATTCACATGACACTCATCTGTGAGGCTTCATACTTAATCTATTTCACCTTGCAATGGACGCTACAAGGCTTGCGCGTGCGTACGAGAACACCTCACTTTTAGCTGTATTTAATTTAAGCTTACTAAGTTAACCGTTATATTAATGCATACATGGACTATGTAAACCAACAGTTAATTTTATATTAACAATTCACTGACTTTGTACATTATTAAACTGCTCGGATTGATATCCTTCTCACACTACCGGACATATAAAAAAATACTGAATTTGGGCAGTTAAATTGATCATTACTAGAACACAACACTCTCTACGCGTTATTAGTGAGTTAAAAAAACTGTACCCGAACGTATGGCGTGGGTTTCGTTTGGCATCATCTCGTTCGTGTGTTGATTGCAGTGGTCCGGCGTGTAGAAATGTGACCGCCCACCATCCTTACCGCAGCTTCTTCAAAAGGGTAGGCCAACGATGATGGAGATAGCCAGGTCGTCTTCTTCTTGGGCTTTGAGTGGGTTTGCGGTCGGTGTCCTTTTTGGCTACTCGTGTATCCCTTCGTCTAGCTTGGCGTCGGTCCGCTGTAATAGCCGCCGGAAAACGATTCGCGGTCTCAAAAGGAATTTAGGCCAGTACGTGGAAAATTTTAGTTTAGGGTCGGTCTGAGACTTCTGCTTCCTGAAAAATGGGCGGCTTGATGCTGACGACATTCAGGAAATACCCTCCACATTGTCCTGTCTGACGATTTCTTGACAAGGCCATTCTTTATTTTATGCATTCTCTCTTCGGTCAAACGACGGGTCACCAATGAGGGAAAAGATTGTTTTCCGTAAAACCACACTTTATTGCGGGAGCGACTAGTTACAGTTTTGAGGTGATGGATTGCTTTACGGCGAATTTTTTATCAGACTCCAAAGATACATGATTTTACGGGTGTTCTTCTTGGCTGGGTTTGTCTAAGGTTCAAGATAAAAATGTACTCACAAAATAAACTCTTAATTCTAACAACGGAATCTTATGATTGCAATCGGTGAGAGAGACTAGTAGTCTATATATTTTTAGACGCAAGTAAGAGTTAAGGGGGAGACAAGATTTGGCGGATTTCAACGGGAGCGTGAACGATTTCTTGACAAGGCCATTCTTTATTTTATGCATTCTCTCTTCGGTCAAACGACGGGTCACCAATGAGGGAAAAGATTGTTTTCCGTAAAACCACACTTTATTGCGGGAGCGACTAGTTACAGTTTTGAGGTGATGGATTGCTTTACGGCGAATTTTTTATCAGACTCCAAAGATACATGATTTTACGGGTGTTCTTCTTGGCTGGGTTTGTCTAAGGTTCAAGATAAAAATGTACTCACAAAATAAACTCTTAATTCTAACAACGGAATCTTATGATTGCAATCGGTGAGAGAGACTAGTAGTCTATATATTTTTAGACGCAAGTAAGAGTTAAGGGGGAGACAAGATTTGGCGGATTTCAACGGGAGCGTGAACACAGACGTATTCGTTATTATTCTCTCTGATTAACTACTGATAAACTGACTGTCTTCTTTTTATTTATATTTGCGCTCTAAACACCTAGGGCGTGGCCTAGACATGGGACGGCTACCGTCGGACGGCCTACCTCCATTTCTTGTCCTCTATCAACCTCTGGGCGGGGCTAGGGAGCCTGTGAACAATGTGTCCACGCTTACATGATAAGCCCTTATTAGTCTTTTTATACAACTTTCTCTGCACAATCTCTTAGGGTCAGCAGCTATGCTTACTCGGGCTCTTCCTGAATAAATATCCGCCTTTGATTACGCTATCACGAGACACAGCTTTATCGGACGCAGGTGTACAACCATTCTTTGCTCATCTTTTGTCTCTCACGCTTCTCGTTACATATGTAGGGTGAGGAGGGGAAATACCAACCGAGGAGGAACACCGACTGAATGCTCTAGTACGATAACTATTTCAAATTGTCCGTCGCCACTCACCACCAACACAGCACCCATCCTCAGTGAACAACACGCGAGCAACAGCTTTTCCGCCATCACGACGTCTGTGATTACCAGGAAGAAAATTGATTTTTTGGATGTATGTTGTTATTTTTCACGGTTTTCATATAGTGTCTCACGTCGGTGAATATGGTGTGATTGTTTTGAGTTAGGTTTCATTAAGATATTTAGTCAAATTAACATGTTATCGAGTGAAATGAAGTGCGTCCTATCGAAGTTGTCACCATGGCATTGTTGTGAAAAAAATGGTGGTGCAGGAGAACATCGACCGCCAACATGTTGGGGAACACCGATGCGTGAAATTTTTTTAAATTCGATATACCTTGAAATACTTGGAAAAACATAACAAAAAGTGACTGATTATGTATATTAGCATGAAAATAAATGGTGGTGGTGAATTAGTGCATTTAAATGAAGTGGAACAGTGAGGTTTTTTTGGTGTAAAGTTGAAGGTGATTTTAGTGAATTATGATGTGATATCAGTGTCATTATGCCATAGGCACATGAAATAACTATTATATAAGTGACTTAGGTTACTAGAATGACTTTAGAATTAATATTCAATTTGCAAAAAAGATTTTTACCACTGGATGTATTCGAGGCATGGCCGTCGGTGTATCCCCACATCACTAAGCCTGATCATCATGCCTCGCAAGTATGTCAGGAAAAGTGACAAGCAGCTCAACCACACCAACCTGGAGGCTGCATTCAAGCACCGAGTTGCAACCAATTGCAGCATCAAAGCGGCCGCTGAGGAATTCGGGGTCAAGAAAACAACTTATGGTAAGTTTAAAAATTCATTCATCCGATTTAAGATACATCAAAGGTCTGGAATTCACTTCTTCAGTCTGTGTTTCCAGACTCGTTTAACATTTCTTCTTTTAAGAGGCAAGTCTGCCAGCATTTTCGGAACCATATTTCATTTTTTTTTTTACTTTATTTTGTAGCCTAGATTTATATATTATATTTTTTTTCATTTCTTTAGCAAGGGCCTTCTAAGTCCTAATTCATTTCTTTCGTTACAGGATGCCTTGAATCGGTCCAAGAAGTTGTCTGATGGGGTCACTTATGTGTTTGTACAGCCCCATACTAATAGGGTTTTCACCCCACAGCAGGAGCTTCACACAGTGGAATATACCACCCAAGCTGCCAAGATGTTCTATGGCCTGCCCATGAACGAGGTGCGAAGGATGGTATAACAGTATGCCAAAGCTTGTGGCAGCCAGACCATCCCTGATGCCTGGGAGAAGGACAAAATGGCAACGCGAGACTGGTACTACTCGTTCATGGACCGTCATCCAAACCTTGTGTGGAAAGTTCCGGAAGGCATGCCAATTGCCAGGATTGTGGCCTTCAACAAAGTTAATGTGGAAACCTTCTTTAAGACTTATACATTAGCTATGGAGAAGTACGAATTCACTCCGGACCGGATATTCAATTTGGATGAGAGTTTTTTGTCCACAGTTATGAAGCCTGTTAAGTTTGCGTGTGCGATGGGTCAGCTAGTAGCCACGCAGGTAACTCGGAAAAGAGGGCACACCATGACGTTTGTGGGTATTATAAATGCTGTGGGGTAGTCCATCCCTCCAGTGTTTATAATTCCCAGATGCAGATGAAACCCAGCTTTTATGAGGAACACGATCTTCGGTTCTAAAGGCATATTGCATCCTAATGGCTGGATGAACGGTGAATGCTTCGTGTGGACACTTCAGCATCTTCATGAGAAGTCTGGTTCTTTTGTAGAGATCAAGATTCTTCTTATCATGGACAATGCTGAATGTCACATGAACATTCATATTGTAGAGTTTGTGATCAAGCATGTTACCTTGCCTCCGCATACGACATATAAACTTCAGCCATTGGATGTGAGTGTGTTTGGTCCCATCAAGACGTTTCTACGTGGCCTACTGAAGGACTACTCTCTCATGCACCCTAACGAGCACAAAACAGTGCACCAGTTGCCAGAGTTTACCTCTAAGGCTTGGACTAAAGCCAATACCCCCTCCAACATTCTCGGTGGTTTCAGGTGGACTGGTATCTGGCCTATCAATCGCAACATCTTCCCAGATGATGCGTTTGTAGGAGCCCAGGTAACAGAGCGACCGGCACCACCTGTGAATTTTGCTGTAGAAGTTACTCCAACTTCTTCTGATGGAGAGGAAGGACTAGCTGAAGGCCTTCATGCATCCAGTTAATGACCTGTCCCCTGCTGATGTGATGGTGGAACCCTGCTCTTATGGGGACCCTGGCACCTCCAGTGACCCTGCCACCCCAGGCCCTAGCAGCTCAAACCTTGCTTCCCCAGAGATCACCGCAGAGAGTGTCAGGCCGTTCCCCAAGGCTGCTCCTCGTCCTTATGGAAAGGGACGTAAGAGGGTACGGACCTGCATTCTGACTGAAAATGAGGAGGCCATCACAGATCTGAGGATGAAGGCAGAGAAGAGGAAGAATATAGAGGAGAAAAAGTGGGCAGTGGCTGAAAAGAAGGCATTAGGAGAGAAGAAAAAGTGTGCGAGGCGCAGGAAGTCTGTCCCTGTAGAGAAAGATAGTGAGGAATAAGACGTTGATGATGTTCCTATGCAGCTCGATAACACCTCACAGTACTAAGATTAGGTTGAGGACGGGGACAAGTGGACAGAATTGTCATACCCTTTTGCTGAGAAGGCCCCAGAGGTGAGGGACTTTATATTTTTGCAGCAAAAATTTATCAATTGCGAGTATCATAATTCATTATCAGGACTAGCCTAATCTGGCATATATATTTATTTTTTGTTTCGTTATATCTCATTTTTCAATTCTTTATCAGGTGGGAGACTTTGTTCTTGTTGAGCTGAAGCTGGAAGAGGGAAGGAATGTTGGCACATTGGTGTTCTATGTTGCCCAAGGTATTGGCCATTATGGAGGATGGGAAGTTTAATCTTTCTTTCCTCCGCATGAAGTCAGCTTTCTCCAAGGACACCTTTACCTTCCCTACCATCTTGAACGAAGCGTCTGTCGAGCCAGGACAGTGTAAGGGTGTCCTAGTAACCACCAAGAGGCAGGCCGATCTGGTTAAGGTGTACCCCTTTGATTGACTTCAACATGCACTTCTGAGCCTGTAGTAGCCTACATGCTAAGGTAATTATTTGTATAAAGCTTTATGTCTTGAATTCCCTCTATTTGTACGTAATTAGGCTATAAGTTGCTGAAATATACTTTAAGAGGTCTTAACTTCCCTCTCTGGTTTAAATGGTTGTTAATAATTCATAAAATTTCATAAAAATTCCAAAATATGATTTTTGTCTGCCAGAGCTAATTTTGCTTTGTCAAATAAATGTTAATTTTTTATGTGCTTATCTTTCATTTCATCACTTAATAATGATGGGGGGGGTGGCTAGGGTTATCATATATGATGATTTCAGGCAAAAAGACCCAATGTTTTTTTATTTATTAACTTAAAAAATAAGAGTCGATGTTCCCCCACACCCCGGTCGTTGTTCCCCTTCGGTAGGGGAACGCCGACCGGGGTCCCCGAAAATCTTGAAGTGCCAAAAATGACACTTATTTTCTGAGTTGAGGATTTATGAGTATACCATAGGTGGGCCATGTTGTGAAGTTTGTTTGGGTCACAATTTGCACTCGCTTAGGTACAAAATGGAATTTTTTAGGCAGGTTTTTCTACAAATAGGTCGGTGTTCCCCCACCCCACCCTACATTTACAAAACTCATTCTATTTCTAATACACAATTTGATCTACACATGGATTTATGAATGGATTGAATAGGACCAATTTGCGTCCATTTGTAGAGGTATCTTTCGAGCCTATTCAATCCAGCAATTTGGGGGTGCCAGAAGCCTACCTATGCGTAATCCGACCCCTACAAGGGTTTATAGCACTGCCAGATTCTTGAAATATACAGTACTCCAAATATAAACAATTATATATTTTTTTCTAATGAACTCGAGCGGAGTGATAAGTCAACCAACATACACATATATATATATATATATATATATATATAAATATATAATCCAGGTAGTTTCCGCTGTGCAGCCTTAATTTAATTTTCAATAAGAAAACAATGGCGAGGAGTAGACTTAAATCCAACATCAAAAAGATGTTTATTAGGATTGAGTAAATTGAGTAGTGTAACGTTTCGACCTTACGGTCATCTTGTGGCTCTAGAAAACAGATTAAGATGTACAAATATACAAAATAGGTTTAAGTGGTCACCGCAAATTATAATAATAGGGGAGTAAAATACAACGATTTAAAGAAAGAAGTAAAGTAAAATTGTACGGGAAAAAAACAACTAAAAACTGGCTGATAGAAGCTTAAAAAACAACAACAAAAAATCAATACAAAACCAAACGGATCAAATGAGAAACATACCTTGAATCTTTGATATCCAATGAGAATATGGTATGGTAGAGAGGTGACGGGAAATATAAGAGTGTCGCTAGTAGTGGTGTTTAAAGGATGTTTAATGCAATAGAAGAGGAATCAGAATTGAGTGAGGGAGATAGTGTTTTGATATAAATAGATTCAGAGATACATAGTGACACTGGGTTTGAGTTGGAGTCCAAAATCTCGAGGTCATTCAGGGATAGGATTGTTTGGCATTTAATCGAGTGCTCTCTTATAGAAGAATGTTCTTTTTTATTAAGAACTTTCCCCGTTCTAAGGCTGATGCCCATGTGAGAGAAAAAACGGGCCTGAAGGGTACGTAGGTGCTTCTAACATATTTTCCAGAGGTACACTCTGGACAAGAGTAAAAATAAACTACACCACTACGTGAGTCCTTAGGAGTTTGATCTTTAATTAAAAAAAAAATTCAATTGTGTGGTTGTTGGAAAAAACAACTTTAAATTCAGTTTGCCTAAAAATTTTTTTTAATAGTTTAGAGATATCTTTTCTGAAGGTTCGATTCAAAAAACCCATCTCAGGAACAACAAGAATTCTACCTTCTTTAGGTGCAGTGATTTCAGGAAAGGGAGGGTAATATATATTATTTAAAAACCGTTTTATTGTCCTTTCAATTAAGAGTGACGGAAAGCTGTTTTTTTTATCAAGAGTGACTTCAAGTTCTGGAACTCTTGGTGGATTTGGAGGAAGGATGAGCAAAGGTGAAACCCCTTGTGTACAGGAGTCTTAATGGTAGAAATTTTATATTTAAAATCACAGAAACTATAAAAGTTAATCCCTACCCATGTAGAAGTCCATTTTCTATGGATGTAAGTCAAGATATTGCCGTTTTCTTTGAAAATTAAAATGTCTAAAAAGGGGATACTGTTATTAATTTCTGTTTCAATAGCAAAAGAAATATTCGGGTGTAAAGAATCAATAAAATCAAGAAACCTTTGAGCTTGTAAAGGTTCATTAAATACTGCAAACTGCGAAGCAGTCATCGAAAAAACGACGGTAAAAAAGTGGTTTATAATCGTCGGCACAATGATGAAAAATTAAGTCCTCCAAAAAATTCAGGAAAAATTCAGTAGCGGTTGGGCCAATAGGAGACCCCATCTGTCTGTTGATAGATATTATTATCGAATGTGAAATAGGACTCATTAAATATAAGCTCCAAAAGTTGTTTGAAAAGAGGTCTAGAAAAACCCTGAAAAGTTTGTTGGTGATTGAAAATTTTGTTAAGAATTATTTCCCTGGTTTGATTGACAGGTACATTTGTGAAAAGTGATTTGACATCAAAACTTACAAAATACTGATTATGTGTGAATTCCTGTTTTAGGATATCCTTTTGAAATTCATAAGAGTTAATTACAGTAAATTTATTACCTCTAATGGGAGACAACAGTTTGACAATAAACTTCGCTAATTTATAAGTCGGTAGAGGGTATGAAGCTATAATAGGGCGTAATGGAATATGAGTCTTATGGATCTTTGGTAGACAATACATTTTGGCTAAGCCAGTACCCGTAGCGAAAAGATCCTTATAGGTGTTCTGATTAATAATTCCTTGGGACTTTAATTTCATAAGAAATCTATTTACTTTATCCTCCATTCTTAAGATCACATCTTTGGCTGGTTGGGTTATAAGTTAAATTTATTATGGTCGTTTATGATATCTTTTGTTTTATCAATATAATCAGCGCGGTTTAACAGAACCACGCCGTTTCCTTTATCAGGTTTGGTAATAATTAAGTTAGGGACAGGAGCGAGTGTTTTTAAAATATCTCTGTCGGACCTACGGAAAATAAAGGAGCTAATACGGGATTTTCTGACTTTGTAATAGTATTCATGTACTATATTAGAAAACTGTGTTCTAAAGTCAGTTAAGTTACCATGAATTGGAACACTTGTAACGTCATGAAAGAACTTTTCGAAATAGAGAAAAAATCGTGGTTTCTAAATTTGGAAAATAGGTAACTTAAATTGAACTCCCAATGAAAGCAAAAAATTCTCTCGTTTACTCAACACATAGTCAGAAAGATTAGTAATACCTATTTAGATTGAAAGAACTGAGGGGAATCAAGCCCCAGAGATCGAAGTTTACGTTTGTGGGTTTCGGAAACAGAATTTATCAATTTTTGTAATTCTTTTTCTATGATAGAAATTATGGCCAGTTAATCTAGAATGGAAATTGTTTGACGCAAGTTGTTTAGAGACGTATTAACAGCAATGGTATGGCTGTCAATATAAGTTTCAATTTGTGATTTACCTCATTATTTAATAAATATTCAAGGGAAGATTGGTAAAACTCAGAAGTGTACAATGAGTCACGGTACAACTTGAAATAAAGAAACTTGGGATAAACCTGACTAGATCGACATTGTTCAAGAAAATTACAATTCAACTTAGCTTTCGTAAGTTTGCGAGAAGATTTGATGGTGGTACGAAACATCTTAACTCCATCCTGATGGTATTTTGAGTAAATATAATCCAGGTGGTTTCCGCTGTGCAGCCTTAATTTAATTTCCAATAAGAAAACAATGGCGAGGAGTAGACTTAAATCCAACGTCAAACAAATCTTTATTACGATTGAGTAGTGCGACGTTTCGACCTAACGGTCATCTTCTGGCTCTAGAAAACAGATTAAGATATACAAATATACAAAATAGGTTTAAGTGGTCAACGCAAATTATAATTATAGGCTTGATTTCCCCCAGTTCTTTCAACCTAAAGAAGTTATTACTAATCTTTCTGACTATGTGTTGAGTAAATGAGAGAATTTTTTGCTTTCATTGGGAGTTCAATTTAAGTTACCTATTTTCCAAATTTAGAAACCACGATTTTTTCACTACTTCGAAAAGTTCTTTCATGACGTTACAAGTGTTCTAATTCATGGTAACTTAACTAACTTTAGAACACAGTTTTCTAATATAGTACATGAATACTATCACAAAGTCAGAAAATCCCGTATTAGCTCCTTTATTTTCCGTAGGTCCGACAGAGATATTTTAAAAACACTCGCTCCTGTCCCTAACTTAATTATTACCAAACCTGATAAAGGAAACGGCGTGGTTCTGTTAAACCGCGCTGATTATATTGATAGAACAAAAGATATCATAAACGACCATAATAGATTTAACTTATAACCCAACCAGCCAAAGATGTGATCTTAAGAATGGAGGATAAAGTAAATAGATTTCTTATGAAATTAAAGTCCCAAGGAATTATTAATCAGAACACCTATAAGGATCTTTTCGCTACGGGTACTGGCTTAGCCAAAATGTATTGTCTACCAAAGATCCATAAGACTCATATTCCATTACGCCCTATTATAGCTTCATACCCTCTACCGACTTATAAATTAGCGAAGTTTATTGTCAAACTGTTGTCTCCCATTAGAGGTAATAAATTTACTGTAATTAACTCTTATGAATTTCAAAAGGATATCCTAAAACAGGAATTCACACATAATCAGTATTTTGTAAGTTTTGATGTCAAATCACTTTTCACAAATGTACCTGTCAATCAAACCAGGGAAATAATTCTTAACAAAATTTTCAATCACCAACAAACTTTTCAGGGTTTTTCTAGACCTCTTTTCAAACAACTTTTGGAGCTTATATTTAATGAGTCCTATTTCACATTCGATAATAATATCTATCAACAGACAGATGGGGTCTCCTATTGGCCCAACCGCTACTGAATTTTTCCTGAATTTTTTGGAGGACTTAATTTTTCATCATTGTGCCGACGATTATAAACCACTTTTTTACCGTCGTTTTTTCGATGACTGCTTCGCAGTTTGCAGTATTTAATGAACCTTTACAAGCTCAAAGGTTTCTTGATTTTATTGATTCTTTACACCCGAATATTTCTTTTGCTATTGAAACAGAAATTAATAACAGTATCCCCTTTTTAGACATTTTAATTTTCAAAGAAAACGGCAATATCTTGACTTACATCCATAGAAAATGGACTTCTACATGGGTAGGGATTAACTTTTATAGTTTCTGTGATTTTAAATATAAAATTTCTACCATTAAGACTCTTGTACACAGGGGCTTTCACCTTTGCTCATCCTTCCTCCAAATCCACCAAGAGTTCCAGAACTTGAAGTCACTCTTGATAAAAAAAACAGCTTTCCGTCACTCTTAATTGAAAGGACAATAAAACGGTTTTTAAATAATATATATTACCCTCCCTTTCCTGAAATCACTGCACCTAAAGAAGGTAGAATTCTTGTTGTTCCTGAGATGGGTTTTTTGAATCGAACCTTCAGAAAAGATATCTCTAAACTATTAAAAAAAAATTTTAGGCAAACTGAATTTAAAGTTGTTTTTTCCAACAACCACACAAATGAATTTTTTTTTTAAATTAAAGATCAAACTCCTAAGGACTCACGTAGTGGTGTAGTTTATTTTTACTCTTGTCCAGAGTGTACCTCTGGAAAATATGTTAGAAGCACCTACGTACCCTTCAGGCCCGTTTTTTCTCTCACATGGGCATCAGCCTTAGAACGGGGAAAGTTCTTAATAAAAAAGAACATTCTTCTATAAGAGAGCACTCGATTAAATGCCAAACAATCCTATCCCTGAATGACCTCGAGATTTTGGACTCCAACTCAAACCCAGTGTCACTATGTATCTCTGAATCTATTTATATCAAAACACTATCTCCCTCACTCAATTCTGATTCCTCTTCTATTGCATTAAACATCCTTTAAACACCACTACTAGCGACACTTATATTTCCTGTCACCTCTCTACCATACCACATTCTCATTGGATAACAAAGATTCAAGGTATGTTTCTCCTTTGATCCGTTTGGTTTTGTATTGATTTTTTGTTGTTGTTTTTTTTCGTACGATTTTACTTTACTTCTTTTCTTAAATCGTTGTGTTTAATCCCCTGTTATTATAATTATAATTTGTGGTGAACACTTAAACCTATTTTGTTTATTTGTACATCCATCTTAATCTGTTTTCTAGAGCCAGAAGATGACCTTAAGGTCGATTTAAGTCTACTCCTCGACATTGTTTTCTTATTGAATATATATATATATATATATATATATATATATATATATATATATATATATATATATATATATATATATATATATACGGGAGTTGGACAAAATAAATGGAATAGGTGTTAAATTCAATTAATATTTATTTAATACGGAGTTGGTCCTCTTTTTGCATTCTGGACAGCGTCGATGCGTATTGGAATTGATTCACACAGGTTCCTGAGTTCATTGAGAGGAATCTTGAGCCATTTTTATTGCAAACCTGCTCCAGCTGTTTCATACACGACGGTGGAGGGTAACGACTTCTAACTTGTCGCTCCAAGACGCATCACAAATGCTCAATAATATTAAGATCTGGAGATTGTGGGGGCCACTATATGTGTTGTAGCTCACTCTTCTGCTATTCATACCAATTCTTAACCACATGAGCGGTGCGTATTGGGGCATTTTCCTCTTGAATAGAGCACTCACCATCAGGAACTAATGTCTGGACCATAGGATGAACTTGATCTTCCAAAATATTCAGATATTCGTTGCTGTTGATCCTATTACGCAGGACAACAATTGGACCAAGAAAATTCCAAGATATGGCTGCATAAACCATCACTGACCCCACTCAGTGCTTGACTGTAGGAAGAAGGTAGTCAGAATCAAAAGCCTCCCCACATAAACTCGCCCTGCAGTGGAGAAACGAGAAAAGCTGGACACGTCGGAGAATATTACTTGACTGCATTGGTCTGTCAGCCAGACCTTGTGACCATTACACCAGTTCAGCCTTTTCTGAATGTTTTGATGAGAAAGCAGAGATTTCTTAATGGCGGATCTTCCATGATATGCGGTTTTATTGAGCTCAGGGCCAACAGTTTTGGTCGAAACTAGACTAGTGAGATGTTGATTCAACTCTGCAGTCACTTTTAGTACAGTTGTCCGGTGATCTTTCATCAGAATGAATTTCAATACTCTTCGTTCTCTTTCAGATAGTTTCGAAGTCCTGCCAGAATTACTCCTCCTACTGGAGGTTTTGCCCTGCTTCTTAAATTCTGTAATGATCCTTGATATGGTAGCTCTCAAAAAACAAGGAGTTTAGCTGTTCTGGTGACGGAAACTCCTGCACTTCAAGCTCCAACAATTGTCCCCTTTTCGAACTCAGTGAGGTCACGCATCTTAGCATCTATACCACAATCTGAAAAAGAAATACAAATAATCATTAAAGTTTATAAATAAAACTATGTATCTACAATAAAAACAAAACACTCACAATGAAATTTGGATGGATATTCGTAATATAATTGCTTATTGAAATATTGTTGTTAAATTTCTACTGTTCCAATTATTTTATCCAACACCTGTATTAGTGAGGTACCGATCAATCGGCATCGGCATCGGCATCGGCATATATTTTTATGATCGTCATCGGAATCGGCATATTTTTTTGTGATTTGCCGATTAACATTTTTTCTCTTAATATTTCATCCACCCCCTCCTCCCAATATTCACTGAAGTTTGAAGTTTAATTTCTTCAGTGGTACACTCTCCGGTTATAAGATTTTATCATCACTGGCCAACACATTTATTTTCATAATACTATAAAAGTTTCATCAACTCTCACTTACTATCTTTTCTATTCAAAATTTTCTATGATCTCGTAGTTGGTGAAAAAAGTGTTGTTGAAAATTTCTAGCGATTAAAGTGAATGTTATTAGTGTGATTAGGATAAAAGCTAGAAAAAACTAGATCAACTGGAATAAAGAAAGGTAGTGGACTTCCTAAGTTCGTGACCATTCCAGAAAATGTTGAGTCAGTAAAATGAGTATAAGTACAAAAAACGGAGGGTACATTTATCTCTTCCTGCAATTAGTATATAAATAAAAAGTTGTCACAAACTTTTTCACCGATCATTTTATAAGAATTTGTAATAGGAAAACGGTGGTCAACGGCACTTGTATCGTAAATTGAACGAGTTCTATGTTTCGCATATGACTTTTTATCATCATTTACATTCCTAAAGTAGTAGAAAAGATTTTGTTTGTATTATATATAACATGCAAAAAACAATAATTTATGAATATTTTCTGCTAATTTGCTTGACCAACCTAAATGAGTATCATTATCATTTGGTGAATGAATTATCCAGGCTGATAGGCAGAGGCAAAGTTAGAAACCATATTGCAAAGTCTTGAAACCTTGACAGTCCTAAGAGCATTATAGGTGACTATAATAGTTGATCTTTACCTAATGATTTAAAAATTTATCAAAGCTCGACATGGGTCTTTTGTAAATAAATCGGCACCAGCACCGGCATCCACATCGGCCAAAAAAACAAAAGATGACGGTTTATTTGTTTACTGTGTTTCTTCAACATTATTGTATGTTAGTGGTCAGAATATTTTAGGACTTTAAGTTGCCTCCTTTGTTAACAATTACCGCCTGAAGTCGTCTCTGCATGCTAGTGAGAATTCTGTGAACCATACTTCCTCAATTGCTTTCTCTAAAAACTTTAAGCTTGATGATTGCTTTTTTGACACCTTCTGCTTCAGAACTGACCACAAGTTCTCTATCGGGTGTAAATCAGCGCTGTTCTCGGGGTATTCAAGCACCTGAATATTCTTTTCCGCGAGATAATCTGTCACCACTCGTGACCTATGACAAGGAGCTCCATTGTGCATGAAAATTACACACCTGTGGATTGTGATGTAAATATCCAACTTCTCCCTAAGCAGTCTCAAGTATCTTTCACCATCCATTGTAGTCTGTGGAGGTAAAAAGTACAGCCCAGCTGTTCCAGTATTTCTAAAAGTCCCCCATATCATGTAGCTGAGAGGGTGTTTATTGTGGGAAACATGTATTTCATATCAAATATTTTGCCTACTGGCCTCTGTACATGTTGCTGACGTGATATAAACTGCTGGAATGTACATTCATCGGAAAACAACAATGTTCCAATCAGCAGCCGTATAATGTCGATACCTTCGAAATCAAACCTTTTCTTTCTTATAGCTGCAGTCAGTTTGGGTTTTGCGGCTGGTTTATGACTTTTTAACTTGAATTCATTACACAACCACGTGAAACAGTGCTAAAATTTCCTTACACCCTTTGGGCAACAAATTAGCCAGAATTTGGGGGGGCAGAAACTACCGGGAGATCTTGACAATTTCATCAAGTTGTCATCTCTCTTGGACGTTTTCTGGCAGCGCAGTTCTCTTCTTATCTGAATAACTGTCATATTTTTTTTAAAGTTTACTGGTGGCTGTATGCACAGCAATCTTTCTACAGAACAGCTTTTCACTAATCTTGGGTTCACTATAACCTTATTTGTGTCAATTTACGATTTGAGCTCGGCGAACATCAGAAAGTAAAGCCTGTTTGCCCATTTTTGAGAAAATCCTTGAGAGATATTAACGCACGCAACAACTCACGCTACAAGCGTGGGAAAAAATAGACCCTTGAGATCCCCCGCGGGCCATTTTAAAACACAGGTGGCCTTAAACTGGAAACAAAGAGCATGATGTATAAGGATGAACGAGACAGAAATTGGATCAATGTGGCTTTATTGAGCACAGCTGTGTTTACTCGAAGACCTATCCCTCGTGCCTGAGGCAATTTGATCTCTCAAATCCTACCTTCGAAACGAGAAAGAAAGAACCAGAAGGAATATTCTACGGGTCTCCTTATGTCAAATTCCTCGGCAGGAAGCCGGCTATCCCCCGAGCTCCATGTTTGTCTGAGGAGAGCGCACCGTAGCCTGAGGCTATTTCTGCGCTTCGTCAACCCCTTTTTAACCCAAGATTTGGCTGGATCTAGTTAGTACGCGCTCGCCCTACACACGAAGAATCGTCAAGATTCTCGATTTGGCTTCCTCCTTGATTTATTTCCAGCACCGAAGCTAGAACTCTTTCCCCCGTTGGACTCTGCATCAGAAAATTCACAAGTTCCCTACAACGGCCGTTCTTTCGTGGATTCGCGCAAGTACTCCCTCACAAGAACCCCCAAGGTTCGCCATCCCCCGAATTGCTTTACCCCTCGACGCTTCAAGCTTACGTATTGCAAGTGGCCGTCGCCCGCGGATCTTATTATAATTCAGTCTTGCCTGATCAATAATCTTTGTTTGTATTTAGGCTTAGCGTAACCCATTTAAGGACACCGTTCCGAGTCATGTCATTAACCAGTTATAATTCCCTTTGATTTATCCCTACGACCGACACCGAGTGTCATCTTTCATCTGACTAAATATTTTCATTTAAACCCACTTTTGAAAATATTATTTTTTTCGTATTCTTTGAATGAACTGAACTGCACTCAGCCGTAACTCAGTCCTTAAGGCCTATATGCACTTAATTACTTTGATCGTTTTCTCCTCCATTCTCCTTAACACCTCCCGGCCAAGCCTACCAGTGTATATATATATATATATATATATATATATATATATATATATATATATATATATATATATATATATATATATATTCGCAGGAAAGATAAAACGGAATAATTTTTCCTCGGAAATAGTTATTTCTTACTTCGAAAAAATCGGAGCTGGAGTGGGATTCGAACGGTATACATTGAGCCAGCGAGCAACTGCTTTGGGCAACATGATCCATCGTAGGAGAGCTTTAGCTAGTGTGATTAGTAGAGGGCCGAAGGTGACCCGTTTCTCGGAAGGGATACTTTTGGGAAATGCGTGGAATCCCTAGGAGGTGACCATGATTAGTGCCCTTCGGACACTCGATGGAACGCCTGTGAGTTTGACGCCGCACTCTACCATGAACTTCGTGAATGGAGTAGTTTATGCGAGGGAACTCGTGGACGACTACTCCATAGAGCACATCACCTTAGAGCTGGCCGACCATGGGGCGGTCAAGGTCGAACTTGTGATGAGAAAACAGGGAGGGGCCTCGAGACCCACCCCTACACACTTGGTCACGTTCGACTGTGACAAGCTCCCTGAGTCGGTGCGTGCTGGTTGGAATCGCTACCGCGTGAAGGCATTCGTGCCACTGCCGCGGAAGTGTTATTACTGCAAACGCTTTAGCCATATTAATAGCTCTTGTCGACGCGCAAAGTTGGAGTTACCCTAAACCTGTGTAGGTTGCTCCAAAGCCGCACACGACAAGTCCAAATCGCGTGTGGCCAAGTGTGTCAATTGCGGAGAGCCGCACCCAGCTTCTTCGAAGCAATGTGGTGCGTATCTCCTTGAGAAGGAAATCCTGGCCGTTAAGGCTCAGGATCGTCTCTCATTTCGCGAGGCAAAGTACTTGGTCCTGGCACTGCCCGGGACGTCCTAGGCCTCAATGTTGAAAAGGACACCATCTGCTCCTGGCCCCTCCAGGCCGACGAGTACGGTCGTTTCCGCGCCCATTCGGAAGCCTTCTGCTAACTCTATCCACTCCGGGTGATCCCCTGGTAAAGCTGGTGACACAAAGGATCCACACCCAGCCCGAGCTAAATTCATGCACCCCTCCTTCCTCCAGCGTGACTGTTTCCCGTAAGGCAAAACGGCCACCCACCTCCACCGAGTCGTTAGACTCACAGGAAGCAACACCCCTGAAGTTGGTCGCCGGGCCATCTTCCAGGGTTCTTAAAGCTGCCCCCCCCCCTAGAGGAGGACAGCAACAGAGGAGCTTCGGCTCCTTTGCCCACGCCCACTGGTAGGTTGGGTGGCTTGGTGACGGTGGACCGTCGAAAAGAGAGCTCCCCCGCCCACTTAAAGTTCCGAGGCTGATAGAGGAAAGGACTCGCATGGCGAGCCCAACCTCTCCCAATAAATCCTCGAACGTGACAGCGCCTTCAGCACATTGTCCGGCCAACAACGCCCAGAGTTCTGCCTCCGGAAACCGTACAGCCATTCTCGTAATGGTCTTCTCTTCAAAGAGGACCCCCGCGTCTCCTCAGCGCTAGGACTGGGGGGCATATTCCTGCAATGGAATTGCCGCGAACTCCGTGCCAACTGGGAGGAGCTGTGGAGGCTCGTCTCCTCCCATTCCCCGTTAGCTATCTTTTTGCAGGAGACCATGGTGGGCGGATGCTCCCGTCCCACCCTCCCGGTTAATAAGAGGTTTGCGACCCCACCACCACGAGATGGGGGGCGGGAGGGAGGATGTGTGATTTACACTAGGCATGATGTCTCCGTTCTTCTCTTCGCTTTAGATACCTCCTTTCAGGCAGTAGCTGTGCAGCTGCACCTTGATAGGAGATATACTGTTATTTCCGAGTACATTCCAACGTCAGCCGACTTCGACCGCGTCTGGGCACGGTTGCCGATACCATTTCTCTTGCTCGGAGATCTAAACGGTAGACACTACCTCTGGGGAGACTACTCTATTAATCCCAGAGGTAAAGTCCTTGCAAACCTAATCGACGAACTTGAGATGGTTGTCCTAAACGTGGATGAGTTTACGCATCACGGCCCTAGAACCGCTTCATTTTCCTTCCTCGATCTATCTTTGTGCTCTCCGGACGCAAAGCCTGATTTTGATTAAGGGGTGGTTGATGACCTCCATGGTAGAGATCACTTTCCCATTCAAATATCATTTTCTGGGCCGCTGCTGCTCGAGAGCCCGCCCCGGTGGTGCTTGGCGCGGGCATCTGCATTTCAGGAAATGACTGTATTCTCTATCTCAGTGAGGAGTTTAGGTGGGTAGATGAGGTCGTTGAGTTCTTCTCCGGCAACCTTAAATACTATACCTATAAAGTCTAGTCGTTTTGCACGCCGACCACTCCCGTGGTGGTCGGCCGAGTGTGAGACGACCCTCAAGCAGAAGCGTCATGCCTACATGTGCTATAAGCGCCGCCCGAACGATTTCACTGTCGCTGAATTTCGTCGGTCTATGGCTAGGTTCCAGGATATTTCGAAGCACGCCCGCCGCTCTTCTTGGCGGGCATACGTGTCTTTACTTATCGTGAAGACCCTGCAGGGAAGTGTCTGCTGTGTCACATTATTTGCCATGAGCATCAACGGCATCACCTCGGTGCTGCCGAAAGATGTTCTCGCTACGCTCTGCGTGGACGACCTATCGATCTCTTTTGGCGCGGCCCAGATGCCAACTCTACAGGAATTGAACTGCGTCTCTCGCTATGCCGAAGGCACGGGTTTCTGTTTTCCTTGGCCAAGACTAAGGTGGTGCACTTCTGCCGCCATCCACGGCTCCACCCCGACCCCTTTGTTTAACTAGTTGGGATTTTTTGTTATTTTAGTAGGTCGCACGTTCCTGCGCCGGGGGTTGGCGGACCTCACCGCGGCGCTGGAACTTGCTTCCTTCTTATTGCCTTTTTCCTTTTTTTCCATTTTAATCGTTGGGTTTTTTTTTGCATCTTATTTTAAAGATGCATAGTATTAGGCAGTGTTGACTATGGCGACTAATGTCCAAGTAGGCAGTCGCTAGATGAACTCTTTAAAATTTAAAAAAAAATGGGGGCTGGGTCGCTTCAGTGACCATGCCCATGTCAGGGGGGCCTCCAAGTTGCCATATCCCCCGCAAGATATCACGGGTCACCTTCGAGGTATCTTTAGGGTATTCGGGACCGGCGAGCCTGTATCCGTCGGGAAGGCTAGGGGGGCACGTACTGTGATCCCCTGTAAGCTCGCTATGCGCATTAGCAGGACTTTGGAGGGCACGGGCCGACGGCCCCTGTCATCCCTCACCCTCGTAACTAAGGTGGTTAGCCCTATCGAGGCACTGCCACCAGGGGCGTTTAATTATGGGTCGCCTGCCTGCTTCCTTCCTTGGCAGTCCCTTGTGAAAGGTAAGGAGGAAGTCGATCAGAGAGAGTTGTGGGAGATTGTAGGGAAAGTGAGGAAGTAGGGTAAAAGCAGTCAGAACGTAGAAAAGGCCAAGCTGGGGCCTTATAGCATATAGAAACCGGAGACTTCAATCCGGGTGTAAATGGCTCATCCTCCTATCTGGACCCCATCTCTTGATAAGGTAGCAAAACACTTACACTCCAGCAAGGTGAGCTTGGGCATGCGCCCAGCATGGTCACCTGAAAAAATTAGCTAGCGGGGAACGGGAGTAGACGAGTTTCCGCACGCCCTGTCCCTTGTCCGGGAGAACGTGTCAATTCCATTGAAGGAATATACACTCCAGGAATAGCTCGAAATAGATGCGGGGGCTCCATCCGAAGAGAAGATCCTCATGGAAATGGCCGTACAATTCCCGTAGGCAGAACTCAGGGTGCTGTCACCTTCGAGGATTTTTTCTGGGAGGTTGGGGTCTATTGCGTCTTTTCTTCCCTCCGCCTCAAAACCTTTGTCGGGCGGGTCCCTCCTTTGGAGGATCCACCGTCTCCGAGCCGCTCAGTCCAGACTTGGGTATGGGTGTAAGCACAAGCTCTTTGGGGGTTGGCCTCCCTTTGGGAGTAGCTTTAGAAATCAGGGAAGACTGTCTCACGACCATCTTCAGGCGTGTTTCATCCTGAGAGTCTAATGACTCGGTGGAAGCACGCAGCCTTTTCGACTTGCGGGAAACGGTCACACTGCTGTCTGTCTGTGTGTGTGTGTGTGTGTGTGTGCGCGCGCGGTGGGGTAATTGAGTCTTGGTGTGAACCCGTTGTACTGGCAGCTCTTGCAGGGGAGCGCCCACGAGGATGGGGGACGGGGGTAGAAACCGCAGAACAGTCACGAGTACGCGCGGAAAAGGCCGTGCTTGTAGGCATGGAGGGGCCAGGAGCAAAGGGCGTCTTATTAAAACTTAGGCATGACGTATCAGACAACACCTGGCGCGCCAGGACCAAATCCTTAGACTTTTGAAATTAAAACCGATCCGCAGGCTGAACTGCGAAGATTTCCTTCTCAAGGATACATACCACATTCCTTCGAATAAGCGGGGTGCGTCTCTCTGCAAATGACACACTTAGTCATACATGATATACGTATACGGCCTGGAAGAAACATACACAGACCGGGTAAACCTGACTTTGCACATCTACATAATGGATTCGTATGGCAGAAGCAAGAATGCTTACACGCAGTAGCGATACCAGCTGGCACTCACTGACTCAGGGAGCCTGTCACGGCCGAACGTGACGAAGAGTGTAGGGGTTGGTCTCTATGCCCCTTCCTGTTTTCTCATCACACGTCAGACCTTAACTGAACCGTGGTCGGCCAGGTCTAAGGTGATGTCTTATTAGTAGTCTACGAGTTTCCTCGCATAGTTCATAGTAGAGTGCGACGTCACAGTCCCCAGCGAGCGTCCAAAAGCCTCTAATAATGGAGACCTCGGAAGGGTCCGACGCATTCGTCAGAAGGCTCTCGTCCGAGAAACGGGTCACTTTCGGCTCTACCAAACAAGATAGCTAATGATCTCCTCTGATGGATCATGTCGCCCTTGGACATGCTGCCATCTGTGGAGCGAATAATCAAAAAGCGTCTGAGCCAGAGGCATACAGTGCCACTCGACTAAGGACCCATAAAAGGACGAAACTGCGTCGGGCAGCCAGAACCTCTGTGGATAGAAGAGCAAGTTTGGAAGGGGGTAGGAATAAAGAGAATATATAGGCAGGTCCACTAGCGAGTAGGGTGGGCGATCACCTATTATAATTATGTTCTGGTACTAGGTGATCCCAGGATGGCATACAGATAACCAAGGCACTATGGCTAGCGGACCGAACTCTTTATAGGTGGGAACAGTCCTCCTGGAACAAAGTACGGGTAGAAAGGGTTGAGGGGATAGCCATAATAATAATAAATATGCAATAATCATTACATAATAAATACTAATAGTAAAAATGAATAATAAAAAGAATAACAATAATACTACTACTAAAAAATAAATATAAAGTAGTGCTGGGATGGAACGCAGGAAAAGCGCACCAACTTTACCAGGCCCCATCCGATTTCATGTCAACCCAGTGACAGGGCTCCCCTCATTTACACTCAGGCCGGAAGGATGTATACTACAACATGTGTAGCTCCTCCGGATATCAAGTGTAACTGGCAATACAGGTTACCCTTCGAGGAGGCAACTACCACTCCCATACTGAGATAAGTTTTGGAACCATCCGTGAATTGGTCATTGGGAAGGGTGTGTCGAGGTGTGGTCAAGAAACATACCATATGCTACGGTGCTACCTGATGAACAACAGGACTTTCCTTAATCTCAAAGAAGTGCAGACAACCGGGAATGGGAGACCTACCTCGCCAGAGCTACATCTGTAAAAAGGCCGACAAAATTTGAGATTCATACCCATAACGTGGTCAGCCATTCTAAGGACCAAAGGCTTGAACATAGTCGGGGGATCTATCAAAATGCATGACTGACCCGGTCGCAAAGACACTCCTCGTATAAACTTCCGAAGTAGGAATTCGATTGATACGGTGAACGTAGTGGACAAATCTGAAGACGATCAAAAGGGAGGGGAAGTAAATCAATCACTCTTGGTATGTGTATAAATGTGCGAAAAGCACCACTGGATAACTGAACTCTAGGATTACGCAGTGTCCAACATGCTTAGGGACTAAAATGAGATGAAAGAGTACGTCTCGCACCCATATTAAAAGTCCTCTTGGTAAACAGACACGTCTTGTAACCCTCCTCACGTCGAGGTGGAAGCCCGTCCACAGCCAACCCAAGAAACAGTGCGGACGATCTTCTCTATCAAAAATCAATTATTTTCCCGATCCATTAACCCAGGCTACCCTTAACACCTATTTTTTTTCAACTAGCTGGATTATAGTAAATAAATCTACACACACCCTACCATCTTTTAGCCCACTCTTGTTCACCCATCAAACATGGTTAATCTTCTTATACGGCCAATCATAATTTTTCCATACACTACCAACAACACAAAAGACTCAGTCCTTTGTAGTTCTTGCATTCACTTTTCCTCCTTACCCTAATACTAGGCACCATTACTGCATTCTTCTAGTCCTCGGGTACTTTTCTAACTTCAAATGCATTACAACATAACCACCAGAACCATGGCTTAAAATAACCACTCCAAGTTTTTAGCATCTCAGTGACAATATCCTATAGGCTCAGTTGCAGACCTCTTTCAGCACCAACAACCTATTGCATGCTTCTTTTTCATACCCGATTTACAACCACTTAACCAAATCATATTTACATTTTTATAGCAGACAAGGTTGTCTTTTTTTAATCTCTAGCTAGCCCGTAGGAAAAGTGAAAAAGAGTTGAAGAGTGGTCAGTCATTTTCAAGTGGAAATGACACAACCACTTGGATGCAATCATTGAGTTTATACCACCCTACTTGGATGCATTCCATGTGAGGTAAAGTTGCAATTGAACTTTCACTTCCTACCTGTTGCATGAACCACTAGCACAGCGGGGTGCTATAAAATTCCCACAGCATGCAACAGCCTCCCTCAGGACTGTCTCACAGAAAGCGCGAACTTACTTAATTGTAGTAACATTGACGCGGCCGGCAGCACAGGTTGTAGGATCAAAGACTTTCGTCCTTAATCCCACAAGCAGTCGATGGAGCAGAGATACCATCTGCTCCCAGGGAGCTATAAACATCATCCATACCCAAGGTATATTAATCATCAAAGTGGTTTAGCCACCCTTACTCTTCTCACTTCCTTCCAGTTTCGTGCTCTCATCGGGCTCCTCATTCATCTTTTGTCCAACTGATTCATTTACTCCTTCCTACACGGTGCCTCCTCGGTATGGTTCGCAAGAACTTATGAGGCACTGCTTTTCCTTGTGACTGTTTAATCACTTGTTTCATTCATTTATTATATGCATTTAACCACGTTTCCTTAACATCCTCATTTGCACTATTAAGCATTTGCAAGTACGCCTCCTTTCACCTTTCTACTACATGATTCACAGTCATCCCTCTAGTTAGCATAGCGCTGTCTCTTTTCACTTCTGACACCCAAACACAGCTCTAACACACACTACTATCACTTCCTTAAATTTCTACCACATTTGCTCTCACCTTCAAGCATTTTCACGTACGCTTTCTTATTCATTCAATAACCTTTCACTTCTAATTCTACCTTCCACCGTCTTCTTATTTATGCACTAACCAATTTAACCTTACACAGCAAAATCACGCGATCTGATAGTTCCATATTCATACCTATTACAGCTTTCCCATCAGGAACGTCCCACGAATATTCTCCCCTACCTTCTTTACATTTCTTGGACTGGCCTTTAGTCGATCTTAGGGTCTTTGACAGTTTGTAATTCTCTAACACAAATTCACTCTTTTAATCAGATTCAAGATTGACCAGGAAAAAGAAAAGATTCTTGACGGTATAAAAGGAAAAAAAAAATATATAATCAAACTTCATTCAAATTCTGCACATATGGAAGAAGATTAAAGCGATCTCAACTTGGTAAAGGTGAAATACAGTTTTTAAATGGCAGAAACCGAAATAAAACGCATTGCAGCAAACCATAACCAAACTTGGGTCAGCCTGTGAAGCACTGAAGATCAATCACTAGCCTTAGTTCCCCAAGAGTTCGGGGCACAGATCCCCTTGCACTGAAATATTGGGGCAAAATGAAAATGGAACACCATTCATGAGTAAGAACTATACCCGGATATAAATTTAGTTTGGTTTGACATGGTAAAACCCTGGCGATAACCCTCGCTATATACAAGGCACATAATGTTTCTCTGGAATTCACTAACAAGAGTTTTTTGCCGATTCCAGAACAGATCACCAAATCTGATAAAAGGAGATCTGAAAAGAAAGTGGAAGTCATTGGGAAAACCGCGAGACGAGTCGGAATAAAGAACACAGAGAATGTGACTTCATGTCAGACACATTACACAGTAATATGAGAGGAAACGGGTCTAGTTTTTCACGAATGCTTCTCCTCGCTTTGTTGCACGTCCAGCTTGCTGAAGTGCTCGTATGGGATGCCAGTTACCAGTTTGCCATTCAGTTCGAGAGATGCACTGAATTTTTCGATTTCAAGACCCTTTAAAATGGCCCGTCGTCCTTTGTAGGCACCACCAATCACCAATACTTCGCGACCTACACTCGGCACGACCGTTTCCAGATGTACCTGGTCACACTTCACTTTTGTTCCGCAGTCAAGCAGTTTCACAACGGCACCGTACCGATCTACGACGTCTCGGACAACTCCCTTCGCCCGATAGAACTTGGAGCCGAGCTCCTTCGTGATTATCTTAATCACGATGCCCTTGGCGAGCCACGGAGGGTCAACCTTGGTCGCATCAACCTTGGGTGGGTCAGCCCGATGGAGTCTTTTCTGTCGCTGTTTGTCTTCTTCGATTAGTTCTTCAAGGACCGAGCGCTTTTTGGAGGTTGACAACTCTTTCCTGGGCTTTTCTCTTTCCCTTTCATGTTTGAGAGGATTAGCGAATGGCTCCACTTTTGTAGGGCGTTGATCTTTCGAAGCCACTTTGAGGTTGAGTGTGATTGCCTCGTCCCCTTCTCTCCGCAGTTCTGCGCAACCAGGCCTCTCTTCCATCATCGCCGTCTTGGCCAACCCTTGCTCCACTTGTCGCTGAATAAACGCCTGAAATCGCTCTTCTTCATCCTTCTCAAAGCGCTCTCGTCGCTGCTTCTTCTCTTGCTGGAGCAGCGTTTCGGGATCTCGATCCACGTACGCCACAAACCAGCCTTTTTCTGTCTCATCCACGATGCAGTGTCCTTCCCGCCCCAGCCACTTCACGAACTCGGTCAATGTCTCCCATTGCGTGGCGTTCATGTGGATGTGGTGGCGGTCATGAATATATTCTTGGTAAACGTTGTTGGCATGAACCCTCTTCGTGCCAAATCGGCGCTTCAGCAAGGATAAGTAGCCTTCCATGAATTCTTGAGAGAAAGAATCCAAATACGTGTCTGGATTCTCGGCGAAGAGGAGGAGCTGTCTTTGGTGGCCCTCAGAAGTCGTGTGGCATTTGAAACCATTCTCATCCCGGCACTGCTTTTGACACATCTGGCAGTACCAACGAAGCTTCTGAAGTCCCTTCGCCTTCATCCGATTCGCAATGTCCTTAGGTGTTCCCTTTTCTGCTTTCCCCATTTTGAGGATAGTTTCAGTTTGGGCAGACCTGTTTGATACACTTTTTACTTCAGGGGAAGCTGCCTTTACAATTTGCCTTCAACCTGAAAAAAAAGAGTAAAAAAATCAGTCGATGCTCCAAATAAAATGCAACTTTGTCCCTTTAAAATTATTTCTAGTTATCAATATTTTAGGTCATGGCTGTGTACTAAACATGCTCGGTCGGGCCTAGGGGAGACGAGGAGAAACGATAAAATATTAAATTTTATCTAAGCTATTTTTTTTTAAATTTTATAGAGCCCATCTGGCAACTGCCCACTTGGGCATAAGTCGCCGAAAAACACGACAGCCTAGAACTAGGCTACTTTAAAATAAAAATATGAAAACTTAACAATCGATATAAATTGGAAAAACTTAACAATCAGGAAGCAATCTCCGGCAGCAGGGGGAGGTCCCCCTCACCCCGGTGCAGGAGAGTGCAACCTACAAAACAACAATAACAATCAAAAAACAAAAAGAACCTTAAATAAAGGGGAGAAGCCCGGCCTCCCCTAAAAAGTCAATGTGCACGAACTCGTCCCGAGCAAAAGAAACAGGCGGTAGCGACCCCACCCATCCCGGTACCGGGACAGGTATCGTGCGCGAAGATCACCCAGACTGGGACATTCGACAAGAATGTGGCGAACAGTCTGTGGGACGACGCAGTCGTCGCAATAGGGCGCTGGCGAGCGCTCCATCACACGAGTATGTCCGATTCGGAGACGACAGAAAGCGACCTGAAGCCATCGCGGCATTGGGGGATAGGTCCATGGGAACAGTCGCGGCGCAATGGCACGCAAATTTAAGTTCCCTTCGACCGTCTCCCATCTTCTTTGCCAAGCAGTCCGAAGAGCTGCCTTAACAAAGCTAAATACTGGGGTTGTAAGCGGGCTGTGGAGTCGATGGGTTGAGGGAGAGATGGGGTCAGATTTTTTTTAAAGGGTGGAGAGCGAGTCATTAAAACTGATAATGAAATACACAAAGATCAGAATGACAATGAAGGTGAACATGAAGGCACCATGGGCAAGTCTTCATTGAGGTGAAGGCATCCGGACAATATTGCGTGTTTATTACAACCACAAGCAATGGTGGAACCCTAAATAACTGGAGGGGAGGGGGGCACATTTTGTGAGTGTTATATAGATAGAGTACATCATCATCATTTATGAAGGCTCCATACATGCTTGTATGTTTCGGCATTAATTACCTAATAGCAGCTTTTCATGCTGCTCGATCTCTGGCTTTCTCTATTCAAACTCATATCTCTGATCTCTGAGGTGTCTCTGTATGACCTCATTCCACGTCTTCCTTGGTCTCCCTCTGGCAGCTACACACCAAAACTCCCAATACCCTTATCTCAATTATTATCTTCCATCCTCTCCACATGACCGAACCACCTCAGTCTGCTTCTTCTCCGTAACACACCAATGCATTCTATCCCCGATCTATCCCTTAATTCGCAGTTCTCAACTCTGTCACCTCTAGGCCTCAAATTCAGAGATACACCGCACATCCATCTCACCATTCTCATCTCAGTACGCTTGAGCCTCTGGATAGCCTCTGGATGTCCTCTTCCCTCACAGCTCAAGTTTCGCTGCCGTACATCATTGCACTTCGCAGTGTACAGACGTCCCTTACTTCGGAGGGAAAAAACCCTCAGCGTCAAGAGAGGAAGCAGCTCTCTCAACTTTTTCCAACCACTTCTAACCCTTGACACAACTCGCCCCACCACCTCCCCCTGAACTGATCATATTGTAGTAGTTTGGTTGTCCGCCTCCCTTTCCCTATGCCTAATCCCTTTCTTCTTTTTCAGAATGTGTGTGTGGGGGGGACTCGATAGACCACTATCGTGCTCCCCGATTCATCTCTATTTTCTTTTTAGGCGGATTCTTTAAGCTAATTGTTTTTGTTTAGTAATAGTTTGGAAGTCATTAGTTGTGACTGAAGAAGGAAGAGCCGCATGGACGGAAAATAGGTGAGTGAAAATTGTGTGAAAGTGGGTATGGTTGAATGTGTTAGGAGTAAAGATGTTTGAGTGTGGCAGTGAATCTCAGTGAGTGAATCGCCTTCTCTTTTCCAGTTCTGTGGTACTGATAGTCGGCGACATCTGGCTTTCGGAGACGGCTGAAGCCAATCTTGACTGTCGTGTGGCAGTAAGGAGACGGTTTTTCGAAACGTGAGTCTCGAGACCCCCTCCAAGTCGCTTACGCATCGATTGGAGCCAGAGTCCTCCCACTTTCCGCTTTGACTGGAACCACCACTTCCCCGTCCTTGAGTGCGGATCATTTCGCTTTGGCTGGAGCTGGACTCCCAATCCCTTAAGAAAAACGAACCTCCCTTTTCCAATCCCCCCTTCCTACCACAGGTAATAGCGCTCCCCGATATCTTTGTTGTAAATAGCTATTCGCTTGCGTGGTCCGAGATCTATATGTAAGGCCTTTTGTATAAATATATACGTGTGGTTGTTGGCCAGAGTATTGTAAGGCCAACTGTATATATATATATATATATATTGCATTTTTGGTTTAGGTTGAGGGTTGTATTATATTTTGGGTTGTAATGTTATGCCATATTTACTGTTTCTAAATAAAATTAGAAAATAGACTTTCCTCAATACCCTCTCTTTGAACCACTGAGCGGACCTTGTTGGGGCGGCGGGAAGAGTTGGTTAGGAAGTTGCAAATCCACCGCCACAATATCTCCCAGATAGCACAACTCTACACATTCAAGTGACACACCATCAAATACAATCTTCTCCTGTCTCCTCTCCTCTACACACAGTGCACTGAAACTCGATCATTCTGCAGCCTACTCCTGATACCACTGCATCTTTTATGCACCCACAAACCACATCCATTACACAGGATAGATATTCCCTAAAACTCTGGTGACAGACTGCACATGGCCACTTTTTTTCATTGTGGTAGCCTGTCGCGCCGCAGAATGCCCATTTTGGTCACTCCACACCTGACACCACTTTTGTCGTGGTATACCTTGTGCAATGTGAAATACTTCTTTGATGAAGTAGGCTTTGTTCTAAAAATGCTAATTTTGTTGTTTTTAAGGAAGAGCCGCTTCAACACGTAAGGATAAGAAGGAATTCCCAAAATAAACTTATATTTTAAATTTAACAATTTACTAGGCAAAAACAAAACATGAACCACAGAAATATTACGAATATTAAAATATAGTAAAATGACTCCAATTAACTTGACCCTCTAATATTGGCTAATTAGCTACTCACTTCAATATACAAGAAATAGGCTAATTGTCTCTACTGCAGTTTAAATACCTTGGTTGTTCTGGCGGCTGGTTTGAGTTTGACCTTGAACTCAATGAGCCACAGACAGCACAGGAATCTGGTAGGTCCTTTGACGCGTGCTTCGACCAGATTGTTGGAGGTGGTCGAGATCACGAGGTACTTTGGCGAGTGTAGCAGATGGGGGTCCACACGGTCTTCAAGGGCGAGAACAATCACGGTGCTTTAGGAGGCACGAGGGTAGGCGGGGTCTCTCTGGCGAGAGTAAGCTGAACTTGGTTCTTAAACCAAGTTAACTTAGAGTTCGGTGTGACCACCGGGGAAGGGGCTCGAGGAGCTTTTTTCTCATTCGTTACGTAATTCCTCATGGGCGAGGACTGTACTCGGGGGGTGGAGGGTCTTCTTCAAGGGCGAAGATAGAGGAGGGGAGTTTCTCTGACGAGAATAAGTTGAACTTGAACAAGTTAACTTAAAGGTCGGTTTGGTAACCAGGAACTAGCTCAAGGATGAGCTTCTTCTTAGTTCCAGTCTTCCTCAAGGAGGAGGCCTATCTCGGTGTTTTGGGATACACCAGGATAGAAGGGAGGGGGGGGGTTCTCTGATGAGAATAAGTTGAACTTGGTTCCTCAACCAAGTTAACTTATGAGTTTGGTGGGGCCACCGGGTAACGGGCTCGAGGGGGTCTTTTTCCTCTTCTTTTCGTAATTCCTCAAGGTTGAGGAATATCCGTGGGCCTTAAGATGCACTAGGATATGGGGGAGTCTCTCTGACGAGAGTAAGTTGAACTTGAACAAGTTAACTTAATGTTCGGTTTGATAACCAGGGACTAGCTCGAGGATGAGCTGCTTCTTAGCCCCCTTGGTAGCTCTGCCTCTCTTGCAGGAAACTTCGTAGTCTCGGGACTCACGTATTCTACCTGTCCAGTCTTGGTAGCCCGACTTCTATCCGGAGACTTACGTATTCTAGCCCGTTTTTCCCAAGTCTTTGTTATTTATACCTCATCACCCCACTGGGGGAGGGGTAGGAGGAGGGGGGCTTGTGGATGGGCCGCAGGAGGGGTTATCCAACTGTTTTTCTCATCAAGTCTTACCTCGTCTCCAATTTCTTATTTGAGGTGAAATTGAATATACTCTCGAAGGGGAGATCTTGCAGTTTACAACCTTTCGGCTTTTCATATTGAAGAGTGGCGAGGCGCTGTGGTTACAAGTTTGACCCACGGTGCCGGGGACGGATGTTTTTGCGGTTACCGTCCTGTGTCTCCACTGAGAGAGGACGGGGGAGTGAAAATTCTCCTACATAGCCCATTTGGGTATAAGTCGCCATACAAAACAACCTACTATTAAGCTATATTAAAAAAAAACAAATAAAATATCTAAAAAGCGCATAACGATAAAAAAGAAAGGCTAAAATAAATAACGATAAAAAGCAAAAAGCCAAGAAGGAAGCGTGCTCCGGCGTCGGGGGAAGACCCGCCTCCCCCCTGCGCAGGAATATGCGACCTACCTACAAAACGAAACACAAAAAGGATCAAATAAACTCGTAAAGTCCACAAGTCAGTGTGCACGAATCAGTCCCGAGTACAAGAGACAAGCGGTAGCGACCCCGCTCGAGCCCGGTACCGGAACAGGTAACTTGCGCGGAGATCACTCGGACTGAGACATTAAAAACAGGAATGTGACAAACAGTCTGGGGGACAACGCACTCTTCACAGTAGGGCGTAGGCGACGCCCCACCAAATGGCTGTGCGTCCAGCAAGTGTGTCTAATTCGGAGACGACAGAAAGCAACCTGAAGCTGTTGTGGCATTGGGTGGTAGGTCCATGGGAACAGTCGCGGCGCAATGGCACGCAACTTCAAGTTCCCCTCGAACATCGCCCATCTTTTTTGCCAAGCAGCCAGGAGTGCTGCCGATATTCCGGCCATGTAATCAGTATGAGGAAGAGAGAAAGGCTAGTCTGGTCGCCCAGTCCGCGCGGACTCTTTGGCAAGTTCACTCCCCGCAATTCCTACATGTACAGGAACACAGCAGAAGATAATCTCGACATCCGCCCGGTTCGCCAAAACCGTGGCGTGACGGATATTGCGAACCAGGGAATGCGGAGATTTCAATACCCGGAGAGGACTCGGGGCGCTTTTGAGTCGCTAAAAATGACAATCCGGTCTCCGAATGGGGCACATCGCGTTATCTCCCGTACCGATCGGTGTATTGCAAACAGCTCTGCCATAAATACAGGGACAGCGCCTGGCAAATCCCCGCTGACTTCAAACAGAGGGGATACGGCATGTAAGCTGACCCCCCTTCTAGGGACTAGGAACCATCCGTATATACTGGCACGGTTCCCGCATGACAAGATGTGCTCCAAAAGGCCGAGCGCAATACTTTCCTGTGCTGTACAAGCTTTGGAAGCAGAGGCTTTAAAATAGTCAACGGTGGTACCCTCCATTTTTTTTTAGCGGGCTAACTGGCGACTGCCCACTTGGGCATAAGTCGCCCCAAACAAAGAGCCCAGTTCTAGGCTGCTTTAAAATACAAATTTGAGGAAAAATAGGGTAAAAAGGGAAGATGAAAATTAGGATACAAGCTCCAGCGTCAGGGGGAGGTCCCCCTCTCCCCAGCGCAGGAGCGTGCGACCTACAAAGAAAATCAATAACCAAAAAACAAAACCTAATTAAATAAAAGGGAGAAGGCCGCCCTCCCCCCAAAAGTCAACAAGTCCACCAGTCAATGTGCACGCACTCGTCCCGAGTACAAGGGACAGGCGGTAGCGACCCCGCCCATCCGGTACCGGAACAGGTAACGTGCGCGAAGATCACCCAGACTGGGACATTCGACAAGAATATGCCGAACAGTCTGGGGTCGACGATGTCGTCACAATAGGGCGCAGGCGAGCGCTCCATCAAATAGCGATGCGTCACAAAAGTATGTCCGATTCGGAGACGACAGAAAGCAACCTGAAGCGGTCGCGGCATTGGGGTAGAGATCCATGGGAACAGTCACGGCGGAATGGCACGCAACTTTAAATTTCCTTCGACTGTCTCTCATCTTCTTTGCCAAGCAGTCCGAAGAGCTGCCCGTATTCCTGCCATGTAGTCGGTGTGAAGAAGAGCGAAACGCTGGTCCGGTCGCAGAGTCCTCGCGGACTCTTTGGTGCCCTCATTCCCCGCAATTCCTACATGTCCAGGAACATAGCATAAGATAATCTCGACATCCGCCCGGCTCGCCAAAACCGTGGCGTCACGGATATCGCGAACCAGGGGATGCGGAGATTCCAATGCCCCGAGAGCACTCAGGGCGCTTTGTGAGTCGCTATAGATCACAATCCTTTCTCCGAACCGGGCACGTCGCGTAATCTCCCATACCAAGTGGTGTATTGCCACCAGTTCGGCCGTGAAGACAGACTCAGAGCCCCACTGACTTCAAACAGAGGAAATACGGCGTGGAAGCCGACCCACTCTTCGGACTTGGAGCCATCCGTATACACTGGCACGGCTCCAGCGTGACACGAGGTGTGCTCCAAAAAGGAAGAACGCAATACTCCGGGCGCTGTACAAGCTTTGGGAGCAAGGCATGGCGACAAATAGCCAAATATGGTACCCTCGAGGGTGGCGTCCTGGGCAGAACCAGGGGCGCAACCGGCCCGAGAGCTATACCTAGCTCTCGAAGGAGTTTCCTGGCCCTAAACCCAAAGGGCTTAGGGTATGACTGGCGTCTCTCGGCGGCAGAAACACCGTCGAGATCAGCTGCGGATGCAGTGAGAGCTGTTGGCGACTGAGGGAGGCGCCGGGCTCCTGCGTACAGGGTGATGCACTGTACGAGGCGTAGAGCGAGTGGCATCTCCCCAGCATCGACCAACAGGCTCTCAATGGGGGAAGTGCGGAAGGCACCGGTCGCAAAGCGAAGGCCTGTGTGGTGAATCGAGTCCACCTTCCGCAATAAACGCTCAGCTGCGGATGCATAAAACTCGCATCCGTAGTCGAGCTTCGAACGAACAAAGGATTGATAAAAAAGCAAGGAAGTAGCCCTATCAGCGCCCCAAGCGCTGAACGTCACGGAACGGAGAATATCCATGGCGCGGGTACAAGAGACCCTAAGGCTGCGAATATGAGCCTCCCAGGTGAGGCGTCGTCAAATAAACCAAGGAAACGGTGCGAGTCTATCACTTCCAGGCGCAACCCCATTGAGAAACAAGTCTGGGTCAGGGTGAAGCCGTGGATAGCGGTAGAAGTGCACCACTTTAGTCTTAGCCAAGGAAAACTGAAGCCTGTGCGTTTCAGCATAGCGAGAGACACGGTTCAATGCCTGTTGGAGTCGACGCTTCAGAGTTGGCATCTGGGCCGCGCCAAAAAGATCGAAAGGTCGTCGACGTAGAGCGTAGCGAGAACATCTTCCGGTAGCACCGAGGTGATGCTCTTGATGCTCAGGGCAAAGATGCGAAACTGAGGAAACCTCCCTGATTGAAATCATCTTACTGCTCCATTGGGCCGGAGATCCCCACCCCTCCCCCGTACGCGGAATCAATGATCTCGCAAAAATTCAGATATAAAGATTGGGAGGCATCCCCCGCCCCCATCGTGTGGACAGTCTCCATGATACCGTATCGCCATGTGGTATCATAGGCTTTCTCCAGATCGAAAAACACCGTGGCGTAGTGCTCTCTACAAAGGAAGGCCTCACAGACGGCATTTTCCAGTCGGAGCAGAGCATCCGACGTGGAATGGAACTTGCGGATGCCACACTGTGCACAAGAAAGATGGCCTCAGCAGTCCAGAAAAAAAGCTAATCTAACATTTACCAATTTCTCCATCAACATGCACACGCAAGAGGTTAGAGAGATTGGGTGGAAACTGGCCGGGGTAGAGTGATCTCTCCCCGGTTGGCGAAAGGCGAGCACAGTAGCGATTCGCCAGGAATCTGGGAGGAGACCCTCCACCCAGATCCTGTTGAACAAATCTAACAGAAAGGCAAGCCATGCCTTGTTCACACAGGTGTCAAAGGATGGCGTACAGAACATCGTCCCGAACAGGGGCGGTGTCCGGGCAAGAAGCGAGAGCAGAATGCTACCTACTCAATGTAAACCTGTCGTTGAAGGGTTCTCCGCCTCTGGAGTTAAAGTCTAGCCACCAGCCTTGCGCGACATAACGACGCGCATTGAATGCAAGTGGAGTAGCATCCTGACTAGAGAATGCGGAAAAAGCGGTGGTGAAGGACTGCGCCACAGACGCGGTGTCCGAGATTGCGGTCCCATTCTCCTGGAGAACGGGAGGGGGGTCCTGAAAGATCTTGCCCCGAATCCATTTGACTCACTTCTACACCTCCGATAGAGGTGTCTTCCCGTTAAGTGAAGACACGTATGCCCGCCAAGAAGAACGGCGGGTATGCTTCGGAATATACCAGAACCTAGCCCTAGCGAGACGAAATTCACAGACAGTGAAGTCGTTCGGGCGGCGCTTATAGCGCATCTAGGCATAAGGCCAGGCGTTTTAGAATAGTAGTTAGGCCGAGGGCGACGAAATTGCAGGAGAACTCAATGGCCTCATCTACCAACCTAAACTCCTCGCCTGAGATAGAGAAATCAGTAATTTCCTGAAATGCAGACCACTGCGCCAAATACCACCGGGAAGGGCTCTCGGGCGGCAGCGACCCATAAAATGATAATTAGTGATAACTACCATGTAGGTCATCGACCACCCCCCAATCAAAATAAGGCGTGAATCCAGAGAGCACAAGGATAGATCGAGGCAGGAAAATGAAGCGGTTCTCGGGCAGTGATGCGTAAACTCATCCACATTTAGGACACCATCTCCAGCTCGGCAAGGACTTGATTCTTGGGTTTAATCGAGTAGTCTACCGCTCAGATCACCGAGCAAGAGAAAGGGCCTCGGCAACCGTGCCAAGATGCGGCGGAAGTCCCCCGCGTCGAAGTCGGCTGACAGTGGGGGCAGCTGCACAACTACTGCCCGAAAAGTTATCTAAAGAAAAGAAAAGAACGGACACATCATGGCGGTCGTAAATCGCGGATCCTCCCACCTGGCCACTAGCCCGAGGTGTTGGTGTCGCAAAACCCTTATACCCCGGGAGGGTGGGTAGGAGCCATGTGCCATCATGGTCTCAGGCAAAAAGATAGCTAACGGGGAACGGGAGGAGACGAGCCTCCACAGCACCTCCCTGTCGGCCCGGAGGAGATGCAGGGGAACCTATTCAAAGAGAAGACCTTCAAGAAAATGGCCGTACGCTTTTCGGAGGCAGTTGGCCGGACAATGCGCTGTGGCCTTCGAGGACTTATCAGGGTAGGTTGGGCCCACTATGCGAGTCTTTTCCTCCCTCCACCTCAAAACCTTAGGCGAGTGGGGTGGCTTCGGGGGCTGGGGTTCCTCTTTTGGAGGATCCACCATCTCCAAGCCACCCAGCCTACCACTGGGTGTGGGCGAACAAGCCGAAGCTTCTTTAGTGCTGTCCTCCTTTCGGGGGGGAGCTATAGAACCCCAGAAGATGGCCTCACAACCATCCTCAGAGATGTTGCCTCCTGCGAGTCTAACGACTACCTAGGTGGAGGTTCGCGGCCGTTTCGCCTTACGGGAAACGGTCAACCTGGAGATGGGAGGGGAGCCCTGGTTTTAGCCAGGGCTGAGTATGAACCCTTTGTGCCACCAGCTTTACCAGGGAAGTGCCCTGGGTGGGTAGAACCCACAGAAGGGTTCTGAATGGGTGCGGAAATGACCATTTTCGTAGGCCTGGAAGGGCCAGGAGCAGAGCATGACTTTCTTAACATTGAGGCATAGGACATCCCAGGCAGTGCTGGGCAGGCCAGGACCAAGTCTACAGCCTCGCGAAATAAGAGCCGATCCGTGCCCTGAACGGCCAGAATTTCTTTTTCAAGGAGATATGAACAACACTGCTTCGAAGAACCAAAGTGGATATAATGCGGCTCTCCGCAATTGACACACTTGGCCACAAACGAGTTAGACTTATCATGTGTAGCCTTGGAGCAACTAACACAGACTTCGGGTAACCCTGAGTTTGTGCTTCTACATGTGATTAGTATGGCCAAAGTGGTGATAGTAGTATCACCTCCGCGGCAGTGGCACGAATGACTTTACGTGGTAGCGATAACAACCGAGAGCACAAATCAGGAGGGAGCTTGTCACAGTCAAATGTGAGGAAGAGTGTAGCGGTGGATCTTGAGGCCACTTCCTGTTTTATCATCACACGTTGAGGAGGTCCTTGCACAGGGGTAAACTTGGGTTCAGTGCTTGGCACAGAGCCCAGGTTCGACCCTATGGAAGGTCCTACCATGTGAGGCTCGGTCACCTCAAGGACCAAGTCCATCTCAAGGGCGTCTCTATTTGGCCATACCAAAATATTTTTAACATTTTTTTTTAAAGAGCTCATCTGGCGACTGCCTACTTGGGCATTAGTCGCTGTATTAAAAACTTGCATAGTACTAAGCTACTTTAAAATCGAATTCAAAAAGACAAAAAACATCCCAAATCCAACACCAAAAATGAAAAAAAGGAGAAAAGGAAGCGAGCAGTAAGCAAGAGCTACTGCGTCAGTGGGATGTCTCCCGGCGCAGGAGCGTGCGACCTATAAGGAAAAAAAAAACAAAAGAAAAAAACACAAAAAAACCTAGTTAAATAATAGGGAGAAGGGCGGCCTCCCCCCAAAAGTCAACAAGTCCACCAGTCAATGTACACACTCGTCCCGAGTACAAGGGACAGGCGGTAGCGACCCAACCCATCCCGGTACCAGGACAGGTAACGTGTGCGAAGATCACCCAGACTAGGACATTCGACAAGAATGTGCTGAACAGTCTGGAGGATGACGCCATCGTCACAATAGGGCACAGGCGAGGGCTCCATCAAATAGCGATGCGTCACACGAGTGTGTCCGATTCGGAGACGACAGAAAGCGAGCTGAAGACGTCGCGGCATTGGGGGATAGGTCCATGGGAACAGTCGCGGCGCAATGGCACGCAACTTTAAGTTCCCTTCAACTGTCTCCCATCTTCTTTGCCAAGCAGTCCGAAGAGTTGCCTGTATTCCTGCCATGTAGTCGGTGTGAGGAAGAGCGAAACGCTGGTCCGATCGCAGAGTCCTCGCGGACTCTTTGGCTCCCTCATCGGCGCGCTCATTCCCCGCAATTCCTACATGTCCAGGAACCCAGCAGAAGATAATCTCGACATCAGCCCGGCTCGCCAAAACCGTGGCGTCACGGATATCGCGAACCACGGGATGCGGAGATTCCAATGCCCCGAGAGCACTCAGGGCGCTTTGTGAGTCGCTATAGATCACAATCTGGTCTCCGAACCGGGCACGTCGCGTAATCTCCCGTGCTGAGTGGTGTATTGCCACCAGCTCGGCCGTGAAGACAGACGCAGCGCCTGGCAGAGCCCCGCTGACTTCAAACAGAGGGGATACGGCGTGGAAGCCGACCCTCTCAAAGGACTTGGAGCCATCTGTATATACTGGCACGGTTCCAGCGTGACACGACGTGTGCTCCAAAAAGGTCGAACGCAATACTCCCGGCGCCGTACAAGCTTTGGGAGAAGAGGCATGGCGACAAATAGCCAAATGTGGTACCCTCCAGGGTGGCGTTCTGGGCAGAACCAGGGGCGCCACCGGCCCGAGAGCTATATCTACCTCTCGAAGGAGTTTCCTGGCCCTAAACCCAAAGGTATGACTGGCGCTGCTCGGCTGCATAAACACCGTCGAGATCAGCTGCGGATGCGGTGAGAGCTGTTGGCGACTGAGGGAGGCGCCGGGCTCGCGCGTACAGAAGAGTAATGCAATGCAAGCTGCGTAGAGCGAGTGGCCTCTCCCCATCATGAACCAACAGTCTCCCAATGGGGTAAGTGCGGAAGGCACCGGTCGCAAGCCGAAGGCCGGGGTGGTGGATCCAATCCACCTTCCGCAATAAACGCTCGGCTGAGGATGCATAAAACTCGCCTCCGTAGTCGAGCTTCGAACGAACAAAGGATCGATAAAAAAGTAAGGCAGTAGCAATATCAGCACCCCAAGCGCTGAACATCACGGAACGGAGAATATCCATGGCGCGGGTACAAGAGACCATAAGGCTGCGAATATGAGCCTCCCAGGTGAGGCGTCGGTCAAATACAAGACCAAGGAAACTGTGCGATTCAACCCCTTCCAGGCGTACCCCATTAAGAAACAAGTCTGGGTCAGGGTGGAGCCGTGGATGGCGGCAGAAGTGCACCACCTTAGTCTTATCCAGGGAAAACCGAAACCTATGCGCTTCGGCATAGCGAGAGACGCGGTTCAATGCCTGTTGGAGTCGACGCTATAGAGTTGGCATCTAGGCCGCGCCAAAAGAGATCGAAAGGTCGTGCAAGTAGAGGGTAGTGAGAACATCTTCCAGCAGCACCGAGGTGATGCAGGTGATGCTCAGGGCAAAGAGTGTGACACTGAGGACATTTCTCTGCGGGACACCCTCTTCCTGCTCCTTTTGGCCGGAGAGGGCTCCCCCCATCCGTACGCGGAATCGACGATCTCACAAAAATTCAGATTTAAACATTGTGAGGCGTCCCGTCGCCCCCATCGTGTGGAGAGTCTCCATGATACCGTATCGCCATAGGCCTTCTCCAGATCGAAAAATACCGTGGCGTAGTGCTGTCTACGAAGGAAGGCCTCGCAGACGGCATTTTCCAGTCGGAGGAGAGAATCCGACGTGGAGTGGAACTTGCGGAAGCCGCACTGTGCAGAAGACAGATGGCCTTCACTGTCCAGGAAAAAGGTTAATCTAACATTTACCAATTTCTCCATCAACTTGCACACGCAAGAGATTAGAGAGATTGGGCGGAAACCGGCCGGGGTAGTGATCTCTCCCAGGTTTGCGAAAGGCGAGCACAGTAGCGATTCACAAGGAATCTGGGAAGAGACCCTCCACCCAGATCCTGTTGAACAAATCTAACAGAAGGCCATGCCTCGCTCACCCAGGTGTCGAAGCATGGCGTACAGGACATCGTCTGGACCATGGACTCGGTGGAGGCGCGTGGCCGTTTCGCCTTACGGGAAACGGTCACGCTGGGGAAAGAGGGGGTAGCCCTGGTTTTATCCGGGCCTGGTATGAACCCTTTTTGCTGCCAGCTTTACCAGGGTACCGCCCGGGTTGAGTAGAGCCCGCAGAAGGGCTCCGAATAGGCGCGGAAACAACCGTGCTCGTTGGCCTGGATGGGCCAGGAGCAGAGGGTGCCTTTCTAACTATTGAGGCATAAGACATCCCAGGCAGAGCCAGGCGCGCCAGGACCAAGTCCTTAGCCTCGCGGAATGAGAGTCGATCCTAGGCCTGAACGGCAGGATTTCTTTCTCAAGGATATATGCACCACATTGCTTCGAAGAAGCGTGGTGCGGCTCTCCGCAATTGATACACTTGGCCACACATGATTTAGACATCGTGTGCGGCCTTGGAGCAATTTACACAGACTCCGGGTGACCCAGACTTTGCACGTCTACAAGAACGATTCGTATTGCCGAAGCGGTGACAGTAATAGCACCGCCGCGGCAGTAGCACGAATGTCTTCACGCAGTAGCGGTACCAACCGGCACGCACCCACTCAGGGAGCTTTTCACAGTCGAATGTGACGAAGAGTGTAAGGGGGGGCTCGAGGCCCCTCCCTGTTTTCTCATCACACTTCGACCTTGACCGCCCCATGGTCGGCCAGCTCTAAGGTGATGTGCTCTATGGAGTAGTCAACGAGTTCCCTCGCATAAACTACTCCTTTCACAAAGTTCATGGTAGAGTGCGGCGTCACACTCACCGGAGTGCCATGAAGTTTCTGAAGAGCACTTATCTTGGCCACCTCGGCGGGATTCGCCGCAATCGCCAGAAGGCTCCCATCCGAGAAACGGGTCACCTTCGGCTCTCTACCAATTTCACTAGCTAATGCTCTTCTCTGATGGATCATGTTGCCCTTGGCCAACATGCTGCCAGCGGGCTCTAAACGCCAGGTAACCTCTGAATCAGGGGCCCCGATGTTATCGAGGCTCCGACCTGTACACTTTTGGTCTTAGTCATTAGTCACAGGTTCCGCACACGGGAAGGTAGAGGGGCCGGATGTGCCGATCTTGGCTTGGTCGCTTGCCAAAGTGGCAGCAGACCCATCCGTCCCCGCAGCCCCCGCGGATGGAGAGGAGCCCTGAGTCTTTTTAGTCTTTTTTGTTTTGTTTTTTTGGAGAGGAGGGCGGGGAATGAACTCGCTTCTCACCTCTGCCAGTAGGAGCCCCCAGGCCAGATGGACCGGCCTCAGCCAGGTCTTTCTCTGAAATGGAGAAGGTCCTGGTGGGCACAGGGGCACCGGTTGGAGGAGATCCCTCCCCTCCTTGTACTGTCTCGGAGACCCCAGCCGTTTGAGGAGGACCTTGCATAGGGGCGGATTCTGGGCTGGGCGCCGAGCCCGGATTCCCCCCCCATGGAAAGCCCTACCGTCTGAGGCTGGGTTGCCTCAAGAACCATGTCTATCACAGGAGGGGCCTGCAGTTGACCATTCCCTCTCAGGATATCACAGGTCCCGTTGGCAGCATCACCAGTCATGTGTGGGGAGGCACAGGCTTTGACCCCAGCAAGCTTCAATATTCTTGCCAGCAGGTCTTTTGAGGAAAGTGACCGAAGGGAGTTTGCCCTACCGAGCCGCTTCAATGAGGGGCGGTCGGCAATGGGCTGCCTGCTGGCTTTCTTGGCAGTCCTCTTAGAAAGAAAAGGAGGGACTGCCGCTGGAAATAGGGAGGTGCCTGAAAGCACCTCCAGAGAAGGGGGTGAGGGGAAGTCCCCTACACCCGTAGTTGTAGGAGAGGAGTAAGCCTCCACTCTGGTTAGAGAAGTATGGAGGGTCCCCTGCGCAAGCACAGGGTGGGGGACCTCAATTATTTCGGTGGAGCTGCCCGAGGGCGGCTCTGTCGATGGTACAGGGGAAACTAAAGGGGGGGGGGTGATACATCATTGGGCATGGTGACCCTCTTTTTATTACGGGATGAAATAGCACATCACCCCTCGGAGTAGCCCCCTCTGCAAGGGGTGCTTACAGGCCTGGCAGAGCCAGGTGCCACCATTTAAGGCCACCCCTCCCGCCTGGTGACCTGGCAGCCCTTCAGCATGGCAGCTCCCCCTTGGGCACGGCATAAAATCAAGGATAGATGGTTAAATGAGAAGGAAAAGGGATGTGAGGAAGGTATGGGTGGGGATGAAGCAAGTTGTTAAAAAAAACATCCCGAACCGAGGCTCAGGGGTCAGGGAACGTTGTCCCCCCCCCCCCCAGCTTCAATCCAGAATGGTTGGCTGAGAAGAAGGTCAGCATCTACCCTGTGAAATTAGAGGGTAACCAGAGAAAGTTATGGGAGAAGTTGTATGAAAAGTGAGGAAACACAAAGTGTTTTGAAGGAAGGAGAAGAGGCTAAGCTGGGGTCGGACAGGGTGCTGAGTCCCGTCAGCATGGCAGCCAGGATGGCAAATCGCCGCGCACCTTACGGGGTGATGATATGGGAGTTGATGATGGTATATATGTCAGTGCTGATGTTGGTCTGCTTGTTCCTTCTGTATATTGCAAACCTGGTGGACCTGATATGATGGAAGCGAGAGTGAAAGTTGGTGAAAGGTTCTTCTGTGGTTTGATTGATACTGGAGCACAAGGGTCTTTAGTGAATGAGAGAATTCTGAGTAAGTATGAATTTATATTTTGCAAGCATAAACCTGCGAGGTTACAGATAAGTGGATTAGGGTATGGCATGATAGTGGCATGGGAACAGGTTAGTCTGAAAGTGAGTTTGGGTAATGGTGTGAATGTGAAGCATGACTTTGTGATTCTGAAAAGTGTTCAAGTATGAGAGAGAAGAATGATTGTCTGGATGAAGATGAGTGTTGATATGGGAGTTGATGACAGTATGGATATCACTGCTGATGTTGGTGTGCTTGTTCCTTCTGTGTATTGCGAACATGATGGACTTGATATGATTGAAGCCAGAGTGAAAGTTGGTGAAAGGTTCTTCTGTGGTTTGATTGATACTGGAGCGCAAGTGTCTTTAGTAAACAAGAGGATTCTGAGTAAGTATGATGAGTTTAGATGTTGCAAGCGTAAGCCTGTGAAGTTATGGATAAGTGGATTAGGGAATGGCATGATAGTGGCATGGAAACAGGTTAGTCTTAAAGTGAGTTTGGGTAATGGTGTGAATGTGAAGCATGACTTTGTGATTCTGAAAGATGAGCAAATGCCGTGTTGTTATCTGCTTGGTGTGGACTTTATGAGATTGAATGATTTGTCTTTGGATGCTGATAAGGATTGTATTATGAAAGGTGAATGTGAGGTGATGAGGTTGAATGAGTGTGCGAAGAATGTTGTCAAATTTTACGGTATGAATGAGTTGGTCATGGATGATGAGAATGTGATTTTAAGTGATGATGATATTCTAGAGATGCAAGAGATGTGTCCTTTTGTCAAGGAGTTGAAGAGGTGTGTAATGACGCGTGTTGATTTGAATGAATGGCCAGAGTGTTTAAGTGATTTTAAAAGGTATGTTAAGGATTTTGTTGTTTGTATAGATGTTATATATTTTGTGAGGCATGTGAAGGGTGGTGATGATATGTATGTACCTGTGATGTCCTTGGTTGGTATGATTGGTCTGGTAAAGGTTGTGCATGATAATTATGGGCATATGGGTAAGTTTAAGCTGTGGGAGTGTATGAAGGAGCGTGTGTTCCATCTGTTTCTGAGAACTGTTGTGAATGATGATGCGACTACATGTGAAAGGTCTCAGAAGCGAAAGGTGCAAGGTGTGCAAGTGAAACCACCGATGTTGAAAGTTGATGCGAAAGAACGGTTTGAATTGGTAGTAATTGATTGTGTGTCTTTGCTGCATATGAGTGCTGGGAATGTGGGTATGGTTTTTATGGTTGATCATAAAAGTAAGTTTGTGTATGCAGCACCTGTGAGAGATAAAAGGAGTGTGACTGTTGCACGTGTGGTTGAGCAGTTGTTTTTTCCTATGTGTGTATGGAAGCCTAGAAGATGTCTGAGTGATAATGGGCCTGAATTTGTAGGAGAAGTGTTTGAGCAAATGTTGAGAGAGAATGGTGTGGAGCATGTTAGAATGACTCTGTATGTACCCTCTTCAAATGGGTTGGCTGAATGTACATTAAGAACCTGGTGTGAGATGTTGAGAATGATGAGTACGACATTGAATGACTGGGATGTATGTCTGGGGAGAGTGTTGTGGCCGTATAATTCGACTGTGCATAGTGCAACTGGAATGTCTCTGTGTCAGTTTGTGATGAATTTTGAAAGGCGAGTGAAAGATAGGTTTTGTTTGAGTGAAATGAGCAGAGTGTATGGCGTGAGGCACATGAAAAGTTCCGTTCATTTGAATTAGGTGTGAAAGTATTGAAGGTGAAAGAAGTGAAGGGTAGGTTGAATGTGTCGAAGATGAGTGAAAAGTTTGATGGACCATATAGAGTTGTGAGAGTTTGGGAAAATGGAGTGACATATGTTTTGGAAAGTTTGAATGATGGTATGACTGAGAGAGTGCAGGCTCATCAGATTCAGTTAAGGAGATGGAGAGAGCCTCCTGACTACCTGGTGAGCCATCCGGTGTATGGATTGTGCAAAGAGAGAAATAGGGTGCATGATGATGAGAAGGAATGTGATAGTATGGATCTGTCTGGGAAAAAGCTTGTCTTGGTCTCGAGGAGTAGAAAGCGTACAAAAAAGAGTGAAAGGAAGAATGCAAGTATGAATGAAAGTAAGTCTGAGCAGAGTCTTTCTGGTATGGGGAGATTGAAAGAGAGATTGAGTCTTTGCATAAACAGGTGAGTGATTTGGCTGGTATAAGTAGATGAGTGAGTGAGCTGCCAGTGCCTGATTTTTCTGGTTTTGGGAACAGTATGAATGATAGTGTGTTTGGGCAGAATGAAACTAGTGTGGCTGATTTTTCGAGTTTTACGAATGGTAACAGTAGGAGTGAGTTTGATGTAGTGAATGATGAAGTGGCTGATTTTTCAGGTTTCTGGTGGGAACCAGTCGAAGGGGTTTCTGGTATGCCTGTTGAGAAAACAGGTGAGTAACCTGTCTGTTTCGCAATAGTGTTCTTTGTGCTTGATGAGGGCTGTGAGTGAGTAGATGATGAATGGAGGTATGAAGAGTGAAGGTTCTAAACGAAAAAGTATGAAAGAGTTCTGTCAAGAGATGAGCGAGTTAGTAATGAAAGCAAAGAGTATGGTGGATGACATGATTGATAGTGACGAGGAGACCGAGACTCACAAGACAACTGATGAACGACCCCGACCGATTGCTACGCATAGCCAGGGACCAGTAGAAGAGTGTGAATGGGTGCAGAAGGGTGTGATTGAGCACAAGTGGTACCGTGAAGAGTGATTGAGAATGTATTGTGTGTGACTGTGGCCAAATGGCTTAAGGAAGGAGAGGTGTGGGGGAGCAGTGTGTGTGTGTGTCTGTAGGACCATTCTCCCACCCACCCCTTTACATATATCTTTCCCTACCCCTGTATGAGTGTGTGGGTAGACAATTTTGATTAATATAAATAATGTTAACCGATTCTATTCTCTTTTCAGAGATATATTTTGTTTAAATCTTTTATAAATATAAGAGTAAATATTTAGGAATTCTAAAAGTTATAAACGGGAATTTGTCATGCACACTTGGATGTTCACTTAGAGGTAAGAAGTTAACAGAATTTCCTCGGGTCGAGTGCCCACTTATTGGTTTCTCTTCCCTCTATAGTAAATAGATTGTAAATGGGGGATATCATCTCTTCTACAGAGTGAAAGCTTTTACGGACTGCGAGAGGAGTTCTTGAGGCAAGTGCTCCGCCCAGCACTGAGACGAAGGGCTTTCTTACCTCGATTGCCACCTGCATTGGCTGATGAGCTTGCCCCCCCTTTTATTGGCATACTACCCCCTCCCCCCCCAGCCAGCGCACAAGTGATAGTACCGTGCCCCTTTTTGTTCGGTTGTTTTTTTTGTTTTGTTGCGTGGACTTGTTTGGGTTTGTACCGATTGTTCTCTGCGCCCATCATATTTATTTTGTTTTCGGTTGGGAAGATTGAAATTGGTATAGAGTATTTATTTTGAATGCGCACTGGTGTTTATTTTTTTTAAATATAAACTGTAATTATCACTGTATTTTCTTGTAAAGTAAAGGACTGTATATAAAATCATATCAATTCTTTCTCAGAGTTCTCAAGGTTCATAAATTATAGGATAAGGTTGGAACGCAGGGTTAGTGTTGCTTTCGGCCCGCTACAGCAGTACCCTTCAAAAGTAAAGGGGGGGGACTGCCGTTGGAAAAAGTGACAGAGAAGGGGGTGAGGGAGAGTCCCCTGCACCAATAGGCAAAGGACAGGAGTAAGCCTCCTCTCCGGTACAAGAAATTTGGAGGGTCCCCCTAAGAGAGAACTTGGGGAGGACACCTCCGTCAGTAGGCATGGTGACCCTTTGTAATTCACAGGATTCACATGCTCATCACCCCACGCAGTAGCCTGCTCTGCAAGGGGTGATTACAGGGTCAGCAGAACCAGCTACCACCATATGAGGCCACTCCTCCCATCTAGTAACCTGGCAGCTCCATCTTAGGCACGGCATAAAAAAAAGATAAAGGAGAAAGAAAGGGGACGTGAAGGTGAAGGTGGGGGTGAAGCAGGATGTTAAACCTCCCCCCCAAAACTGGAGTTCAGGGGTGAGAGGGTGTTGTCTCCTCCCCCCCCTTAGCCCTGATCCCGGATGATTGGGTGAGAAAAAGCTGACCAGAGAAAGTTGTGGGAGAAGTTGTATGGAAAGTGAGGAAGCAGGGTAAGAAGACAGGGTGTCAGAGCGAAGGGGCTAAGCTGGGGCCAGACGGGGCGTTGAGTCCCGTCAGCATAGTGGCCAGGAAGGCAAATTGCGGTGCTACATACCATCAATGATGTCATTACCACCACCCACTCTTAAAATCATCATTTTTGTTTTATCAAAATTCACTCTCAGCCCCATGGAATTTGTCCCTTCCCTCCACAACCATCCTCTCATCCTTAGCAATCAGCGTACAACTCAAATGGCAATCCTGTGACAGCACTTCAAGGACCAAAACAAAGAGCAAGGGACTCAAAACGGATCTCTGATGCACACCAACCTTCTCAGAGAAGTCATCATTCAATTCTCCATTTACCCTCATCTGGGTTGTTGAACCTTCGTACATAGCCATAACCACCCTAACCAACCACTCCTTGATCCCTAATTTTCTCATTGCCAAACTCACCACATCTCTCGGTACTGCCATCAGAAGCACTTTCCAGGTCAACAAAAATATAATACAATGCTCTTTTCCTAGCGATGTACAGTAAACCTTCGATATAACGAATTTCGGATATAACAAACCAAATTTCCTGGCCAAACTCCATCGGGTTTAACAGGCAAGCATTATGACCAGCCTGAGTGAGTGTTGGTGTGTCACATGTCTCCTACAATGAAAGGTTTGTATCAATACTATGTTGTGTAGTCCACTTAACTTTATTAGTAATTACATATGTATTACATATCCTAACGAACTTGGTTCGTTATTTCCATTGCTTTTAATACCCATTGGGTTTAACGAACTTTCAGCTTTAACAAACGCCCCTCCCCGCCCTATATAGTTCATTATATCAAGGGTTTACTGTACTTCTCCTGGAGCTGTCTAACAATAAATATAGCATCTGTGGTTCCTTTTCTGGGCATGAACCCAAATTGAAAAAAGAAAATTTAAAACAACAGTAAGCAATAAACAAACATAAAAAGCACACTCAAGTGCCTTAAAGGGAAGCTTGCCCTCTCCCCTGGGATACCCAAGTGGGCTATCAAAAATTAAACAAATTTAAATTGCATCGAGGAAGACTACAGGGACAGATAGTAGGCATGAAGATACCCTAAGACTGGGACATCCAGGAAACCAAGTTGTCAAAATGAGATTCTGGGGTGTGAGAGAAAATGACCTGAAAATATCAAGGCATGGGGGTGTGGGGTATAAACAGAAAAGGGGCTAACATTTTCATAATTGCATCCATGGTTAATTTGCTCTATCGTAACCTTATCTCCCTCAATGGACTGGTTCGGTGGTCTATAAAATTTGCTATACATATGTACAAATTTTTAAGGAAAGTTACAAAAAAATTGATTTCTACATCAAGTGACCTGTCAAAGGTCAACTTTTTTATTTGAACTTGCAAGGAAATATATGCAATTAATAAAAGTTGTAGATCATCTTATTAGCTTTAAAATAGTATCAGAATGAGCTGTGTAGGTGCAATAGTCTCTGAGATATTTGACTTGAACTTTTTGCAAAAATGACCTTTTTTATCCAACTTTTAGGGGTCATATCTCAGAAACCATTTGACATACAGAGGTGAGACACATACCATTGAATTTGCCTCATTAAGGTCTACAAGTATAGTAATTTGCAAGAAAATCTGAGTCGGTGGGCCCCCAAAATGGCCAAATCTTGTTTGAATTGACATGGAATGATTTTTAATATACAGGATAGGACACATAGCAATAGTTTTAAAAGTTTAGGATTATTAGAAATTGGTTTCTAAATTGAGTGTGATAAAAGCATCATCCCTACAGAGTTTTAAGAATAGATTTATGGATGAGGATGCTAGGTATGAATGAACTTTGTGATGGGAACAGTAGCTACTTCTTTTTCTTATGTTCTTATTCATTCCACCCAATTCAAAGAGACATCCATTCCATCCTTTCATTCTCGGAGACACACATAACACAACATAACATAACATAATTTCACGGATGACAAAAGCCACAAGGGCCTATCAAAGGTCACACCTTTCATTCTACTTTCACATTTTCAATTAACCTCTTACATGATCACAACTGTATCCTTCTCACAATCAGATATCAGCACTTTATATCTCTCTGAAATATCACATACTTAAGCATCTGGCTAGCATACAGTCAAACCTTTCCATCTACTTCCTATTTCTATCTCTCTCGGTACCAACTCTATCACCTCTCCAATTCTCATCCAAACTTCCAGTCACATCTTTATTCAGAATAAAATTTAAATCCTGTCAAATCACTTTCTCTCTTAGGCCACTGAACCTATCAGTCAAACCTACAGGTTCTGTATCTCTCTGTCAAATACTTGTCCTACCTCTTCATATCTTTCAATTTTGTTTTTGCTAAGTTCCGTTAGGTTTTGTGGGTTTTTTCCTACCAGAAAGAAACCAAACAAGAAGCCTATTCTAGTGAACTTGCAGTGGTATAGTCTAAAGCCTTAGGATTCAGTTTGAAATGGTAGATCTTTGTAACAGTTGTGATACATTGTTTTTTGCATTCTCACTTGAATATAAGGTAATATAATTTAACGGATGACAAAAGCCACAATGACTTATCAGAGGTCATCAGTCAATCAAAGAGTTATGCAAAAACACCCATCATCTCCAAATACTGCATTGCAGCCAGAAATACTGCTTCTAAAGCATCACCATGAGAGGCTTGTCAAAAACTAAAATGTATATCTACAATATATACAAAACCATTCAGATAGGCAAAGAGAATAGATTGAAAGTAAATTTCATGTGAAAATGATAGTCATTAATCTGTAGAATGAGCATAACTTGTTTGCATTTCCTTAATTATGCAGTTAATAAAAAGAATCTTTGCTAATTATTTGATAAAGGTCCCAACTCTAGTTTGAAAGTAAAAAATACATTTTAATGGTACATTTGGCTTTATTTAAAGCTGATATTTTTGGGTGCAAATGCATAAAGTATAAAAATTTGAAGTTTATTTGACAAAAAAATGAGGTTACATTTAAGCAAAACATGAAATGTACCATTAAAATGTATTTTTTACTTTTATCTAGCTATCTTAGTCCTACTTAACCTAACCTAACTAGGCTAATTTTTTATAATTAATCAAGCAAGAAACATTTAATTTACTGTAGGATATAATTGGTATATAGCTTTTAATAATCTTTCCATATTTTGAGTGTGGGCTCCCCTTTGAGGGTCAATGAAATTTAAAGAATGATCAACTGTTAAATGAGTATACCCAATATCACTTAATGAATTGTAAGCCTTCCACTTATTGTTCATAGTTACTAAACTGAACATAATGTACTGTTATATTAAAGGTATTAATGTATCTGCCAAACGGTCCAGTACATGTAAAACAAATTTCTTTTTCTATACTTGTTCAACACCCCCAAATGCCCAAGCATAAGTAACTTCCCTACCTCTATTATATTTAGATTTTCTAAACTTGCTTTCATCTATCTTAACAATAATCCCATTCTCATCAATCTTGGGTTGGTTTCCAAGCCAAAATTCACATACCTCAACACATTGAGTTCCAGTTGACAAATGCTAGTGAAAAGTGATATCTAATTGCATTTGGTAATAATTGTGCAAGAAGTGCTTTTGGGGGAAAATATTAACAAACAATATATTCTTCCATAGCCTAATGTGGGTTTTGTCAAGCCATGTATCTTGAAAAATGCTTTGATAAAATTAACATTTTATTTTGTCATTCAAAAAAAAATTTATCTTGTCTAATTTTACATTCCTGGTCATATGTAAGGCATAATTTACTGAAAGAAACAATGCCATGTTTTTGAAAAAATGCAATAGGTTCTCTCTAATTTTCAAAAAGTTTCTAATTGTCCTAAATATGTTAAAGAAGACCTTTCACAATTCATTTTAAATACATGACTAAAAGGGTTATGTAAATTGTACTTTGATGTAAACTAAGAAAGTATTGGAACATCATGAAACGTGGAGTATATTTGCATAGCATGAAGATATATTAAAATATTAAATTATATTTAAGACATAAAATTTGAATTGGCCAAAGAATGGATATCAGATTTAAAGAAAATACAAAAAGAGTCATTTGGATAAGTATGTTTGGTATTGTTGTTTCTCATTGTGACCTGTATCAAATAATAACCCCATCTTAAAAGCCATGAGACAGCCTAACGAGGATATTTAATAGTTCTAGCTACATCTCAGATTCTAACCTTAAAGTTATAAATAATTGCTCTCCAACTTACTTATAGGACAGTTATGGTAAAGAAGGTTATAATGATTTAAAGTTTTCTGTTCCAGAACTATACATTATATTAATTGGAAAACAAGGCTCTTCTTAATGGATAGTGACCATTTTTCAATTATACTACAAAACCCTTCAGATAGCAATGCTACCTCACAAACCTTTAACTCCAAAAATGTTCTTTAACCCATTAACGGCGAATGTCCCATTTTTGGGACACCACTTTTTAGGTTGGTAGAATCATTACAGGAATGATTAATTATATATTTTTATTTTTCAGAATGTATTTCACAATCATATCAAAGTATCCCATAAAAATAATTGTATATGGTTGACAACTTTTATCACCAGATGGCGCCAAAGTCGCACAATTTTTTGTGAGAAGATACACTAATGCATGAATGCCCTTAGTTCCTCACTATCTGCATAGGAGGAAGGTCGGTTGTGTTAATGGTGTGCATTGGTTATAAGAGAACATGATAAAAGCATCAACTGATTTGTAAAATATAAAATGTAAGTATTGTGTTGTTTATAATTTCGCGTCCCATTTTTGGGACATTGGCCAGATAATTGACAATTTGATCTAAATGATCTAGTCATTTGTTTGTTATCATTTATAATTATTTAATGCAAAATTAACACACTAGGCCTTTTATTAGTAATCTCCAACATTTATGATTTATATATGTTATTATATATGTACATATAATATTATAAATATTATATATATATATATATATATATATATATATATATATATATATATATATATATATATATATATATATATATATATATATATATATATAATCACATTTCAAGATGAAAACTTGGTATATGTTATTATTTCTTTTTCAGAGGCCTACTCTTTACTATTATGACACAAAGATCTTTATTGACAACTAATGAAGTTGCCAATGCGCTAATGAACTTGAGCGATGATGAAGCATGGAATGAAAACGTGGAGGTTGCAATTATTTCTCAAGTCCAGATGATGAAGCTATCAATGATGAAGACCTCCCCGAAGAAAGCATTCTTCAAGATGTACAGGAAATAAAAAGGTTTCTTCACTTGAATGACAATGCTAACATTGATAAAAATGATAAAATGTATAAGCTGAGACCATATCTAGATGCTCTAAGAGAAAACTCAGAAATTTGGCATTTTTGATTCCCATTTGTCAATCGATGAAATGATGATAAGGTATTATGTCATGCATTCTGCTAAAATGTTTATGAGGGGTAAGCCAATCAAATTTGGTTACAAGTTTTGGTGTCTTTGTGGTTCTGACGGATACCTATACAACTTTTTGCCATATCTTGTTTAGGGCAGTGAACCTAACAGTGGACCTCTAGGAATGAGGGTTATAAATACCTAATAGCAGTAATTCCTGAAGCTGAAGCTGCAAATCATGAAATCTTTTTTGATAATTTCTTTACAAGCATTGATACCTTGAAAGAACTGGGAGATATGAGTTTGAAGGCAACTGGCACAATTCGTGAAAATTGTACAAAAAAATGTCCACTTATGCCATCTAAAGTAATGGAGAAAATAACAGAAAGAGGGTTCATAGACTATAGATTTTATTCTAGCAATGAAATTTTAGTGAGAAAATGGCATGACAACATTGCAGTTGCAGTTGCTACAAATTACAGTCAGGTCTTCCCAACTGGTACTGCTACATGCTATTCTCAGAAACTCAAAAAGGAAATAGGAGTGCAAATCCCAAAAGTTATTTCAGAATACAACATATCAATGGGAGGGGTAGACCTACTAGACAAACAAGTGTCCTTATATAGGGTCATAATATGTGGGAAGAAATGGTGGTTCCCACTGTTTACGCAACTGCTTGACATTGCTATTGTGAACTCTTAGAGAGTTTATCAGCATGCAAATCCAAGTGAGACACTCTCCCTGCAAGATGCAAGAAGGAAAATGGTTTTGGCTTATGTTTCAAAGCCTTCTCCATCAGCCATAAACGCCCTGGCCCACAAAGAAGTAAGCTTTTGGGAGGAAGAGTAAGTGAAGATATCAGGTTTGATCAAGGAAATCCCCTTGCGATGCCAATTCAGACACAACGTCGCTGTGCATTGTATGGGAAGAAAACAAAGAGAATTTGCAGTTGTTGTGATGTTCCACTCCATGATCTGTGCTTTGCAACTTTCCACACTAAATAATATTGATAAACTACAGCAATTCACCATGACCATACTTATCAAGAAGGGCCTTTATTATGCGTGAACGATATAATTCTGTTCCAAAACTAAATATTTTCCCTTTCTCAATTTATTTCACTATTTTTTCATTATGCCAGTTGGTTTATTATTTTCCATTGGTCAGTCTTCGACTGACCTTCAAACAGGTAGCACATGTTTCGTAGAGCTCTCGGTCTGTTGATTTATTTTTCAAATTTTTCTACATTTTTTTTTCACCACAGAATCAGCGAAAGCTAAGTTGCTCTTCTTTTTTTTCTTATTACTACTTAAGTTCTTTCTTTCTTTGAATAAGTGATGGAGTTCGGGGATGAAAGTGAGCATGAGTGTCGGAATGTATGCATTGGTTGTGGTGTATTTGGTGAGGGGTACACATGTGTTGTATGTGGGCTGCATGAATGCATTGTAGATTTAGAGGGGATGAGAATGCAGGATTAAGACAGGATATGTAGGCTGGAGGGGTTAGTTGCTGAGCTCAGGAGGGAACTTAGTGTTAGGCCTAGAGCTGGGAATAGGTTAGGTGGTGAGGTAGGCCAGTTAGATGTTTCAGGTGAAGGTAGAGGGCCGGTGGAGGAGGTAAGATATGATAGTTCTAGGGATAGTGAAGTTAGCCCCCTTAGATTAGTTAGAAATAGGCCTAGTGAGGATGGGGGACAGTGGAGAGTGGTTAGGAAACGTGAAGTTAGGGAGGCTTCTCCTGTTCTTTGTGAGATTTTTATTTTTTATTTTATAGAGCCCATCTGGCAACTACCCACTTGGGCATAAGTCACCGAAAAACACGACAGCCTAGAACTAGGCTACTTTAAAAAAACAAAATATATGAAAACATAACAATATAAATTGGAAAACTTAACAATCAGGAAGCAATCTCCGGCAGCGGGGGGAGGTCCCCCTTACCCCGGTGCAGGAGAGTGCAACCTACAAAACAACATCAAACGAAAAACAAAAAGAACCTTAAATAAGGAAAGAAGCCTGGCCTCCCCCCAAAAGTAAACAAGTCCACAAGTCAATGTGCACAAACTCGTCCCGAGCACAAGGGACAGGCGGTAGCGACCCGGCCCATCCCGGTACTGGGAGAAGTATCATGCGCGAAGATCACCCAGACTGGGACATTCAACAAGAATGTGCCGAACAGTCTGGGGGACGACGCAGTCATTGCAATAGGGCACAGGAGAGCGCTCCATCAAATAGCGATGCATCACACAAGTGTGTCTGATTCGGAGATGACAGAAAGCAACCTGAAGCCGCCGCGGCATTGGAGGATAGGTCCATGGGGACAGCCGCGGCATAATGGCACGCAACTTTAAGTTCCCTCCAACCGTCTCCCATCTTCTTTGCCAAGCAGTCCGAAGAGCTGCCCGTATTCCTGCCATGTAGTCGGTGTGAGGAAAAGCGAAACGCTGGTCCGGTCGCAGAGTCCTCACAGACTCTTTGGCACCCTCATCAGCGCGCTCATTCCCGGCAATTCCTACATGTCCAGGAACCCAGCAGAAGATAATCACGACATCTACCCTGCTTGCTAAAACCGTGGTGTCACGGATATCGCGAACCAGGGGATGCGGAGATTCCAATGCCCTGAGAGCACTCAGGGCGCTTTGTGAGTCGCTATGGATCACAATCCGGTCTCCGAACCGGGCACATCGCGTAATCTCCCGTGCTGAGTGGTGTATTGCCACCAGCTAGGCCATGAAGACAGACGCAGCGCCTGGTAGAGCCCCGCTGACTTCAAACAGAGGGGATACGGCGTGGAAGCCGACCCCCTCTTGGGACTTGGAGCCATCCGTATACACTGGCACAGTTCCAGCATGACACAATGTGTGCTCCAAAAAGGTTGAACGCAATACTCCCGGCGTAGTACAAGCTTTGGGAGCAGAGGTGGGGCAACAAATAGCCAAATGTGGTACCCTCCAGGGTGGCGTCCTGGGCAGAACCATTGGCGCCACCGGCCCAAGAGCTATATCTACCTCTCGAAGGAGTTTCCTGGCCCTAAAGCCAAAGGGCTTAGGGTATGACTGGCTTCTTTGTGAGAATAGGGTTGCCTCTGTTGAGGTTGTTAGCCAGGAAGAGAATAGGTGTGTGAGTCAGAGGGACACAGAACCTATTAGCTTGACTAATAGATTCAGTGCCCTAAGAGAGGAAGTAACTGGAAGTGATATGACTGATGGGGGTGGGGGTGGAGTTCGAGGTACTGGTAGTTTGAATGAGAATAGGAGTGGGGATGGAGTTAGGTCTGTGGCGGTTAGGAATAGGAGTCTGACTGAAGTGCTTGTGATGGGTGATTCGCGAGTTAGATATTTAGATAGGAAGTTGAATGCAAGTAGATTGAATGGTTTGAGGGTGTGTTTGCTGGGTGCTGGAGTGAGAGTTCTGTCTGATAGGTATGAGGAGCTAGTGTCTGGCTGTGCAAGGGATGCAGTTGTGATTACACATGTAGGAGTGAATGATGCGAAGAAAGTGGGTGCATGTGAGTTACGTGAGAGGTACAAGAGGTTGATTGAAAAGGTGAAAGAAAGTAGAATGAAAGGTGTTGTGACAGGTGTGCTTCCAAGAATGGATGTTGGGGTAGAATGGATATCTCTTGCGATTGGGCTGAATGATTATGTGAGGAGGATGTGTGAGATGGAAGGTGTCATGTTGGTGGATGTGTGGGATAGGTTTGTTGGAATGAAAGAAATGTATGCAATGGATGGACTGCATTTGAGTAGGAGGGAAGTAGATGTGTTGTGGGAGGAGTATGATCGTGTTATTAGGTCTTTGCGGGTGGGAAACTAGATACTAATAGTGGTCAGGAAAATATGAGAGGACATTATAGTACTGAAAGTAGAATGGACTTGGCAGATAACAGAAATAGGTTCCAAGGCGATAGAGGTGAGGTCATTCAGGTTTCAAGAGGTGCTTCAGGGATAGGGGGGTTAAATTGTTTCTATACAAATGCTCGTAGTCTTAGAAACAAGAAGGATGAGCTATTTAGTTATATTAGCAATGAGGATATAGATATATTATGTGTTACTGAATCATGGGTTAATGAAATAGAATTTAGTGACACTATAAGTGAATTTGATTTACAGGGCTATAATATGTACATTGGTCAAAGGACAGGTAGGATTGGTGGAGGAATAATTATCTATATAAAAAACAACATTGTTTCAAGTTTAAATACTTCAATAAAGCAGGATGGAGTTGAGTCACTTTGGATAGATATTAGGTTCAGTAAAAATAGAATGGTGCATTTGGGAGCTTTTTACAGGCCACTTGGGCAGACTGATGATATGGATGAACTAATGATAAGGGAAATAAGTAAGGGATGTGAAACAGATGCAGTTATTATTGGGGACTTCAACTTAAACTCTGTGGACTGGGAAAATATGATAGGTAGGGATAGAACAAGTGGCAGGTTCATAGAATGCTTTGAGGATAATTTTTTTAATCAATTTGTTAATGAGCCAACGAGGGAGGACAATATATTAGATTTGGTACTTTCTACCAGTGATCATTTAGTTCAAGAATTGACTGTTGGGGAAGCATTGGGAAATAGTGACCATCAGATAGTTTGTTTTAACTTAGGAATTGAGAAGGGTAAAATAACCGAGAATGTTGTAAAAGTTCCAAATTTTCATAAGGGAGATTATGTAAAACTCCGAAGCTTGCTAAATTTTGTAGACTGGGATGTAGAATTCAGAGGTAAAAATGCTTATGGGATGTGGGATACTTTCAAGCATATAATAAATGTAGTCCAAGAGCAATGTATCCCAATGAAGGCCATTAGGAACAAAAGTAGGAAACCATTATGGTGGAATCAGGAGATAGCTAGAAAAATTTCAGAGAAGAAAAGGGCATATAAAAAATTACAGGTAGAAAATAATATTCAAAATTTAAGTGATTATAGAATGGCTAGGAATGAGTTAAATAAGATTATAAAGAAGAACAAAAGGGTGTCAGAAATTAAATTAGCTCAGGATAGAAACAAAGATCCTAGAAAGTTCTTTAGTTACTATAAAATTAATAATAAGTCTGGCAGAGTTAAAATAGGGCCTATCAAATATGAAGGGGTTGTGAGAGAAATTGATGAGGAAATAGTTGAGGTACTAAATGGTCATTTTGCATCAGTATTTACAAAGGAAAAACTAAATAGTCTTATGTATAGTACTCATGGGTCAGGGAAAGAGGTGTTTACTACCATTAGTATGGATTGGAGGATGATAAAAGGACTAATAGGTGAGTTAGATACTACCAAGGCCTCCGGCCCTGATAATATTCATTCTAGGATACTTAAAGAAGGGGTAGAAAGTATCTCAATAGCTCTGGAGAAGTTGTATACTAGGTCACTGGAATATGGAGAAATACCCGATGATTGGAAGCGAGCGAATGTAGTCCCCATTTTCAAGAAGGGTAGTAAAGAGGATCCAAATAACTTTAGACCGGTTAGCCTAACTCCTGTAGTTTGTAAAATTCTTGAGAAAATAGTTAAAAAAGGAATTTGCCAACATCTAGAGAGGGAGGGGTTAGTAAGCGATGCTCAGCATGGGTTTAGATCAGGTAGATCATGTTTGACTAATTTACTAGACTTTCTCGAGTTTGTAACAAATCAAGTAGATAAGGGAGAGAATGTAGATGTAATTTACTTGGATTTTAGTAAAGCATTTTATAAGGTACCACATAGGAGACTAGTTCATAAATTGAAAATGATTGGGATATGTGGGGGTGTTTCAAATTAGATAGCTGAGTGGCTGAAAGACAGGAAGCAAAGGGTAGTGCTAAATGGTGTAAAGTCAGAGTGGAGGGATGTTATCAGTGGGGTTCCTCAGGGATCAGTTCTCAGTCTATTATTATTTGTCATCTATATAAACGATCTTGGGGAGGCAGTTAATAATAAAGTGTCAATTTTTGCGGATGATACCAAATTAGCAGCTGTATTAAAGATATTGATGATAATTTTAAAGTGCAGGGGGATTTAAATAAATTGTTATCCTGGGCACATAAGTGGCAAATGACTTTCAACCTTGATAAGTGCAAAGTTATTAACATGGGAAAAGATAATAGAGAATTTAACTATGAAATGGATGGGCATTGGCTGAGCTCAGTAGAGGATGAGAAAGATCTAGGAGTAGTAATAGATAAGTCATTAAGGTTTTCTAAGCAGTGTATTGAAGCAAGAAATAGGGCAAATAGAGTGCTGGGTTTCATTAAGAGAAATCTCAGTTACAAAAGTAAGGAGGTTATTCTTAAACTCTATAATTCTTATGTTAGGCCACATCTAGAGTACTGTATACAGGCATGGTCCCCACATTTTAGACACGATATTAACCTTCTTGAGTCAGTGCAACAGAGGGCAACAAAGATTATTCCTTCCCTAAGGCACCTTGAATATATAGATAGACTGAGGATATTAAATATGTTCTCATTTGAAAGGAGGTGTGTGAGAGAGGATATGATTGAGCTGTTTAAAAAATTTTCAGGGATAGATAGCAAGTTTTTTGAGTTAGATGATGGAAATCGGACTAGAGGTCACCACTTGAAAATTAAAAAGCAAGGGTGTAGGTTGGATTTAAGAAAATATTTTTTCACCAATAGAGTGGTAGACTTCTGGAACAAATTGCCGCGGAGGGTAGTAGGTAGTCCAAATTTTAATGTATTTAAGAGTAGGTTGGATGAGTTTATGGGGAGGGAAGGTTGTGATGGTTCCTAAGTTTTGTATATATTAATATTGTTTGTATATATCTATAGCTGCATGATTTAGTTCTTGACAAGCCTTGATTGGTGATACCCTTGTTTATGGACGCAATCCTCTGGATGTAGTTTTCCTGGGAGTTTGGGTGCCTTAAAAAAGAGGCCGTTTGACTCGGATGACCTATGATGAGCCCTTGTGGCTTTTGTCATCTGTTATATTATATTGTGGGGGACTTTGATTTTGTCTTCCCCTGGTGATGGTGCTTTTTGTGGGTGGGTTTTGATGGATGGCTTTTGTCATCTGTGAAATTATGTTATGTTATTATTACGTCTACATTATGAAAAGAATTGAAACATAATTTCATTTTGATATATAGTTTGTTTACATTTTTGTTCATAGAAAAATAGAAATAAACAAATCTGGAACCTAACTTTTTTTACCCTAAAAACTATGTGTGATCGCCAATGTCCCCAAAATGGGAGGCTATCTTTTAGGCCCAAGATAAGTAAAAATTAATTATTCAATGGTTGTAATATTATTCTAAGGTCTTCTGGAGAAAAGATCTGCCAAGATAAAATTAAAATTCATTACAGAATAATTATGGCCTTTAATGGGTTCAAATGTGCCAATTGGGATGCATATAAATCTTATGCACAACTTCCAACTAACCTAAGTGGAGATGCAAGTAAATATTTAACTGATATAATGAGAGCTATTGTTCTGCTGAAATTTCAATCCACAAATGCCCTAGGATATTTGATCCAAAATGCAGAAAATGGTGGTGGAATGCAAAATATGTTCAGGCAGTAACATAAAGAAAGAAAAGTTTGATCTCCTGTAAAAGAAATCCCAGATATATTATCAAATTCTATAAGAGTCTTGGAAGCATTTCATTAGCTCCTTGACTACTTTCCCTATCTCTTAAATATGGAAAAAAATCAAATTCTTTAATAACCCTTTCTCAAAATGTAAACTAGATATCCTACTGGGAACAAGTATATTACTAATTCTTCCCAAATAAGCACTTTTTTATAAACACTATGCACAAATACTAACTAAACCTCTCCCATTATCCACAAGATTTCATGAACTACATTATGAATGAAAAGACTATACATTAGAACCTTGGTTCACAAATTGGTTGTGAACAGAAGTACAATTAGTCCATTTGACTCTGAAACTTGCTATTTTTTAAATCTATTTTTGTTTTGAATGCATATAAATTACATCTAACATTAATATACAATAAAAAAAATTAAATACTTTACATGAATATTGTATATAATTAAGTACTTTCCATAAATTACCTTATTCCAGGCTATGTCGATGAGATTTATGTAGTGTAGTATATTGAAGTGATCATTCTTAAATTCTCAAAGGGTTAAATCTGTGTCATTAGTGATTTGAAAGCATCTGCTAAACAGGTCTTTGGTGTAGTTTCTTAAAATTTGAAATGGCCTGTTGATCCATCAGCTGCAATAATAAAATTGTATGGGGTTTTGTAAGAAATTTTACCTTTAGAAAATCATACTCAATCTCCAGACTTTCCTCCAGACCTGGTGGATGTGCAGGAGCATTACCTATTCATTATGACGAGACATTTCAAGGGCAAGCCTTCATCCTAAAGAAATTTCTTAACAGCTGGGGCAAACAACTGTAAGCCACTCCATAAATAAAATCTGTGTTACCCAAGCCTTTGTATTTGCCCTCCACATGACAGGTAGTTTTGAATTTAACACAATGTTGTGTTTAAACATGAGGATTTCTTGAGTGGTAGACAAGAAGTGGTTTTATTTTAAAGTCACTACTTGCGTTAGTGCATAATAAAAATGTAAGCCTATCCTTTATAGGCTTGTATCTGAAAAGTGCCTTTTGTCCTGGGTGATGCACTTTTGTTTTGGCATTTTCTTCTAAAATAAATGTTTCATCACAGTTGAAAGGTTAGTGTGGGACATAGCCTTCACTTTCTATTACATTTGCAAATTCATTAATAAATTCCTTGCAGCATTAATGTTTGAACTTGCTGCCTTATTATGCTATGGATGCCTGTTCATCCTCAGAATTTTTTTAACCACCCTCTACTAGCTTTAAAATCTTCAGCTTCATCACTTGTACTTGGTGATTGTTTCAACAAATTGCTATGTAACAGCATAGCCTTTTCACAAATTACAGCTTAACTAACACCATCACCAGCTGTTTTTCATTAGTCCACACTAGTAACAATTTTTCTAATTCCTCTAGCTCTTTAAACCTCTGCTTGGTTATTAGTCACTCCCTTTGCTACATTAGCAGCCTTTATGGCCTCTTTGTCTGTATTATCATGGAAATCATAGAGTTAGCTGCAGCATATTGTTTAGCTAGATTGGTTACACACAAACATTGTTCTCATCTTTCACAATTTTTTTTTTAATTCAACAGTAATACACTTAAGTTTTTATTACTGCCACCACTATGCACTTATTTTTAGATCCATAATGAGGGCTAAAATTAGTGAAAGTTAAGCAAAAGTTGTTTTTTAAAAGTACTAAGGAACACAAAGCACACTGACAAACAAACCTTACGCCACACTTGACTAACAACAACTGTGTTATGTGGGATTTGCTAACTAAACTGGTTATAAACTGAGGTTTCACTGTATTAGATTTCAGTACCCAATAACCTCCTTAGAATATAACTCCTGATATACTATAAATGGATTAATATGTACTAAAAAAAAGGATAAAAAACAACAGTCCTGGTAAAGATAATCCTTTATGCTTTTTCTCCCAAAACTTATTGAATCAAAGTTTACCTTCTTTATTAATTTTTAAATATTGTTTTAGGATTGAACAGTTTCTAGAGCAATAGCTAACCTTGTAGTAGTGTGCTGGTATCCGCCTCTCCTCCATAGCTCTAATCCCTTTATCTTTTTTCAGGGTATTTGGAATGAGAAGGCACAGCGAAGTCACTCCAGGTGGGGGACTCAATAGATTTCTATCACGTTTACCCATTCATCTCTCTCTTCCTCCACAGGTGATATTTGAAACAGGAATGAGATTAGTTTATTAAAGTGATTAGCTATTGAATGAATTAAACAGTAAACTTAAATTAATAAAGTAAAGTATCCATTGGAATTTAGAAACAAGCTAAGTCTTAGTGCGAATGGGTAGGTGTATATGTATGTCAGTGTAAGAATGTTTAAGTGTGGCAGTGAATCGGTGATTGCAAATGCCTTCTCCTTTCCAGCTTCTTGGTGCCGGCTGATCAAGTGTCTTCTGGCTTTGAGGGGCAGCAGTAGCCAGTCTTGACTCTAAGTCGTTCTTGTGACAAGAGAGGGACCACCTACAAGTGTGGGACTTGGAGGGCGCCTCCCAGTCACTAGGCAATAACTGGAGCTAGTGTCCCAAAAACTCCAACACAGAAGTTGGGACTAACGAGTGTATTTGGTCCCAGTGAAATCAAAGGCTTCGACGAGTCTCAGACCTCTCAGAATCCTGCAGAAAGTGGGCCCATAATAATTGCAGTGCATAATTGCACTGTTGGCCTTCCACAAGGAGGCATTTTAAGCCCAACCTTATAATTAATATATATCAATGACATTTTTTTAATATAACTAACCTAATCAAGATTTCGATCTATGCAGTGACTGCGCATATTTATTTATTCTTCAGATGATATTAAAACTTGTTGAGAATCCATACAACAGACTTTCTGGCCAATAACTTGTGAACTTGCTTTCTTTCCTGATAAAACCAAATATATAATCTTTAGTCAAAGAAAGGTCCCTGACAGGTATGGCACTAAGGGCTACTTAAAAAAGATATATAATATAAATATTACAGGCCACAGTCTACTAAATCTCATATAAGTCCACTACCTGAGACAGTTTATAACTAAGCCAACAAGGGGAGTAAACATCCTTGACTTGATTTTCTGTAAAAATCATGAAATCATTCATAATTACAAACAATTTGACACAACCATGTCTGGTCATAGGCTGTGAAAGCAACAATCCTAACAAATACGCTAATGGCCAAGGCACCCAAGGAAGTCCAGGAAGCCAAATCAAGAATTAACAATTTGAAATTTTATCCTAAAGATATAAACTGGGGCAATATACAAAAGGCACACAATATTGAGTGTGAAGAAAAATTGCTGCTGAAAATATGTTCCTCTCCTTCACAAAAATATGTGAGACCATCTGTGAAGTGTATGTCCCCTCAAAAGCACCACAAGGAAAAGAAAACTAATTTCAAGGGACAGATAGATCCTTATAAAGAAAAGAAGCATTATGTAAGGCAAAAATTCCCCAAGCCATGCAAGGAATAGACTACAAGAAACAATCAGGAGAATTGAAATATAAGGAAGAAGGAAGAAATGCAAGCGGTCAGCAATATAAAAGTAAACTCGAAGTCCTTCTTTGCATATGCCAACTCAAAATCAAAAACTGTCATCAGTTGGACCACTGAGAGATGACCATGACTCACTAGTGGAAGACCCAAGGAAAATGGCAGAAATTCTTAAAACACAGTATGAGTTTTCAGCGACCCAGGCAGTGAGGCAGTTGTGGTAGACCCAGCTGAATTTTTCAACACATGCATCATGGCCCTTACAGATATTGACAGATATACAACCCACAAATGCTGAAATCATCCAAGCTATAGATGCAATGAACACAGACTCAGCCACAGGACGAGATGGTTTCAGCACAAAATTCATGAAGATCTGCAGAGGAACTAGCCTTACCCTTGTAACTCATTGCCACCAAGTCCATGAACACCGGTATAGTACCAGAAACACTTGAGGAAGGAATTGTCACACCAATACACAAAGGTGGGAACAAAGGACTTGCAAAGAACTACCACCTGGTGGTATTAACTTCCCATATAAGCAAGATCATTCAACAAGTTGTCAGGAAACAGCTAACCGAGCACATAGAAGAAATACACAATACAATGAAGGACAACATCGATTCAGGACAGGCCGATCATGTCTCTCACAACTCTTGTCACACCAAATAGCCATACTTGGGGGCCTAAGTAAAGGAAGGAATGTAGCTGTCATATATTTGGGCTTTGCAAAGGCCTTTGACAAGGTGCATCATGGCCTGGTGCTAAGGAAAATAAAAGACATCGGTGTAAGAGGAAGCTTGGGCATCTGGATGCACAATTTCCTTACTGGAAGAACCCAAAGGGTCTCTGTTCATGGCCATTTCTCAGACTCTAGCAACACAAAATGTGGTCCCGCAGGGCTCTCTTGGGGCCACTTATATTCTTAATTATGATTGGGGACATTGACACTAAAAAGTGACATCCTTCAGAGACAACACAAGAATGATGAGATTGATTGAATCAACAGAGGATGCGGATCATCGACTGGACTGAAACTAACAACATGAAGCTGAATGGGGACAAATATGAGTTACTCATATGGCCCATTAACTGAAATTAAAAGCCGTACGAGCTACCAAGTCCACCAACAAGAAATTGCACAAAAAGAGGAAGTGTGTGACCTTGGAATCTTAATGAGCAATAGTGGGACATTCTCAAAGCACATCAGAGTATCATTTCAACAGCCAACAGAGTGACTGGGTGGATCTTAAAAACTTTCAGGACCAGGGAGAGATCATGCATGCTGACCCTATGAAGGGTGTTGGTACTACCTAGACTTGAATACTGCTGCCAGCTGTGGATACTACACAAACCTGGGAAAATTGGCAAACTAGAAGCACTCCAGCATACCTTTACAAGAAAAATCCCAAACATTCATCAGCTCATTTACTGGGAATGACTACGTGAGCTAAAGCTATACTCACTGCAGAGAAGAGAACACTACATGGTGCTCTATGTGTGGAAGGTTTTGGAAGGATGGGTGCCCAAAATAGGACTGGAGGTTAAAAACCACCAAAGAAATGGACGTCTGTGCTAGTAAAAAGAATCGAAGCTACCACCTGGAAATTAGCCACACTAGCTTCATTGCAACTGGAACGAGATTGTTCAACTCTTCACCAAGGGAAATAAGACAACTGACAGGAGGCATAATTGACTGAGCTTTAAACAACTGGATAAGTGGCTGGAAACAATATCCGACAAACCACCAACACCAGGCTATCCAAACTTGAATGACAATTCCTTGGTCAAGAGAAGAAACAGTAGCAGAGTGGAGCTGCCTGCATACAGAGGAGGCCCACCTTAGCTGTGCCACAAAAGGCAAAATTCTACAAAGTAAGTGAATACCTCCATCTTACTCAGACTGGTTTCAATATAGAAAGAGAAAAATGAAGTTTCTTGGTTTATATTGGGAGTCAGGGGCTCACATGTAAGTTCCATATTGATAAATTGGTCGAAAGATGTGAACAACCAATAAACATTATTAAAATGCTTGAGTATACTCATTGGGGTTCAGAGAAAAACTCTTCTTAACTTGTATGCCTCACTAGTCCTTTCATTCCCAGGGTTTTAGAGCCTTCTAATCAATAAAAGTTATAGGAGAAATGTTATTCAGCTCATCAAATTACATAGGAATACCCATTTTGGGTGCAATTCTGATGAAATTGAGTTTATCAATACTTTGTTACTTTTTCTAAGTTGTGACCAAATAAATAGGCCACCATCTTGGAGCCAGTAGTTACATCGTTAATTGGAATCTCATCATATTATATTATATATCATTTTGAAGGGATTTTGTTTTTCTGAATTAAAATATGAAATGGAAATTCCATATTAATCAATTGTAAATAAAATAGGATTGATTTAAATATCATTTGGGGGTGATACTTGTATGTCCGATATCAAGGAATGCAGTAAAAAAAACTAGAGGCCTAACAACATTTAACAATCACCTTTCGAATTTGAATCTAATGTTAGGCTTTTGAATTAGGAGTATTACTAGTTTATTAAAAATATTGCGGGATGCAACCACTCCCCAATTAATTAGGGGTATGGGGGTGAAGCCCACCCTATTTCAAAATTACCTTTATGATAATTTTGGGTAGAAATAGCATAATGAAATAGGACTGATACCTCTCAAATACTGCAGGCAACTTCTTGGTTTGAGGTCCAGTTAGCTATTATAGCATGATAGCTCCTAAAAAGAAGAAACTATGAAAGATTTTATACTTACCAGATGTATTTACACTGCTCCTTCCCTCTCATTTACATTGGATATACTCGAGCATTAACTCAAGCCATCACTGACCTTATATACAAATGGTTCTCACCAAAAGGAGCTGCAGGTGCAGATTTGAATTCAAAAGAATGTAGTTATGCGTTTCACTTGACTTTCTGGCATCTCCCCGAAGGTTACCCCTTTCAAGAAGCTCTCTGACAGATTTGATATTCATCATAAATTTGAAGTGCTAGTTTGATTTTGTATAATGAATAATACCTTTGTGTTTAGTAATTGAGGCCCCATATGTGAGAGGGGGGGTAACCATAAAAAATGGCGGTATTGAGTTACAGGCTGGAACCATTTGTTCAGGTCTTCAAAAAAAATGTGGTAGTGTCGGCCAAAGGAAAATCAACCATCCTGATAGGTATACTAAGGCCCAAAGTCGTGTTTGGGCATTGGCGTGGCTCAGACTAACTCTGGCTCTCATCTGCAAGATGGGGGTAAGCCACGAGATGTGCCAGATACAATGAAAACAGAGCATTCTGCCATGCCTCTGCCTTCATCACACAAGCACGTACTTTCATTCTCTGCTATATTTCATTCCTTATTCATAGCAGTATGTCTTCCAGCAACAAAGATGTTGATAACCATGCCCCTGTGGTGTCTGGGAGTGATCCAGATGTGGCTATCTGGAGAGCAGAGCTGAAAAAGAAGAGGAAGGGAAACCCCAAGCTGTGGGGAAGAAACCCGGCCAAGGCAAGACACGATGTAGAGGTGTGCCTCTGCATGCCCAATTCCCAATAGTTAGTTTTCAAAAAGACCTTGCCCAACTCTTTATGCTTACTTAATACAAATTTTTGTGTTTCAGATGATACTTAAATTTTTGTTAAATCAATAGCTATATATATATTAAATGATTAGATTAAGCAAAGCTAATTAATATATTATTTAATGCCAAATTAGATTTACTCTCCTCTCTGAAGGTGAGTTTTGTGGTGACAAACCTTTCCTTGTTGTATCATATTGTTTGGTGATCCTTGGAGGGTTTAATGGAAGAAAAGAAAATCGGAAGACTTTGTATGCGTTTTCTAGGTTGGGACTCTGTGTATCTAACGCCTTAATGATTCGCACCAGTGTTCTCACTCGCTAGTAGTACATCTAGTCAGTTTGCTCCAGTCTCATAACTGGAGCAACCGTAGCTGGGCTCTTCAACCATACCAGTGCATCAACTGTGATCAACCAGTCAACCTGGTCACCGCAGCTCCTTAAACAAGCGAAAGCACCATTTAGGTTCCCAGCTGATAGCTACTTCAATGTAAATGTATCTTGTTGATATGTACCATGTTTAGGAGTTACTGTATAACTTATCCTGTTGATGAGTACCGGGTTCTGGCATTAACTTGTAACACATTGGGTTGATCAGGCCCGTGTTTAAGAGCTATTGTATAATGTATTGTATTGTAAGAACCGAGTTCTGGCATTATTTGTAACATTTATCCTGTTGGTGAGTGCTAATTATTTAAAGAAGGAAAAATTGTTCTGTTGTGCTTAGAATACTTGGGCTAACAAAGTTCATCGGTTTAAATTCCATTTGTACACTGGCCAGTATTTACTTTGTAAATAGTCGATTCATTATATTTACCATATGCAATAAGTTTTAATTTTCATGATGTAAATTTAAAAGTATAAAAGAGCGCACAAAAACTGGGCAATTGTTGATAAAAAATTATCAACCTTACCGGGTGAATTGATTGAAGGTATCATAGTGACTCTGAACAGTTGCTCTCCCAAAATATTGCCCTAAAGTATAGAGTTATTACAACGACAGTGGTGAGCAGTACTTGAGTGACAAAATGAAGCTTGTTGTTCCCACCAGGATTATCGGACCTCCTTGTACCTACCCCAAAAAGTACTACAATCTGGGTGGAGCTGATATTGTCAAGTGTATTTTTGAGGAATACTGGAAAATGGGAGAGCATAATGCGCAGTCCCACTACCTGATGAATCGTGTGGCCTGGCCATTATGCTGGACTGGACAGTAAGCATAGTGTGACCTACGAATATTCTGTGTTAGTGAACAAGCAGAAAATAGTGATGTGTAAAGTGGCTTTCGGTAATATACATTCTATCAGCAAGAAAATAGTGGATAATGTAATGGCAAAAGTGGGAAAGTCTGGTGTTGTACCTGGGGAGTTGCATCAAGTGCGAACAAGACCCCTGGATATAGCCACCAGCTGTGCCACCATCTCTACAAGAAGGAGTGTAAGGAAAAGACTAGGAAGAGATTATGAAGTTTAACACTTATAGCAAGTTCTTCTCCAGTTTCAACATTGGCTCTGATCCCCCTAAGGTCGACACCTGTAGCACCTGTGACTGGATCAAAAGAGAGCTGGAGATGGCCGATGATGCGAGGGATGCTGCCAAGAGATCGCAGCTGATGACAGAAAAGAAGCTCCATTGCACGAAGGCTAAGGTACTTCATTACGTAAGATGTGGACTTACAACTTTGGGATCCACAACCTGAAGAAGTCCCTGGCACATCTCTATGTGTGGAACGAGGCCATGGTGAAGAGAGGATCGAGCAAGATTTGCATTTGTCTCATCCATTACATAGACAACTTCATCCCAGCAACATCAACTTGTCGCTCCTCTTGCTGCAGTATGTGCAGAGTGGACGGTTCACTACAATCAAGCACTACTACCTGATGTTCGGCCATTCTTACCTACCCTGCGACCAAGACTTTGGCAACCTGGAGAGGGCTTTTCATGGGCTTGAGATATATACATCACACTATGTCAAGTTGATGCGGGAGGAGAGGCAAGACAACCCCTTCACCGTCATCAATATGGGGTGCAAAGACTTCATTGACCTCAAGCCCCTACAGGCCTTGTGTGCCAAGGCGAGCCTCTCTCGGGCAGGATGCTCATCTACAAGGACACCTTCAAGCAGAAAATGGGGATTTGGCAGCCGTACGGTGAGGCCATCAACAACCCTTTTGAAGTCAAACTTCAGAAGGGAAAGGGTATGACATACAACCAGGCCAATTTCGACCTCCCTACCGTCCATCCACCTGCTTATCAAGTACCCAGATGGGGTAAAGATGATGCAGGAGAAGCTGGGCGACCTGAACCACCTGCTGCAGTTCATTCCTCTGGAACATAAGGTGTGGTTCAATGATGACCCAGGACCGGGACAACCCAGAAGATGATGTCCTCAACTACTAGTGACTGTCATCAAAGGTCACAGTGCATAGGAGTAATACAAGTATATTATTATATACAAGTAATAAAAGTAGGTATATAACATAATTTTTTTTTACCTAATACCTCTTATCCCATAAGCTCTTTAAAAATGAACCTAAAACCATTACATTCTGGGAAAAAAATGTGCTTGGTTAAATAAAATTTCTGGGTGTAACCCCCCTCCCCCCAAAAAAATATTATTTGATTAAAAACCGCATGGCGTAACAGAACTAGCCTAGACCTTTAATTTAATGTATAATAGTAAAACATTTGACCGCTTTATTCAGTTGAAATCAGTAATTAACTTTAAATGCAAATTACTCAAAACTAAGGTTTTGTGGCTTAAACCCCTCTTGCATATGGAGCCTCAATTGTTCTTTGTCAGGAATACAAAAGTGTTTTCTGTTCTTTGGATGTGATAATGTACAGGGGTTTTTTAGGATCAGTGCTCACCTTATTTTTTAAATACAGTAATACCTCAACATATGAGTGAGCCAGCATGCAAGTATTCCAAGATACAAGCAGGGTTTCAAGCAATATTTTGCAGATGCGAGCAGAAAATTGAGATATGAGCATGCTTCAAGATGCTAACGCTAGGTGGCAGAGTGCTTGTGGCGCTCAGTTCACGTGTTCACCGCCTTCGATATGAATCTCCTGTGTTGTGTTTATACAGTATGTGATTTTTTTTATTTGATTTGGTGAATATTATTGTGTTATATCATGGGTCCAAAGAAAGTGAGTGCTAAGGTGACTAGTGAGATAAAAAAACGTATGATGTCAATGGAAATTAAACATGAAATAATCAAAAAACATGAGTCAGGTGAGAGTGATTTAGCCAGGCAGTATGAATGCAGTACATCAATGATTTGTACAATACTCAAGCAGAAGGATGCTATCAAGAGCATAACGCCTGCCAAAGGAATAACATTATCTCTAAGTTAAGGACAAGCATCCATGATGAAATGGAGAGGCTTTGGTGGGTTGTGGGTTAAGGAGAAGGAGCTAACAGGAGATACCATTACCAAGACACTCATCTGTGAGAAGGCTAGCACTATTTACAGAGATTTGAAATGGGAGGCATCAATGGAGGAGGTCAAAGCTAGTTGGGCTAGTTTGATAATTTTAAGAAACAAACAGGCATCCACTCAATGGTGAGGCATGGGGAAAGATTGAGTTCAGATGTTAAAGCTGCGGCAAAGTACATTGAACGTTTTGCTGCACTTATTGCAAAGGAAGACTACATCCCCCAACAAGTTTTCAACTGTGATGAGACAGGCCTTTTTTGGAAGATGCCATGGAGGACATTCATAATGGCTGAGGAGAAGCTGCCGGACCATAAATCTATGAAGGATAGACTGATACTAGCATTGTGTGCTAATGCCAGCGGTGACTGCCAAATCAAGCCACTGCTGGTGTATCATTCAGAAAACCCAACAATGCTCTAGCTCACCCGCTAGGACCAATCCTTCAGCCCATGGACCAACAGGTCACCTCTAATTTTAAAAAGCTCTACACTAAGCATTTGTTCCGCCGCTGCTTTGAGGTTACTGAATTTTGCCTGATCTAGGCAAATTGTTAAGAGGGTTTTGTGGCCAATCTTGTGTTAGATGACATCCGACCAAGCCTTGACCCTAACCAGTATGGTAAACTGAGGGGTAAATCCACCACACATTATCTTGTGCACTTGCTGGACACAAATTGTCCTTATTGACTTCCAAAAAGCCTTCGATTTTGTAGATCATACTGTGGCAATCACAGAACTTTTCCACTTTGGGTGTCGACCTCCCCTCTTAGAATTTGTAACCAGCTTTTTATCAAATCGCCAACACAGAGTCAGATTCCACGACTCCATCTCGGAGTGGAACAGCATCACCTGTGGGGTACCTCAGGGGACCCAGTTGGGCCCAATCATTTTCCTTGCACTAGTCAATAATTTATGTAGAAATGCAGGAATCTCTGTCAAATATGTTGACAACTTGACTCTTGCAGGGATTGTCGATGTTGATCACAATATAAACTTTACATTACCCTATGCTTTAAATGATTTATCAGAAAGTTGTGCAGCCATTAATATGTCCCTTAACCCACTCAAATGCGAAGTACTGATCATCTGCCCCCCTAAATGTCCCATCATATTTCCTGAACTGATTTTAGAAAACTTACCCCTACCAATTGTAAATAAGTGTAAACTATTGGGAGTATATATCAATGTAGATTTAAACTGGGACAATCATGTTGCACATATGCTGTCCAAGGCCAATCGATGTATTTTTATCTTGTACCTTGACAGACACCTGTATGGCACCCGGGACTCACTCAGGGCCAACATATGCTCCTTGAACGCATGCAAAAACGTTGTTTTCACATAATTCTTGGACCTCACTATATTAGTTACGAAAATGCCCTAGAACGACTTCAGTGCAAATCCCTATACCAAAGACGTGAGGATCTCACTTTAAACTTTGCCAAATCTATTTTGAAATCGCGAGAACATAGATATTTACTCCCACCATATCTGCATAACATTGATGGTAGGGAAACCAGAAGAGGAAGGGAAATTGCTACAATCCATAAGGTGCAAAACCAATAGATATAATAGGTCCACAATACCCTATATAATAAAGAAACTCAACCACAATATTACAGTTTAGATCATTTATGAACTGTACTAATAGCTTTAGTCCATATATATATATATATATATATATATATATATATATATATATATCATAGTAATGTATTTGATTAAATTTTGCTAAAGAATAGATAAATAAATGTATTTTTTGTGCATATATATTTTATCTTAACTAAGAATTTGTAAACCAAGACATGTTTCACACTATGTATATTGTTTTGTAAAACTTTCTTGGTTCAATAAACCTTTAATTATTATTATTTGCTTGAAAATTATTGATTTGGCATAGCAGGGTGTAACTAGAAGAACCAAGCACCCGACCATCCTCCAAACTCTCAGGCTCTTTGGTAACAAGACCATAATATGCAAGATGTTCCATCACCTCCTCTGCTGTTACTATCTCCTCATACACAATCACATCATCTATATAACTGTCAGTAACCCTCTGCACTCACTCATCCTGCTCTAACAGCAGGCTAAGAATCTTCATCATTATCTTGGGATCACAGTTCAGACCAAAGCCAAGCTGAGTCAGATGGTACAAAACCACATTGTAGCTTATCCACTGATTAGGCCACAGACTACAGTTCACTCTGATTTGCAAATAAGTAGATTTAAGGTCCACTAACCATAGGCATTGTGAAAGCTGCCTCCACCTGTGCAAGGTCTCGCTGCAAACTACAACATCAGCTCCAGGGTGACTCTCTACACACCTATTACAAATAAGAGAAAAAGGACAAATGTAAAATTGCCCATGAACAAGAAATTATTGACTAAAAGAAGAAACAGACTATGGATGAATATGAAAAGGTTTAAGTCTAGTGAAAGTGATTCTGTACACCAGGAATTTTTGAAGACTGGGGAGGAGTACAGAAGGTTGAATCATCAGATCAGGAAAGAAACACACAACCATGTAAAGGATAACCCAAAGATTTTTTGGAAATATGTGCAGTCAAAAACAATGAATAAGCCAAAATTCCTGAGCTGTATATGAACAGTGACAAACTGCCAATGACTTAATGGTGATTTGGAGAAGGCAAAAACTCTTACAGAACAGTTTTCCAAAGTATTTGTTCATGAACTTGAAGGAGAAATACCAAGATGTCCTGAGAGAAATGTGCCTGTCCTACAACACTTGGAAATACGAAAGGATGATATAAGGAAAATTATCCAAAAGCTAAAAAGACACAAATCTCCAGGATCAGATGACTTACACCCAAGCATCATTAAAGAGGGAACAGATGTTTTACTGGAGCCTTTAAAGATATTATATGAATATTCTTTTATGAGATATGTACTGAAAACCAGATAAATTTAGCAGAGAGGATGGCCTCTCAACCAGCAGGAAAGAGAAGACTGGTGGCCAACTTGAATACAGTCATTTTAAACCTTCTTGAAGAGAGTTCATTATGAGGACATTGTTCTAGAAAGTACTTCAGACTTCCGACCAAGCTACAATCACTTGATCCCTCTCCTTTAATAGCGAAGCAGGACAGATCAGGCACTGATATGATAGGATTTGTGGTATCAGATATGCACACCCACACTCTAGCTCTAGCAATTCTCTTTATTACTCTAAGCTTTTGATGTATTTATGTATTTTGAACTTTTTCCTAGCTACTGGGGAGCAAAACAGCCCAACTCAGTGCCAGTTCCAAGCTTGGATAAATAGGCAGAGATGGAGTCAGGAAGTGCATCCATCCATAAAGTCTCTGCCATAACCTAAATAGATGAGTCTTTTACTGAATGAAATGATTCATCAAGAATGATGGCCCCAGGTAGGAAAAAGCTGAGAAGAAGAAGTATAAGCAACTTTCAAATGACTGGCATATAGCAAATATTACAGCGATTTATAAAAAAAGGTGCAAAAAGTGATCCTGAAAACTAGAGACCAGTCAGTTTAACAAGTATTGTGTGCAAGATTTTAGAAACCTTAATAAGAGATGCTATAATGAGACACATGAAAAACAATGCATTGTTTAGTAATAAACAGTTTGGTTTCATCAGTGGAAGATACACAGTTTTGCAACTTATTAAAACATTGAACAGATGGACAGAAATTTTGGATGATGGCATTAGTTGATATTATATACTGTAATTTTATGAAAACCTTTGATAAAGTTGCCCATAGAAAATCAGCAGTTACAGAATTGGAAAAAACTACCAAGAATGGATTAAGGAAATTTTATCAGAAAGACAGAGTAACTGTGAACAGTAACAAGTCAAGTTGGAAAGCTGTGACAAGTGGAGTGCATCAGGGGTCTGCACTGGGGCCTCTGTTATTTGTTATTTTTACCAATGACTTGCCTGAGTATGTCATACATAACAGTGAAGTATACCTTTATGCAGATGACACTAAGATATTTAGAGAATTATAGATAAGGAGGATTGTGAGAAGTTGCAACATGATACCAATGATGTGTATTTGTATTGATGGAGAAATATTTGAAGAGAATAACATCAGAGATGAATTTGGGTGCCATATTTGATAAGCTTAGATTTGAGGACTATATGGCTGAAAAGATGAACAAGGTGAATAACATTGTGGGGTTAATAAGAATAAATTGTTACTTGGATGCTGAGATGTTTAGATTGTTATTTGTAACACTGGTAAGACCACAAATCGAGTATGCCAATCAGGTATGGTGGCCCCACCTTGTGAAAGACATTATGACCTTGAAAAATGTACAAAGGAGAGCTACTACGCTGGTGCCACAATCGTAAGATCTGACAAATAAAGAACATTGAGAGAGCCAGGACTACCAGCTTTGGCTTATAGAATAGTAAGGGGAGACATGATATAAGTTTTTAAGATCATCAATGGAAGGTATGATGAAGAATGTAGTGAGGGAGTGTTACAACGTTCGCACAATAATACCAACAAGTTATTCAAGACAATGTCTAGTCTGGACCTGAGGAAGTATTCATTCCCATGTAAAGTGGTTAACAACTGGAACAGCTTGCCAGAGTGGGTAGTCACAGCATCCTCGGTGCAGCAATTTGAAGCTTGACTGGACAAGTTCTGGGCAAATCAGGAGCTGGTGTATAACTACAGAGCTCAGATAGTTCAATACACACTATCACCAAATGTTAGTATTAATGTAGATCTGGAGTCACAGATGCAAGCCTCTTCCAGGGGATCATCTGTGAGTATAAAATAGAGGCTGGTCACTTTCCAAAAATTAACTGACCATTTATATAAACTAGGGGTTAAATTTCAGAATTGTATCTCTAAAATATTTTAGGGTATATATCCATTAATATGTTCCCAAACTTCAACATTAGCCCTGGTTTGTTCATGCTAGACCCAATCATAACTTCATATATAAAATCTCAAATAAGTATGTTTCATGATATTGTACATGCATAGATTCTTATATACATTTATACATTTATAATCAAGTCACCACAACAGCATCAAACTAAGTGTTTTCTCTTCCATGTTTTTACGTGCCCTTAGAATAGTGTCACTAGAATATCTAGACAAAGTGGATAGAATATATAATAAGGATAAAATTGTGCTACCCTTTGTACTTTCTTGACAATTGTTATAAGTCCGCCAAGCGATCCTTCTATTAAATTAATACTAATAACCCATAATTTCAGACCAAAAACGTATTAGTTTTACCCTATAGCCAAATTTCCAAATTTAGCCAAAATTAGGCATCCGAACTTAAATGTTATTTAATTAGGAGACTACAATTTATCAAATCTTGGGCTTGGGTAAAAAATTCACCCCTGCGACCAGGCATTGTTTATTTCATAGGTTGCAACAATTGTCAAAAATGCTATTGTGAGCAAACCAGGAAAGAATTAAAAGCTCATGTAAAACAACATCAAACCAATGTACATAATCACAACAAACAATCTGCTCTTTTCTTAAATATGTATAACAATAAACATATAATCAACCAGAATTGTGCCAAATTGGTGATTAGATGCAGTACAGTGGTACCTCTACTTACGAAAGGCTCTACATACGAAATTTTCAGGTTACGAAACACTTCTTCGGAAAAATATTGCCTCTTGTTACGAAAGAAATTTCAGGATACGAAAGGTGAAAATTTCAAAAACGCGCTGCTACTCACAGCTCCCAGAGTCCACTGAACGTAATAATACTTGTAGCATCCTGTATCTTGGTTTGAAAGTGGCGCGTCTGAGCTGCTCTGCAATTGGCTATTGCCCAGCATCTTCCTGGCATCCCATTGGCTAGGATGGACCTCTGTGTGTATGTGCGTATACCCAGAATCCCCTTCGTTTTTCCGTCGGCCCACGAGGATCACCGAAGCCTCAGTCTCACGCTAGCAAAATTTAGTAAAGCACGAAGTGTTCGAAAAGTTTTTCGTCAGCTTTTGTCAGTGTTTATTGCAACTTTACGTGTGTGTATTAACTTTTATTCACTATGGGCCCCAAGAAAGTGATGGAGAAAAGTGGTGAGAAGAAGAAGAGAGTTGTTTTGTCCATACAAACAAAGCAAGAGATAATAGAAAAGTACGAAAAAGGAATGCGTTTGGTTGATCTCGCCAAAGAATATAACCGTAATCCATCAACGATCGGCACGATATTAAAACAAAAGGAAGCCCTAAAAGCTACGACTCCTTCCAAAGGCCTCTCTGTCATTTCGAAGAGGAGGTCGGCAGTGAACAATGAGTTGGAGGGTAAAGTTGGACCTGAAGTTGACGAAATTGTTTTGCTGGGAAAGTGCATGGGGCTTGAGGTGAATGACGAGGACATCGACGAGTTGATTCAGGAGCACCACGAAGAGCTTTCGACGGAGAAGCTGAGGGAGTTGGAGGCGATGCAACACACAGCAGTGCAGGAGGAGTTCATTAAAGACGAAGAGGAGGCAGCCATTATTCTGACAGCCCGAATAAAAGACATTTTACAAAAATTCTATGAAGTTTCGGACTTTGTTGAAAAGAATCACCCAGAAAAAGTGTTCACTAATCGGGCTATCGCTCACTATGATGATGTTTGCCTTGCACATTTTCGAAAGATTGTTGAAAGCCGACAAAAGCAAACGACCTTGGATTGGATCTTTACAAAACGTCAGGCAAAAACCACTGCTGAGAGTGAACCTGAACCGAAGAAGGCGAAAGGTGACAACGATAGCAATTAAACAAGAGAACCATTAAAGTAAAAAAGAAGAAAAAAAACTTTATTCTTTACATTATGTACAACTCTCATTTTTATGTATATTGTGCAGTAATTTAATTCTAACATGTATTTGTTACAGGTTTTATGCATTTTTGTAATTTATAAAAAATTTATGTCTGATTTTTAAGGGGCTTGGAACCGATTAGGGCATTTATAGGGTAAAAGGCGTTTCTACTTACAAAATTTTCACGTTACGAAACGATTTCCAGAACGAATTAATTTCGTAAGTAGAGGTACCACTGTACTTGTATTTCCAGAAATATTTTAGAGTGTATATCCATTAACATGTTCCCAAACTTCAACATTAGCCCCAGTTTGTTCATGCTAGACCCGATCATCACTTCATATACAAAATCTCAAATAAGATATTTAAGGATATTGTACCCCCTAATTAGGGTTCAGAGAAAGGTAGTCTAACCCCCCCCCCCCTCATTTCTACTATTTAAGCCAACATATGTCCTGCCTTGTTATATTTCTTACCTGGATGACCTTTCTCTACGAGCCATGCTATAATAGACAGTCAATTAAGAACTGAAAGGTTACATCGCCCAATGCGCCAGCAAGGAGATAGAGCAGAAGGTATACATTCTAAAAGAAGTGCTTCAGGGATTTTATTTTGTTTTTTAAGAGCTCATCTGGCGACTGCCTACTTGGGCATTAGTCGCCGTATTAAAACTGGCCTAGTTCTAGGCTACTTTAAAATAAAATTAAAGAGAGAAAAAAAAAAAAACACCCCAGAAGGGGGAGAGGAAGCAAGCTGATGCGTCGGGGAGAGGTCCCCCCGGCGCAGGAGCGTGCAACTAAAGGAAAAAAAACAAACAAAAAACAAAACCAAAAAAAAACAAAACAAAACAAAAAAACAAACAAACCTTGCTTAAATAATAGGGAGAAGGCCGGCCTCCCCCAAGAAGTCAACAAGTCCACAAGTCAATGTGCACGAATCTGTCCCGAGCACAAGGGACAGGCGGTAGCGACCCCGCCCATCTCGGTACTGGGGCAGGTATCGTGCGCGAAGATCACCCAGACTGGGACATTCGACAAGAATGTGCCGAACAGTCTGGGGGACGACGCAGTCGTTGCAATAGGGCGCAGGCGAGCGCTCCATCAGATAGCGATGCGTCACACGAGTGTGTCCGATTCGGAGACGACAGAAAGCAACCTGAAGCCGCCGCGGCATTGGGGGATAGGTCCATAGGAACAGTCGCGGCGCAATGGCACGCAACTTTAAGTTTCCTTCGACCGTCTCCCATCTTCTTTGCCAAGCAGTCCGAAGAGCTGCCCGTATTCCTGCCATGTAGTCGGTGTGAGGAAGAGCGAAACGCTGGTCCGGTCGCAGAGTCCTCGCGGACTCTTTGGCGCCCTCATCGGCGCGCTCATTCCCCGCAATTCCTACATGTCCAGGAACCCAGCAGAAGATAATCTCGACATCTGCCCGGCTCGCCAAAACCGTGGCGTCACGGATATCGCGAACCAGGGGATGCGGAGATTCCAATGCCCCGAGAGCACTCAGGGCGCTTTGTGAGTCGCTATAGATCACAATCCGGTCTCCGAACCGGGCACGTCGCGTAATCTCCCGTACCGAGTGGTGTATTGCCACCAGCTCGGCCGTGAAGACAGACGCAGCGCCTGATAGAGCCCCGCTGACTTCAAACAGAGGGGATACGGCGTGGAAGCCGACCCCCTCTTGGGACTTGGAGCCATCCGTATACACTGGCACGGTACCAGCGTGACACGATATGTGCTCCAAAAAGGTCGAACGCAATACTCCCGGCGCAGTACAAGCTTTGGGAGCAGAGGCGTGGCGACAAATAGCCAAATGTGGTACCCTCCAGGGTGGCGTCCTGGGCAGAACCAGGGGCGCCACCGGCCCGAGAGCTATATCTACCTCTCGAAGGAGTTTCCTGGCCCTAAACCCAAAGGGCTTAGGGTATGACTGGCGTCTCTCGGCGGCATAGGAACCATCGAGATCAGCTGCGGATGCAGTGAGAGCTGTTGGCGACTGAGGGAGGCGCCGGGCTCGCGCGTACAGGCGAGTGATGCACTGCACGCGGCGCAGAGCGAGTGGCATCTCCCCAGCATCGACCAACAGGCTCTCAATGGGGAAAGTGCGGAAGGCACCGGTCGCAAGGCGAAGGCCGGTGTGGTGGATTGAATCCACCTTCCGCAATAAACGCTCGGCTGCGGATGCATAAAACTCGCATCCGTAGTCGAGCTTCGAGCGAACAAAGGATCGATAAAAAAGTAAGGCGGTAGCCCTATCAGCGCCCCAAGCGCTGAACGTCACGGAACGGAGAATGTCCATGGCGCGGGTACAAGAGACCCTAAGGCTGCGAATATGAGCCTCCCAGGTGAGGCGTCGGTCGAATACAAGACCAAGGAAACGGTGCGACTCAACCACATCCAGGCGCACCCCATTAAGAAACAAATCTGGGTCGGGGTGAAGCCGTGGATGGCGGCAGAAGTGCACCACCTTAGTCTTGGCCAAAGAAAACCGAAACCTGTGCGCTTCGGCATAGCGAGAGACGCGGTTCAATGCCTGTTGGAGTCGACGCTCCAGAGTTGGCATCTGGGCCGCGCCAAAAGAGATCGAAAGGTCGTCCACGTAGAGCGTAGCGAGAACATCTTCTGGCAGCACCGAGGTGATGCCGTTGATGCTCAGGGCAAAGAGTGTGACACTGAGGACACTTCCCTGCAGGACACCCTCTTCCTGCTCCTTTGGGGCAGAGAGGGCTCCCCCCACCCGTACGCGGAATCGACGATCTCGCAAAAATTCAGATATAAACATTGGGAGGCGTCCCCTCGCCCCCATCGTGTGGAGAGTCTCCATGATACCGTATCGCCATGCGGTATCATAGGCCTTCTGCAGACCAAAAAACACCGTGGCGTAGTGCTGTCTACGAAGGAAAGCCTCGCAGACGGCAATTTCCAGTCGGAGCAGAGCATCCGACGTGGAGTGAAACTTACGGAAGCCGCACTGTGCAGAAGACAGATGGCCTCCGCTGTCCAGGAAATAGGATAATCTAACATTTACCAATTTCTCCATCAACTTGCACACACAAGAGGTTAGAGAGATTGGGCGGAAACCGGTCGGAGTAGAGTGATCTCTCCCCGGCTTGCGAAAGGCGAGCACAGTAGCGATTCGCCATTAGTCTGGGAGAAGACCTTCCACCCAGATCCTGTTGAACAGATCTAACAGAAAGGCCATGCCTCGCTCACCTAGGTGTCGAAGCATGGCGTACGGGACATCGTCCGGACCATGGGCGGTGTCCGCGCACGAAGCGAGAGCGGAACGCAACTCACTCACAGTAAACTTGTCGTTGAAGGGTTCTCCACCTCTGGAGGTAAAGTCCAGCCGGCGGCCTTCCGCGACATCACGACGTGCATTGAATGCTGGCGGAGCAGCATCACGGCTAGAGAATGCGGAGCAAGCGGTCGCTAAGGATTCCGCCACGGACGCGGGGTCCGAGAGTGCGGTCCCATTCTCCTGGAGAACGGGAGGGGAGTCCTGCGAGAACTTGCCCCGAATCCTTTTGACTCGCTTCCACACCTCAGCTAAAGGGGTCTTCCCGTTAAGTGAAGACACGTATGCCCGCCAAGAAGATCGGCGGGCGTGCTTCGAAATATACCGGAACCTAGCCCTAGCCCAACGAAATTCAGCGACAGTGAAATCGTTCGGGCGGCGCTTATAGCGCATGTAGGCATAACGCTTCTGTTTGAGGGCCGTCTCACACTCGGCCGACCACCATGGGAGTGGTCGGCGTGCAAAACAGCCAGACGTCCTAGGAATAGTACTCAGGCCCACGGCGATGAGGTTGCCGGACAAGAACTCAACGGCCTCATCTACCGACCTAAACTCCTCGACTGAGATAGAGAATTCAGTCATTTCCTGAAATGCAGGCCACCGCGCCCGCGCCAAGCACCACCGAGGTGGTCTCTCAGGCGGCAGCCGCCCATAAAATGATATTTGAATGGGAAAGTGATCACTACCATGGAGGTCATCCACCACCCCCCAATCAAAATCAAGCTGTGCATCCGAAGAGCACAAAGATAGGTCAAGGCAAGAAAATGAAGCGGTTCTCGGACAGTGATGCGTAAACTCATCCACGTTTAGGACGCCCATCTCAAGCTCTTCGATCAGATCGGCAAGGACTTGTCCCCTGGGATTTATGGAGTAATCTCCCCAGAGAGGATGCCTGCCGTTCAGATCTCCAAGCAAGAGATAGGGCCTCGGCAACCGTGCCACGACGCGGCGGAAGTCCCCCGCGTCGAAGTCAGCTGACGGTGGAATGTACGCAGAAATGATAGTATACCTCCTATCCAGGTGCAGCTGCACAGCCACTGCCTGAAAGGAGGTATCTAAAGAGAAAGGAAGAACGTAGACATTATGCCGGGTGTAAACCGCGCATCCCTCAGCCCGGCCATCCCGCGGTGGTGGGGTCGCAAGACCCTTATACCCCGGGAGGGCAGGCAGCGGGCACGCGCCTAGCATGGTCTCCTGCAAAAAAATAGCTAACGGGGAACGGGACGAGACGAGCCTCCGCAGCTCCTCCCAGTTGGCCCGGAGTCCACGGCAATTCCATTGAAGGAATATGCCCTCCAGGCCTAGCTCGGAGGAGACGCGGGGGCCCTCGTCGAATTGAAGACCCTCACGGGAATGGCCATACGCTTCCCGGGGACAGAACCCCGGGCGCTGTTGGCCGGACAAAGCGAAGAAGGCGTTGTCGCCTTCGAGGACTTATTGGGGGAGGTTGGGCTCGCCATGCGAGTCTTTTCCTCCCTCCGCCTCGAAACCTTAGGCGGGCGTTGCGGCTTCGGAGGCGGGGGGCCCTCTTTTCGAGGAACCACCGTCTCCGAGCCACTCGCTCCACCTCGGGGCGTGGGCGAAGGGGCCGAAGCTCCTTTGTTGCTGTCCTCCTTTCGGGGAACAGCTTTAGGAACCCCGGAAGATGGCCTAGCGACCATCTTCAGGGGTATTACCTCCTGTGAGTCTAACGACTCGGTGGAGGCGCGTGGCCGTTTCGCTTTACGGGAAACGGTCACGCTGGGGGAAGAGGGGGGAGCCCTGGTTTTAGCCGGGGCAGGGATGAACCCTTTTTGCCGCCAGCTTTATCAGGGGAGCGCCCAGGTTGGGTAGAGCCCGCAGAAGGGCTCCGAATGGGCGCGGAAACAACCGTGCTCGTTGGCCTGGATGGGCCAGGAGCAGAGGGTGCCTTTCTAACTATTGAGGCATATGACGTCCCAGGCAGAGCCGGGCGCGCCAGGACCAAGTCCTTTGCCTCGCGGAATGAGAGTCGATCCTGGGCCTGAACGGCCAGGATTTCTTTCTCAAGGAGATATGCACCACATTGCTTCGAAGAAGCAGGGTGCGTCTCTCCGCAATTGACACACTTGGCCACACACGATTTGGACTTATCGTGTGCGACTTTGGAGCAATTTACACATACTTCGGGTGACCCCAACTTTGCACGTCTACATGAGCGATTCGTATGGCCGAAGCGGTGACAGTAATAGCACCGCCGCGGCAGTGGCACGAATGCCTTCACGCGGTAACGGTACCAACCGGCACGCACCGACTCAGGGAGCTTGTCACAGTCGAACGTGACGAAGAGTGTAGGGGTGGGTCTCGAGGCCCCTCCCTGTTTTCTCATCACACGTTCGACCTTGACCGCCACATGGTCGGCCAGCTCTAGGGTGATGTCCTCAATGGAGTAGTCAACGAGTTCCCTCGCATAAACTACTCCTTTCACAAAGTTCATGGTAGAGTGCGGCGTCACACTCACCGGGGTGCCATGAAGTGTCCGAATAGCACTTATCTTGGCCGCCTCGGCGGGATTCGCCGCATTCGCCAGAAGGCTCCCGTCCGAGAAACGGGTTACCTTCGGCTCTCTACCAATTGCACTAGCTAATCCTCTCCTCTGATGGATCATGTTGCCCTTGGACAACATGCTGCCATCAGTGGAGCGAATAACGAGGAAGCGTTTGAAGCCAGCGGGCTCGAAAACACCAGGTAACCTCTGAATCAGGGGCCCCGATGTCATCGAGGCTCCGCCCTGTGCACTTTTGGTGTTTGTCATCGTCAGGAGCTCCGTACCCGGGGAAGCAGAGGGCTCGGATGTGCCGATCTTGGCTTGGTCGCTTGCCAAAGTGGCAGCAGACCCATCCGTCCCCGTAGCCCCCGCGGATTGAGAGGAGCCCCGAGTCTTCTTTGTCTTTTTTGGAGAGGAGGGCGGGGAATGAACCCGCTTCTCACCCCCGCCGGTAGAAGCCCGCAGGCCAGATGGACCGGCCTCAGCCAGGTCCTTCTCCGAAATGGAGAAGGTCCTGGTGGTCGCAGGGGCATCATCCGGAGGAGATCCCTCCCCTCCTTGTACTGCCTGAGAATCCACAGCCGTTTGATGAGGACCTTGCATAAGGGCGGATTCGGGTTCGGTGCTTGGCGCCGAGCCCGGATTCCCCCCCATGGAAGGCCCTATCTTCTGAGGCTGGTTTTCCTCAAGGACCATGTCTATCACAGGAGGGGCCTCCAGTTGGCCATCCCCTCCCAGGACATCGCAGGTCCCCTTGGCAGCGTCATAAGTCTTTAGTGGGGAGGCACAGGCCTTGACCCCGGCAAGGTTTAATATCCTTGCCAGCAGGTCTTTTGAGGGAAGCGACCGAAGGGGCCTGGCTTCCCTCTCCCCCCTAAGGGGGTTTGCCCTACCAAGCCGCTTCGATGAGGAGTGGCTGGCTAAGGGCTGCCTGCTGGCTTTCTTAGCAGTCCCCTTGGAAAGAAAAGAGGGGACTGCCACTGGAAAAAGGGAGGTGCCCGAAAGCACCTCTAGAGAAGGGGGTGAGGGGGAGTCCCCTGCACCCGTAGGCGAAGGAGAGGAGTAAGCCTCCTCTCTCGTTAAAGAAATATGGAGGGTCCCCTGCGCAAGCACAGGGGGAGGACCTCCATTTTTTTTTGCTGGAGCTGCCGAGGGCGGCTCCGTCGATGTACAAGGGAGAATGGGGAGAGATTTGGGGTTTTTTTATTTTCATCCATGGGCATGGTGACCCTATTTGTGCCACGGGGCGCAATAGCTCATCACCTCTTGCAGTTGCCCGCACTGCAAGAGGTGCTTACAGGCCTGGCAGAGCCAGGCACCGCCATTTAGGACCACCCCTCCCGCTGGTGGCCTGGCAGTCCATCGGCTTGGCGGCTCAACCTTGAATGCGGCGTAAAAGGATAGATTGTGAAGAGGAGAGGAAAAGGGATGTGAAGAAGGTATGGGTGGGGATGAAGCAGGTTGTTAAAAACCAGCCACCCCAGACCGGAGCAGTGCTTCAGGGATAGGAGGGCTGAGTTGTCTTTATACCAATGCTCGTAGTCATAGAAATAAGAAAGATGAGTTATTTAGTTATATTATTGATGAAGATATAGATATAATATGTGTAATAGAATCATGGGTTAATGAAAATAAATTTAATGACAACATGAGTGAATTTGAACTACAGGGTTATGATATGTACATTATTCAAAGGAGATAGGACTGGTGGTGGGTTGATTATTTATAAAGGGTGTCCCCTGAAACTTCAATTTCAAATTCCCTGACCTTCATGAAATTCTTGTAAAGAATCAAAATCTTGTTAAAATTATAAAAATAAGAGAAAGCCCACCAGGACCCACCCCATACCGACTTGATACAAAAGAAATGTCCTAATAATATATAATAGTAATAAAGAAATAAGAAAACCAAATCCAATTTTATAGCAATAACAAATTTTATGAAGGTACCAGTTTCATGCTCTGCTTTGTTTCTTTTCTTTTATATTTAATACAAAAAAAATATCTACATTAAGTTATACAATATGAAAGTTATATACAGAAAATCAGAATTCACAAAAAATATTTTTTTCCAGGTTAGAGTTTGGTCCTCTAGAATTTGAACTTCTCTTTCTTTTTCTTCTATTATTTTCCTCTTTTTTTTCCCTTCAAATTCTCTTATTCCTTCCAATGCTTTTCTTTTATTCGCAGCTGCATTTATTTGGTTCCATATTCTTTTTATTTTGTTGCCCGAGGTAATCCTTATAATATTCACAAGCATTACACAGCTTAATAACAAACGTTTGTCTATAGAAGATCAACAAACTCCACAAAAACTCCAAATTTTTATAGGGGAGATTACAATAAATTACGAAACTTGCTAAATCAGATTAGGTGGGATATAGAATTCAGAGGGAAGAATACTTATGATGTGGGACACTTTTAAGACTATATTAAACATAGTCCAGGAGCAGTGAATTCCAATGAAGGCTATTAGGAAGAAATGTAACAAGCCATTGTGGTGGAATCAGGAGAGAGAGCTAGGAAAATTTTGAGGAAGAAAAGGGCATACCAGAGATTGCAGAGAGAAAGTACTTTTGACAATTTAAATCATTATAGTTTGACCAGAAATGAGCTAAATAAGATTATTAAAAAGAGCAAAAGGGGGGTAGGAAATTAATTTAACTCAAAATAATAATAAAGATCCAAGAAAATTCTTTAACTATTATAGAATTAATAACAAATCTAACCGTGATAAAATAGGGCCGGGCCTATTAGATATGAATTGGTTTGGAAAGAATCTGATGAGGAAATAGTAGAGGTTCTTAATGATAATTTTTCTTCAGTATTTACATAAGAGAATCAATATAGATTAATTGATGATAATTCTAGCTCAAGGGAAGTAGTGTTGAATACCATTAATGTGAACAAGGAAATAATTAAAGGGCTTATATTGGAGTTAAATACTAGTAAGTCATCTAGCCCAGACAATATTCATTCTAGGTTACTCAAAGAAGGTGTAGATAGTATTGCAGTAGCTCTTGAGAAGATATATACTAGATCACTAGAGTTTGGAGAAATACCTAATGATTGGAAATTAGCGAATGTAGTGCCAATTTTTAAAAAGGGAAGTAAAGAGGACACCCGAATAACTTTAGGCTGGTAAGCTTAACTTCTATCATTTGTAAAATTCTTGAGAAGATAGTTAAGAAGGGGATTTCTGACCATGTAGAGTGTGGTAGGTTAATAAATGATGCTAGGCATGGGTTTAGAAGAGGTAGTTCGTGTTTAACAAATTTACTGGATTTTATGGATTATGTTACTAAACAATTAGATAAGGGAGAGAATGTTGATGTAATTTACTTAGAATGGCTGAAAAACAGGAAACAGAGTTGTGCTGAATGGGGTGAGGACACAGTGGAGGGACATTATCAGTGGCGTACCTCAGGGATTTGTTCTAGTCCCTTTATTATTCATAGTTTATATAAATAACAACATAAGAACATAAGAAAAGGAGACTGCAAAAGACCATTCCTGGCCTACACTTGACACTAAATTGGCAGCTGTAGTCAAAAGAAGTTGAAGGGTAGCTTTAAAGTGCAGAGTGACTTAAATAAGTTATTAGCTTATACTCATAAGTGGCAGATGACTTTTAACCTTAAAAAATGCAAAGTTCTTAACATGGGAAGGGATAATAGGGAATTTAGCTATGAAATGGATGGGCATTAGCTGAATTCAGTTGAGGATGAGAAGGACTTAGGCGTAGTAGTAGATAGGTAGCAAATAGTAGTAGTAGCAAATAGGGTGATAGGATACATTAAGAGGAGTGTTAGGTACAAGAGTAAAGAGGTTATCCTTAAACTCTACAACTGGTATGTTAGGCCATATTTAGAGTACTGTATACAAGCATGGTCACCACATTTTAGACATGGCATCAACCTGTTAGAGTCAGTACAAAGGAGGGCAACAAAAATAATACCTTCCCTGAAGCACCTTGAGTATGAAGATAGGCTGAGGGTACTAAATATGTTCTCATTTGAGGGAAGATGTGTGAAAGGAGATTTAATTGAGCTTTTTAAAATCTGCTCTGGGATTGATAAGTTTGATTTTAGCAAGTTATTTGAGTGGAAGGTAGTAATAGAAGTAGGGGTCACCACTTAAAAATTAAAAAACAGAGGTGCAGGTTGGATATTAAAAAATATTTTTTCACTAATAGAGTGGTAGATTACTGGAATAGTTTACCATCTGAGACAGCAGACAGTCCACACTTGAATGTATTCAAATGCAGATTAGATGATTATATGGGAAAGGGTTAACTTTGGGGGTATTCTAGACTCATTCTTGTGGATGCAGTTTTTTATTATTGTATATTACGATTGATTTGGATTTTGATGAGTCTTGATGATGATGCTTCTTGTTGTTGACACATTCCTGTGGATGGTTCTAATTGTATATTGTAGATGCATGATCTGACACAATCCTATGGATGCATTTTGTGGGTGGGTTTTGACAGATGCGGATGACCTTTGATAGGCCCTTGTGGCTTTTGTCATCCATGAAATTATGTCATGTTATGTTATAATCTAACAAACTATAGTTGAAAAAGATAAAGGATGGTGTAGCAGGCCGAAAATCTAGACTAACCCCAATCGATCCAACCCGCTTCTTACACTAATCTGGACATGAGAAATCGAAGGAGAATGAAACGGATTGTATGTACAATCCTTTACTAACAAAAAATATGGGGTAAATATGCACACAAAAAATATATATATAGCTATTTTCCTATATACACAATATTATCTGCCGAATACCAGAATACCAATCAAAATTTATATAAACAACATTTAATTAGACTATATGTATATGCAAAAGAGATAGCCTAAGTCTAACAACAACAAAATATCTGCCAGGGTAATATCCACCAACCGATCACACAGTAGACAAGAAGTCACTAACAGGAGGCCCTAAGTAAACAAGCGGCCTAAAGTAGACAAGAGGACCAAAAAAGAAAAGGGCTCACTTTTTACCCATGTGGGTATTGGGATTTCCAGGCTTGTACTTTTGTAATCTGGTCAATTCTTGTAGCTATCAAAGCCCTCTCTGTCTTGGCGGGACTTACAATCTCTCCTCGGGTATCTGAACCCTACAATCTCCGCCACTGCTTACAAATGGTGCCGATTAAGTCTACTGGAGTGGTTTTTCAACAAACAAGTATCATTTACTTTGTTAGCTATATAATGATATATAAAACTAAGTCTTAGAGTGGCCTGGCAAATTACAATATAAAATTTAAATAGTTTGTTTGCAATATATTAATATATGAAACCAAGTCCTTTCTTTCCAGAATATGGTGCCTGGAAAGAAAAAAAATGTCTTATAATAACATGCAAATCAATTTTATAAAAAAAACAAACAAACTCATTCCCATTCACACACACATTCTTACAGAGGGAGGGAGAGGGTATTGGGAAAAGGGGTGGGAGAATGGCCCTTCATACACACTCACATTCGCTCCACCACAATGGAAGGTGCATTGGTACTTCATTCAATATAGTCAGGGATAATAGTTGTAAATTTAACGCCAAGAAAATCCTTAAGAGCAGCTTTGAAACCACTAAGGTCCTTCAGCTAAACAATTGCAAAGGGAAGAGCAATCCAAGAGCTGGCAACACAAACTGGGAAGAAACGGCGATGACACTCAAGGGAACAACAAATATGAGCAAGCTTAAAAAAATGACCCATTGAACCTACAACTGAAGCAAGTTGGAATCGAATCATCAATTTAAAGGGGGCAATACTATGCATAATCTTCCAACACTCAATCAGAAAATAAATCAAGTGCTGAAAGCCTCTCTATGTTTCTGGTCCAACTTGCTGAATTGACTCTAGGAGCTTAATTTTACCAATATAGCCAGTATTCCACACAATTGAGCTGAATTCAAGTAGAGAATGGACATAGGTAGTAAACAGTCATCATAAACCCATGAGAGCGAGAGTGTAGATTTTAATAAATTGGAGGCCACACCACCCATTTTGGAAGCCACAGAACGAATATGGTCATGAAATTTCAGTTCAGTATCGACCACTACTCCTAAATCTTTGCCCAGATTGGTAGAAAGTATAGGAATATTATCAACGAAGTACTGGTCATAAAGTCCAACAGAAGGAAGATCTCATACAAATCTTAGAGCCACACATTTAGTAGATCAAGGTCTTGCTGAAACATAGATATAGAATTGTAGTGTTATGCTGATTCCAATTCTATACTATTTAGTATATTTATTGACTGAGCCAATTAAAATTGAACCATTCAGGTATTTATTATAGTTTTATTAAAACACAAAGTAAAATTAAATTTATTAACATTAAGATCCTATCAAAAAGATTCATTTAGGAAATCAATCCCTTCCAATATTTTTTTTTTTACTAATATTCAAAAATCAAAGTTAAATACTTTTACAAAGGGCAGTCAATAAGTTTTGTGAATCGGTAGGGCAAAACAGAGGAAGGGAGATGGCTGTATGTGGGGGTGTTAGAACAAGTTATGACAAGTCAGGACCTGCAGCCGCACGTTCCTGCCTCATCTATTTAAGAAGCAGTAGCTGATCGCAGATCGTCAGTCACAAATTTTTCAACAATGGAGAAGGTTGAGCACCGCGCAGTGATCAAATTTTTGACCAAGGAAGGCAAGAATGCAAAAGAGATCCATGAATGCATGGTTGCAGTGTACACCAACACTGACCCTTCCTATGCAATCATTGCTCGCTGAAATAGGGAGTTCCGCCATGGTCGTGAGTCGCTTGAAGATGACCCCCATCCAGGACACCCATCAGACGTGACCAATGAGGACAATGTGGCCCGTGTGGAGAGGATGATCCTCGAAAATTGACGGGTGAAGGTCGAAGAAATCGAGCGAGAACTTGGAATATCACATGGAAGTGTTATCAACATCATCCACAACAATTTGGCCATGACCAAGGTCTCTGGCCGTTTGGTCCCTAGAAACCTCATGCCCCATGCTCGACTTCAAAATCGTCAAAGTCTACAAGGCCAGAGTTGCACAAGCTGCCCTGCATGAGTGCAGATTCGAGGAGCTCAACCATGCCCGAAACAGTCCAGATCTAGCCCTAGCAACTACTTTTTATTCTGCCACCTCAAGGCTGCACTGCGTGGACGCCGGTTTGGGGATGATGAAGATGTCCAGCTCGCCGTCCAGGAGAGGATTGAACAGCAGTCGGGAGATTTCTGGTTATCGGAAATTCGAAGCCCCAGGGACAAGTGGCGCAAGTGCATTGAAGTTGAGGGTAGTTATATTGAAAAATAATAAAACACTTTTCCTCATATCTCATTATAAATATAATTAGCACACATTAGCTTTGCTTTTGTTGATGCATGGAGTCTTACAGTATTTTTTTTTTTAAGAACTCATCTGGCGACTGCCTACATGGGCATTAGACGCCGTATTAAAACTAGCCTAGTTCTAGGCTACTTTAAAATAAAATTAAAGAAACGAAAAAAACACCTGGGGGGAAAGGAAGCAAGCTCCTGCGTCGGGGGGAGGTCCCCCCCAGGGAGGCAGCGTGCAACTTAAAGGAGAAAAAAACATGCAAAAAAACAAAACAAAACAAAAAAACAAACCCTGCTTAAATAATAGGGAGAAGGCCGGCATCCCTCAAAAAGTCAACAAGTCCACCAGTCGATGTGCACGCACTCATCCCGAGTACAAGGGACAGGCAGTAGCGACCCCGCCCATCCCGGTACCAGGACAGGTGTCGTGGGCGAAAATCACCCAGACTGGGACATTCGACAAGAATGTGCTGAACAGTCTTGGGGACGATGCAGTCGTTGCAATAGGGCGCAGGCGAGCGTTCCATCAAATAGCGATGCGTCACACGAGTGTGCCCGATTCGGAGACGACAGAATGCAACCTGAAAGCGCCACGGCATTGGGGGATAGGTCCATGGGAACAGTCGCAGCGCAATGGCACGCAACTTTAAGTTCCCATCGACCGTCTCCCATCTCCTTTGCGAAGCAGTCCGAAGAGCTGCCCGTATTCCTGCCATGTAGTCGGTGTGAGGAAGAGCGAAACGCTGGTCCGGTCGCAGAGTCCTCGCGGACTCTTTGGCGCCCTCATCGACGCGCTCATTCCCCGCAATTCGTACATGTCCAGGAACCCAGCAGAAGATAATCTCGACATCTGCCTGGCTCGCCAAAACCGTGGCCTCACAGATATCGTGAACCAGGGGATGCGGAGATTCCAATGCCCCGAGAGCACTCAGGGCGCTTTGTGAGTCACTATAGATCACAATCCGGTCTCCGAACCGGGCACGTCGCGTAATCTCCCGTACCGAGTGGTGTATTGCCACCAGCTCGGCCGTGAAGACAGACGCAGCGCCTGGTAGAGCCCCGCTGACTTCAAACAGAGGGGATACGGCGTGGAAGCCGACCCCCTCTTGGGACTTGGAGCCATCCGTATACACTGGCACGGTTCCAGTGTGACACGATGTGTGCTCCAAAAAGGTCGAACGCAATACTCCCGGCGCAGTACAAGCTTTGGGAGCAGAGGCGTGGCGACAAATAACCAAATGTGGTGCCCTCCAGGGTGGCGTCCTGGGCAGAACCAGGGGCGCAACCGGCCCGAGAGCTATATCTAGCTCTCGAAGGAGTTTCCTGGCCCTAAACTCAATGGGCTTAGGGTATGAATGGCGTCTCTCGGCGGCATAGGCACCATCGAGATCAGCTGCGGATGCAGTGAGAGCTGTTGGCGACTGAGGGAGGCGCGGGCTCGCGCGTACAGGCGAGTGATGCACTGCACGCGGCGCAGAGCGAGTGGCATCTCCCCAGCATCAACCAACAGGCTCTCAATGGGGAAAGTGCAGGAGGCACCGGTCGCAAGGCGAAGGCCGGTGTGGTGGATCGAGTCAACCTTCCGCAATAAACGCTCGGCTGCGGATGCATAAAATTCGCATCCATAGTCGAGCTTCGAACGAACAAAGGATCGATAAAAAAGTAAGGCAGTAGCCCTATCAGCGCCCCAAGCGCTGAACGTCACAGAACGGAGAATGTCCATGACGCGGGTACAAGAGACCCTAAGGCTGCGAATATGAGCCTCCCAGGTGAAGAGTCGGTCGAATACAAGACCAAGGAAACGGTGCGACTCAACCACATCCAGGCGCACCCCATTAAGAAACAAATCTGGGTCGGGGTGAAGCCGTGGATGGCGGCAGAAGTGCACCACCTTAGTCTTGGCCAAAGAAAAGCGAAACCTGTGCGCTTCGGCATAGCAAGAGACGCTCCAGAGTTGGCATCTGGGCCGCGCCAAAAGAGATCGAAAGGTCGTCCACGTAGAGCGTAGCGGGAACATCTTCCGGCAGCACCGAGGTGATGCCGTTGATGCTCAGGGCAAAGAGTGTGACACTGAGGACACTTTCCTGCGGGACACCCTCTTCCTGCTCATTTGGGCCGGAGAGGGCTCCCCCCCCACCCGTACGCGGAATCGACGATCTCGCAAAAATTCAGATATAAACATTGGGAGGCATCCCCTCGCCCCCATCGTGTGGAGAGTCTCCATGATACCGTATCGCCATGCGGTATCATAGGCCTTCTCCAGATCGAAAAAGACCGTGGCGTAGTGCTGTCTACGAAGGAAAGCCTCGCAGACGGCATTTTCCAGTCAGAGCAGAGCATCCGACGTGGAGTGAAACTTACGGAAGCCGCACTGTGTGGAAGACAGATGGCCTCCGCTGTCCAGGAAAAAGGATAATCTAACATTTACCAATTTCTCCATCAACTTGCACACGCAAGAGGTTAGAGAGATTGGGCGGAAACCGGTCGGAGTAGAGTGATCTCTCCCCGGCTTGCGAAAGGCGAGCACAGTAGCGATTCGCCAGGAGTCTGGGAGAAGACCTTCCACCCAGGTCCTGTTGAACAAATCTAACAGAAAGGCCATGCCTCGCTCACCCAGGTGTCAAAGCATGGTGTACGGGACATCGTCCGGACCATGGGCGGTGTCCGCGCACGAAGCGAGAGCGGAATGCAACTCACTCACAGTAAACTTGTCGTTGAAGGGTTCTCCACCTCTGGAGGTAAAGTCCAGCCAGCAGCCTTCCGCGACATCACGACGTGCATTGAATGCTGGCGGAGCAGCATCACGGCTAGAGAATGCGGAAAAAGCGGTCGCTAAGGATTCAGCCACGGGAGGGCAGGCAGGGGGCACGCACCTAGCATAGTCTCCTGCAAAAAGATAGCTAACGGGGAACGGGGCGAGACGAGCCTCCGCAGCTCCTCCCAGTTGGCCCGGAGTCCACGGCAATTCCATTGAAGGAATATGCCCTCCAGGCCTAGCTCGGAGGAGACGCGGGGGCCCCCCTCGAACTGAAGACCTTCACAGGAATGGCCGTACGCTTCCTGGAGGCGGAACCACGGGCGCTGTTGGCCGGACAAAGCGCTGAAGGCGCTGTCGCCTTCGAGGACTTATTGGGGGAGGTTGGGCTCGCCATGCGAGTCTTTTCCTCCCTCCGCCTCGAAAACTTAGGCCCTACCATCTGAGGCTGGGTCTCCTCAAGGACCATGTCTATCACAGGAGGGGCCTCCAGTTAGCCATCCCCTCCCAGGACATCGCAGGTCCCCTTGGCAGCGTCAAGTCTTTTGTGGGGAGGAACAGGCCTTAACCCCGGCAAGGTTTAATATCCTTGCCAGCAGGTCTTTTGAGGGAAGCGACCGAAGGGGCCTGGCTTCCCTCTCCTCCCTAAGGGGGTTTGCCCTACCGAGCTGCTTCAATGAGGAGTGGCTGGCTAAGGGCTGCATGCTGGCTTTCTTGGCAGTCCCCTTGGAAAGAAAAGAGGGGACTGCCACTGGAAAAAGGGAGGTGCCCGAAAGCACCTCCAGAGAAGGGGGTGAGGGGGAGTCCCCTGCACCCGTAGGCAAAGGAGAGGAGTAAGCCTCCTCTCCGGTTAGAGAAATATGGAGGGTCCCCTGCGCAAGCACAGGGGGGGGGGACCTCCATTTTTTTGCTGGAGCTGCCGAGGGCGGCTCCGTCGATGTACAAGGGAGAATGGGGAGAGATTTGTTGTTGTTTTTTTTCATCCATGGGCATGGTGACCCTATTTGTGCCACGGGACGCAATAGCTCATCACCTCTTGCAGTTGCCCGCACTGCAAGAGGTGCTTACAGGCCTGGCAGAGCCAGGCACCGCCATTTGGGACCACCCCTCCTGCTGGTGGCCTGGCAGTCCATCGGCTTGGCGGCTCAACCTTGAATGCGGCGTAAAAGGATAGATTGTGAAGAGGAGAGGAAAAGGGATGTGAAGAAGGTATGGGTGAGGATGAAGCAGGTTGTTAAAAAAAAACATCCCGAACCGGACCTCGGGGGTTAGGGAACATTGTCCCCTCCCCCCTCAGCCCTGATCTCGGACGGTTGGCTTGAGAAGGAGGTCAGCATCTACCCTGTGAAATTAGAGGCTGACCAGAGAAAGTTGTAGAGAGGTTGTATGAAAAGAGAGGAAACAAGTGTTTTGAAGGAAGGAGAAGAGGCTAAGCTGGGGTCGGACGGGGTGCTGAGTCCCTTCAGCACGGCGGCCAGGATGGCAAATCGCCGCGCTCCTTACGGGGAAGTCTTACTGTAGGTAAGTGGTGAAATCATTGCCTTCAATACTGAAAAATGAAAAATCCTCTCCTCAGAAAATTCAGATTACTTTTAAAAAGTTTTACATTAATCTACTAATCTAATATCTTATCATTTCTACATTAAGAAAATCATGTACTTCCAATATTTTTTAAATCTTTTCTTACAGTAATATTAAAAAATTAAGCACTTACATTCAAAATAATAAGCACTAGCCTTTCCCTGTTGCTGGGTTAAGCATGTTACAATAAGTTTTGACATTTGAAAACATTGCCTCTAATAGTTAAAAAAGAAAATCCTCTCCTCAGAAAATTGAGATTCCTTTTGAAAAGTTTCACAATAATTCACTAATCTATTATTATTTATATATTCATTTCTATTTTCTATATCTAGAAAATCAATTAGCTTCTTTCAATGTTCAAATATATAGTTGTTTTTTTTACTCATAACACTGTTACTAATGTTCAAAATTAAACACAGAGTAAAGTTGGTAAACATTAGCTTTTCTCCTGTTGCTGGGGTGAGTCTATTATGGTGAGGAGTGTAAACAATGCCTCCAATACTGAAAATTCCCTCAGACTCTATTGATGAAGGGGGAGAGGAGAGCATCTTACTTGCACATTTGCCAAGCTGGGGAAGTATAGACTTGTTATTTTGTCACCGAAGGAGTGGGTTTGACTCACTTGGTGCCAATTCTAACGTCAAGTAGTTCTCTGTCTCATTTTTTAGTGACGTTGATGAACACTGATGACAGCCTTTGCTTTTCTTGCTAGAGGAGCTAGATGCCACATTAGCATCTTTCTTTGCAGCTGACACTAGGTCATCTAAACAAGAATCAGAATTAAAAATATTCTCATCCTCAGTACCACCTTCACCCATTAATGTATTCTCTGTTTCTGATCCCGGGTCATTGAAGCTTGAGTTGTCTTCAAAATTTGCTTTGTCCTTGAATTTTTTGATAGCTGGCTGTCAAAAAATTCTGAATTGCTCCTTGATGTGATACGGGAGTGTCTTCAGAGTTTTTGAAGAGGGTATCCTAATATCTAGGATCTAAGAACGTAGCTGCAATTAAATTTTCCTCTTCATATTTTGAGAACCTTGTTTCCATTGATTTAGAAATGGCATTCATGGTCTTGAATATTTCAAGACTTTCACTTTAGGAATTATTTCCGAGGCATTAGTAGTTCTTGCATTTCATCTGTAAAATAAACAGTCCAACTGCACAGTGTAAAGTGTAAAAAATCACAATAACTCCTGATAAAATCTTATTAAAAATTCAAAAGTACATAAATTTGAATATTTCAACTTAAAGATATTACCTTTGAGTTGTTTGATGGAATATCTTCAGTAAGGATGAGCATTTGCCAATTAATGCCCACTTATTAGCATCAAATACTGGAAGGTTTGGTATTTCAGCACAGTAGCTTGCGATTGTACTTTTTTGCTCAAATATTCGCTCAAGCATGAAATATGTGCTATTCCAGTGAGTAGGCACATCTTGAATTAGCTTATGTTTGGGTAGATCATGTTGTTTCTCAAGATAGAGTGGTTGAAATGGCATGTTATTTGACACAATTAGCAATTATATCCTTAATCATGAGCTGCTCAAATATGGCATCATATATCACTAACTGTTTGGTATGTAGGAAGCAAATGAGACTGTTATACCCTATATTTGTTACCCCTGTAACCATATTGGCGGTGTAGTAGTTTGGTTGTCCGCCTCCCCTTGTGGTGGAGCGAATGTGAGTGTGTGCAAAAGGGCCATTCTCCCACCCCTTTTCTCAGTACCCTCTCCCTCCCTCTGTAAGAATGTGTGTAAATGGGTTTGTTTTGTTTTTGTTTATTTTATGTATAAAATGATTACCATGTTTTTCTTTCTTTCCAGGCACCATATTCTGGAAAGATAGTAGCTAGTTTTGATATATCACTATAATTAAAACAAAATAGTACTTTGTTTAAAATAATCTTTTATCAAAAGATTATATTTTGACGCTTGTTTGGATTTACATTTAGAGGTAAGCTAGTCGATAAATTTACTCAGGTAATGCCCACTTATTAGTTTCCCTTCCATGTATAAGTAAATGGGTCATAAACGGAGGATATATCTCTTCTACAGAGAGTGGAAGCGTGGACTGACGGCAAGAAGGGTTCTCTAGACGAGTGCACCGCCCAGCCCTGAGATGGAGGGCCTTCATACCTCGCTAAACACCTGGACCACCATACCCGCATTGGTTGACATTCCTGCCTCCTTTTATGTTAGCTTACTACCACCCACCTCCAGCACACAAGTGATAGCGCGTGCCCCTCTTCGTTCGGTTGTTGTTGTGTTTTTTTTATGTTTTGTGTAGATATATAAGTAAATTTGTTGTATTCGCCTATTATAAAATTCTCTTTTGGTAGCTTATTTGGATTGGGGAATTTGGCCTCATTTTGAAGTGTGCACACTTCCCTTGTAAATATAAATTGCTGTAAATATAACTGTATTCTTTTGTAAGTAAAGGGACTTTATATACAATCCGTTTCATTCTCCCTCGATTTCTCACGTCCGGACAGTGTAGGAAGCGGGTTGGATCGATTGGGATTAGAGATATATTTTCGGCCCGCTACATTTGGCACCCGAATAGGGACGTGAGACTTTGAAACTGGGAGCGTGACAGGATTGGATTGCAGTCCATACCCAATTAGCGTGACAAGTAGTTTGATTGATTTTTCCCTCCTCTTATCTTTTTACTAACTTGGGAACAATAACTGTAGTGAAAACTTTGAATGAAGAAGTAGTGCGATTGAGACTGGAGTTGAGAAAGAAAGAAGAGGAGTGCGAAATGTTCCGGGAAATGATTGAGGGAATGGAGAATGAAATGAAAGGGATGAATGAAAAGACTGATAGGATGAAGAAGGAAATGGGAGACCGACAGGATCAGACAGACCGACGGATGCAGGACCTATATAACATGATGACAGGGGCTGGACCAGCCCCAGGACCTACAACCCTGACGCCTGCTCCTACTGAAGGGACTCCACTAAATTGAATGGATGGCAGTGTGATTGAGTCTAAAGAAGATACTGTGAGTGGTAGGAAAGGGGGTGAATGGAAGAGAGTGGAAAGTAAGAGAGGAAGTAAGCATGGTTCTAAGGAAGGCGAGAAGGAAGAGTGTGGATTCGCTATACTCAGATGAGGGAGAGAGTGACGATATGATTGGAATGAGTGAAACCGAGAGTAGCTCTTCGGAGAGTGAAGTGAATGTGGGGAAAGGAATTTTGATTAGGGAAGTGCCAAGGATTGATAAGTTTAGATTGCATCGGGAAAAGAGTATGGATGAGTTCTTCGGGGATTTTGAGCGGTACTGCAAGCTCAAGTACCCGCAGAACAAGGGTCACTGGGTGAGTGTTCTGGGAGATTGTTTGGATGGGAAAGTGTTGGAGTTCTTGCGAGTGATAACGAGTGTTGGAGAGCCAAAGTACGATGTAGTGAAGAAGCGGATGATTGGACAGGTAAGACAAATGAAAGAGAGTGTGAAATATAAGAGTGAATGAATTTGAGAAGGCGTGTATGGGTAAGAACAAAGGGGTGAATATGTATGCTCATAGGCTTGAGAGTATGGCAAGAACGAGGTATGGTGATGATGATGTAAATGAATGTAAACCACTGATGAGGAAGTTTTTGGACATGATCCCGCGAAAGGTGAGTGAATGGCTGAGTGGAAAGAGAAAGGAGAGAGTGAGACTGACAGGTGAACGGTTGATGTGGGAGGATGTGTTGGAACTGTTAGAAGATGGATGATTTGATGATGAAAGCGATCTAGAAGAGGATGAGTGGTACAGTGTGAATGTTGGGGGTAAGAAGCCCAGGAGCTTTCATCCACCCCAGCAGTTTGTCAGCTACAGAGATGTCCTGAAGGCTGCACCAGCTGGAGTGATGTCGAACTTCCTGGGCCGGCAGAATGGATGGGTAAATGGAGGGTGGTCGAATGGAAGGGGACAGATGAATTTCAAGCGTGGGAACGGATATATGAGAGAGAAACTGAGGTATGTCCCAGCAAACGAGACCGAATGGTGGGAGAAAGATTGTGGAATGTCGTCGGTGTGGAAGGAAAGGTCATATGTTGGCAGAATGTAGGTGGACATCTGGTGCATGTTTTGGGTGTGGTAAGAAAGGGCATATGATAAAGGATTGCCAGGAAAGTGTGAAAGAGTGCTTTGAGTGTAAAGAAATAGGCCATTTGAAGAAAGATTGTCCAAGGTTGAATGGTGGAGCAACTGCTGGGGAAAGTATGAAATATGCATGTGGTAATTGTGGAAAGGCTGGTCATTATGCAAGGATGTGTCGTGACCAGAGGAATGTATGTAGCTATTGTGTGATGGAAGGACATTCAAGTGAAAAGTGTTGGATTAGACTGAGAGCGCAAGGTGTGAATGGAAAGTCTGAAGCGGGAAACTGAATGGTAAGAGGGTACCTGCTGAAGTATCCTCTGGGTGCATGAGTGTGAGTAATGTGTTGGTAAGTCTGTCTAGTGTGAAAGTGCTGTCTGGTAGGAAGTATGAGTGTCTGAGTGTGAAGGTGGAATTGAATGAAATTGAGTGTTTGGCTTTAATAGATTCTGGATGCAAGGCGAGCTTGGTGTATAAAGATGTGTATGACAAGGTTAGCGAGAAAGCCCTCCTGTCTGAGTGCAAGGGTAGTTTGGTAGGTATTGGTAATAGGAGAGTGCCTGTGATTGGAATGATAAGGTCACCTGTTCGAATGCATGGTATGATGATGAATGAATGTGAATTTTCTGTGATTGATAAGGTGAGTAGTGAGTCTGGTGTGATTTGGGGGTATGATTTTATGAAAATGAATTGTATGGTTGTGCATCCTGCGAGTGATCAGATTGAGAGAAAGATTGGTAAAAATGGGGTGTATAAGTTGTATGTAGGGAAAGATGGTAGCATTTTGAGGAGTGTGTTTACTGGTGTTGAGGTGACTGCTATGGAGAATGTAAGGCTTGTGAAGGGTGAAAGGGTGTCTGTTAGAGTGAGTTGGAGTAAGGATGTTAGTTTGAATGTGGGTGAGAACACTGTGATATTAGATGGAAAGGATGCGTGTTATAAGGTAAGGCATGTTGCTTATGTGTTTGCTGGCTTAATGAGAATGAATGATCCTTTTGTATTTGTGCAGGCGGACCACAGTGTGAAAGGGCAGGTTGAGGAAAATCCAAGTCGGAGATGTACTGGGTCACCTCTCCACTGTCAATGAGGTAGGTATGGATGATAGTACGGATGTCAGGGTGAATGTTGCAGGTGAAAAGATGTGTGAATGGACGTATGATGAAGTGAAGAGCATGGTGGAATTGGATGGATGTTTAACTGAGTATGAAAGGGAGGATGTGTATCGAATGATATTTGAACGAAAGGGAGCCCTCAGTAAGGGTGATTTGGATTTCGGGGTTGCAAAGCTCCTGGAATTCAAGATTGTCCTGAAGGAAGACTCCCCAATCTATGAGCGGCCAAGGCATTTCCAACGTCCGGTTGCTGATGAGATTGAGGAGCAGTGCTTGGAATTGGAGCAATTGGGGGTGATTGAAGAGAGTGAGAGTGCATGGAATAGTCCAATTCTACCTGGATGTAAGCCGGATGGAAGATTTTTTTTTTTTTTTTTTTTTTTAAGAGCTCATCTGGCGACTGCCTAATTGGGCATTAGTCGCCGTATTAAAACTGGCCTAGTTCTAGGCTACTTTAAAATAAAATTAAAGAGAGAAAAAAAAAAACAACACCCCAAAAGGGGGAAAGGAAGCAAGCTGGTGCGTCGGGGAGAGGTCCCCCCGGCGCAGGAGCGTGTAACTAATGGAAAAAAACAAACAAAAAAAACAAAAACAAATGCAAAAAAACAACAAAACAAAACAAAACAAAAAAACAAACAAACCTTGCTTAAATAATAGGGAGAAGGCCGGCCTCCCCCAAGAAGTCAACAAGTCCACAAGTCAATGTGCACAAATCTGTCCCGAGCACAAGGGACAGGCGGTAGCGACCCCGCCCATCCCGGTACTGGGACAGGTATCGTACGCGAAGATCACCCAGACTGGGACATTCGACAAGAATGTGCCAAACAGTCTGGGGGACGATGCAGTCGTTGCAATAGGGCGCAGGCGAGCGCTCCATCAGATAGCGATGCGTCACACGAGTGTGTCCGATTTGGAGACGACAGAAAGCAACCTGAAGCCGCCGCGGCATTGGGGGATAGGTCCATGGGAACAGTCGCGGCGCAATGGCACGCAACTTTAAGTTCCCTTCGACCGTCTCCCATCTTCTTTGCCAAGCAGTCCGAAGAGCTGCCCGTATTCCTGCCATGTAGTCGGTGTGAGGAAGAGCGAAACGCTGGTCCGGTCGCAGAGTCCTCGCGGACTCTTTGGCGCCCTCATCGGCGCGCTCATTCCCCGCAATTCGTACATGTCCAGGAACCCAGCAGAAGATAATCTCGACATCTGCCCGGCTCGCCAAAACCGTGGCGTCACGGATATCGCGAACCAGGGGATGCGGAGATTCCAATGCCCCGAGAGCACTCAGGGCGCTTTGTGAGTCGCTATAGATCACAATCCGGTCTCCGAACCGGGCACGTCGCGTAATCTCCCGTACCGAGTGGTGTATTGCCACCAGCTCGGCCGTGAAGACAGACGCAGCGCCTGGTAGAGCCCCGCTGACTTCAAACAGAGGGGATACGGCGTGGAAGCCGACCCCCTCTTGGGACTTGGAGCCATCCGTATACACTGGCACGGTACCAGCGTGACACGATGTGTGCTCCAAAAAGGTCGAACGCAATACTCCCGGCGCAGTACAAGCTTTGGGAGCAGAGGCGTGGCGACAAATAGCCAAATGTGGTACCCTCCAGGGTGGCGTCCTGGGCAGAACCAGGGGCGCCACCGGCCCGAGAGCTATATCTACCTCTCGAAGGAGTTTCCTGGCCCTAAACCCAAAGGGCTTAGGGTATGACTGGCGTCTCTCGGCGGCATAGGCACCATCGAGATCAGCTGCGGATGCAGTGAGAGCTGTTGGCGACTGAGGGAGGCGCCGGGCTCGCGCATACAGGCGAGTGATGCACTGCACGCGGCGCAGAGCGAGTGGCATCTCCCCAGCATCGACCAACAGGCTCTCAATGGGGGAAGTGCGGAAGGCACCGGTCGCAAGGATAAGGCCGGTGTGGTGGATTGAATCCACCTTCCGCAATAAACGCTCGGCTGCGGATGCATAAAACTCGCATCCGTAGTCAAGCTTCGAGCGAACAAAGGATCGATAAAAAAGTAAGGCGGTAGCCCTATCAGCGCCCCAAGCGCTGAACGTCACAGAACGGAGAATGTCCATGGCGCGGGTACAAGAGACCCTAAGGCTGCGAATATGAGCCTCCCAGGTGAGGCGTCGGTCGAATACAAGACCAAGGAAACGGTGCGACTCAACCACATCCAGGCGCACCCCATTAAGAAACAAATCTGGGTCGGGGTGAAGCCGTGGATGGCGGCAGAAGTGCACCACCTTAGTCTTGGCCAAAGAAAACCGAAACCTGTGCGCTTTGGCATAGCGAGAGACGCGGTTCAATGCCTGTTGGAGTCGACGCTCCAGAGTTGGCATCTGGGCCGCGCCAAAAGAGATCGAAAGGTCGTCCACGTAGAGCGTAGCGAGATTTTTTTTTTTTTTTTAATTAAGGGGCTATCTGGCGACTGCCGACTGCCGACTAAGGCATAAGTTGCCGTAAACAAACAGCCTAATTTAGGCTACTTTAAAAAATTAAACAGAAAACAATAAAAAGAAATAACAATAACAATAACAAAGCAATAACAAAACAATTACAAAAACAACAACAACAATTAAATCGGGTTAAATAAAAGGGAGAAGGCCGGCCTCCCCCAAAAAGTCAATAAGTCCACCATTCAAAGTACACGCACTCGTCCCGAGAACAAGGGACAGGCGGTAGCGAACCCGCCCATCTCGGTACCGGGACAGGTGTCGTGCGCGAAGATCACCCAGACTGGGACATTCGACAAGAATGTGCCAAACAGTCTGGGGGACGACGCAGTCGTTGCAATAGGGCGCAGGCGAGCGCTCCATCAGATAGCGATGCGTCACACGAGTGTGTCCGATTCGGAGACACCAGAAAGCAACCTGAAGCCGCCGCGGCATTGGGGGATAGGTCCATGGGAACAGTCGCGGCGCAATGGCACGCAACTTTAAGTTCCCTTCGACCGTCTCCCATCTTCTTTGCCAAGCAGTCCGAAGAGCTGCCCGTATTCCTGCCATGTAGTCGGTGTGAGGAAGAGCGAAACGCTGGTCCGGTCGCAGAGTCCTCGCGGACTCTTTGGCGCCCTCATCGGCGCGCTCATTCCCCGCAATTCGTACATGTCCAGGAACCCAGCAGAAGATAATCTCGACATCTGCCCGGCTCGCCAAAACCGTGGCATCACGGATATCGCGAACCAGGGGATGCGGAGATTCCAATGCCCCGAGAGCACTCAGGGCGCTTTGTGAGTCGCTATAGATCACAATCCGGACTCCGAACCGGGCACGTCGCGTAATCTCCCGTACCGAGTGGTGTATTGCCACCAGCTCGGCCGTGAAGACAGACGCAGCGCCTGGTAGAGCCCCGCTGACTTCAAACAGAGGGGATACGGCGTGGAAGCCGACCCCCTCTTGGGACTTGGAGCCATCCGTATACACTGGCACGGTACCAGCGTGACACGATGTGTGCTCCAAAAAGGTCGAACGCAATACTCCCGGCGCAGTACAAGCTTTGGGAGCAGAGGCGTGGCGACAAATAGCCAAATGTGGTACCCTCCAGGGTGGCGTCCTGGGCAGAACCAGGGGCGCCACCGGCCCGAGAGCTATATCTACCTCTCGAAGGAGTTTCCTGGCCCTAAACCCAAAGGGCTTAGGGTATGACTGGCGTCTCTCGGCGGCATAGGCACCATCGAGATCAGCTGCGGATGCAGTGAGAGCTGTTGGCGACTGAGGGAGGCGCCGGGCTCGCGCATACAGGCGAGTGATGCACTGCACGCGGCGCAGAGCGAGTGGCATCTCCCCAGCATCGACCAACAGGCTCTCAATGGGGGAAGTGCGGAAGGCACCGGTCGCAAGGCGAAGGCCGGTGTGGTGGATTGAATCCACCTTCCGCAATAAACGCTCGGCTGCGGATGCATAAAACTCGCATCCGTAGTCGAGCTTCGAGCGAACAAAGGATCGATAAAAAAGTAAGGCGGTAGCCCTATCAGCGCCCCAAGCGCTGAACGTCACGGAACGGAGAATGTCCATGGCGCGGGTACAAGAGACCCTAAGGCTGCGAATATGAGCCTCCGAGGTGAGGCGTCGGTCGAATACAAGACCAAGGAAACGGTGCGACTCAACCACATCCAGGGTTCCCCATTAAGAAACAAATCTGGGTCGGGGTGAAGCCGTGGATGGCGGCAGAAGTGCACCACCTTAGTCTTGGCCAAAGAAAACCGAAACCTGTGCGCTTCGGCATAGCGAGAGACGCGGTTCAATGCCTGTTGGAGTCGACGCTCCAGAGTTGGCATCTGGGACGCGCCAAAAGAGATCGAAAGGTCGTCCACGTAGAGCGTAGCGAGAACATCTTCTGGCAGCACCGAGGTGATGCCGTTGATGCTCAGGGCAAAGAGTGTGACACTGAGGACACTTCCCTGCGGGACACCCTCTTCCTGCTCCTTTGGGGCAGAGAGGGCTCCCCCCACCCGTACGCGGAATCGACGAGCTCGCAAAAATTCAGATATAAACATTGGGAGGCGTCCCCTCGCCCCCATCGTGTGGAGAGTCTCCATGATACTGTATCGCCATGCGGTATCATAGGCCTTCTCCAGATCAAAAAAACACCGTGGCGTAGTGCTGTCTACGAAGGAAAACCTCGCAGACGGCATTTTCCAGTCCGAGCAGAGCATCCGACGTGGAGTGAAACTTACGGAAGCCGCACTGTGCAGAAGACAGATGGCCTCCGCTGTCCAGGAAATAGGCTAATCTAACATTTACCAATTTCTCCATCAACTTGCACACGCAAGAGGTTAGAGAGATTGGGCGGAAACCGGTCGGAGTAGAGTGATCTCTCCCCGGCTTGCGAAAGGCGAGCACAGTAGCGATTCGCCAGGAGTCTGGGAGAAGACCTTCCACCCAGATCCTGTTGAACAGATCTAACAGAAAGGCCATGCCTCGCTCACTCAGGTATCGAAGCATGGCGTACGGGACCATGGGCGGTGTCCGCGCACGAAGCGAGAGCGGAACGCAACTCACTCACAGTAAACTTGTCTTTGAAGGGTTCTCCGCCTCTGGAGGTAAAGTCCAGCCGGCGGCCTTCCGCGACATCACGACGTGCATTGAATGCTGGCGGAGCAGCATCACGGCTAGAGAATGCGGAGAAAGCGGTCGCTAAGGATTCCGCCACGGACGCAGGGTCCGAGATTGCAGTCCCATTCTCCTGGAGAACGGAAGGGGGGTCCTGCGAGAACTTGCCCCGAATCCTTTTGACTCACTTCCACACCTCAGCTAAAGGGGTCTTCCCGTTAAGTGAAGACACGTATACCGGAACCTAGCCCTAGCCCGACGAAATTCAGCGACAGTGAAATCGTTCGGGCGGCGCTTATAGCGCATGTAGGCATAACGCTTCTGTTTGAGGGCCGTCTCACACTCGGCCGACCACCATGGGAGTGGTCGGTGTGCAAAACAGCCAGACGTCCTAGGAATAGTAGTCAGGCCCACGGCGATGAGGTTGCCGGACAAGAACTCAACGGCCTCATCTACCGACCTAAACTCCTCGACTGAGATAGAGAATTCAGTCATTTCCTGAAATGCAGGCCACCGCGCCCACGCCAAGCACCACCGAGGTGGTCTCTCAGGCGGCAGTTGCCCTGAAAATGATATTTGAATGGGAAAGTGATCACTACCATGGAGGTCATCGACCCCCCCCCAATCAAAATCAGGCTGTGCATCCGAAGAGCACAAAGATAGGTCAAGGCAAGAAAATGAAGCCGTTCTCGGACAGTGATGCGTAAACTCATCCACGTTTAGGACGCCCATCTCCAGCTCTTCGATCAGATCGGCAAGGACTTGTCCCCTGGGATTTATGGAGTAATCTCCCCAGAGAGGATGCCTGCTGTTCAGATCTCCAAGCAAGAGATAGGGCCTCGGCAACCGTGCCACGACGCGGCGGAAGTCCCCCGCGTCGAAGTCAGCTGACGGTGGAATGTACGCAGAAATGATAGTATACCTCCTATCCAGGTGTAGCTGCACAGCCACTGCCTGAAAGGAGGTATCTAAAGAGAAAGGAAGAACGGAGACATCATGCCGGGTGTAAACCGCGCATCCCCCAGCCCGGCCATCCCGCGGTGGTGGGGTCGCAAGACCCTTATACCCCGGGAGGGCAGGCAGCGGGCACGCGCCTAGCATGGTCTCCTGCAAAAAAGTAGCTAACGGGGAACAGGACGAGACGAGCCTCCGCAGCTCCTCCCAGTTGGCCCGGAGTCCACGGCAATTCCATTAAAGGAATATGCCCTCCAGGCCTAGCTCGGAGGAGACGCGGGGGCCCTCCTCGAATTGAAGACCCTCACGGGAATGGCCGGGCGCTGTTGGCCGGACAAAGCGCTGGAGGCGCTGTCGCCTTCGAGGACTTATTGGGGGAGGTTGGGCTCGCCATGCGAGTCTTTTCCTCCCTCCGCCTCGAAACCTTAGGCGGGCGTTGCGGCTTCGGAGGCGGGGGGCCCTCTTTTCGAGGAACCACCGTCTCCGAGCCACTCGCTCCACCTCGGGGCGTGGGCGAAGGGGCCGAAGCTCCTTTGTTGCTGTCCTCCTTTCGGGGGACAGCTTTAGGAACCCCGGAAGATGGCCTAGCGACCATCTTCAGGGGTGTTGCCTCCTGTGAGTCTAACGACTCGGTGGAGGCGCGTGGCCGTTTCGCTTTACGGGAAACGGTCACGCTGGGGGAAGAGGGGGAGCCCTGGTTTTAGCCGGGGCAGGGTATGAACCCTTTTTGCCGCCAGCTTTACCAGGGGAGCGCCCAGGTTGGGTAGAGCCCACAGAAGGGGGTTTGCCCTACCGAGCCGCTTGTACGAGGGGCGGTCGGCAATGGGCTGCCTGCTGGCTTTCTTGGCAGTCCCCTTAGAAAGCAAAGGAGGGACTGCCGCTGGAGATAGGGAGGTGCCCGAAAGCACCTCCAGAGAAGGGGGTGAGGGGGAGTCCCCTACACCCGTAGGCGTAGGAGAGGAGTAAGTCTCCTCTCCGGTTAAAGAGGTATGGAGGGTCCCCTGCGCAAGCACAGGGGGGGGGACCTCCATCTTTTCTGTGGAGCTGCACGAGGGTGGCTCCGTTGTTTTAGGGGGAATTAAGGGGAGATGGTTTTTTTTTTCATCATTGGGCATGGTGACCCTCTTTGTTTTACAGGACGCAATCGCTCACCACCTCTTGCATTAGCCCGCACTGCAAGAGGTGCTTACAGGCCCAGCAGAGCCAGGCGCCGCCATTTGGGACCACCCCTCCCGCCTGGTGGCCTGGCAGTCCTTCGGCATGGCGGCTCCACCTTAGACATGGCATAAAACAGATAGAATGTGAAGAGGAGAGGAAAAGGGATGTGAGGAAGGTATGGGTGGGGATGAAGCAGGTTGTTAAAAAACCCCCATCCCGAACCGGAGCTGATGGGTTAGGGAACAATGTCCCCTCCCCCCTCAGCCCCCATCCGGGGTGGTTGGCTTGAGAAGAAGGTCAGCATTCTACCCTGTGAAATTAGAGGCTGACCAGAGAAAGTTGTGGGAGAGGTTGTATGAAAAGCGACGAGGTAGGGGAGAAATCGGGCTATCTGAAGGAAGGAAGAGAGGCTAAGCTGAGGCCGGACGGAGCGCTGGATCCCGTCAGCACGGCGGCCAGGAGGGCAAATCGCCGCACCCCTTACTGGGGCCGGATGGAAGATTGCGTCTGTGTGTGGATTATCGAAAGGTGAATGAAAGGACTGTGAAAGAAAGGTTTCCGATGTGTGTGGTATCTGAGTGTGTGTATAGTATGCATGGGATGGAGTGGTTTACGAAGCTGGATCTGGTACGGGGGTATTACCAGATGCCCATTGCTGAGGAGAGCCGGCCGGTAACTGCCTTCTCTTCCTCAAAGAGGCATTACCAGTTCCAGAACCTCAGCTTTGGGTTGGCTAATGCTCCCAGAGCCTTCCAGCGGGCAATGAATGTTGTGTTGACTAAGTTTGCGAGTAAGAATGTGATTGCGTTTATAGATGATATTTTGATTATGACTGAGACTTTTGAGGAGCATATGAGATTAGTGAATGATGTGTTGAGAACGTTGGAGTGTTGGTGTGAAGGTGAAAGTGGCGAAGTGTGAATGGTTTGCGAAAGAAGTGGAATTCCTTGGGCATATGGTGAGTGAGAATGGGTTGCGAAAATCACTGAAGTATGTTGAGAAGGTGCAAATGTTTCCTAAACCGGTGACTGTGAAGCAACTGAAGTCGTTTTGGGGTTTGATTGAGTTCCAGCGAAAGTTTATATGTGATTGTTCTGGTGTGAGTAAGCCTCTGACTGAGTGGATAGGCAAGAAAGGTAGTACGGTTGTCAAGTGGAATGATAAGATGAATGAGGAGTGTGAGAGACTGAAAGAGGCAGAGGCTGAAGATGTTGAATTGGCTTACCCAGATTATAGTGTAAATGCTAAAATGCTTGAATTGTATACAGATGCGAGTGGGTATTGTATGGGAGGTTTTCTGATGCAAGAGCAGCATTTGAATGGAGAGAATATCAGGCAAATAATTGGGTATGTATCCAAGGCTATGAATGTTGCAGAACGAAAGTATTCGACTGTGGAACGAGAGCTGGCTGCGATAAGATATTGTTTGAAAGTGTTGCGTCCATTTTTGTATGGTGTGAGGTTTGTGATAAAAACAGATCATCAACCTCTTGTGTATCTGCAGCATATGAAGTGGGCTGATAGTAGGATTGCAAGGACTTTGGAAGATTCAAGTGACTTTGACTATGTGATTGAGTATGTGCCTGGTGAACGGAATGGAGTGGCTGATTTGATGTCAAGGTATCCCGGTACGAATGATGAAAATGTGTGTGGAGTGAGTGATCCTGAGTATTTGCCGAAAGGGATTATGAATGGAAAAGAGAGTAAGGGTGGTGGTGATTCCTTGTTTGAGGGTGTATGGAATGGTTTGCAAGATTTGAAGAGTGATGGAGTAGACGTGAGAGTGCCCGATAGTGTGGATGATTTAAGGAAGGAGGTAATGAATGAAGTATGTAGGAAGCCTGAAAGCATTGGTATGGCAAAGGTGCGGAACTTCATGAAAGAATTGAGAGCAATGTGTATGCAAGGGGTCCCGCCATTTCAGGAAGTGTTGATTGTAGTGAGTCATTTGTATGGAGTGATTGTTTATGTGCACTTTGGTGGTGAGAGGCTGATTGTGTACAAGGATGAGAAGATGAAGGGTTTGAATCCTAATGTGGTACATCTGCAATGTTTGAGCAGTGTGCACTACAATTGGGTGATTGAAAAGTGTTCATATATAAGAGAGAAGAATGATTGTCTGGATGAAGATGAGCGTGTGGTGAGTGATGATATGGGAGTTAATGACAGTGTGGATATCAGTGCTGATGTTGGTGTGCTTGTTCCTTCTGTGTATTGCGAACATGGTGGACCTGATATGATGGAAGCGAGAGTGAAAGTTGGTGAAAGGTTGTTCTGTGGTTTGATTGATACTGGAGAGCAAGTGTCTTTAGTGAATGAGAGGATTCTGAGTAAGTATGATGAGTTTAAATGTTGCGAGCATAAACCTGTGAAGTTACAGATAAGTGGATTAGGGAATGGCATGATAGTGGCATGGGAACAGGTTGGTCTGAAAGTGAGTTTGGGTAATGGTGTGAATGTAAAGCATGACTTTGTGATTCAGAAAGATGAGCAAATGCCATGTTGTTTCTTGCTTGGTGTAGACTTTATGAGATTGAATGATTTGTCTTTGGATACTGATAAGGATTGTCTTATGAAAGGCGAATGTGAGGTGATGAGGTTGAATGAGTGTGCAAAGAATGTTGTCAAGTTTTGCGGTATGATTGAGTTGGTCATGGATGATGAGAATGAGATTTTAAGTGATGATTATATTCTAGAGATGCAAGAGATGTGTCCTTTTGTTAGTGAGTTGAAGAGGTGTGTAATGATGTGTGTTGATTTGAATGAATGGCCTGAGTGTTTGAGTGATTTTAAAAGGTATGCTAAGGATTTTGTTGTTTGTATGGATGTTGTATATTTTGTGAGGCATGTGAAGGGTGGTGATGATATGTATGTACCTGTGATGTCCTTAGTTGGTATGATTGGTCTGGTGAAGGTTGTGCATGATAATTATGGGCATATGGGTAAGTTTAAGCTGTGGGAGTGTATGAAGGAGCGTGTGTTCCATCCGTTTCTGAGAACTGTTGTGAATGATGTTGCAACTACGTGTGAAAGGTGTCAGAAGCGAAAGGTGCAAGGTGTGCAAGTGAAACCACCGATGTTGAAAGTTGATGCGAAAGAACCGTTTGAATTGGTAGTGATTGATTGTGTGTCTTTGCTGCGTACGAGTGCTGGGAATGTTGGTATGGTTGTTATGGTTCATCATAAAAATAAGTTTGTGTATGCAGCGCCTGTGAGAGATTAAAGGAGTGTGACTGTTGCACGTGTGGTTGAGCAGTTGTTTTTTCCTATGTGTGTATGGAAGCCTAGAAGATGTCTGAGTGATAATGGGCCTGAATTTGTAGGAGAAGTGTTTGAGCAAATGTTGAGAGAGAATGGTGTGGAGCATGTGAGAACAACTCTGCATGTACCGTCTTCAAATGGATTGGCTGAACATACTATAAGAACCTTGTGTGAGATGTTGAGAATGATGAGTATGACAGTGAATGACTGGGATGTATGTCTGGGGAGAGTGTTGTGGGCGTATAATTCAACTGTGCATAGTACAACTGGAATGTCCCCATGTCAGTTTGTGATGAATTTTGAAAGGCGAGTGAAAGATAGGTTTCGTTTGAGTGAAAGTGAGCAGAGTGTATGGCGTGAGGCACATGAAAGGTTCCGTTCATTTGAATTAGGTGCAAAAGTATTGAAGGTGAAAGAAGTGAAGGGTAGGTTGAATGTGTCAAAGATGAGTGAGAAGTTTGATGGACCTTATAGAGTTGAGAGAGTTTGGGAAAATGGGGTGACGTATGTTTTGGAGAGTTTGAATGACGGCATGACTGAGAGAGTGCGGGCTCATCAGAGTCAGTTAAGGAGATGGAGAGAACCTCCTGACTACCTGGTGAGCCATCCGGTGTATGAATTGTGCAAAGAGAGAAATAGGGTGCATGATGATGAGATTGAATGTGATAGTATGGATCTGTCTGGGAAAGAGCTTGTCTTGGTCTCGAGGAGTAGAAAGCGTACAAAGAAGAGTGAAAGGAAGAATGCAAGTACGAATGAAAGTAAGTCTGAGCAGAGTGTTTCTGGTATGGGGGATCTTGAAAGGGAGATTGAGTTTTTGCGTAAACAGGTGAGTTATTTGGCTGGTATAAGTAGACGAGTGAGTGAGCTGCCTGTGCCTGATTTTTCTGGTTTTGGGAACAGTATGAATGATAGTGTATTTGGGCAGAATGAACCTAGTGTGGCTGATTTTTCAGGTTTAACGAATGGTAATAGTAGGGATGAGTTTGATGTAGTGAATAATGAAGTGGCTGATTTTTTAGGTTTCTGGTGGGAACCAGTCGAAGGGGTTTCTGGTATGCCTGTTGAGAATACAGGGGATGTAAGTGACCTGTCTGTTTCGCAAGAATGTACCTTGAGTTGGATGAGAGCTGTGAGTGAGGAGCTGATGAATGGGGGTATGAAGAGTGAAGGTTCTGAACGGAAGAGTATGAAAGAATTCTGTCGTGAGATGGGAGAACTGGTAATGAGGGCTAAGAGTATGGTTGACGAGATGATCAATAGTGACGATGAGACTGACAGGACGACTGACGAACAACCCCGAATAATTGCTACACGTAGCCAGGGACCAGTAGAAGAGTGTGAATGGGTGCAGAAGGGTGCGATTGAGCACAAGTGGTACTGTGAAGAGTGATTGAAAGGGTTTTGTGAGTGACTGGTCGAATGGCTTAAGGAAGGAGGGGTGTGGTGGAGCGAATGTGAGTGTGTGTAAAAGGGCCATTCTCCCACCCCTTTCTCAGTACCCTCTCCCTCCCCCTGTAAGAATGTGTATGTGAATGGGAATGGGTTTGGTTTTTGTTTGTTTGTTTTTTTATTGATTAGCATGTTATTATAAAATGTTTTTTTATCTTTCCAGGCGCCATAATTTGGAAAGAGGCAAGCAAGCACTTGTAAATTACCCCTGTAATTGAAGCTGACTAACTATTGATTATTATTATACCAAAGGCCATTAGTATAGGACAAGGGTTCCAGGCCATGTTATATCCTATTTAATTGTGTATAAAATAGTTTAGCTTTAACGAAGGAGGGCTTATTAGAGCCACACAACTCTAACAAGGTTACCTATCTTAGTCCAAGCTTGGAGGCGCAATTTTTTAATACAAAAATTTTGTTATAACACGTGAGCACATCTTTTGTTGTTCATTGACTGTAGTAACCCAAATTTTATTTGGGTTGTTTGATTTTTAGTGTTCTTAGGATCAATTAATAATATTTATAAGTGGGACTTATTTATTTTTTCTGATTTCCTATATAAAGGATTTTTTTTTGTATTTTTTGTGAAAAGTATCGAGATCTCCAATATAATCGCCCCTCTCTATTGTAGATATTTTGTACATTTTTTTGTAAGTAAAGGGACTGTATATACAATCCGTTTCATTCTCCCTCAATTTCTCACGTTCAGACAGTGTAGGAAGCGGGTTGGATCGATTGGGATTAAAGATATATTTTCGGCCCGCTACAACCTGGCAGTCCCTCAGCATGGTGGTTCCACCTTGGACATGGCATAAAATGGATAGTGTTTGAAAATAGAAAAGAAGAGGAGGTGAGGAAGATGTGGGTGGGGATAAAACAGGTTACTAAAAACCCATCATCCCAAAATAGAGCTCAGGGGTGAGGGATCATTGTCCCTTCCCCCCTCAGCACCAATCTGGGATAGTTGGCTGTGAAATTAGAGGCTGACCAGAGAAAGTTGTGGGAGATTGTATGAAAAGTGAGGGAAAACATGGGGGAAAAGGATGGCAAATTGCCATGCCCCTTACAGGGTCCAAATTCATAAACCCAGACTATATTTTCCAGGTGAGTGTTCATTCTTCCATAGTTACCAGAGATTATAGAGAAAGTAGTTTTGATAATTTAAATTAGTATAGGTTGACCAGAAATGAGCTAGATAAGATTATTAAGAAGAGCAAAAGGGCAGGAGAAATTAATTTGGTTCAAAATAATAATAAAGATACATGAAAATTCTTTAGCTATTATAGAAGTAACAAGCCATAACTTTGAGCCCTTGGTTTCGCAGGGTACCCCTTCGGGGTGATGGCCTCTGGCCTATTTTCTATTTAAATCCACTTTTTTTAATCCCCTTCAAAGATTAATTGTTTAAACACCCTTGAACCACCTTTTTTAAGTTGAAGGAACAAAGAAATACCTTTAAATACATTAAAAAGTTTGTTATTTATTAATCCCTAACCTAATCTACATACAGAACAGGGTTGGCATGATTAAAATCATTTAATCAAATGATTTTAATTCATTATAAACAAAAAAAATCATTAATTAAAATCTTTTTTTTAATCCAAATATATAGAAATTATGTGTATATGGCAAGGTTAGCAATTTTGGGGATTTAAAAAAAATCAAATACATAAAAAAAATTACTATTTTTTTATGTTTTCTATTTTATTTTTATTTAGATAATTTTTTAAATATTTTTATCTTTTTTTTGTAATCTTTTCTGCATGTATCATACCTTAAAAGCAATATGAGCCACTGGATACATAAGGTTTATTTCATGCAATATCTCTACTTACAGAAATTACAGTTCAGGCTGAAAGTTGTCAAAAATCAAAATGAATGAATGAGTGCCAATGCCATCTGTAAGTTTTTAATTAAACCTTCAAACCATATATCTTTTAGTTTGTTTACGTCTAAATAAAAAAGTCATAAAAATAAAAGTATGATTTTTTACAGAAAAAATCGATTATTAAATAATCTGATTAAATCAGCTTGATTTAATCTTTGCCAACCATGATACATGACAAAGTAAAAGAGTGATTAAGAGTGTGATACCATTATTTATATTATTAAGATTATATTAAATTTCTGTTAATTGATTTTCAAGCTTTTTCATATTTTTTTCTTCCCTATTCTTAATTTCATTTTTCCAATTCTCTTCAGTTTTAGCAAGTTTTTTATCAATATTAGAATTTACTTTTTCTTCAGTTTTTCTCCAATGTTATAACATAACATAACATAATTTCACGGATGACAAAAGCCACAAGGGCCTATCAAAGGTCATCCGTATCCATCAAATCCACCCACATAGCGCATCCATAGGATTTTGTCAGATCATGCATCTACAATATACAATTTAACAATCCATAGGAATGTCCAACCATGCATCTACAATATATAATTTAAAGCCTCCATAGGAGTCTGTCAAAAACAAAATCAAAGTCCCCCAAAATATACAATAAAAAGAAACTGCATCCACAGGAATGAGTCAAGAAACATATCCACATACCAAAAAGTAAGAGATTAACCCTCCATCACCATATAATCATCCAATTTACGCTTGAAAACATTCAAGTTTGGGCCGTCTACAGTCTCAGGTGGCAAACTATTCCAATAATCCACCACTCTGTTAGTGAAAAAATATTTTCTAACATCCAGTCTGCACCTCTGTTTTTTAATCTTTAAGTGGTGGCCTCTAGTTCTATTACTACCTTCCTGTTAAGTTATCAATATATTCTTCCCAAGTGAATTCCTAGTTAAAATCTTCTGATAAGTCTTTTGTAGCATCACTGATCAGTTTATTTTGTTGTTCATTTAAAATAACTGGATCTCCATCTTTAAGGATATCTTCAAAATTCTGTCCAAAAATATTTGCCTTTTCTTTTTCACCTAGCTCTGAATTACCATTTTGAATAAGAGGAAATGTTTGTTCTCTATAAGTGCCTCTGAACTTTTAAAAGAGAAAAAAACATATCTTGAATTGGGGTTCTAAAGTTTATATTAGATATAAATTTTTGTAAAGATATTTTTTTTGCTCTTCTAATTGTCCTTTGTGCTATAGCTTTTTTTCTATTAAAGGCTATGGTGTTCTGTGGAGTGAAGTTTCTTTCATTAGTACGTTTAGCCTTCCGCCTCAGAGCCACCTGTTTGCTGCATTCTTCTGTCCACCATGGTTTGTTATATTTAGTGCTTTTAGGTTTAATACTAAGTTTGAAAGTTAATTTGCTGGCTTCTATTATATTTTCTATTATTTCATCTAATTCTTCAAGTGGATTTTGGGATATGTCAGCTTGAATTGGATTAAAATTAGTTATCCATTCTGACCATTTGTTATTTTTTATCTTCCAATCTGGTCTTTTTCCTATGTTAGATACTGTTATTAGTTCATATAAATGGATAAGGATGGGATATGATCTGAGCCGAGATCTCTACCCAAGTTTATTTCAGTTTTATCCGAAAGAATTGCTGATACTAAAGTAAGGTCAATAGTTGAGTAAGAGTTATTTCTTATGTCATATCTTGTTTTAAGACCTAGAGGAGTTGCTATAGTTAGATCTGATTGGGCAATATAATTATTGAAAGCGGTTGCTTGTTGCAGAGGTTCACGCTTGAGATGATTATATTATTATTAGATCACCACAAATAATTAATTTATTACCTAGTTGAGATGTATAGAATTCTAGTTCTTGTTCAATAGAATTGTTTGCATGGGGATTATATAAATTGAGTATATCTAGAGCATTATTATTTTTTAGATAAATTCTGATAGCCTGAGCTTCAAGGGCTTTGTTAATATAATCATTTAGATTTATTATTTTATAGTTAATGTCTTTGCGAATTAAGATCATTATACCTCCACCCCTTCTATCTCTGTCTCTTCTAAAAATTGCATAGTTAATAAAATTAACATTTGATTTGATGCCCAATCGTGTTTCGCATATACAACACAAGTGGGGTTTGTTAGCATATAAGTAAACTTTGAATTCCGATAGATGAGAAAATAAGCTCTGGCAATTCCATTACAAAATTTTTATCTTGTTTGTTTTATTATCCATTTTACTTGGCTTTTTTATTTATAGGTTCAGGTGCACTACAAACGGGTCTTTTATTTGATTTGATTAGATTTGGATTATTAGTTTTGCCGTTTCTTTTATTTTTTTCAGGTTCAGAATTTAGGGGGTTTTATTTTTACCTTTGAGATTAACTGCATCATTTGTTTCAACAATGGGAGGTTTTTGTCTACTTTTATCTGGGGCTACATTTTTATGAGATATAGTGATGTTTAGTTTATTTTCTTTAGGTTTTGGAATACTTGTGTCTTGCCTGACAGTTTTGCCCTGATTATCAGCTTCAGTGAGCATTTCCTGATTCTTACGCCCTTTTTCCCCTAATATTAGTTGAGTTTCATTATTAAGTGTTGTATCAGCAGATTGAGAGTGTATAGCTTCTTGTTGCATTTGTTTTGCATCAACTAATGCTTCTTCAGATTCCTTCTGTCCCAAGAGTCTTTTAAGCAAAGCAATTAAGAGAAAGTTGTAAATATGTGTATCGTTTGCATTATTTTGATGATTACTAATTTTGAGGGGGTCGGTAAAGGATGTATTTGAATTAGTAAGAAAATTTGGATTGCTTGTCTTATCATAAACAAGTGGATTGGGGTTATTAATCAAGGTTTGGTGGTGAATTGATTTGCCATTTGCTGTATTATTATTGATGGTTCTATCTTGTAGGTTAGTTTTTAAGATATGCGCATAGCTAGCTTGGTTAACTTCTTGGGGGTTTTGGATAATAGCAGCAGTTTCCTTGGAAGTAGAGGATGGATAAGTGTTTATATTATAAGGTTTATTATTGTTTTCTTTTATTTGTGTTTTAGCACTTTCATAACTAATATTTAACTTTTTTGCTACGATTTCAACTTTCTTAGTTTCCTGGTATACTTTGCATCCTTTGAAGGTTGATACATGGTTTAAGTTGCAATTTGCGCATTTTAAAGTGACTTGGGCAGTCTTTAGCTGAGTGTTCATTGCTACATATTAGACATTTTGCTCTTGATCAACAGGAATTAAATGTATGTCCATATTTTTGACATCTGAAGCATTGTATCGGTAGTAGAGTATAATCGTCTACATAAAAATTTGTATACAGTATTTTAATTATAGTTGGCTTATTTTGAACTGAGAAGTAAAAAAAAAAGTATTTACTATTTTCTAGAAATAATCAAATTTTTGAGTTTCCGATTTTACAGGAAACATGATTTCCAACTATGAAAAAAAATATTTACTATTTTCTAGAGATAATCCATTTTTTTTTAAATAAACGTCGACCTCTTACGATATAATTAAAAACATTAAGGTAATTTAAGACGAAGATAGCACCATCATTTCCTTCTCATTAAAAAAGGTTATAGAAGAAATGTTATTCAGTTCATACAATTACATAGGAATACCTATTTATTTTACAGGTTTATGATGATGTAAATTAGTCAAAGGAGAAATAGGACTGGCGGTGGGGTGGGTTGATATTTATATGAGAAATAGCATTCATTTTGTCCTTAATATTTCTTTTGTTCTTGATTGAATTTCCTTTTTTCTTGTGATTTCCTTGTTGAGTTGGTCCTTGAAACATCTTCATTTTCTTTGTTGAATATTTTATTAAAACGCGATACTTTTTGATTCCCTTTGCGATATGATAATCACAAGATAAGCACAGTACGTTATATTGATTTTTTAAAGTTTTTCTGCTATTTATTTATATATCGAATTGGATGGAATTTTGTCTGATGGAATTTTTTTTCAATACAGACTGACTGTATTGATAAGAATGATCAGGAAAATAAGGAAAGGATGTTAGATATATGGGGAGGGCCTCCTTATTATAATTTTTCATTTGATTTTCTTGATTCTGTTTATTAAAGTGTGTGTTTTTAGGACATGTTGATATTCTTTTTTTATTTTTCATTGCGTTAAAAAACTCTTGCCTTAATTTTAATAATTTCAGAAAATCTCTCTGAATCTTTTTCTTATCAAACCCTACTTCTTCCCTGATGGTATTTTTTTTAAAATTTGGCCCTTATACTTTTTCTTCTATTTTTCTTGACTGGGTTGGTCCTTAATTTTCGTTTTATTTCTTAAGAGATCTTAATATCTTCTTGATTCTAGTTGAGTTAGTCCTTGAGGCGTTTCCTTGATTTCCAGATTCTTCTTGAGATTTCTTAAAAAAAAATTTGACTTCGATTTCGAACGCAGTACCACTGAATTTAAACGCCAACAATATATCCTCAGAACCAAATTGAATCGAAATTAAGAGCAAATTTAATCCACAATTTATATTATCCAGTTAGAAGGAATTTTTCTATGAATTATTTTCGCATCCCTACACAAGCACATTGAATATGTGATATGATATGTGAGGGGGGATATAATTAAGCTTCTTAAAATCTGTTCTGGGATCGATAAGTTCGATTTTACCAAGTTATTTGAATTTAAATCCACCTTCTTTTTTTTAATCCCCTATATAGATTAATTCTTTAAATACCCTTGAACCCCCTTTGTAAGTTCAAGGAACAAAGAAATACCTTTAAATACATTCAAAAGTTTATTTGTTATTTATTAATTGTTATTAATTTACAAAAATTTAATTATACATAATCAGGGTTGGCATCATTAAAATCATTTAATCAAATGATTTTAATTCATTATAAACAAAATATCATTCATTAAAATCTTCTTTTTTTTAATCAAAATATATAGAAATTATGTGTATATGGCAAGGTTGGCAATTTTTTGGATTAAAAAAAAATCAAATAGATAAAAAAATTATTATTTTTATGTTTTCTATTTTATTTATATAATTTTTTAAATAATTTTTATCTTTTTTTGTAATCTTTTCTACATGTATTATACCTTAAAAGCAATATAGCCACTGGATACATAAGGTTTATTTCATGCCATATCTCTACTTACAGAAATTACAGTTCAGGCTGAAAGCAATGCCTAATAGGATATTGGGATTCATTAGGAGGAGTGTAAGCAATAAGAGTGCTAAAGTCATTCTAAAACTGTATCTGGCGCTAGTTAGGCCTCATCTAGACTATGCAGTACAATTTTGGTCACCATATTATAGGAAGGATATTGATTTGCTTGAGTCTGTGCAGAGAAGGATGACAAAGATGAATGGTGGGCTAAGGAACTTACCTTATGGTGAAAGGCTCAGAAAACTAAATCTACATACATTGGAAAGGAGAAGAGTCAGAGGGGAATTGATGGAAGTCTTCAAATGGGTAAAAGGATATAATAAAGGGGATCTGAGTAAGGTTCTTATACTTAGTGAACATGACAGGACACGTAGCAATGGGTTTAAGCTTGATAAGTATAGGTTTAGGAAGGAGATTGGGAGGAATTGGTTTATAAATCGTGTGGTAGATGAATGGAATAGGCTCACTATACATGTGATAGAAGCCTCCTCTCTGGGTAGTTTTAAGAATAGATTAGATAAATATATGGATGAAGCTGCTAGATGGGACTGACTTTTTTTTATGTACATATGTAAATATTTTTCTAAGGAGTGGAGAGATTATATTTTGCGGTTGCATGAATGGACATAATCCTCTGGATGCATTTTATGTATATTGTAGATTAGATCTGACGAACTCCTGTAAAGGGTGACAATGTTGATGACTTTTCTCTGGTAAGAAATCTTTTGTGTGTTGAATGGAACCGGAGCTGCCAAGTGTAGGCCATGAATGGTCTTTTGCAGTCTCCTTCTTTTCTTATGTTCTTAAAATCAAAATGAATGAATGAGTGCCAATGCCATCTGTAAGTTTTTAATTAAACCTTCAAACCATATATTTTTTAGTTTGTTTACGTCTAAATAAAAAAGTTAGAAAAATAAAAGTATGATTTTTTACAGAAAAAAATCAATTATTAAATAATCTGATTAAATCAGCTTGATTTAATCATTGCCAACCATGATACATGACAAAGTACAAGAGTGATTAAGAGTGTGATACTATTATTTATATTATTAAGATTACATTAAATTTCTGTTAATTGATTTTCAAGCTTTTTTCATATTTTTTCTCCACTATTCTTAATTTCATTTTTCAAATTCTCTTCAGTTTTAGCAAGTTTTTATCATTATTAGAATTTACTTTTTCTTCAGTTTTAGCAAGTATTTCATCAATATTAGAATTGACTTTTTCTTCAGTTTTTTCAAGTTTTTCTTTAATGCTACACTTGAATCCAAAGAACTCTCTTGACAACGAACCGTCGTCCACTTCCATTTTGGGATCAAATTGACAGAAAATCTTATCAGAGGTGTCAAACTGTCCTAAAATATATTTATTATCTTCACCCTTTTCTATCTCTTCTTGTTTTTTATTTTTGTATTCTTTAATTCTTTCCTCTATTTTTTTATTACCATTAATTTCTTTAAATACGTCTTTATACACAATGTTTCTTAATTTTATTTTGTTAAATGTTTGTTGTTCTTCGTGTTCAGCTTCAGACAGGAAAATTGTTAAGGAATCGTCCCTTGTTACTCTTGAACAGGCAATGTACAAGTGACCATGAGAAAAGCACTGTGGGATGTACTCCATCAGGACCAGGTGCTGATTCTGCCTTAGACTTTTGATCATGGTCTTGACATCTTCTATGGAAAATTCACACCCCTCTAGACCCTCTCCCTGATACACAGTTTATTATTGATACAGGCACATTACTTTCACTTTCCTCGGTGAATACTTTCTGGAACTCCTTTTTGAGGACTGAACTTGGTTCCTTTGCATTTAAAGTTAAGGAGTGATGTGAATGTTTAAGTTGAAGTACCATCCTCCTTGATTTTGGCTTTACTTCGGGCATATGCAAAAAATTCTTGGGGGTTTTGTTTCCCGTCTTCAGATAGTCTCTTCTCAAACTTGTACTTATCCTCTCTGACTGCACAGGTTGCATCGTTTCTCGTCTTGCATTATTCACCATATGTGGCACGAGATCTTCTCTCTCTATAGTTGATCCAGGCTTCCTCCTTTGCCTGAATTTTACTAAATACTCTTGGAGTCATCCACTTAGGCTTAGCTTTTGCTCCAGGTATAGAGGTCGTAGTTGTGTATTCTGCCTTATAGAAACACCTTTTAGAATTCAGCTGGTCTTCATTTGGCCTTCTTTCCACCAGATAGTTGAAAGTTATCACACTGTAGTCACTATTTCCTATCGGGGCATTGTATTGAATGTTCTCTACGTCTAATTCTTCTTTGGTAAAAATGAGATCAAGTAATGAAGGTGTGTCATTTCCTCTTGCTCGAGTGAACTCTCTGACATGTTGATAAAGAAAAGCATCTTGTGTAGCATCACGAAATTTTGCTTGTTCACTTTCCTCACCTCCCTCCACAAAGTGATCGTGCCAGTTTATTTCCTTAAAATTAAAGTCCCCACATAACACTTTATGTACTTGCATATTTCCTATTGCTATAAGTGTCTGCCTGATGCTTCCATTGTACTCAGGTGTTGCATTCGGCGGTCTGTAGCTGCATCCCAATAGAATTTTGTTTTGCCCAATTTCTGCAACACAGGTAACAGTTTCTGTGTTATTCCATGCCTCATTTGTGTACTCTGATGATGGAATATCTTTTCTTACGAGTATAGCTACACCACCACCATAGCGATTACCTCTATCCTTCCTGAATACTGTATACGAATCACAATCAAAGCAATGAGCAGACAAATACTCTGGCCATAGTTTACTTTCAGAAATAAAAATAATATGAGGTCTTACCTTATGAACAATTAAAGCTAGTTCGTCACTTTTACAGGCAGTGTTGATACCGTCCGCATTAGTGTAAATGCATTTAAGGGCATAGGGTATTACTGCATGTTCATCGTTTTCCCGATCTGACTCTGGTTTATTGGGCCGTCTACTCAATTTGTCAACACTAAGCTTGCTTCTTGGTGATTCATGTTTCTCTGTGGGGTGGATTGGTGTCTTCGTCCTCCTTGATGCTCTTTTGTTTTCCCCTACTCTGAGCTTATTTGCTTCAGTCTTCGAGTTATTATTACCCACTTTTTTCCTTTGTTTTCTATCCTCTACACTCTCATTAACAATATCATTTAGTATATTTTCTTCTGTCTCTAAGACTTCCTCGTTAGTTAAGAGATTATTTAATTTTAATTCATTTTCTTCAGTTTCATCAATATTATCGTTTTGTATAATATTCTCATTTAATTCTGTTACATTGTTATTTATATTCGTATTTATAACTTCTGTTTTATTCTTTTTTGTCTTTTTGTTATGACTTACAAGTCTTTTTGTTATGACTTACAAAATATGCAACCCTCTTCGATCGATCTATAGATTCTTTTGTTCTTTGTAAAGAAGCATTTTTGTTATCAGCAAACTCCACATTAAACCGTTGACGAATTTGGTATTTTTGTTCATTTGAAAGCTATTCTTTAGAAGGATAGTTTTTTTTCTTTAAATATTGATCAAAATCCTCTCCCTTATCTTCCAAAGCAGTTTTTTTACAGAGTCCTAACTCTTCATTATCAATATGCTTTTTAGATTTTCCTAAAGATTGTAAAAATTCATTAAAAATAAATTGATTCTGTTTATTAAAGCGTGTGTTTTAAGAACATGTTGATATTCTTTTTTTATTTTTCAGTTAAAAAACTCTTGCCTTAATTTTAATAAATTAGGAAAATCTCTCTGAATGTCTTTATTATCCAACCCTTTTTCTATTATGAAACTCCAAAATATTGCATAATAGTTTTTATTTTCAAAAAAGTTCCATTACCTCTATTTTAAAAAATGCACAAAACACCAAGTGATTTCCAACGAAGAAAAAAAAAGTATTTACTATTTTCTAGAGATACTCCAATTTTTGAGTTACCGATTTTACAGGAAATGTGATTTCCTCCAACTAAGAAAAAAAAAATATTTACTATTTTCTAAAGATAATCCAATTTTTGAAATAAACGTCGACCTCTTACGATATAATTAAAAAACATTAGGGTTAATTTAAAACGAAGATAGCACCGTCATTTCCTTCTAATTAAAAAAGGTTATAGAACAAATGTTATTCAGCTCATCGAATTACATACCTATTTATTTTACAGGTTTATGATGATGTTAATTAGTCAAAGGAGAAATAGGACTGGGTGGGTTGATATTTATATGAGAAATAGCATTCATTTTGTCCTTAATATTTTTCTTGTTCTTGACTGAATTTCCTTTTTTCTTGTGATTTCCTTGTTGAGTTGGTCCTTGAAACACCTTCGTTTTCTTTGTTGAGTATTTTATCAAGACGTGGTACTTTTTGATTCCCTTTGATGCGATACGCTAATCACAAGATAAGCACAGTACGTTATATTGATTTTTGTTAAGTTTTTCTGCTATTTATTTATATATCGAATTGGATGGAATTTTCTCTGGTGGAATTTTTTTTCAATACAGACTGACTGTATTGATAAGCTAAATGATCAGGAAATTAAGAAAAGGATGTTAGATATATAAGGAGGGATGAGGGGGGAGGAACATCCTTATTATAATTTTTCATTTGATTTTCTTGATACAGGTTGTCCCTCCTCGAATTTTTCTTCTTCCCCGACGGTATTTTTTTAAATGTTGGGCCCTTAAACGATTTCTTCTATTTTTCCTGACTAAGTTGGTCCGTTTTCTTCTTGAAATTTCTTTAAAAAAAATTTTATTGACTTTGATTTCGAACGGAGTACTATTGGACTAAAAAGAAAACGCTATATCCTCAGGACCAAATAAAACCTACGACTGATAATAATTTAATCCACTATTTATATTATCCACTTGAAAGAAATTTGTATATAATATATTTTCGCAGCCCGACCTAAGCACGTTAAATATGTGATATGATATGTGAGGGGGGATATGATTAAGCTTTTTTAAATCTGTTCTGGGATCGATAAGTTCGATTTTACCAAGCTATTTGAATTTAAATCCACCTTCTTTTTTTTTAATCCCCTATATAGATTAATTATTTAAACACCCTTGAACCCCCTTTTTAAGTTGAAGGAACAAAGAAATACCTTAAAATAGATTCAAAAGTTTATTTGTTATTTATTAATCCCTACTCTACATTCTTATTAATTTACAAAAATTTAATTATACACAATCAGGGTTGGCATCATTAAAATCATTTAATCAAATGATTTTAATTCATTATAAACAAAAAAATCATTCATTAAAATCTTCTTTTTTTTAATCAAAATATACAGAAATTATGTATATGTGGCAAGGTTGGCAATTTTTTCGATTTAAAAATAAATCAAATAGCTAAAAAGAATCACTATTTTTTTATGTTTTCTATTTTACTTTTATTTATATATTTTTTTAATCTTTTTTACTACATGTATTATACCTTAAAAGCAATATGAGCCACTGAATACATAATATTTACTTCATGCAATATCTCTACTTACAGAAATTACAGTTCAGGCTGAAATTTGTATACAAAAAATCAAAATGAATGAAATAGTGCCAATGCCATATATAAGGGGTTTTTTTAAAACCTTCAAACCATATATTTTTTAGTTTTTTACGTCTAAATAAAAAAGTTATAAAAATAAAAGTATGATTTTTTTACAGAAAAAATTAATTATTAAATAATCTGATTAAATCAGCTTGATTTAATCATTGCCAACCATGATACATGACAAAGTACAGGAATGATTAAGAGTGTGATACTATTATTTAGGTTATTAAGATTATATTAATTGATTTTCCAGCTTTTTCATATTTTTTTCTTCCCTATTCTTAATTTCATTTTTCCAATTCTCTTCAGTTTTAGCAGGTTTGTTTATCAATATTAGAATTTACTTTTTCTTCAGTTTTAGCAAGTATTTCATCAATATTAGAATTGACTTTTTCTTCAGTTTTTTTCAAGTTTTTCTTCAATGCTACACTTGAATCCAAAGAACTCTCTTGACAAAGAACCGTCGTCCACTTCCATTTTGGGATCAAATTGACAGAAAATCTTATCAGAGGTGTCAAACTGTCCTAAAATATATTTATTATCTTCACCCTTTTCTATCTCTTCTTGTTTTTTATTTTTGTATTCTTTAATTCTTTCCTCTAAACTTTTATTACCATTAATTTCTTTAATTACATCTTCATACACAATGTTTCTTAATTTTATTTTGTTAAATGTTTGTTGTTCTTCGTGTTCAGCTTCAGACAGTAAAATTGTTAAGGAATCGTAGCTTGTTACTCTTGAACAAGTGACCATGAGAAAAGCCCTTGGGATATACTCCATCAGGACCAGGTGCTGATTCTGCCTTGAGACTTTTGATCATGGTCTTGACATCTTCTCTGGAAAATTCATCCCGCCCTCTAGACCCTCTCCTTGATACACAGTTTATTATTGATACAGGCACATTACTTTCACTTTCCTCGGTGAATACTTTCTGGAACTCCTTTTTGAGGACTGAACTTGGTTCCTTTGCATTTAAAGTTAAGGGGTGATGTGAATGTTTAAGTTGAAGTACCATCCTCCTTGATTTTGGCTTTACTTCGGGCATATGCAAAAAATGCTTGGGGGTTTTGTTTCCCGTCTTCAGATAGTCTCTTCTCAAAGTTGTACTTATCCTCTCTGACTGCACAGGTTGCATCGTTTCTCGTCTTGCAGTATTCACCATATGTGGCGCTAGATCTTCTCTCTCTATAGTTGATCCAGGCTTCCTCCTTTGCCTCAATTTTACTAAATACTCTTGGAGTCATCCACTTAGGCTTAGCTTTTGCTCCAGGTATAGAGGTCGCAGTTGTGTATTCTGCCTTATAGAAACACCTTTTAGAATTCAGCTGGTCTTCATTTGGCCTTCTTTCCACCAGATAGTTGAAAGTTATCACACTGTGGTCACTATTTCCTATCGGGGCATTGTATTGAATGTTCTCTACGTCTAATTCTTCTTCGGTAAAAACGAGATCAAGTAATGAAGGTGTGTCATTTCCTCTTGCTCGAGTGAACTCTCTGACATGTTGATAAAGAAAAGCATTTTGTGTAGCATCACGAAATTTTGCTTGTTCACTTTCCTCACCTCCCTCCACAAAGTGATCGTGCCAGTTTATTTCCTTAAAATTAAAGTCCCCACATAACACTTTATGTACTTGCATATTTCCTATTGCTATAAGTGTCTGCCTGATGCTTCCATTGTACTCAGGTGTTGCATTCGGCGGTCTGTAGCTGCATCCCAATAGAATTTTGTTTTGCCCAATTTCTGCAACACAGGTAACAGTTTCTGTGTTATTCCATGCCTCATTTGTGTACTCTGATGATGGAATATCTTTCCTTACGAGTATAGCTACACCACCACCATAGCCAGTATCTCTATCCTTCCTGAATACTGTATACGAATCACAATCAAAGCAATGAGCAGACAAATCATGATGTGTCCTTAGTTTACTTTCAGAAATAAAAATAATATGAGGTCCTACCTTATGAACAATTAAAGCTAGTTCGTCACTTTTACAGGCAGTGTTGATACCGTCCGCATTAGTGTAAATGCATTTAAGGGCATCAAGTATTACTGCATGTTCATCGTTTTCCCGATCTGACTCTGGTTTATTGGGCCGTATTCTACTCAATTTGTCAACACTACGCTTGATTCTTGGTGGTTCATGTTTCTCTATGGGCTGGATTGGTGTCCTGGTCTTCCTTGATGCTCTTTTGTTTTCCCCTACTCTGAGCTTATTTGCTTCAGTCTTCGAGTTATTATTACCCACTTTTTTCCTTTGTTTTCTATCCTCTACACTCTCATTAACAATATCATTTGGTATATTTTCTTCTGTCTCTAAGACTTCCGCGTTAGTTAAAAGATTATTTATTTTTAATTCATTTTCTTCAGTTTCATCAATATTATCGTTTTGTATAATATTCTCATTTAATTCTGTTACATTGTTATTTATATTCGTATTTGTAACTTCTGTTTTATTCTTTTTTGTCTTTTTGTTATGACTTACAAAATATGCAACCCTCTTCGATCGACCTATAGATTCTTTTGTTCTTTGTAAAGAAGCATTTTTGTTATCAGCAAACTCCACATTAAACCGTTGACGAATTTGGTATTTTTGTTCATTTGAAAGCTTTTCTTTAGAAGGATAGTTTATTTTCTTTAAATATTCATCAAAATCCTCTCTCTTATCTTCCAAAGCATTTTTTTTACAGAGTTCTAATAACTCTTCATTATCAATATCCTTTTTAGATTTTCCTAAAGATTGTAAAGATTCATTAAAAATAAATTGATTCTGTTTATTAAAGTGTGTGTTTTTAGGATATGTTGATATTCTTTTTTTATTTTTCATTGCGTTAAAAAACTTTTGCTTTAATTTGAATAATTTAGGAAAATCTCTATGAATCTCTTTCTTATCAAACCCTTTTTCTATTATGAAACTCCAAAATATCGCATAAAAGTTTGTATTTTCAAAAAAGTTCCATTACCTCTATTTTTAAAAATCCACAAAACACCAAGTGATTTCCAACTAAGAAAAAAAAAGTATTTACTATTTTCTAGAGATAATCCATTTTTTTGAGTTTCTGATTTTACAGGAAATGTGATTTCCAACTAAGAAAAAAAATATTTACTATTTTCAAGAAATAATCCAATTTTTGAAATAAACGTCGACCTCTTACGATATAATTAAAAACATTAGGGTTAATTTAAGACGAAGATAGCACCGTCATTTCCTTCTCATTAAAAAAGGTTATAGAACAAATGTTATTCAGCTCATCGAATTACATACCTATTTATTTTACAGGATTATGATGATGTAAATTAGTCAAAGGAGAAATAGGACTGGGTGGGTTGATATTTATATGAGAAATAGCATTCATTTTGTCCTTAATATTTTTCTTGTTCTTGACTGAATTTCCTTTTTTCTTGTGATTTCCTTGTTGAGTTGGTCCTTGAAACATATTCGTTTTCTTTGTTGACTATTTTATTAAAACGCGGTACTTTTTGATTCCCCCTGCTGCGATACGCTAATCACAAGATAAGCACAGTACGTTATATTGATTTTTGTTAAGTTTTTCTGCTATTTATTTATATATCGAATTGAATGGAATTTTGTCTGATGGAATTTTTTTCAAAACAGGAAAGGATGTTAGATATATAGGGAGGTGGGGGGGACATCCTTATTATAATTTTTCATTTGATTTCCTTGATACAGGTTGTCTGTCCTTGCTCAAATTTTTCTTCTTCCCCGACGGTATTTTTTTTTAAGTTGGGCCCTTAAGCGTTTTCTTCTATTTTACTTGACTACGTTGGTCCGATTTCTTCTTGAAATTTCTTAAAAAAATTTAGCAAAATTGATTTTGAACGCAGTACCATTGGATTAAAAAGCTAACGCTATAAACCTCAGAACCAAATTGAATAGAAAAAACCTAAATTATTTAATCCACTATTTATATTATCCACTTGAAATAAATTTTTTTAGCATATATTTTCGCACCCCTACACAAGCACCTTGAATATATGATATGATATGTGAGGGGGGATATGATTAAGCTTCTTAAAATCTGTTCTGGGATCGATAAGTTCGATTTTACCAAGTTATTTGAATTTAAATCCACCTTCTTTTTTTTAATCCCCTATATAGATTAATTGTTTAAACACCCTTGAACCCCCTTTGTAAGTTCAAGGAACAAAGAAATACCTTTAAATACATTCAAAAGTTTATTTGTTATTTATTAATTGTTATTAATTTACAAAAATTTAATTATACATAATCAGGGTTGGCATCATTAAAATCATTTAATCAAATGATTTTAATTCATTATAAACAAAATATCATTCATTAAAATCTTCTTTTTTTTAATCAAAATATATAGAAATTATGTGTATATGGCAAGGTTGGCAATTTTTTCGATTTAAAAATAAATCAAATAGCTAAAAAGAATCACTATTTTTTTATGTTTTCTATTTTACTTTTATTTATATATTTTTTTTAATATTTTTATCTTTTTTACTACATGTATTATACCTTAAAAGCAATATGAGCCACTGGATACATAATATTTACTTCATTTAATATCTCTACTTACACAAATTACAGTTCAGGCTCAAATTTGTATACAAAAAATCAAAATGAATGAAGAAGTGCCAATGCCATATATAAGGGGTTTTTTTAAAACCTTCAAACCATATATTTTTTAGTTTGTTTACGTCTAAATAAAAAAGTTTTTAAAATAAAAGTATGATTTTTTTACAGAAAAAATCAATTATTAAATAATCTGATTAAATCAGCTTGATTTAATCATTGCCAACCATGATACATGACAAAGTACAGGAGTGATTAAGAGTGTGATACTATTATTTATATTATTAAGATTATATTAAATTTCCTGTTAATTGATTTTCAAGCTTTTTCATATTTTTTTTCTTCCCTATTCTTAATTTCATTTTTCCAATTCTCTTCAGTTTTAGCAAGTTTTTTATCAATATTAGAATTTACTTTTTCTTCAGTTTTAGCAAGTATTTCATCAATATTAGAATTGACTTTTTCTTCAGTTTTTTTCAAGTTTTTCTTCAATGCTACACTTGAATCCAAAGAACTCTCTTGACAAAGAACCGTCGTCCACTTCCATTTTGGGATCAAATTGACAGAAAATCTTATCAGAGGTGTCAAACTGTCCTAAAATATATTTATTATCTTCACCCTTTTCTATCTCGTCTTGTTTTTTATTTTTGTATTCTTTAATTCTTTCCTCTAAACTTTTATTACCATTAATTTCTTTAATTACGTCTTCATACACAATGTTTCTTAATTTTATTTTGTTAAATGTTTGTTGTTCTTCGTGTTCAGCTTCAGACAGTAAAATTGTTAAGGAATCGTAGCTTGTTACTCTTGAACAAGTGACCATGAGAAAAGCCCTTGGGATGTACTCCATCAGGACCAGGTGCTGATTCTATGGAAAATTCACCTCTCTCTAGACCCTCTCCTTGATACACAGTTTATTATTGATACAGGCACATTACTTTCACTTTCCTCGGTGAATACTTTCTGGAACTCCTTTTTGAGGACTGAACTTGGTTCCTTTGCATTTAAAGTTAAGGGGTGATGTGAATGTTTAAGTTGAAGTACCATCCTCCTTGATTTTGGCTTTACTTCGGGCATATGCAAAAAATGCTTGGGGGTTTTGTTTCACCTCCTCGGATAGTCTCTTCTCACTCAAAGTTGTACTTATCCTCTCTGACTGCACGGGTTGCATCGTTTCTCTTCTCGCAGTATCGATCATATGTGACCTTAGATCTTCTCTCTCTATAGTTGATCCAGGCTTCCTCCTTTGCCTGAATTTTACTAAATACTCTTGGAGTCATCCACTTAGGCTTAGCTTTTGCTCCAGGTATAGAGGTCGCAGTTGTGTATTCTGCCTTATAGAAACACCTTTTAGAATTCAGTTGGTCTTCATTTGGCCTTCTTTCCACCAGATAGTTGAAAGTTATCACACTGTGGTCACTATTTCCTATCGGGGCATTGTATTGAATGTTCTCTACGTCTAATTCTTCTTTGGTAAAAATCAGATCAAGTAATGAAGGTGTGTCATTTCCTCTTGCTCGAGTGAACTCTCTGACATGTTGATAAAGAAAAGCATCTTGTGTAGCATCACGAAATTTTGCTTGTTCACTTTCCTCACCTCCCTCCACAAAGTGATCGTGCCAGTTTATTTCCTTAAAATTAAAGTCCCCACATAACACTTTATGTACTTGCATATTTCCTATTGCTATAAGTGTCTGCCTGATGCTTCCATTGTACTCAGGTGTTGCATTCGGCGGTCTGTAGCTGCATCCCAATAGAATTTTGTTTTGCCCAATTTCTGCAACACAGGTAACAGTTTCTGTGTTATTCCATGCCTCATTTGTGTACTCTGATGATGGAATATCTTTTCTTACGAGTATAGCTACACCACCACCATAGCGATTACCTCTATCCTTCCTGAATACTGTATACGAATCACAATCAAAGCAATGAGCAGACAAATACTCTGGCCATAGTTTACTTTCAGAAATAAAAATAATGTGAGGTCTTACCATATGAACAATTAAAGCTAGTTCATCACTTTTACAGGCAGTGTTGATACCGTCCGCATTAGTGTAAATGCATTTAAGGGCATCAAGTATTACTGCATGTTCATCGTTTTCCCGATCTGACTCTGGTTTATTGGGCCGTATTCTACTCAATTTGTCAACACTACGCTTGATTCTTGGTGGTTCATGTTTCTCTACGGGCTGGATTGGTGTCCTGGTCTTCCTTGATGCTCTTTTGTTTTCCCCTACTCTGAGCTTATTTGCTTCAGTCTTCGAGTTATGACCCACTTTTTTCCTTTGTTTTCTATCCTCTACACTCTCATTAACAATATCATTTGGTATATTTTCTTCTGTCTCTAAGACTTCCGCGTTAGTTAAAAGATTATTTATTTTTACTTTATTTTCTTCAGTTTTATCAATATTATCATTTTGTATAATATTCTCATTTAATTCTGTTACATTGTTATTTATATTCGTATTTGTAACTTCTGTTTTATTCTTTTTTGTCTTTTTGTTATGACTTACAAAATATGCAACCCTCAGCAAACTCCACATTAAACCGTTGACGAATTTGGTATTTTTGTTCATTTGAAAGCTATTCTTTAGAAGGATAGTTTTTTTTCTTTAAATATTGATCAAAATCCTCTCCCTTATCTTCCAAAGCATTTTTTTTACAGAGTCCTAACTCTTCATTATCAATATGCTTTTTAGATTTTCCTAAAGATTGTAAAAATTCATTAAAAATAAATTGATTCTGTTTATTAAAGCGTGTGTTTTAAGAACATGTTGATATTCTTTTTTTTTTTTCATTGTTAAAAAACTCTTGCCTTAATTTTAATAAATTAGGAAAATCTCTCTGAATGTCTTTCTTATCCAACCCTTTTTCTATTATGAAACTCCAAAATATTGCATAATAGTTTTTATTTTCAAAAAAGTTCCATTACCTCTATTTTAAAAAATGCACAAAACACCAAGTGATTTCCAACGAAGAAAAAAAAAGTATTTACTATTTTCTAGAGATAATCCAATTTTTGAGTTACCGATTTTACAGGAAATGTGATTTCCTCCAACTAAGAAAAAAAAAATATTTACTATTTTCTAAAGATAATCCAATTTTTGAAATAAACGTCGACCTCTTACGATATAATTAAAAAACATTAGGGTTAATTTAAGACGAAGATAGCACCGTCATTTCCTTCTAATTAAAAAAGGTTATAGAACAAATGTTATTCAGCTCATCGAATTACATACCTATTTATTTTACAGGTTTATGATGATGTTAATTAGTCAAAGGAGAAATAGGACTGGCGGTGGGCTGGGTTGATATTTATATGAGAAATAGCATTCATTTTGTCCTTAATATTTTTCTTGTTCTTGACTGAATTTCCTTTTTTCTTGTGATTTCCTTGTTGAGTTGGTCCTTGAAACACCTTCGTTTTCTTTGTTGAGTATTTTATCAAGACGCGGTACTTTTTGATTCCCTTTGATGCTATTTATTTATATATCGAATTGGATGGAATTTTCTCTGGTGGAATTTTTTTTCAATACAGACTGACTGTATTGATAAGCTAAATGATCAGGAAAATAAGAAAAGGATGTTAGATATATAAGGAGGGATGAGGGGGGAGGAACATGCTTATTATAATTTTTCATTTGATTTTCTTGATACAGGTTGTCCTTCCTCGAATTTTTCTTCTTCCCCGACGGTATTTTTTTTTAAATGTTGGGCCCTTAAACGATTTCTTCTATTTTTCCTGACTAAGTTGGTCCGTTTTCTTCTTGAAATTTCTTTAAAAAAAAATTTATTGACTTTGATTTCGAACGGAGTACTATTGGACTAAAAGGAAAACGCTATATCCTCAGGACCAAATAAAGGATAGGACTGATAATAATTTAATCCACTATTTATATTATCCACTTGAAAGAAATTTGTATATGATATATTTTCGCAGCCCGACCTAAGCACGTTAAATATGTGATATGATATGTGAGGGGGGATATGATTAAGCTTTTTTAAATCGGTTCTGGGATCGATAAGTTCGATTTTACCAAGTTATTTGAATTTAAATCCACCTTCTTTTTTTTTAATCCCCTATATAGATTAATTATTTAAACACCCTTGAACCCCCTTTTTAAGTTGAAGGAACAAAGAAATACCTTAAAATAGATTCAAAAGTTTATTTGTTATTTATTAATCCCTATTCTACATTCTTATTAATTTACAAAAATTTAATTATACACAATCAGGGTTGGCATCATTAAAATCATTTAATCAAATGATTTTAATTCATTATAAACAAAAAAATCATTCATTAAAATCTTCTTTTTTTTAATCAAAATATACAGAAATTATGTATATGTGGCAAGGTTGGCAATTTTTTCGATTTAAAAATAAATCAAATAGCTAAAAAGAATCACTATTTTTTTATGTTTTCTATTTTACTTCTATTTATATATTTTTTTAATCTTTTTTACTACATGTATTATACCTTAAAAGCAATATGAGCCACTGGATACATAATATTTACTTCATGCAATATCTCTACTTACAGAAATTACAGTTCAGGCTCAAATTTGTATACAAAAAATCAAAATGAATGAAGTAGTGCCAATGCCATATATAAGGGGTTTTTTTAAAACCTTCAAACCATATATTTTTTTGTTTGTTTACGTCTAAATAAAAAAGTTAGAAAAATAAAAGTATGATTTTTTTACAGCAAAAATTAATTATTAAATAATCTGATTGAATCAGCTTGATTTAATCATTGCCAACCATGATACATGACAAAGTACAGGAGTGATTAAGAGTGTGATACTATTATTTAGGTTATTAAGATTATATTAATTGATTTTCCAGCTTTTTCATATTTTTTTCTTCCCTATTCTTAATTTCATTTTTCAAATTCTCTTCAGTTTTAGCAAGTTTTTTATCAATATTAGAATTTACTTTTTCTTCAGTTTTAGCAAGTATTTCATCAATATTAGAATTGACTTTTTCTTCAGTTTTTTTCAAGTTTTTCTTCAATGCTACACTTGAATCCAAAGAACTCTCTTGACAAAGAACCGTCGTCCACTTCCATTTTGGGATCAAATTGACAGAAAATCTTATCAGAGGTGTCAAACTGTCCTAAAATATATTTATTATCTTCACCCTTTTCTATCTCTTCTTGTTTTTTATTTTTGTATTCTTTAATTCTTTCCTCTAAACTTTTATTACCATTAATTTCTTTAATTACGTCTTCATACACAATGTTTCTTAATTTTATTTTGTTAAATGTTTGTTGTTCTTCGTGTTCAGCTTCAGACAGTAAAATTGTTAAGGAATCGTAGCTTGTTACTCTTGAACAAGTGACCATGAGAAAAGCCCTTGGGATGTACTCCATCAGGACCAGGTGCTGATTCTATGGAAAATTCACCTCTCTCTAGACCCTCTCCTTGATACACAGTTTATTATTGATACAGGCACATTACTTTCACTTTCCTGGGTGAATACTTTCTGGAACTCCTTTTTGAGGACTGAACTTGGTTCCTTTGCATTTAAAGTTAAGGGGTGATGTGAATGTTTAAGTTGAAGTACCAACCTCCTTGATTTTGGCTTTACTTCGGGCATATGCCAAAAATGCTTGGGGGTTTTGTTTCCCGTCTTCAGATAGTCTCTTCAAAAAGTTGTACTTATCCTCTCTGACTGCACGGGTTGCATCGTTTCTCTTCTCGCAGTATCGATCATATGTGACCTTAGATCTTCTCTCTCTATAGTTGATCCAGGCTTCCTCCTTTGCCTCAATTTTACTAAATACTCTTGGAGTCATCCACTTAGGCTTAGCTTTTGCTGCAGGTATAGAGGTCGCAGTTGTGTATTCTGCCTTATAGAAACACCTTTTAGAATTCAGTTGGTCTTCATTTGGCCTTCTTTCCACCAGATAGTTGAAAGTTATCACACTGTGGTCACTATTTCCTATCGGGGCATTGTATTGAATGTTCTCTACGTCTAATTCTTCTTTGGTAAAAATCAGATCAAGCAATGAAGGTGTGTCATTTCCTCTTGCTCGAGTGAACTCTCTGACATGTTGATAAAGAAAAGCATCTTTTGTAGCATCACGAAATTTTGCTTGTTCACTTTCCTCACCTCCCTCCACAAAGTGATCGTGCCAGTTTATTTGCTTAAAATTAAAGTCCCCACATAACACTTTAGGTACTTGCATATTTCCTATTGCTATAAGTGTCTGCCTGATGCTTCCATTGTACTCAGGTGTTGCATTCGGCGGTCTGTAGCTGCATCCCAATAGAATTTTGTTTTGCCCAATTTCTGCAAAACAGGTAACAGTTTCTGTGTTATTCCATGCCTCATTTGTGTACTCTGATGATGGAATATCTTTTCTTACGAGTATAGCTACACCACCACCATAGCGATTACCTCTATCCTTCCTGAATACTGTATACGAATCACAATCAAAGCAATGAGCAGACAAATACTCTGGCCATAGTTTACTTTCAGAAATAAAAATAATGTGAGGTCTTACCTTATGAACAATTAAAGCTAGTTCATCACTTTTACAGGCAGTGTTGATACCGTCCGCATTAGTGTAAATGCATTTAAGGGCATCAAGTATTACTGCATGTTCATCGTTTTCCCGATCTGACTCTGGTTTATTGGGCCGTATTCTACTCAATTTGTCAACACTACGCTTGATTCTTGGTGGTTCATGTTTCTCTATGGGCTGGATTGGTGTCCTGGTCTTCCTTGATGCTCTTTTGTTTTCCCCTACTCTGAGCTTATTTGCTTCAGTCTTCGAGTTATTATTACCCACTTTTTTCCTTTGTTTTCTATCCTCTACACTCTCATTAACAATATCATTTGGTATATTTTCTTCTGTCTCTAAGACTTCCGCGTTAGTTAAAAGATTATTTATTTTTACTTTATTTTCTTCAGTTTTATCAATATTATCATTTTGTATAATATTCTCATTTAATTTTGTTGCATTGTTATTTATATTCGTATTTGTAACTTCTGTTTTATTCTTTTTTGTCTTTTTGTTATGACTTACAAAATATGCAACCCTCTTCGATCGATCTATAGATTCTTTTGATGTTTGTGAAGAAGCATTTTTGTTATCAGCAAACTCCACATTAAACCGTTGACGAATTTGGTATTTTTGTTCATTTGAAAGCTTTTCTTTAGAAGGATAGTTTTTTTTCTTTAAATATTGATCAAAATCCTCTCCCTTAACTTCCAAAGCATTTTTTTTACAGAGTTCTAACTCTTCATTATCAATATCCTTTTTAGATTTTCCTAAAGATTGTAAAAATTCATTAAAAATAAATGGATTCTGTTTATTAAAGCGTGTGTTTTTAGGACATGTTGATATTCTTTTTTTATTTTTCATTGTTAAAAAACTCTTGCCTTAATTTTAATAATTTAGGAAAATCTCTCTGAATGTCTTTCTTATGCAACCCTTTTTCTATTATGAAACTCCAAAATATCGCATAATAGTTTTTATTTTCAAAAAGGTTCCATTACCTCTATTTTAAAAAATCCACAAAACACCAAGTGATTTCCAACGAAGAAAAAAAAAGTATTTACTATTTTCTAGAGATAATACAATTTTTTTTTAGTTTCCGATTTTACAGGAAATGTGATTTCCAACTAAGAAAAAAAAAATATTTACTATTTTCTAGAGATAATCCAATTTTTGAGTTACCGATTTTACAGAAAATGTGATTTACAACTAAGAAAAAAAAATATTTACTATTTTCTAGAGATAATCCAATTTTTGAGTTACCGATTTTACAGGAAATGGGATTTCCTCCAACTAAAAAAAAAAAATATTTACTATTTTCTAGAGATAATCCAATTTTTGAGTTTCCGATTTTACAGGAAATGTGATTTCCTCAAACTAAGAAAAAAAATTATTTACTATTTTCTAGAGATAATCCATTTTTTGAAATAAACGTCAACCTCTTACGATATAAGTAAAAACATTAGGGTTAATTTAAGACGAAGATAGAGCACCGTCATTTCATTCTCATTAAAAAAGGTTATAGAACAAATGTTATTCAGCTCATCGAATTACATACCTATTTATTTTACAGGATTATGATGATGTAAATTAGTCAAAGGAGAAATAGGACTGGCGGTGGGCTGGGTTGATATTTATATGAGAAATAGCATTCATTTTGTCCTTAATATTTTTCTTGTTCTTGACTGTATTTCCTTTTTTCTTGTGATTTCCTTGTTGAGTTGGTCCTTGAAACATATTCGTTTTCTTTGTTGACTATTTTGTTAAAACGCGGTACTTTTTGATTCCCTTTGCTGCGATACTCTAATCACAAGATAAGCACAGTACGTTTTATTGATTTTTTTTAAGTTTTTCTGCTATTTATTTATATATCGAATTGGATGGAATTTTCTCTGGTGGAATTTTTTTTCAATACAGACTGACTGTATTGATAAGCTAAATGATCAGGAAAATAAGGAAAGGATGTTAGATATATAGGGAGGAAGAAGGGGAATCCTTATTATAATTTTTCATTTGATTTTCTTGATACAGGTTTACTGTCCTTGCTCCAATTTTTCTTCTTCCCCGACGGTATTTTTTTTAAGTTTGGCCTTTAAACGTGTTCTTCTATTTCCATGACTGGGTTGGTCCGTTTTCTTCTTGTAATTTCTTATAAAAAATGTAGCAAATTTGATTTCGAACGCAGTACCATTAGATTAAAAAGTAAGCGCTATATGCTCAGAACCAAATTGCAAATACATCTATAAATGATTTAATCTTCTATTTATACTATGCACTTGAAATAATTTTTTTTTTAATCCCTTATATAGATTAATTGTTTAAACACCCTTGAACCCCCTTTTTATGTTCAAGGAACAAAAAAATCCCTTTAAATACATTCTAAAAAGTTTATTTGTTATTTATTTCTACATTGTTATTAATTTACAAAAATTTAACTATACACAATCAGGGTTGGAATCATTAAAATCATTTAATCAAATCATTTTAATTCATTATAAACAAAAAAATCAATCATTAAAATCTTCTTTTTTTTAACCAAATATATAGAAATTAGCTGTATATGGCAAGGTTGGCAATTTTTTCCATTAAAAAATAAATCAAATAGCTAAAAAGTATTACTATTTTTTTTTCTTTTCTATTTTACTTTTATTTATATATTTTTTTTAATATTTTTAGCTTTTTTACTACATGTATTATACCTTAAAAGCAATATGAGCCTCTGGATACATAATATTTACTTCATGCAATATCTCTACTTACACAAATTACAGTTCAGGCTCAAATTTGTATACAAAAAATCAAAATGAATGAAGAAGTGCCAATGCCATATATAAGGGGGTTTTTTAAAACCTTCAAACCATATATTTTTTAGTTTGTTTACGTCTAAATAAAAAAGTTAGAAAAATAAAAGTATGATTTTTTTACAGAAAAAATCAATTATTAAATAATCTGATTAAATCAGCTTGATTTAATCATTGCCAACCATGATACATGACAGAGTACAAGAGTGATTAAGAGTGTGATACTATTATTTATATTATTAAGATTATATTAAATTTCTGTTAATTGATTTTCAAGCTTTTTCATATTTTTTTCTTCCCTATTCTTAATTTCATTTTTCCAATTCTCTTCAGTTTTAGCAAGTTTTTTATCAATATTAGAATTTACTTTTTCTTCAGTTTTAGCAAGTATTTCATCATTATTAGAATTGACTTTTTTTTCAAGTTTTTCTTCAATGCTACACTTGAATCCAAAGAACTCTCTTGACAACGAACCGTCGTCCACTTCCATTTTGGGATCAAATTGACAGAAAATCTTATCAGAGGTGTCAAACTGTCCTAAAATATATTTATTATCTTCACCCTTTTCTATCTCTTCTTGTTTTTTATTTTTGTATTCTTTAATTCTTTCCTCTAAACTTTTATTACCATTAATTTCTTTAAATACGTCTTCATACACAATGTTTCTTAATTTTATTTTGTTAAATGTTTGTTGTTCTTCGTGTTCAGCTTCAGACAGTAAAATTGTTAAGGAATCGTAGCTTGTTACTCTTGAACAAGTGACCATGAGAAAAGCCCTTGGGATGTACTCCATCAGGACCAGGTGCTGATTCTATGGAAAATTCACCTCTCTCTAGACCCTCTCCTTGATACACAGTTTATTATTGATACAGGCACATTACTTTCACTTTCCTGGGTGAATACTTTCTGGAACTCCTTTTTGAGGACTGAACTTGGTTCCTTTGCATTTAAAGTTAAGGGGTGATGTGAATGTTTAAGTTGAAGTACCATCCTCCTTGATTTTGGCTTTACTTCGGGCATATGCAAAAAATGCTTGGGGGTTTTGTTTCACCTCCTCGGATAGTCTCTTCTCACTCAAAGTTGTACTTATCCTCTCTGACTGCACGGGTTGCATCGTTTCTCTTCTCGCAGTATCGATCATATGTGACCTTAGATCTTCTCTCTCTATAGTTGATCCAGGCTTCCTCCTTTGCCTCAATTTTACTAAATACTCTTGGAGTCATCCACTTAGGCTTAGCTTTTGCTGCAGGTATAGAGGTCGCAGTTGTGTATTCTGCCTTATAGAAACACCTTTTAGAATTCAGTTGGTCTTCATTTGGCCTTCTTTCCACCAGATAGTTGAAAGTTATCACACTGTGGTCACTATTTCCTATCGGGGCATTGTATTGAATGTTCTCTACGTCTAATTCTTCTTTGGTAAAAATCAGATCAAGCAATGAAGGTGTGTCATTTCCTCTTGCTCGAGTGAACTCTCTGACATGTTGATAAAGAAAAGCATCTTTTGTAGCATCACGAAATTTTGCTTGTTCACTTTCCTCACCTCCCTCCACAAAGTGATCGTGCCAGTTTATTTGCTTAAAATTAAAGTCCCCACATAACACTTTAGGTACTTGCATATTTCCTATTGCTATAAGTGTCTGCCTGATGCTTCCATTGTACTCAGGTGTTGCATTCGGCGGTCTGTAGCTGCATCCCAATAGAATTTTGTTTTGCCCAATTTCTGCAAAACAGGTAACAGTTTCTGTGTTATTCCATGCCTCATTTGTGTACTCTGATGATGGAATATCTTTTCTTACGAGTATAGCTACACCACCACCATAGCGATTACCTCTATCCTTCCTGAATACTGTATACGAATCACAATCAAAGCAATGAGCAGACAAATACTCTGGCCATAGTTTACTTTCAGAAATAAAAATAATGTGAGGTCTTACCTTATGAACAATTAAAGCTAGTTCATCACTTTTACAGGCAGTGTTGATACCGTCCGCATTAGTGTAAATGCATTTAAGGGCATCAAGTATTACTGCATGTTCATCGTTTTCCCGATCTGACTCTGGTTTATTGGGCCGTATTCTACTCAATTTGTCAACACTACGCTTGATTCTTGGTGGTTCATGTTTCTCTATGGGCTGGATTGGTGTCCTGGTCTTCCTTGATGCTCTTTTGTTTTCCCCTACTCTGAGCTTATTTGCTTCAGTCTTCGAGTTATTATTACCCACTTTTTTCCTTTGTTTTCTATCCTCTGCACTCTCATTAACAATATCATTTGGTATATTTTCTTCTGTCTCTAAGACTTCCGCGTTAGTTAAAAGATTATTTATTTTTACTTTATTTTCTTCAGTTTTATCAATATTATCATTTTGTATAATATTCTCATTTGTAACTTCTGTTTTATTCTTTTTTGTCTTTTTGTTATGACTTACAAAATATGCAACCCTCTTCGATCGATCTATAGATTCTTTTGATGTTTGTGAAGAAGCATTTTTGTTATCAGCAAACTCCACATTAAACCGTTGACGAATTTGGTATTTTTGTTCATTTGAAAGCTTTTCTTTAGAAGGATAGTTTTTTTTCTTTAAATATTGATCAAAATCCTCTCCCTTAACTTCCAAAGCATTTTTTTTACAGAGTTCTAACTCTTCATTATCAATATCCTTTTTAGATTTTCCTAAAGATTGTAAAAATTCATTAAAAATAAATGGATTCTGTTTATTAAAGCGTGTGTTTTTAGGACATGTTGATATTCTTTTTTTATTTTTCATTGTTAAAAAACTCTTGCCTTAATTTTAATAATTTAGGAAAATCTCTCTGAATGTCTTTCTTATGCAACCCTTTTTCTATTATGAAACTCCAAAATATCGCATAATAGTTTTTATTTTCAAAAAGGTTCCATTACCTCTATTTTAAAAAATCCACAAAACACCAAGTGATTTCCAACGAAGAAAAAAAAAGTATTTACTATTTTCTAGAGATAATACAATTTTTTTTTAGTTTCCGATTTTACAGGAAATGTGATTTCCAACTAAGAAAAAAAAAATATTTACTATTTTCTAGAGATAATCCAATTTTTGAGTTACCGATTTTACAGAAAATGTGATTTACAACTAAGAAAAAAAAATATTTACTATTTTCTAGAGATAATCCAATTTTTGAGTTACCGATTTTACAGGAAATGGGATTTCCTCCAACTAAAAAAAAAAAATATTTACTATTTTCTAGAGATAATCCAATTTTTGAGTTTCCGATTTTACAGGAAATGTGATTTCCTCAAACTAAGAAAAAAAATTATTTACTATTTTCTAGAGATAATCCATTTTTTGAAATAAACGTCAACCTCTTACGATATAAGTAAAAACATTAGGGTTAATTTAAGACGAAGATAGAGCACCGTCATTTCATTCTCATTAAAAAAGGTTATAGAACAAATGTTATTCAGCTCATCGAATTACATACCTATTTATTTTACAGGATTATGATGATGTAAATTAGTCAAAGGAGAAATAGGACTGGCGGTGGGCTGGGTTGATATTTATATGAGAAATAGCATTCATTTTGTCCTTAATATTTTTCTTGTTCTTGACTGTATTTCCTTTTTTCTTGTGATTTCCTTGTTGAGTTGGTCCTTGAAACATATTCGTTTTCTTTGTTGACTATTTTGTTAAAACGCGGTACTTTTTGATTCCCTTTGCTGCGATACTCTAATCACAAGATAAGCACAGTACGTTTTATTGATTTTTTTTAAGTTTTTCTGCTATTTATTTATATATCGAATTGGATGGAATTTTCTCTGGTGGAATTTTTTTTCAATACAGACTGACTGTATTGATAAGCTAAATGATCAGGAAAATAAGGAAAGGATGTTAGATATATAGGGAGGAAGAAGGGGAATCCTTATTATAATTTTTCATTTGATTTTCTTGATACAGGTTTACTGTCCTTGCTCCAATTTTTCTTCTTCCCCGACGGTATTTTTTTTAAGTTTGGCCTTTAAACGTGTTCTTCTATTTCCATGACTGGGTTGGTCCGTTTTCTTCTTGTAATTTCTTATAAAAAATGTAGCAAATTTGATTTCGAACGCAGTACCATTAGATTAAAAAGTAAGCGCTATATGCTCAGAACCAAATTGCAAATACATCTATAAATGATTTAATCTTCTATTTATACTATGCACTTGAAATAATTTTTTTTTTAATCCCTTATATAGATTAATTGTTTAAACACCCTTGAACCCCCTTTTTATGTTCAAGGAACAAAAAAATCCCTTTAAATACATTCTAAAAAGTTTATTTGTTATTTATTTCTACATTGTTATTAATTTACAAAAATTTAACTATACACAATCAGGGTTGGAATCATTAAAATCATTTAATCAAATCATTTTAATTCATTATAAACAAAAAAATCAATCATTAAAATCTTCTTTTTTTTAACCAAATATATAGAAATTAGCTGTATATGGCAAGGTTGGCAATTTTTTCCATTAAAAAATAAATCAAATAGCTAAAAAGTATTACTATTTTTTTTTCTTTTCTATTTTACTTTTATTTATATATTTTTTTTAATATTTTTAGCTTTTTTACTACATGTATTATACCTTAAAAGCAATATGAGCCTCTGGATACATAATATTTACTTCATGCAATATCTCTACTTACACAAATTACAGTTCAGGCTCAAATTTGTATACAAAAAATCAAAATGAATGAAGTAGTGCCAATGCCATATATAAGGGGGTTTTTTAAAACCTTCAAACCATATATTTTTTAGTTTGTTTACGTCTAAATAAAAAAGTTAGAAAAATAAAAGTATGATTTTTTTACAGAAAAAATCAATTATTAAATAATCTGATTAAATCAGCTTGATTTAATCATTGCCAACCATGATACATGACAGAGTACAAGAGTGATTAAGAGTGTGATACTATTATTTATATTATTAAGATTATATTAAATTTCTGTTAATTGATTTTCAAGCTTTTTCATATTTTTTTCTTCCCTATTCTTAATTTCATTTTTCCAATTCTCTTCAGTTTTAGCAAGTTTTTTATCAATATTAGAATTTACTTTTTCTTCAGTTTTAGCAAGTATTTCATCATTATTAGAATTGACTTTTTTTTCAAGTTTTTCTTCAATGCTACACTTGAATCCAAAGAACTCTCTTGACAACGAACCGTCGTCCACTTCCATTTTGGGATCAAATTGACAGAAAATCTTATCAGAGGTGTCAAACTGTCCTAAAATATATTTATTATCTTCACCCTTTTCTATCTCTTCTTGTTTTTTATTTTTGTATTCTTTAATTCTTTCCTCTAAACTTTTATTACCATTAATTTCTTTAAATACGTCTTCATACACAATGTTTCTTAATTTTATTTTGTTAAATGTTTGTTGTTCTTCGTGTTCAGCTTCAGACAGTAAAATTGTTAAGGAATCGTAGCTTGTTACTCTTGAACAAGTGACCATGAGAAAAGCCCTTGGGATGTACTCCATCAGGACCAGGTGCTGATTCTATGGAAAATTCACCTCTCTCTAGACCCTCTCCTTGATACACAGTTTATTATTGATACAGGCACATTACTTTCACTTTCCTGGGTGAATACTTTCTGGAACTCCTTTTTGAGGACTGAACTTGGTTCCTTTGCATTTAAAGTTAAGGGGTGATGTGAATGTTTAAGTTGAAGTACCATCCTCCTTGATTTTGGCTTTACTTCGGGCATATGCAAAAAATGCTTGGGGGTTTTGTTTCACCTCCTCGGATAGTCTCTTCTCACTCAAAGTTGTACTTATCCTCTCTGACTGCACGGGTTGCATCGTTTCTCTTCTCGCAGTATCGATCATATGTGACCTTAGATCTTCTCTCTCTATAGTTGATCCAGGCTTCCTCCTTTGCCTCAATTTTACTAAATACTCTTGGAGTCATCCACTTAGGCTTAGCTTTTGCTGCAGGTATAGAGGTCGCAGTTGTGTATTCTGCCTTATAGAAACACCTTTTAGAATTCAGTTGGTCTTCATTTGGCCTTCTTTCCACCAGATAGTTGAAAGTTATCACACTGTGGTCACTATTTCCTATCGGGGCATTGTATTGAATGTTCTCTACGTCTAATTCTTCTTTGGTAAAAATCAGATCAAGCAATGAAGGTGTGTCATTTCCTCTTGCTCGAGTGAACTCTCTGACATGTTGATAAAGAAAAGCATCTTTTGTAGCATCACGAAATTTTGCTTGTTCACTTTCCTCACCTCCCTCCACAAAGTGATCGTGCCAGTTTATTTGCTTAAAATTAAAGTCCCCACATAACACTTTAGGTACTTGCATATTTCCTATTGCTATAAGTGTCTGCCTGATGCTTCCATTGTACTCAGGTGTTGCATTCGGCGGTCTGTAGCTGCATCCCAATAGAATTTTGTTTTGCCCAATTTCTGCAAAACAGGTAACAGTTTCTGTGTTATTCCATGCCTCATTTGTGTACTCTGATGATGGAATATCTTTTCTTACGAGTATAGCTACACCACCACCATAGCGATTACCTCTATCCTTCCTGAATACTGTATACGAATCACAATCAAAGCAATGAGCAGACAAATACTCTGGCCATAGTTTACTTTCAGAAATAAAAATAATGTGAGGTCTTACCTTATGAACAATTAAAGCTAGTTCATCACTTTTACAGGCAGTGTTGATACCGTCCGCATTAGTGTAAATGCATTTAAGGGCATCAAGTATTACTGCATGTTCATCGTTTTCCCGATCTGACTCTGGTTTATTGGGCCGTATTCTACTCAATTTGTCAACACTACGCTTGATTCTTGGTGGTTCATGTTTCTCTATGGGCTGGATTGGTGTCCTGGTCTTCCTTGATGCTCTTTTGTTTTCCCCTACTCTGAGCTTATTTGCTTCAGTCTTCGAGTTATTATTACCCACTTTTTTCCTTTGTTTTCTATCCTCTGCACTCTCATTAACAATATCATTTGGTATATTTTCTTCTGTCTCTAAGACTTCCGCGTTAGTTAAAAGATTATTTATTTTTACTTTATTTTCTTCAGTTTTATCAATATTATCATTTTGTATAATATTCTCATTTGTAACTTCTGTTTTATTCTTTTTTGTCTTTTTGTTATGACTTACAAAATATGCAACCCTCTTCGATCGATCTATAGATTCTTTTGATGTTTGTGAAGAAGCATTTTTGTTATCAGCAAACTCCACATTAAACCGTTGACGAATTTGGTATTTTTGTTCATTTGAAAGCTTTTCTTTAGAAGGATAGTTTTTTTTCTTTAAATATTGATCAAAATCCTCTCCCTTAACTTCCAAAGCATTTTTTTTACAGAGTTCTAACTCTTCATTATCAATATCCTTTTTAGATTTTCCTAAAGATTGTAAAAATTCATTAAAAATAAATGGATTCTGTTTATTAAAGCGTGTGTTTTTAGGACATGTTGATATTCTTTTTTTATTTTTCATTGTTAAAAAACTCTTGCCTTAATTTTAATAATTTAGGAAAATCTCTCTGAATGTCTTTCTTATGCAACCCTTTTTCTATTATGAAACTCCAAAATATCGCATAATAGTTTTTATTTTCAAAAAGGTTCCATTACCTCTATTTTAAAAAATCCACAAAACACCAAGTGATTTCCAACGAAGAAAAAAAAAGTATTTACTATTTTCTAGAGATAATACAATTTTTTTTTAGTTTCCGATTTTACAGGAAATGTGATTTCCAACTAAGAAAAAAAAAATATTTACTATTTTCTAGAGATAATCCAATTTTTGAGTTACCGATTTTACAGAAAATGTGATTTACAACTAAGAAAAAAAAATATTTACTATTTTCTAGAGATAATCCAATTTTTGAGTTACCGATTTTACAGGAAATGGGATTTCCTCCAACTAAAAAAAAAAAATATTTACTATTTTCTAGAGATAATCCAATTTTTGAGTTTCCGATTTTACAGGAAATGTGATTTCCTCAAACTAAGAAAAAAAATTATTTACTATTTTCTAGAGATAATCCATTTTTTGAAATAAACGTCAACCTCTTACGATATAAGTAAAAACATTAGGGTTAATTTAAGACGAAGATAGAGCACCGTCATTTCATTCTCATTAAAAAAGGTTATAGAACAAATGTTATTCAGCTCATCGAATTACATACCTATTTATTTTACAGGATTATGATGATGTAAATTAGTCAAAGGAGAAATAGGACTGGCGGTGGGCTGGGTTGATATTTATATGAGAAATAGCATTCATTTTGTCCTTAATATTTTTCTTGTTCTTGACTGTATTTCCTTTTTTCTTGTGATTTCCTTGTTGAGTTGGTCCTTGAAACATATTCGTTTTCTTTGTTGACTATTTTGTTAAAACGCGGTACTTTTTGATTCCCTTTGCTGCGATACTCTAATCACAAGATAAGCACAGTACGTTTTATTGATTTTTTTTTAAGTTTTTCTGCTATTTATTTATATATCGAATTGGATGGAATTTTCTCTGGTGGAATTTTTTTTCAATACAGACTGACTGTATTGATAAGCTAAATGATCAGGAAAATAAGGAAAGGATGTTAGATATATAGGGAGGAAGAAGGGGAATCCTTATTATAATTTTTCATTTGATTTTCTTGATACAGGTTTACTGTCCTTGCTCCAATTTTTCTTCTTCCCCGACGGTATTTTTTTTAAGTTTGGCCTTTAAACGTGTTCTTCTATTTCCATGACTGGGTTGGTCCGTTTTCTTCTTGTAATTTCTTATAAAAAATGTAGCAAATTTGATTTCGAACGCAGTACCATTAGATTAAAAAGTAAGCGCTATATGCTCAGAACCAAATTGCAAATAGATTTAAAAGCGATTTAATCTTCTATTTATACTATGCACTTGAAATAATTTTTTTTTTAATCCCTTATATAGATTAATTGTTTAAACACCCTTGAACCCCCTTTTTATGTTCAAGGAACAAAAAAATCCCTTTAAATACATTCTAAAAAGTTTATTTGTTATTTATTTCTACATTGTTATTAATTTACAAAAATTTAACTATACACAATCAGGGTTGGAATCATTAAAATCATTTAATCAAATCATTTTAATTCATTATAAACAAAAAAATCAATCATTAAAATCTTCTTTTTTTTAACCAAATATATAGAAATTAGCTGTATATGGCAAGGTTGGCAATTTTTTCCATTAAAAAATAAATCAAATAGCTAAAAAGTATTACTATTTTTTTTTCTTTTCTATTTTACTTTTATTTATATATTTTTTTTAATATTTTTAGCTTTTTTACTACATGTATTATACCTTAAAAGCAATATGAGCCTCTGGATACATAATATTTACTTCATGCAATATCTCTACTTACACAAATTACAGTTCAGGCTCAAATTTGTATACAAAAAATCAAAATGAATGAAGAAGTGCCAATGCCATATATAAGGGGGTTTTTTAAAACCTTCAAACCATATATTTTTTAGTTTGTTTACGTCTAAATAAAAAAGTTAGAAAAATAAAAGTATGATTTTTTTACAGAAAAAATCAATTATTAAATAATCTGATTAAATCAGCTTGATTTAATCATTGCCAACCATGATACATGACAGAGTACAAGAGTGATTAAGAGTGTGATACTATTATTTATATTATTAAGATTATATTAAATTTCTGTTAATTGATTTTCAAGCTTTTTCATATTTTTTTCTTCCCTATTCTTAATTTCATTTTTCCAATTCTCTTCAGTTTTAGCAAGTTTTTTATCAATATTAGAATTTACTTTTTCTTCAGTTTTAGCAAGTATTTCATCATTATTAGAATTGACTTTTTTTTCAAGTTTTTCTTCAATGCTACACTTGAATCCAAAGAACTCTCTTGACAACGAACCGTCGTCCACTTCCATTTTGGGATCAAATTGACAGAAAATCTTATCAGAGGTGTCAAACTGTCCTAAAATATATTTATTATCTTCACCCTTTTCTATCTCTTCTTGTTTTTTATTTTTGTATTCTTTAATTCTTTCCTCTAAACTTTTATTACCATTAATTTCTTTAAATACGTCTTCATACACAATGTTTCTTAATTTTATTTTGTTAAATGTTTGTTGTTCTTCGTGTTCAGCTTCAGACAGTAAAATTGTTAAGGAATCGTAGCTTGTTACTCTTGAACAAGTGACCATGAGAAAAGCCCTTGGGATGTACTCCATCAGGACCAGGTGCTGATTCTATGGAAAATTCACCTCTCTCTAGACCCTCTCCTTGATACACAGTTTATTATTGATACAGGCACATTACTTTCACTTTCCTGGGTGAATACTTTCTGGAACTCCTTTTTGAGGACTGAACTTGGTTCCTTTGCATTTAAAGTTAAGGGGTGATGTGAATGTTTAAGTTGAAGTACCATCCTCCTTGATTTTGGCTTTACTTCGGGCATATGCAAAAAATGCTTGGGGGTTTTGTTTCACCTCCTCGGATAGTCTCTTCTCACTCAAAGTTGTACTTATCCTCTCTGACTGCACGGGTTGCATCGTTTCTCTTCTCGCAGTATCGATCATATGTGACCTTAGATCTTCTCTCTCTATAGTTGATCCAGGCTTCCTCCTTTGCCTCAATTTTACTAAATACTCTTGGAGTCATCCACTTAGGCTTAGCTTTTGCTGCAGGTATAGAGGTCGCAGTTGTGTATTCTGCCTTATAGAAACACCTTTTAGAATTCAGTTGGTCTTCATTTGGCCTTCTTTCCACCAGATAGTTGAAAGTTATCACACTGTGGTCACTATTTCCTATCGGGGCATTGTATTGAATGTTCTCTACGTCTAATTCTTCTTTGGTAAAAATCAGATCAAGCAATGAAGGTGTGTCATTTCCTCTTGCTCGAGTGAACTCTCTGACATGTTGATAAAGAAAAGCATCTTTTGTAGCATCACGAAATTTTGCTTGTTCACTTTCCTCACCTCCCTCCACAAAGTGATCGTGCCAGTTTATTTGCTTAAAATTAAAGTCCCCACATAACACTTTAGGTACTTGCATATTTCCTATTGCTATAAGTGTCTGCCTGATGCTTCCATTGTACTCAGGTGTTGCATTCGGCGGTCTGTAGCTGCATCCCAATAGAATTTTGTTTTGCCCAATTTCTGCAAAACAGGTAACAGTTTCTGTGTTATTCCATGCCTCATTTGTGTACTCTGATGATGGAATATCTTTTCTTACGAGTATAGCTACACCACCACCATAGCGATTACCTCTATCCTTCCTGAATACTGTATACGAATCACAATCAAAGCAATGAGCAGACAAATACTCTGGCCATAGTTTACTTTCAGAAATAAAAATAATGTGAGGTCTTACCTTATGAACAATTAAAGCTAGTTCATCACTTTTACAGGCAGTGTTGATACCGTCCGCATTAGTGTAAATGCATTTAAGGGCATCAAGTATTACTGCATGTTCATCGTTTTCCCGATCTGACTCTGGTTTATTGGGCCGTATTCTACTCAATTTGTCAACACTACGCTTGATTCTTGGTGGTTCATGTTTCTCTATGGGCTGGATTGGTGTCCTGGTCTTCCTTGATGCTCTTTTGTTTTCCCCTACTCTGAGCTTATTTGCTTCAGTCTTCGAGTTATTATTACCCACTTTTTTCCTTTGTTTTCTATCCTCTGCACTCTCATTAACAATATCATTTGGTATATTTTCTTCTGTCTCTAAGACTTCCGCGTTAGTTAAAAGATTATTTATTTTTACTTTATTTTCTTCAGTTTTATCAATATTATCATTTTGTATAATATTCTCATTTGTAACTTCTGTTTTATTCTTTTTTGTCTTTTTGTTATGACTTACAAAATATGCAACCCTCTTCGATCGATCTATAGATTCTTTTGATGTTTGTGAAGAAGCATTTTTGTTATCAGCAAACTCCACATTAAACCGTTGACGAATTTGGTATTTTTGTTCATTTGAAAGCTTTTCTTTAGAAGGATAGTTTTTTTTCTTTAAATATTGATCAAAATCCTCTCCCTTAACTTCCAAAGCATTTTTTTTACAGAGTTCTAACTCTTCATTATCAATATCCTTTTTAGATTTTCCTAAAGATTGTAAAAATTCATTAAAAATAAATGGATTCTGTTTATTAAAGCGTGTGTTTTTAGGACATGTTGATATTCTTTTTTTATTTTTCATTGTTAAAAAACTCTTGCCTTAATTTTAATAATTTAGGAAAATCTCTCTGAATGTCTTTCTTATGCAACCCTTTTTCTATTATGAAACTCCAAAATATCGCATAATAGTTTTTATTTTCAAAAAGGTTCCATTACCTCTATTTTAAAAAATCCACAAAACACCAAGTGATTTCCAACGAAGAAAAAAAAAGTATTTACTATTTTCTAGAGATAATACAATTTTTTTTTAGTTTCCGATTTTACAGGAAATGTGATTTCCAACTAAGAAAAAAAAAATATTTACTATTTTCTAGAGATAATCCAATTTTTGAGTTACCGATTTTACAGAAAATGTGATTTACAACTAAGAAAAAAAAATATTTACTATTTTCTAGAGATAATCCAATTTTTGAGTTACCGATTTTACAGGAAATGGGATTTCCTCCAACTAAAAAAAAAAAATATTTACTATTTTCTAGAGATAATCCAATTTTTGAGTTTCCGATTTTACAGGAAATGTGATTTCCTCAAACTAAGAAAAAAAATTATTTACTATTTTCTAGAGATAATCCATTTTTTGAAATAAACGTCAACCTCTTACGATATAAGTAAAAACATTAGGGTTAATTTAAGACGAAGATAGAGCACCGTCATTTCATTCTCATTAAAAAAGGTTATAGAACAAATGTTATTCAGCTCATCGAATTACATACCTATTTATTTTACAGGATTATGATGATGTAAATTAGTCAAAGGAGAAATAGGACTGGCGGTGGGCTGGGTTGATATTTATATGAGAAATAGCATTCATTTTGTCCTTAATATTTTTCTTGTTCTTGACTGTATTTCCTTTTTTCTTGTGATTTCCTTGTTGAGTTGGTCCTTGAAACATATTCGTTTTCTTTGTTGACTATTTTGTTAAAACGCGGTACTTTTTGATTCCCTTTGCTGCGATACTCTAATCACAAGATAAGCACAGTACGTTTTATTGATTTTTTTTTAAGTTTTTCTGCTATTTATTTATATATCGAATTGGATGGAATTTTCTCTGGTGGAATTTTTTTTCAATACAGACTGACTGTATTGATAAGCTAAATGATCAGGAAAATAAGGAAAGGATGTTAGATATATAGGGAGGAAGAAGGGGAATCCTTATTATAATTTTTCATTTGATTTTCTTGATACAGGTTTACTGTCCTTGCTCCAATTTTTCTTCTTCCCCGACGGTATTTTTTTTAAGTTTGGCCTTTAAACGTGTTCTTCTATTTCCATGACTGGGTTGGTCCGTTTTCTTCTTGTAATTTCTTATAAAAAATGTAGCAAATTTGATTTCGAACGCAGTACCATTAGATTAAAAAGTAAGCGCTATATGCTCAGAACCAAATTGCAAATAGATTTAAAAGCGATTTAATCTTCTATTTATACTATGCACTTGAAATAATTTTTTTTTTAATCCCTTATATAGATTAATTGTTTAAACACCCTTGAACCCCCTTTTTATGTTCAAGGAACAAAAAAATCCCTTTAAATACATTCTAAAAAGTTTATTTGTTATTTATTTCTACATTGTTATTAATTTACAAAAATTTAACTATACACAATCAGGGTTGGAATCATTAAAATCATTTAATCAAATCATTTTAATTCATTATAAACAAAAAAATCAATCATTAAAATCTTCTTTTTTTTAACCAAATATATAGAAATTAGCTGTATATGGCAAGGTTGGCAATTTTTTCCATTAAAAAATAAATCAAATAGCTAAAAAGTATTACTATTTTTTTTTCTTTTCTATTTTACTTTTATTTATATATTTTTTTTAATATTTTTAGCTTTTTTACTACATGTATTATACCTTAAAAGCAATATGAGCCTCTGGATACATAATATTTACTTCATGCAATATCTCTACTTACACAAATTACAGTTCAGGCTCAAATTTGTATACAAAAAATCAAAATGAATGAAGAAGTGCCAATGCCATATATAAGGGGGTTTTTTAAAACCTTCAAACCATATATTTTTTAGTTTGTTTACGTCTAAATAAAAAAGTTAGAAAAATAAAAGTATGATTTTTTTACAGAAAAAATCAATTATTAAATAATCTGATTAAATCAGCTTGATTTAATCATTGCCAACCATGATACATGACAGAGTACAAGAGTGATTAAGAGTGTGATACTATTATTTATATTATTAAGATTATATTAAATTTCTGTTAATTGATTTTCAAGCTTTTTCATATTTTTTTCTTCCCTATTCTTAATTTCATTTTTCCAATTCTCTTCAGTTTTAGCAAGTTTTTTATCAATATTAGAATTTACTTTTTCTTCAGTTTTAGCAAGTATTTCATCATTATTAGAATTGACTTTTTTTTCAAGTTTTTCTTCAATGCTACACTTGAATCCAAAGAACTCTCTTGACAACGAACCGTCGTCCACTTCCATTTTGGGATCAAATTGACAGAAAATCTTATCAGAGGTGTCAAACTGTCCTAAAATATATTTATTATCTTCACCCTTTTCTATCTCTTCTTGTTTTTTATTTTTGTATTCTTTAATTCTTTCCTCTAAACTTTTATTACCATTAATTTCTTTAAATACGTCTTCATACACAATGTTTCTTAATTTTATTTTGTTAAATGTTTGTTGTTCTTCGTGTTCAGCTTCAGACAGTAAAATTGTTAAGGAATCGTAGCTTGTTACTCTTGAACAAGTGACCATGAGAAAAGCCCTTGGGATGTACTCCATCAGGACCAGGTGCTGATTCTATGGAAAATTCACCTCTCTCTAGACCCTCTCCTTGATACACAGTTTATTATTGATACAGGCACATTACTTTCACTTTCCTGGGTGAATACTTTCTGGAACTCCTTTTTGAGGACTGAACTTGGTTCCTTTGCATTTAAAGTTAAGGGGTGATGTGAATGTTTAAGTTGAAGTACCATCCTCCTTGATTTTGGCTTTACTTCGGGCATATGCAAAAAATGCTTGGGGGTTTTGTTTCACCTCCTCGGATAGTCTCTTCTCACTCAAAGTTGTACTTATCCTCTCTGACTGCACGGGTTGCATCGTTTCTCTTCTCGCAGTATCGATCATATGTGACCTTAGATCTTCTCTCTCTATAGTTGATCCAGGCTTCCTCCTTTGCCTCAATTTTACTAAATACTCTTGGAGTCATCCACTTAGGCTTAGCTTTTGCTGCAGGTATAGAGGTCGCAGTTGTGTATTCTGCCTTATAGAAACACCTTTTAGAATTCAGTTGGTCTTCATTTGGCCTTCTTTCCACCAGATAGTTGAAAGTTATCACACTGTGGTCACTATTTCCTATCGGGGCATTGTATTGAATGTTCTCTACGTCTAATTCTTCTTTGGTAAAAATCAGATCAAGCAATGAAGGTGTGTCATTTCCTCTTGCTCGAGTGAACTCTCTGACATGTTGATAAAGAAAAGCATCTTTTGTAGCATCACGAAATTTTGCTTGTTCACTTTCCTCACCTCCCTCCACAAAGTGATCGTGCCAGTTTATTTGCTTAAAATTAAAGTCCCCACATAACACTTTAGGTACTTGCATATTTCCTATTGCTATAAGTGTCTGCCTGATGCTTCCATTGTACTCAGGTGTTGCATTCGGCGGTCTGTAGCTGCATCCCAATAGAATTTTGTTTTGCCCAATTTCTGCAAAACAGGTAACAGTTTCTGTGTTATTCCATGCCTCATTTGTGTACTCTGATGATGGAATATCTTTTCTTACGAGTATAGCTACACCACCACCATAGCGATTACCTCTATCCTTCCTGAATACTGTATACGAATCACAATCAAAGCAATGAGCAGACAAATACTCTGGCCATAGTTTACTTTCAGAAATAAAAATAATGTGAGGTCTTACCTTATGAACAATTAAAGCTAGTTCATCACTTTTACAGGCAGTGTTGATACCGTCCGCATTAGTGTAAATGCATTTAAGGGCATCAAGTATTACTGCATGTTCATCGTTTTCCCGATCTGACTCTGGTTTATTGGGCCGTATTCTACTCAATTTGTCAACACTACGCTTGATTCTTGGTGGTTCATGTTTCTCTATGGGCTGGATTGGTGTCCTGGTCTTCCTTGATGCTCTTTTGTTTTCCCCTACTCTGAGCTTATTTGCTTCAGTCTTCGAGTTATTATTACCCACTTTTTTCCTTTGTTTTCTATCCTCTGCACTCTCATTAACAATATCATTTGGTATATTTTCTTCTGTCTCTAAGACTTCCGCGTTAGTTAAAAGATTATTTATTTTTACTTTATTTTCTTCAGTTTTATCAATATTATCATTTTGTATAATATTCTCATTTGTAACTTCTGTTTTATTCTTTTTTGTCTTTTTGTTATGACTTACAAAATATGCAACCCTCTTCGATCGATCTATAGATTCTTTTGATGTTTGTGAAGAAGCATTTTTGTTATCAGCAAACTCCACATTAAACCGTTGACGAATTTGGTATTTTTGTTCATTTGAAAGCTTTTCTTTAGAAGGATAGTTTTTTTTCTTTAAATATTGATCAAAATCCTCTCCCTTAACTTCCAAAGCATTTTTTTTACAGAGTTCTAACTCTTCATTATCAATATCCTTTTTAGATTTTCCTAAAGATTGTAAAAATTCATTAAAAATAAATGGATTCTGTTTATTAAAGCGTGTGTTTTTAGGACATGTTGATATTCTTTTTTTATTTTTCATTGTTAAAAAACTCTTGCCTTAATTTTAATAATTTAGGAAAATCTCTCTGAATGTCTTTCTTATGCAACCCTTTTTCTATTATGAAACTCCAAAATATCGCATAATAGTTTTTATTTTCAAAAAGGTTCCATTACCTCTATTTTAAAAAATCCACAAAACACCAAGTGATTTCCAACGAAGAAAAAAAAAGTATTTACTATTTTCTAGAGATAATACAATTTTTTTTTAGTTTCCGATTTTACAGGAAATGTGATTTCCAACTAAGAAAAAAAAAATATTTACTATTTTCTAGAGATAATCCAATTTTTGAGTTACCGATTTTACAGAAAATGTGATTTACAACTAAGAAAAAAAATATTTACTATTTTCTAGAGATAATCCAATTTTTGAGTTACCGATTTTACAGGAAATGGGATTTCCTCCAACTAAAAAAAAAAAATATTTACTATTTTCTAGAGATAATCCAATTTTTGAGTTTCCGATTTTACAGGAAATGTGATTTCCTCAAACTAAGAAAAAAAATTATTTACTATTTTCTAGAGATAATCCATTTTTTGAAATAAACGTCAACCTCTTACGATATAAGTAAAAACATTAGGGTTAATTTAAGACGAAGATAGAGCACCGTCATTTCATTCTCATTAAAAAAGGTTATAGAACAAATGTTATTCAGCTCATCGAATTACATACCTATTTATTTTACAGGATTATGATGATGTAAATTAGTCAAAGGAGAAATAGGACTGGCGGTGGGCTGGGTTGATATTTATATGAGAAATAGCATTCATTTTGTCCTTAATATTTTTCTTGTTCTTGACTGTATTTCCTTTTTTCTTGTGATTTCCTTGTTGAGTTGGTCCTTGAAACATATTCGTTTTCTTTGTTGACTATTTTGTTAAAACGCGGTACTTTTTGATTCCCTTTGCTGCGATACTCTAATCACAAGATAAGCACAGTACGTTTTATTGATTTTTTTTAAGTTTTTCTGCTATTTATTTATATATCGAATTGGATGGAATTTTCTCTGGTGGAATTTTTTTTCAATACAGACTGACTGTATTGATAAGCTAAATGATCAGGAAAATAAGGAAAGGATGTTAGATATATAGGGAGGAAGAAGGGGAATCCTTATTATAATTTTTCATTTGATTTTCTTGATACAGGTTTACTGTCCTTGCTCCAATTTTTCTTCTTCCCCGACGGTATTTTTTTTAAGTTTGGCCTTTAAACGTGTTCTTCTATTTCCATGACTGGGTTGGTCCGTTTTCTTCTTGTAATTTCTTATAAAAAATGTAGCAAATTTGATTTCGAACGCAGTACCATTAGATTAAAAAGTAAGCGCTATATGCTCAGAACCAAATTGCAAATAAATCTATAAATGATTTAATCTTCTATTTATACTATGCACTTGAAATAATTTTTTTTTTAATCCCTTATATAGATTAATTGTTTAAACACCCTTGAACCCCCTTTTTATGTTCAAGGAACAAAAAAATCCCTTTAAATACATTCTAAAAAGTTTATTTGTTATTTATTTCTACATTGTTATTAATTTACAAAAATTTAACTATACACAATCAGGGTTGGAATCATTAAAATCATTTAATCAAATCATTTTAATTCATTATAAACAAAAAAATCAATCATTAAAATCTTCTTTTTTTTAACCAAATATATAGAAATTAGCTGTATATGGCAAGGTTGGCAATTTTTTCCATTAAAAAATAAATCAAATAGCTAAAAAGTATTACTATTTTTTTTTCTTTTCTATTTTACTTTTATTTATATATTTTTTTTAATATTTTTAGCTTTTTTACTACATGTATTATACCTTAAAAGCAATATGAGCCTCTGGATACATAATATTTACTTCATGCAATATCTCTACTTACACAAATTACAGTTCAGGCTCAAATTTGTATACAAAAAATCAAAATGAATGAAGTAGTGCCAATGCCATATATAAGGGGGTTTTTTAAAACCTTCAAACCATATATTTTTTAGTTTGTTTACGTCTAAATAAAAAAGTTAGAAAAATAAAAGTATGATTTTTTTACAGAAAAAATCAATTATTAAATAATCTGATTAAATCAGCTTGATTTAATCATTGCCAACCATGATACATGACAGAGTACAAGAGTGATTAAGAGTGTGATACTATTATTTATATTATTAAGATTATATTAAATTTCTGTTAATTGATTTTCAAGCTTTTTCATATTTTTTTCTTCCCTATTCTTAATTTCATTTTTTCAATTCTCTTCAGTTTTAGCAAGTTTTTTATCAATATTAGAATTTACTTTTTCTTCAGTTTTAGCAAGTATTTCATCATTATTAGAATTGACTTTTTTTTCAAGTTTTTCTTCAATGCTACACTTGAATCCAAAGAACTCTCTTGACAACGAACCGTCGTCCACTTCCATTTTGGGATCAAATTGACAGAAAATCTTATCAGAGGTGTCAAACTGTCCTAAAATATATTTATTATCTTCACCCTTTTCTATCTCTTCTTGTTTTTTATTTTTGTATTCTTTAATTCTTTCCTCTAAACTTTTATTACCATTAATTTCTTTAAATACGTCTTCATACACAATGTTTCTTAATTTTATTTTGTTAAATGTTTGTTGTTCTTCGTGTTCAGCTTCAGACAGTAAAATTGTTAAGGAATCGTAGCTTGTTACTCTTGAACAAGTGACCATGAGAAAAGCCCTTGGGATGTACTCCATCAGGACCAGGTGCTGATTCTATGGAAAATTCACCTCTCTCTAGACCCTCTCCTTGATACACAGTTTATTATTGATACAGGCACATTACTTTCACTTTCCTGGGTGAATACTTTCTGGAACTCCTTTTTGAGGACTGAACTTGGTTCCTTTGCATTTAAAGTTAAGGGGTGATGTGAATGTTTAAGTTGAAGTACCATCCTCCTTGATTTTGGCTTTACTTCGGGCATATGCAAAAAATGCTTGGGGGTTTTGTTTCACCTCCTCGGATAGTCTCTTCTCACTCAAAGTTGTACTTATCCTCTCTGACTGCACGGGTTGCATCGTTTCTCTTCTCGCAGTATCGATCATATGTGACCTTAGATCTTCTCTCTCTATAGTTGATCCAGGCTTCCTCCTTTGCCTCAATTTTACTAAATACTCTTGGAGTCATCCACTTAGGCTTAGCTTTTGCTGCAGGTATAGAGGTCGCAGTTGTGTATTCTGCCTTATAGAAACACCTTTTAGAATTCAGTTGGTCTTCATTTGGCCTTCTTTCCACCAGATAGTTGAAAGTTATCACACTGTGGTCACTATTTCCTATCGGGGCATTGTATTGAATGTTCTCTACGTCTAATTCTTCTTTGGTAAAAATCAGATCAAGCAATGAAGGTGTGTCATTTCCTCTTGCTCGAGTGAACTCTCTGACATGTTGATAAAGAAAAGCATCTTTTGTAGCATCACGAAATTTTGCTTGTTCACTTTCCTCACCTCCCTCCACAAAGTGATCGTGCCAGTTTATTTGCTTAAAATTAAAGTCCCCACATAACACTTTAGGTACTTGCATATTTCCTATTGCTATAAGTGTCTGCCTGATGCTTCCATTGTACTCAGGTGTTGCATTCGGCGGTCTGTAGCTGCATCCCAATAGAATTTTGTTTTGCCCAATTTCTGCAAAACAGGTAACAGTTTCTGTGTTATTCCATGCCTCATTTGTGTACTCTGATGATGGAATATCTTTTCTTACGAGTATAGCTACACCACCACCATAGCGATTACCTCTATCCTTCCTGAATACTGTATACGAATCACAATCAAAGCAATGAGCAGACAAATACTCTGGCCATAGTTTACTTTCAGAAATAAAAATAATGTGAGGTCTTACCTTATGAACAATTAAAGCTAGTTCATCACTTTTACAGGCAGTGTTGATACCGTCCGCATTAGTGTAAATGCATTTAAGGGCATAGGGTATTACTGCATGTTCATCGTTTTCCCGATCTGACTCTGGTTTATTGGGCCGTATTCTACTCAATTTGTCAACACTACGCTTGATTCTTGGTGGTTCATGTTTCTCTATGGGCTGGATTGGTGTCCTGGTCTTCCTTGATGCTCTTTTGTTTTCCCCTACTCTGAGCTTATTTGCTTCAGTCTTCGAGTTATTATTACCCACTTTTTTCCTTTGTTTTCTATCCTCTGCACTCTCATTAACAATATCATTTGGTATATTTTCTTCTGTCTCTAAGACTTCCGCGTTAGTTAAAAGATTATTTATTTTTACTTTATTTTCTTCAGTTTTATCAATATTATCATTTTGTATAATATTCTCATTTGTAACTTCTGTTTTATTCTTTTTTGTCTTTTTGTTATGACTTACAAAATATGCAACCCTCTTCGATCGATCTATAGATTCTTTTGATGTTTGTGAAGAAGCATTTTTGTTATCAGCAAACTCCACATTAAACCGTTGACGAATTTGGTATTTTTGTTCATTTGAAAGCTTTTCTTTAGAAGGATAGTTTTTTTTCTTTAAATATTGATCAAAATCCTCTCCCTTAACTTCCAAAGCATTTTTTTTACAGAGTTCTAACTCTTCATTATCAATATCCTTTTTAGATTTTCCTAAAGATTGTAAAAATTCATTAAAAATAAATGGATTCTGTTTATTAAAGCGTGTGTTTTTAGGACATGTTGATATTCTTTTTTTATTTTTCATTGTTAAAAAACTCTTGCCTTAATTTTAATAATTTAGGAAAATCTCTCTGAATGTCTTTCTTATGCAACCCTTTTTCTATTATGAAACTCCAAAATATCGCATAATAGTTTTTATTTTCAAAAAGGTTCCATTACCTCTATTTTAAAAAATCCACAAAACACCAAGTGATTTCCAACGAAGAAAAAAAAAGTATTTACTATTTTCTAGAGATAATACAATTTTTTTTTAGTTTCCGATTTTACAGGAAATGTGATTTCCAACTAAGAAAAAAAAAATATTTACTATTTTCTAGAGATAATCCAATTTTTGAGTTACCGATTTTACAGAAAATGTGATTTACAACTAAGAAAAAAAAATATTTACTATTTTCTAGAGATAATCCAATTTTTGAGTTACCGATTTTACAGGAAATGGGATTTCCTCCAACTAAAAAAAAAAATATTTACTATTTTCTAGAGATAATCCAATTTTTGAGTTTCCGATTTTACAGGAAATGTGATTTCCTCAAACTAAGAAAAAAAATTATTTACTATTTTCTAGAGATAATCCATTTTTTGAAATAAACGTCAACCTCTTACGATATAAGTAAAAACATTAGGGTTAATTTAAGACGAAGATAGAGCACCGTCATTTCATTCTCATTAAAAAAGGTTATAGAACAAATGTTATTCAGCTCATCGAATTACATACCTATTTATTTTACAGGATTATGATGATGTAAATTAGTCAAAGGAGAAATAGGACTGGCGGTGGGCTGGGTTGATATTTATATGAGAAATAGCATTCATTTTGTCCTTAATATTTTTCTTGTTCTTGACTGTATTTCCTTTTTTCTTGTGATTTCCTTGTTGAGTTGGTCCTTGAAACATATTCGTTTTCTTTGTTGACTATTTTGTTAAAACGCGGTACTTTTTGATTCCCTTTGCTGCGATACTCTAATCACAAGATAAGCACAGTACGTTTTATTGATTTTTTTTAAGTTTTTCTGCTATTTATTTATATATCGAATTGGATGGAATTTTCTCTGGTGGAATTTTTTTTCAATACAGACTGACTGTATTGATAAGCTAAATGATCAGGAAAATAAGGAAAGGATGTTAGATATATAGGGAGGAAGAAGGGGAATCCTTATTATAATTTTTCATTTGATTTTCTTGATACAGGTTTACTGTCCTTGCTCCAATTTTTCTTCTTCCCCGACGGTATTTTTTTTAAGTTTGGCCTTTAAACGTGTTCTTCTATTTCCATGACTGGGTTGGTCCGTTTTCTTCTTGTAATTTCTTATAAAAAATGTAGCAAATTTGATTTCGAACGCAGTACCATTAGATTAAAAAGTAAGCGCTATATGCTCAGAACCAAATTGCAAATACATCTATAAATGATTTAATCTTCTATTTATACTATGCACTTGAAATAATTTTTTTTTTAATCCCTTATATAGATTAATTGTTTAAACACCCTTGAACCCCCTTTTTATGTTCAAGGAACAAAAAAATCCCTTTAAATACATTCTAAAAAGTTTATTTGTTATTTATTTCTACATTGTTATTAATTTACAAAAATTTAACTATACACAATCAGGGTTGGAATCATTAAAATCATTTAATCAAATCATTTTAATTCATTATAAACAAAAAAATCAATCATTAAAATCTTCTTTTTTTTAACCAAATATATAGAAATTAGCTGTATATGGCAAGGTTGGCAATTTTTTCCATTAAAAAATAAATCAAATAGCTAAAAAGTATTACTATTTTTTTTTCTTTTCTATTTTACTTTTATTTATATATTTTTTTTAATATTTTTAGCTTTTTTACTACATGTATTATACCTTAAAAGCAATATGAGCCTCTGGATACATAATATTTACTTCATGCAATATCTCTACTTACACAAATTACAGTTCAGGCTCAAATTTGTATACAAAAAATCAAAATGAATGAAGTAGTGCCAATGCCATATATAAGGGGGTTTTTTAAAACCTTCAAACCATATATTTTTTAGTTTGTTTACGTCTAAATAAAAAAGTTAGAAAAATAAAAGTATGATTTTTTTACAGAAAAAATCAATTATTAAATAATCTGATTAAATCAGCTTGATTTAATCATTGCCAACCATGATACATGACAGAGTACAAGAGTGATTAAGAGTGTGATACTATTATTTATATTATTAAGATTATATTAAATTTCTGTTAATTGATTTTCAAGCTTTTTCATATTTTTTTCTTCCCTATTCTTAATTTCATTTTTCCAATTCTCTTCAGTTTTAGCAAGTTTTTTATCAATATTAGAATTTACTTTTTCTTCAGTTTTAGCAAGTATTTCATCATTATTAGAATTGACTTTTTTTTCAAGTTTTTCTTCAATGCTACACTTGAATCCAAAGAACTCTCTTGACAACGAACCGTCGTCCACTTCCATTTTGGGATCAAATTGACAGAAAATCTTATCAGAGGTGTCAAACTGTCCTAAAATATATTTATTATCTTCACCCTTTTCTATCTCTTCTTGTTTTTTATTTTTGTATTCTTTAATTCTTTCCTCTAAACTTTTATTACCATTAATTTCTTTAAATACGTCTTCATACACAATGTTTCTTAATTTTATTTTGTTAAATGTTTGTTGTTCTTCGTGTTCAGCTTCAGACAGTAAAATTGTTAAGGAATCGTAGCTTGTTACTCTTGAACAAGTGACCATGAGAAAAGCCCTTGGGATGTACTCCATCAGGACCAGGTGCTGATTCTATGGAAAATTCACCTCTCTCTAGACCCTCTCCTTGATACACAGTTTATTATTGATACAGGCACATTACTTTCACTTTCCTGGGTGAATACTTTCTGGAACTCCTTTTTGAGGACTGAACTTGGTTCCTTTGCATTTAAAGTTAAGGGGTGATGTGAATGTTTAAGTTGAAGTACCATCCTCCTTGATTTTGGCTTTACTTCGGGCATATGCAAAAAATGCTTGGGGGTTTTGTTTCACCTCTTCGGATAGTCTCTTCTCACTCAAAGTTGTACTTATCCTCTCTGACTGCACGGGTTGCATCGTTTCTCTTCTCGCAGTATCGATCATATGTGACCTTAGATCTTCTCTCTCTATAGTTGATCCAGGCTTCCTCCTTTGCCTCAATTTTACTAAATACTCTTGGAGTCATCCACTTAGGCTTAGCTTTTGCTGCAGGTATAGAGGTCGCAGTTGTGTATTCTGCCTTATAGAAACACCTTTTAGAATTCAGTTGGTCTTCATTTGGCCTTCTTTCCACCAGATAGTTGAAAGTTATCACACTGTGGTCACTATTTCCTATCGGGGCATTGTATTGAATGTTCTCTACGTCTAATTCTTCTTTGGTAAAAATCAGATCAAGCAATGAAGGTGTGTCATTTCCTCTTGCTCGAGTGAACTCTCTGACATGTTGATAAAGAAAAGCATCTTTTGTAGCATCACGAAATTTTGCTTGTTCACTTTCCTCACCTCCCTCCACAAAGTGATCGTGCCAGTTTATTTGCTTAAAATTAAAGTCCCCACATAACACTTTAGGTACTTGCATATTTCCTATTGCTATAAGTGTCTGCCTGATGCTTCCATTGTACTCAGGTGTTGCATTCGGCGGTCTGTAGCTGCATCCCAATAGAATTTTGTTTTGCCCAATTTCTGCAAAACAGGTAACAGTTTCTGTGTTATTCCATGCCTCATTTGTGTACTCTGATGATGGAATATCTTTTCTTACGAGTATAGCTACACCACCACCATAGCGATTACCTCTATCCTTCCTGAATACTGTATACGAATCACAATCAAAGCAATGAGCAGACAAATACTCTGGCCATAGTTTACTTTCAGAAATAAAAATAATGTGAGGTCTTACCTTATGAACAATTAAAGCTAGTTCATCACTTTTACAGGCAGTGTTGATACCGTCCGCATTAGTGTAAATGCATTTAAGGGCATAGGGTATTACTGCATGTTCATCGTTTTCCCGATCTGACTCTGGTTTATTGGGCCGTATTCTACTCAATTTGTCAACACTACGCTTGATTCTTGGTGGTTCATGTTTCTCTATGGGCTGGATTGGTGTCCTGGTCTTCCTTGATGCTCTTTTGTTTTCCCCTACTCTGAGCTTATTTGCTTCAGTCTTCGAGTTATTATTACCCACTTTTTTCCTTTGTTTTCTATCCTCTGCACTCTCATTAACAATATCATTTGGTATATTTTCTTCTGTCTCTAAGACTTCCGCGTTAGTTAAAAGATTATTTATTTTTACTTTATTTTCTTCAGTTTTATCAATATTATCATTTTGTATAATATTCTCATTTGTAACTTCTGTTTTATTCTTTTTTGTCTTTTTGTTATGACTTACAAAATATGCAACCCTCTTCGATCGATCTATAGATTCTTTTGATGTTTGTGAAGAAGCATTTTTGTTATCAGCAAACTCCACATTAAACCGTTGACGAATTTGGTATTTTTGTTCATTTGAAAGCTTTTCTTTAGAAGGATAGTTTTTTTTCTTTAAATATTGATCAAAATCCTCTCCCTTAACTTCCAAAGCATTTTTTTTACAGAGTTCTAACTCTTCATTATCAATATCCTTTTTAGATTTTCCTAAAGATTGTAAAAATTCATTAAAAATAAATGGATTCTGTTTATTAAAGCGTGTGTTTTTAGGACATGTTGATATTCTTTTTTTATTTTTCATTGTTAAAAAACTCTTGCCTTAATTTTAATAATTTAGGAAAATCTCTCTGAATGTCTTTCTTATGCAACCCTTTTTCTATTATGAAACTCCAAAATATCGCATAATAGTTTTTATTTTCAAAAAGGTTCCATTACCTCTATTTTAAAAAATCCACAAAACACCAAGTGATTTCCAACGAAGAAAAAAAAAGTATTTACTATTTTCTAGAGATAATACAATTTTTTTTTAGTTTCCGATTTTACAGGAAATGTGATTTCCAACTAAGAAAAAAAAAATATTTACTATTTTCTAGAGATAATCCAATTTTTGAGTTACCGATTTTACAGAAAATGTGATTTACAACTAAGAAAAAAAAATATTTACTATTTTCTAGAGATAATCCAATTTTTGAGTTACCGATTTTACAGGAAATGGGATTTCCTCCAACTAAAAAAAAAAAATATTTACTATTTTCTAGAGATAATCCAATTTTTGAGTTTCCGATTTTACAGGAAATGTGATTTCCTCAAACTAAGAAAAAAAATTATTTACTATTTTCTAGAGATAATCCATTTTTTGAAATAAACGTCAACCTCTTACGATATAAGTAAAAACATTAGGGTTAATTTAAGACGAAGATAGAGCACCGTCATTTCATTCTCATTAAAAAAGGTTATAGAACAAATGTTATTCAGCTCATCGAATTACATACCTATTTATTTTACAGGATTATGATGATGTAAATTAGTCAAAGGAGAAATAGGACTGGCGGTGGGCTGGGTTGATATTTATATGAGAAATAGCATTCATTTTGTCCTTAATATTTTTCTTGTTCTTGACTGTATTTCCTTTTTTCTTGTGATTTCCTTGTTGAGTTGGTCCTTGAAACATATTCGTTTTCTTTGTTGACTATTTTGTTAAAACGCGGTACTTTTTGATTCCCTTTGCTGCGATACTCTAATCACAAGATAAGCACAGTACGTTTTATTGATTTTTTTTTAAGTTTTTCTGCTATTTATTTATATATCGAATTGGATGGAATTTTCTCTGGTGGAATTTTTTTTCAATACAGACTGACTGTATTGATAAGCTAAATGATCAGGAAAATAAGGAAAGGATGTTAGATATATAGGGAGGAAGAAGGGGAATCCTTATTATAATTTTTCATTTGATTTTCTTGATACAGGTTTACTGTCCTTGCTCCAATTTTTCTTCTTCCCCGACGGTATTTTTTTTAAGTTTGGCCTTTAAACGTGTTCTTCTATTTCCATGACTGGGTTGGTCCGTTTTCTTCTTGTAATTTCTTATAAAAAATGTAGCAAATTTGATTTCGAACGCAGTACCATTAGATTAAAAAGTAAGCGCTATATGCTCAGAACCAAATTGCAAATAGATTTAAAAGCGATTTAATCTTCTATTTATACTATGCACTTGAAATAATTTTTTTTTTAATCCCTTATATAGATTAATTGTTTAAACACCCTTGAACCCCCTTTTTATGTTCAAGGAACAAAAAAATCCCTTTAAATACATTCTAAAAAGTTTATTTGTTATTTATTTCTACATTGTTATTAATTTACAAAAATTTAACTATACACAATCAGGGTTGGAATCATTAAAATCATTTAATCAAATCATTTTAATTCATTATAAACAAAAAAATCAATCATTAAAATCTTCTTTTTTTTAACCAAATATATAGAAATTAGCTGTATATGGCAAGGTTGGCAATTTTTTCCATTAAAAAATAAATCAAATAGCTAAAAAGTATTACTATTTTTTTTTCTTTTCTATTTTACTTTTATTTATATATTTTTTTTAATATTTTTAGCTTTTTTACTACATGTATTATACCTTAAAAGCAATATGAGCCTCTGGATACATAATATTTACTTCATGCAATATCTCTACTTACACAAATTACAGTTCAGGCTCAAATTTGTATACAAAAAATCAAAATGAATGAAGAAGTGCCAATGCCATATATAAGGGGGTTTTTTAAAACCTTCAAACCATATATTTTTTAGTTTGTTTACGTCTAAATAAAAAAGTTAGAAAAATAAAAGTATGATTTTTTTACAGAAAAAATCAATTATTAAATAATCTGATTAAATCAGCTTGATTTAATCATTGCCAACCATGATACATGACAGAGTACAAGAGTGATTAAGAGTGTGATACTATTATTTATATTATTAAGATTATATTAAATTTCTGTTAATTGATTTTCAAGCTTTTTCATATTTTTTTCTTCCCTATTCTTAATTTCATTTTTCCAATTCTCTTCAGTTTTAGCAAGTTTTTTATCAATATTAGAATTTACTTTTTCTTCAGTTTTAGCAAGTATTTCATCATTATTAGAATTGACTTTTTTTTCAAGTTTTTCTTCAATGCTACACTTGAATCCAAAGAACTCTCTTGACAACGAACCGTCGTCCACTTCCATTTTGGGATCAAATTGACAGAAAATCTTATCAGAGGTGTCAAACTGTCCTAAAATATATTTATTATCTTCACCCTTTTCTATCTCTTCTTGTTTTTTATTTTTGTATTCTTTAATTCTTTCCTCTAAACTTTTATTACCATTAATTTCTTTAAATACGTCTTCATACACAATGTTTCTTAATTTTATTTTGTTAAATGTTTGTTGTTCTTCGTGTTCAGCTTCAGACAGTAAAATTGTTAAGGAATCGTAGCTTGTTACTCTTGAACAAGTGACCATGAGAAAAGCCCTTGGGATGTACTCCATCAGGACCAGGTGCTGATTCTATGGAAAATTCACCTCTCTCTAGACCCTCTCCTTGATACACAGTTTATTATTGATACAGGCACATTACTTTCACTTTCCTGGGTGAATACTTTCTGGAACTCCTTTTTGAGGACTGAACTTGGTTCCTTTGCATTTAAAGTTAAGGGGTGATGTGAATGTTTAAGTTGAAGTACCATCCTCCTTGATTTTGGCTTTACTTCGGGCATATGCAAAAAATGCTTGGGGGTTTTGTTTCACCTCCTCGGATAGTCTCTTCTCACTCAAAGTTGTACTTATCCTCTCTGACTGCACGGGTTGCATCGTTTCTCTTCTCGCAGTATCGATCATATGTGACCTTAGATCTTCTCTCTCTATAGTTGATCCAGGCTTCCTCCTTTGCCTCAATTTTACTAAATACTCTTGGAGTCATCCACTTAGGCTTAGCTTTTGCTGCAGGTATAGAGGTCGCAGTTGTGTATTCTGCCTTATAGAAACACCTTTTAGAATTCAGTTGGTCTTCATTTGGCCTTCTTTCCACCAGATAGTTGAAAGTTATCACACTGTGGTCACTATTTCCTATCGGGGCATTGTATTGAATGTTCTCTACGTCTAATTCTTCTTTGGTAAAAATCAGATCAAGCAATGAAGGTGTGTCATTTCCTCTTGCTCGAGTGAACTCTCTGACATGTTGATAAAGAAAAGCATCTTTTGTAGCATCACGAAATTTTGCTTGTTCACTTTCCTCACCTCCCTCCACAAAGTGATCGTGCCAGTTTATTTGCTTAAAATTAAAGTCCCCACATAACACTTTAGGTACTTGCATATTTCCTATTGCTATAAGTGTCTGCCTGATGCTTCCATTGTACTCAGGTGTTGCATTCGGCGGTCTGTAGCTGCATCCCAATAGAATTTTGTTTTGCCCAATTTCTGCAAAACAGGTAACAGTTTCTGTGTTATTCCATGCCTCATTTGTGTACTCTGATGATGGAATATCTTTTCTTACGAGTATAGCTACACCACCACCATAGCGATTACCTCTATCCTTCCTGAATACTGTATACGAATCACAATCAAAGCAATGAGCAGACAAATACTCTGGCCATAGTTTACTTTCAGAAATAAAAATAATGTGAGGTCTTACCTTATGAACAATTAAAGCTAGTTCATCACTTTTACAGGCAGTGTTGATACCGTCCGCATTAGTGTAAATGCATTTAAGGGCATCAAGTATTACTGCATGTTCATCGTTTTCCCGATCTGACTCTGGTTTATTGGGCCGTATTCTACTCAATTTGTCAACACTACGCTTGATTCTTGGTGGTTCATGTTTCTCTATGGGCTGGATTGGTGTCCTGGTCTTCCTTGATGCTCTTTTGTTTTCCCCTACTCTGAGCTTATTTGCTTCAGTCTTCGAGTTATTATTACCCACTTTTTTCCTTTGTTTTCTATCCTCTGCACTCTCATTAACAATATCATTTGGTATATTTTCTTCTGTCTCTAAGACTTCCGCGTTAGTTAAAAGATTATTTATTTTTACTTTATTTTCTTCAGTTTTATCAATATTATCATTTTGTATAATATTCTCATTTGTAACTTCTGTTTTATTCTTTTTTGTCTTTTTGTTATGACTTACAAAATATGCAACCCTCTTCGATCGATCTATAGATTCTTTTGATGTTTGTGAAGAAGCATTTTTGTTATCAGCAAACTCCACATTAAACCGTTGACGAATTTGGTATTTTTGTTCATTTGAAAGCTTTTCTTTAGAAGGATAGTTTTTTTTCTTTAAATATTGATCAAAATCCTCTCCCTTAACTTCCAAAGCATTTTTTTTACAGAGTTCTAACTCTTCATTATCAATATCCTTTTTAGATTTTCCTAAAGATTGTAAAAATTCATTAAAAATAAATGGATTCTGTTTATTAAAGCGTGTGTTTTTAGGACATGTTGATATTCTTTTTTTATTTTTCATTGTTAAAAAACTCTTGCCTTAATTTTAATAATTTAGGAAAATCTCTCTGAATGTCTTTCTTATGCAACCCTTTTTCTATTATGAAACTCCAAAATATCGCATAATAGTTTTTATTTTCAAAAAGGTTCCATTACCTCTATTTTAAAAAATCCACAAAACACCAAGTGATTTCCAACGAAGAAAAAAAAAGTATTTACTATTTTCTAGAGATAATACAATTTTTTTTTAGTTTCCGATTTTACAGGAAATGTGATTTCCAACTAAGAAAAAAAAAATATTTACTATTTTCTAGAGATAATCCAATTTTTGAGTTACCGATTTTACAGAAAATGTGATTTACAACTAAGAAAAAAAAATATTTACTATTTTCTAGAGATAATCCAATTTTTGAGTTACCGATTTTACAGGAAATGGGATTTCCTCCAACTAAAAAAAAAAAATATTTACTATTTTCTAGAGATAATCCAATTTTTGAGTTTCCGATTTTACAGGAAATGTGATTTCCTCAAACTAAGAAAAAAAATTATTTACTATTTTCTAGAGATAATCCATTTTTTGAAATAAACGTCAACCTCTTACGATATAAGTAAAAACATTAGGGTTAATTTAAGACGAAGATAGAGCACCGTCATTTCATTCTCATTAAAAAAGGTTATAGAACAAATGTTATTCAGCTCATCGAATTACATACCTATTTATTTTACAGGATTATGATGATGTAAATTAGTCAAAGGAGAAATAGGACTGGCGGTGGGCTGGGTTGATATTTATATGAGAAATAGCATTCATTTTGTCCTTAATATTTTTCTTGTTCTTGACTGTATTTCCTTTTTTCTTGTGATTTCCTTGTTGAGTTGGTCCTTGAAACATATTCGTTTTCTTTGTTGACTATTTTGTTAAAACGCGGTACTTTTTGATTCCCTTTGCTGCGATACTCTAATCACAAGATAAGCACAGTACGTTTTATTGATTTTTTTTTAAGTTTTTCTGCTATTTATTTATATATCGAATTGGATGGAATTTTCTCTGGTGGAATTTTTTTTCAATACAGACTGACTGTATTGATAAGCTAAATGATCAGGAAAATAAGGAAAGGATGTTAGATATATAGGGAGGAAGAAGGGGAATCCTTATTATAATTTTTCATTTGATTTTCTTGATACAGGTTTACTGTCCTTGCTCCAATTTTTCTTCTTCCCCGACGGTATTTTTTTTAAGTTTGGCCTTTAAACGTGTTCTTCTATTTCCATGACTGGGTTGGTCCGTTTTCTTCTTGTAATTTCTTATAAAAAATGTAGCAAATTTGATTTCGAACGCAGTACCATTAGATTAAAAAGTAAGCGCTATATGCTCAGAACCAAATTGCAAATAAATCTATAAATGATTTAATCTTCTATTTATACTATGCACTTGAAATAATTTTTTTTTTAATCCCTTATATAGATTAATTGTTTAAACACCCTTGAACCCCCTTTTTATGTTCAAGGAACAAAAAAATCCCTTTAAATACATTCTAAAAAGTTTATTTGTTATTTATTTCTACATTGTTATTAATTTACAAAAATTTAACTATACACAATCAGGGTTGGAATCATTAAAATCATTTAATCAAATCATTTTAATTCATTATAAACAAAAAAATCAATCATTAAAATCTTCTTTTTTTTTAACCAAATATATAGAAATTAGCTGTATATGGCAAGGTTGGCAATTTTTTCCATTAAAAAATAAATCAAATAGCTAAAAAGTATTACTATTTTTTTTTCTTTTCTATTTTACTTTTATTTATATATTTTTTTTAATATTTTTAGCTTTTTTACTACATGTATTATACCTTAAAAGCAATATGAGCCTCTGGATACATAATATTTACTTCATGCAATATCTCTACTTACACAAATTACAGTTCAGGCTCAAATTTGTATACAAAAAATCAAAATGAATGAAGAAGTGCCAATGCCATATATAAGGGGGTTTTTTAAAACCTTCAAACCATATATTTTTTAGTTTGTTTACGTCTAAATAAAAAAGTTAGAAAAATAAAAGTATGATTTTTTTACAGAAAAAATCAATTATTAAATAATCTGATTAAATCAGCTTGATTTAATCATTGCCAACCATGATACATGACAGAGTACAAGAGTGATTAAGAGTGTGATACTATTATTTATATTATTAAGATTATATTAAATTTCTGTTAATTGATTTTCAAGCTTTTTCATATTTTTTTCTTCCCTATTCTTAATTTCATTTTTCCAATTCTCTTCAGTTTTAGCAAGTTTTTTATCAATATTAGAATTTACTTTTTCTTCAGTTTTAGCAAGTATTTCATCATTATTAGAATTGACTTTTTTTTCAAGTTTTTCTTCAATGCTACACTTGAATCCAAAGAACTCTCTTGACAACGAACCGTCGTCCACTTCCATTTTGGGATCAAATTGACAGAAAATCTTATCAGAGGTGTCAAACTGTCCTAAAATATATTTATTATCTTCACCCTTTTCTATCTCTTCTTGTTTTTTATTTTTGTATTCTTTAATTCTTTCCTCTAAACTTTTATTACCATTAATTTCTTTAAATACGTCTTCATACACAATGTTTCTTAATTTTATTTTGTTAAATGTTTGTTGTTCTTCGTGTTCAGCTTCAGACAGTAAAATTGTTAAGGAATCGTAGCTTGTTACTCTTGAACAAGTGACCATGAGAAAAGCCCTTGGGATGTACTCCATCAGGACCAGGTGCTGATTCTATGGAAAATTCACCTCTCTCTAGACCCTCTCCTTGATACACAGTTTATTATTGATACAGGCACATTACTTTCACTTTCCTGGGTGAATACTTTCTGGAACTCCTTTTTGAGGACTGAACTTGGTTCCTTTGCATTTAAAGTTAAGGGGTGATGTGAATGTTTAAGTTGAAGTACCATCCTCCTTGATTTTGGCTTTACTTCGGGCATATGCAAAAAATGCTTGGGGGTTTTGTTTCACCTCCTCGGATAGTCTCTTCTCACTCAAAGTTGTACTTATCCTCTCTGACTGCACGGGTTGCATCGTTTCTCTTCTCGCAGTATCGATCATATGTGACCTTAGATCTTCTCTCTCTATAGTTGATCCAGGCTTCCTCCTTTGCCTCAATTTTACTAAATACTCTTGGAGTCATCCACTTAGGCTTAGCTTTTGCTGCAGGTATAGAGGTCGCAGTTGTGTATTCTGCCTTATAGAAACACCTTTTAGAATTCAGTTGGTCTTCATTTGGCCTTCTTTCCACCAGATAGTTGAAAGTTATCACACTGTGGTCACTATTTCCTATCGGGGCATTGTATTGAATGTTCTCTACGTCTAATTCTTCTTTGGTAAAAATCAGATCAAGCAATGAAGGTGTGTCATTTCCTCTTGCTCGAGTGAACTCTCTGACATGTTGATAAAGAAAAGCATCTTTTGTAGCATCACGAAATTTTGCTTGTTCACTTTCCTCACCTCCCTCCACAAAGTGATCGTGCCAGTTTATTTGCTTAAAATTAAAGTCCCCACATAACACTTTAGGTACTTGCATATTTCCTATTGCTATAAGTGTCTGCCTGATGCTTCCATTGTACTCAGGTGTTGCATTCGGCGGTCTGTAGCTGCATCCCAATAGAATTTTGTTTTGCCCAATTTCTGCAAAACAGGTAACAGTTTCTGTGTTATTCCATGCCTCATTTGTGTACTCTGATGATGGAATATCTTTTCTTACGAGTATAGCTACACCACCACCATAGCGATTACCTCTATCCTTCCTGAATACTGTATACGAATCACAATCAAAGCAATGAGCAGACAAATACTCTGGCCATAGTTTACTTTCAGAAATAAAAATAATGTGAGGTCTTACCTTATGAACAATTAAAGCTAGTTCATCACTTTTACAGGCAGTGTTGATACCGTCCGCATTAGTGTAAATGCATTTAAGGGCATCAAGTATTACTGCATGTTCATCGTTTTCCCGATCTGACTCTGGTTTATTGGGCCGTATTCTACTCAATTTGTCAACACTACGCTTGATTCTTGGTGGTTCATGTTTCTCTATGGGCTGGATTGGTGTCCTGGTCTTCCTTGATGCTCTTTTGTTTTCCCCTACTCTGAGCTTATTTGCTTCAGTCTTCGAGTTATTATTACCCACTTTTTTCCTTTGTTTTCTATCCTCTGCACTCTCATTAACAATATCATTTGGTATATTTTCTTCTGTCTCTAAGACTTCCGCGTTAGTTAAAAGATTATTTATTTTTACTTTATTTTCTTCAGTTTTATCAATATTATCATTTTGTATAATATTCTCATTTGTAACTTCTGTTTTATTCTTTTTTGTCTTTTTGTTATGACTTACAAAATATGCAACCCTCTTCGATCGATCTATAGATTCTTTTGATGTTTGTGAAGAAGCATTTTTGTTATCAGCAAACTCCACATTAAACCGTTGACGAATTTGGTATTTTTGTTCATTTGAAAGCTTTTCTTTAGAAGGATAGTTTTTTTTCTTTAAATATTGATCAAAATCCTCTCCCTTAACTTCCAAAGCATTTTTTTTACAGAGTTCTAACTCTTCATTATCAATATCCTTTTTAGATTTTCCTAAAGATTGTAAAAATTCATTAAAAATAAATGGATTCTGTTTATTAAAGCGTGTGTTTTTAGGACATGTTGATATTCTTTTTTTATTTTTCATTGTTAAAAAACTCTTGCCTTAATTTTAATAATTTAGGAAAATCTCTCTGAATGTCTTTCTTATGCAACCCTTTTTCTATTATGAAACTCCAAAATATCGCATAATAGTTTTTATTTTCAAAAAGGTTCCATTACCTCTATTTTAAAAAATCCACAAAACACCAAGTGATTTCCAACGAAGAAAAAAAAAGTATTTACTATTTTCTAGAGATAATACAATTTTTTTTTAGTTTCCGATTTTACAGGAAATGTGATTTCCAACTAAGAAAAAAAAAATATTTACTATTTTCTAGAGATAATCCAATTTTTGAGTTACCGATTTTACAGAAAATGTGATTTACAACTAAGAAAAAAAATATTTACTATTTTCTAGAGATAATCCAATTTTTGAGTTACCGATTTTACAGGAAATGGGATTTCCTCCAACTAAAAAAAAAAAATATTTACTATTTTCTAGAGATAATCCAATTTTTGAGTTTCCGATTTTACAGGAAATGTGATTTCCTCAAACTAAGAAAAAAAATTATTTACTATTTTCTAGAGATAATCCATTTTTTGAAATAAACGTCAACCTCTTACGATATAAGTAAAAACATTAGGGTTAATTTAAGACGAAGATAGAGCACCGTCATTTCATTCTCATTAAAAAAGGTTATAGAACAAATGTTATTCAGCTCATCGAATTACATACCTATTTATTTTACAGGATTATGATGATGTAAATTAGTCAAAGGAGAAATAGGACTGGCGGTGGGCTGGGTTGATATTTATATGAGAAATAGCATTCATTTTGTCCTTAATATTTTTCTTGTTCTTGACTGTATTTCCTTTTTTCTTGTGATTTCCTTGTTGAGTTGGTCCTTGAAACATATTCGTTTTCTTTGTTGACTATTTTGTTAAAACGCGGTACTTTTTGATTCCCTTTGCTGCGATACTCTAATCACAAGATAAGCACAGTACGTTTTATTGATTTTTTTTAAGTTTTTCTGCTATTTATTTATATATCGAATTGGATGGAATTTTCTCTGGTGGAATTTTTTTTCAATACAGACTGACTGTATTGATAAGCTAAATGATCAGGAAAATAAGGAAAGGATGTTAGATATATAGGGAGGAAGAAGGGGAATCCTTATTATAATTTTTCATTTGATTTTCTTGATACAGGTTTACTGTCCTTGCTCCAATTTTTCTTCTTCCCCGACGGTATTTTTTTTAAGTTTGGCCTTTAAACGTGTTCTTCTATTTCCATGACTGGGTTGGTCCGTTTTCTTCTTGTAATTTCTTATAAAAAATGTAGCAAATTTGATTTCGAACGCAGTACCATTAGATTAAAAAGTAAGCGCTATATGCTCAGAACCAAATTGCAAATAAATCTATAAATGATTTAATCTTCTATTTATACTATGCACTTGAAATAATTTTTTTTTTAATCCCTTATATAGATTAATTGTTTAAACACCCTTGAACCCCCTTTTTATGTTCAAGGAACAAAAAAATCCCTTTAAATACATTCTAAAAAGTTTATTTGTTATTTATTTCTACATTGTTATTAATTTACAAAAATTTAACTATACACAATCAGGGTTGGAATCATTAAAATCATTTAATCAAATCATTTTAATTCATTATAAACAAAAAAATCAATCATTAAAATCTTCTTTTTTTTAACCAAATATATAGAAATTAGCTGTATATGGCAAGGTTGGCAATTTTTTCCATTAAAAAATAAATCAAATAGCTAAAAAGTATTACTATTTTTTTTTCTTTTCTATTTTACTTTTATTTATATATTTTTTTTAATATTTTTAGCTTTTTTACTACATGTATTATACCTTAAAAGCAATATGAGCCTCTGGATACATAATATTTACTTCATGCAATATCTCTACTTACACAAATTACAGTTCAGGCTCAAATTTGTATACAAAAAATCAAAATGAATGAAGTAGTGCCAATGCCATATATAAGGGGGTTTTTTAAAACCTTCAAACCATATATTTTTTAGTTTGTTTACGTCTAAATAAAAAAGTTAGAAAAATAAAAGTATGATTTTTTTACAGAAAAAATCAATTATTAAATAATCTGATTAAATCAGCTTGATTTAATCATTGCCAACCATGATACATGACAGAGTACAAGAGTGATTAAGAGTGTGATACTATTATTTATATTATTAAGATTATATTAAATTTCTGTTAATTGATTTTCAAGCTTTTTCATATTTTTTTCTTCCCTATTCTTAATTTCATTTTTCCAATTCTCTTCAGTTTTAGCAAGTTTTTTATCAATATTAGAATTTACTTTTTCTTCAGTTTTAGCAAGTATTTCATCATTATTAGAATTGACTTTTTTTTCAAGTTTTTCTTCAATGCTACACTTGAATCCAAAGAACTCTCTTGACAACGAACCGTCGTCCACTTCCATTTTGGGATCAAATTGACAGAAAATCTTATCAGAGGTGTCAAACTGTCCTAAAATATATTTATTATCTTCACCCTTTTCTATCTCTTCTTGTTTTTTATTTTTGTATTCTTTAATTCTTTCCTCTAAACTTTTATTACCATTAATTTCTTTAAATACGTCTTCATACACAATGTTTCTTAATTTTATTTTGTTAAATGTTTGTTGTTCTTCGTGTTCAGCTTCAGACAGTAAAATTGTTAAGGAATCGTAGCTTGTTACTCTTGAACAAGTGACCATGAGAAAAGCCCTTGGGATGTACTCCATCAGGACCAGGTGCTGATTCTATGGAAAATTCACCTCTCTCTAGACCCTCTCCTTGATACACAGTTTATTATTGATACAGGCACATTACTTTCACTTTCCTGGGTGAATACTTTCTGGAACTCCTTTTTGAGGACTGAACTTGGTTCCTTTGCATTTAAAGTTAAGGGGTGATGTGAATGTTTAAGTTGAAGTACCATCCTCCTTGATTTTGGCTTTACTTCGGGCATATGCAAAAAATGCTTGGGGGTTTTGTTTCACCTCCTCGGATAGTCTCTTCTCACTCAAAGTTGTACTTATCCTCTCTGACTGCACGGGTTGCATCGTTTCTCTTCTCGCAGTATCGATCATATGTGACCTTAGATCTTCTCTCTCTATAGTTGATCCAGGCTTCCTCCTTTGCCTCAATTTTACTAAATACTCTTGGAGTCATCCACTTAGGCTTAGCTTTTGCTGCAGGTATAGAGGTCGCAGTTGTGTATTCTGCCTTATAGAAACACCTTTTAGAATTCAGTTGGTCTTCATTTGGCCTTCTTTCCACCAGATAGTTGAAAGTTATCACACTGTGGTCACTATTTCCTATCGGGGCATTGTATTGAATGTTCTCTACGTCTAATTCTTCTTTGGTAAAAATCAGATCAAGCAATGAAGGTGTGTCATTTCCTCTTGCTCGAGTGAACTCTCTGACATGTTGATAAAGAAAAGCATCTTTTGTAGCATCACGAAATTTTGCTTGTTCACTTTCCTCACCTCCCTCCACAAAGTGATCGTGCCAGTTTATTTGCTTAAAATTAAAGTCCCCACATAACACTTTAGGTACTTGCATATTTCCTATTGCTATAAGTGTCTGCCTGATGCTTCCATTGTACTCAGGTGTTGCATTCGGCGGTCTGTAGCTGCATCCCAATAGAATTTTGTTTTGCCCAATTTCTGCAAAACAGGTAACAGTTTCTGTGTTATTCCATGCCTCATTTGTGTACTCTGATGATGGAATATCTTTTCTTACGAGTATAGCTACACCACCACCATAGCGATTACCTCTATCCTTCCTGAATACTGTATACGAATCACAATCAAAGCAATGAGCAGACAAATACTCTGGCCATAGTTTACTTTCAGAAATAAAAATAATGTGAGGTCTTACCTTATGAACAATTAAAGCTAGTTCATCACTTTTACAGGCAGTGTTGATACCGTCCGCATTAGTGTAAATGCATTTAAGGGCATAGGGTATTACTGCATGTTCATCGTTTTCCCGATCTGACTCTGGTTTATTGGGCCGTATTCTACTCAATTTGTCAACACTACGCTTGATTCTTGGTGGTTCATGTTTCTCTATGGGCTGGATTGGTGTCCTGGTCTTCCTTGATGCTCTTTTGTTTTCCCCTACTCTGAGCTTATTTGCTTCAGTCTTCGAGTTATTATTACCCACTTTTTTCCTTTGTTTTCTATCCTCTGCACTCTCATTAACAATATCATTTGGTATATTTTCTTCTGTCTCTAAGACTTCCGCGTTAGTTAAAAGATTATTTATTTTTACTTTATTTTCTTCAGTTTTATCAATATTATCATTTTGTATAATATTCTCATTTGTAACTTCTGTTTTATTCTTTTTTGTCTTTTTGTTATGACTTACAAAATATGCAACCCTCTTCGATCGATCTATAGATTCTTTTGATGTTTGTGAAGAAGCATTTTTGTTATCAGCAAACTCCACATTAAACCGTTGACGAATTTGGTATTTTTGTTCATTTGAAAGCTTTTCTTTAGAAGGATAGTTTTTTTTCTTTAAATATTGATCAAAATCCTCTCCCTTAACTTCCAAAGCATTTTTTTTACAGAGTTCTAACTCTTCATTATCAATATCCTTTTTAGATTTTCCTAAAGATTGTAAAAATTCATTAAAAATAAATGGATTCTGTTTATTAAAGCGTGTGTTTTTAGGACATGTTGATATTCTTTTTTTATTTTTCATTGTTAAAAAACTCTTGCCTTAATTTTAATAATTTAGGAAAATCTCTCTGAATGTCTTTCTTATGCAACCCTTTTTCTATTATGAAACTCCAAAATATCGCATAATAGTTTTTATTTTCAAAAAGGTTCCATTACCTCTATTTTAAAAAATCCACAAAACACCAAGTGATTTCCAACGAAGAAAAAAAAAGTATTTACTATTTTCTAGAGATAATACAATTTTTTTTTAGTTTCCGATTTTACAGGAAATGTGATTTCCAACTAAGAAAAAAAAAATATTTACTATTTTCTAGAGATAATCCAATTTTTGAGTTACCGATTTTACAGAAAATGTGATTTACAACTAAGAAAAAAAAATATTTACTATTTTCTAGAGATAATCCAATTTTTGAGTTACCGATTTTACAGGAAATGGGATTTCCTCCAACTAAAAAAAAAAAATATTTACTATTTTCTAGAGATAATCCAATTTTTGAGTTTCCGATTTTACAGGAAATGTGATTTCCTCAAACTAAGAAAAAAAATTATTTACTATTTTCTAGAGATAATCCATTTTTTGAAATAAACGTCAACCTCTTACGATATAAGTAAAAACATTAGGGTTAATTTAAGACGAAGATAGAGCACCGTCATTTCATTCTCATTAAAAAAGGTTATAGAACAAATGTTATTCAGCTCATCGAATTACATACCTATTTATTTTACAGGATTATGATGATGTAAATTAGTCAAAGGAGAAATAGGACTGGCGGTGGGCTGGGTTGATATTTATATGAGAAATAGCATTCATTTTGTCCTTAATATTTTTCTTGTTCTTGACTGTATTTCCTTTTTTCTTGTGATTTCCTTGTTGAGTTGGTCCTTGAAACATATTCGTTTTCTTTGTTGACTATTTTGTTAAAACGCGGTACTTTTTGATTCCCTTTGCTGCGATACTCTAATCACAAGATAAGCACAGTACGTTTTATTGATTTTTTTTAAGTTTTTCTGCTATTTATTTATATATCGAATTGGATGGAATTTTCTCTGGTGGAATTTTTTTTCAATACAGACTGACTGTATTGATAAGCTAAATGATCAGGAAAATAAGGAAAGGATGTTAGATATATAGGGAGGAAGAAGGGGAATCCTTATTATAATTTTTCATTTGATTTTCTTGATACAGGTTTACTGTCCTTGCTCCAATTTTTCTTCTTCCCCGACGGTATTTTTTTTAAGTTTGGCCTTTAAACGTGTTCTTCTATTTCCATGACTGGGTTGGTCCGTTTTCTTCTTGTAATTTCTTATAAAAAATGTAGCAAATTTGATTTCGAACGCAGTACCATTAGATTAAAAAGTAAGCGCTATATGCTCAGAACCAAATTGCAAATACATCTATAAATGATTTAATCTTCTATTTATACTATGCACTTGAAATAATTTTTTTTTTAATCCCTTATATAGATTAATTGTTTAAACACCCTTGAACCCCCTTTTTATGTTCAAGGAACAAAAAAATCCCTTTAAATACATTCTAAAAAGTTTATTTGTTATTTATTTCTACATTGTTATTAATTTACAAAAATTTAACTATACACAATCAGGGTTGGAATCATTAAAATCATTTAATCAAATCATTTTAATTCATTATAAACAAAAAAATCAATCATTAAAATCTTCTTTTTTTTAACCAAATATATAGAAATTAGCTGTATATGGCAAGGTTGGCAATTTTTTCCATTAAAAAATAAATCAAATAGCTAAAAAGTATTACTATTTTTTTTTCTTTTCTATTTTACTTTTATTTATATATTTTTTTTAATATTTTTAGCTTTTTTACTACATGTATTATACCTTAAAAGCAATATGAGCCTCTGGATACATAATATTTACTTCATGCAATATCTCTACTTACACAAATTACAGTTCAGGCTCAAATTTGTATACAAAAAATCAAAATGAATGAAGTAGTGCCAATGCCATATATAAGGGGGTTTTTTAAAACCTTCAAACCATATATTTTTTAGTTTGTTTACGTCTAAATAAAAAAGTTAGAAAAATAAAAGTATGATTTTTTTACAGAAAAAATCAATTATTAAATAATCTGATTAAATCAGCTTGATTTAATCATTGCCAACCATGATACATGACAGAGTACAAGAGTGATTAAGAGTGTGATACTATTATTTATATTATTAAGATTATATTAAATTTCTGTTAATTGATTTTCAAGCTTTTTCATATTTTTTTCTTCCCTATTCTTAATTTCATTTTTCCAATTCTCTTCAGTTTTAGCAAGTTTTTTATCAATATTAGAATTTACTTTTTCTTCAGTTTTAGCAAGTATTTCATCATTATTAGAATTGACTTTTTTTTCAAGTTTTTCTTCAATGCTACACTTGAATCCAAAGAACTCTCTTGACAACGAACCGTCGTCCACTTCCATTTTGGGATCAAATTGACAGAAAATCTTATCAGAGGTGTCAAACTGTCCTAAAATATATTTATTATCTTCACCCTTTTCTATCTCTTCTTGTTTTTTATTTTTGTATTCTTTAATTCTTTCCTCTAAACTTTTATTACCATTAATTTCTTTAAATACGTCTTCATACACAATGTTTCTTAATTTTATTTTGTTAAATGTTTGTTGTTCTTCGTGTTCAGCTTCAGACAGTAAAATTGTTAAGGAATCGTAGCTTGTTACTCTTGAACAAGTGACCATGAGAAAAGCCCTTGGGATGTACTCCATCAGGACCAGGTGCTGATTCTATGGAAAATTCACCTCTCTCTAGACCCTCTCCTTGATACACAGTTTATTATTGATACAGGCACATTACTTTCACTTTCCTGGGTGAATACTTTCTGGAACTCCTTTTTGAGGACTGAACTTGGTTCCTTTGCATTTAAAGTTAAGGGGTGATGTGAATGTTTAAGTTGAAGTACCATCCTCCTTGATTTTGGCTTTACTTCGGGCATATGCAAAAAATGCTTGGGGGTTTTGTTTCACCTCCTCGGATAGTCTCTTCTCACTCAAAGTTGTACTTATCCTCTCTGACTGCACGGGTTGCATCGTTTCTCTTCTCGCAGTATCGATCATATGTGACCTTAGATCTTCTCTCTCTATAGTTGATCCAGGCTTCCTCCTTTGCCTCAATTTTACTAAATACTCTTGGAGTCATCCACTTAGGCTTAGCTTTTGCTGCAGGTATAGAGGTCGCAGTTGTGTATTCTGCCTTATAGAAACACCTTTTAGAATTCAGTTGGTCTTCATTTGGCCTTCTTTCCACCAGATAGTTGAAAGTTATCACACTGTGGTCACTATTTCCTATCGGGGCATTGTATTGAATGTTCTCTACGTCTAATTCTTCTTTGGTAAAAATCAGATCAAGCAATGAAGGTGTGTCATTTCCTCTTGCTCGAGTGAACTCTCTGACATGTTGATAAAGAAAAGCATCTTTTGTAGCATCACGAAATTTTGCTTGTTCACTTTCCTCACCTCCCTCCACAAAGTGATCGTGCCAGTTTATTTGCTTAAAATTAAAGTCCCCACATAACACTTTAGGTACTTGCATATTTCCTATTGCTATAAGTGTCTGCCTGATGCTTCCATTGTACTCAGGTGTTGCATTCGGCGGTCTGTAGCTGCATCCCAATAGAATTTTGTTTTGCCCAATTTCTGCAAAACAGGTAACAGTTTCTGTGTTATTCCATGCCTCATTTGTGTACTCTGATGATGGAATATCTTTTCTTACGAGTATAGCTACACCACCACCATAGCGATTACCTCTATCCTTCCTGAATACTGTATACGAATCACAATCAAAGCAATGAGCAGACAAATACTCTGGCCATAGTTTACTTTCAGAAATAAAAATAATGTGAGGTCTTACCTTATGAACAATTAAAGCTAGTTCATCACTTTTACAGGCAGTGTTGATACCGTCCGCATTAGTGTAAATGCATTTAAGGGCATAGGGTATTACTGCATGTTCATCGTTTTCCCGATCTGACTCTGGTTTATTGGGCCGTATTCTACTCAATTTGTCAACACTACGCTTGATTCTTGGTGGTTCATGTTTCTCTATGGGCTGGATTGGTGTCCTGGTCTTCCTTGATGCTCTTTTGTTTTCCCCTACTCTGAGCTTATTTGCTTCAGTCTTCGAGTTATTATTACCCACTTTTTTCCTTTGTTTTCTATCCTCTGCACTCTCATTAACAATATCATTTGGTATATTTTCTTCTGTCTCTAAGACTTCCGCGTTAGTTAAAAGATTATTTATTTTTACTTTATTTTCTTCAGTTTTATCAATATTATCATTTTGTATAATATTCTCATTTGTAACTTCTGTTTTATTCTTTTTTGTCTTTTTGTTATGACTTACAAAATATGCAACCCTCTTCGATCGATCTATAGATTCTTTTGATGTTTGTGAAGAAGCATTTTTGTTATCAGCAAACTCCACATTAAACCGTTGACGAATTTGGTATTTTTGTTCATTTGAAAGCTTTTCTTTAGAAGGATAGTTTTTTTTCTTTAAATATTGATCAAAATCCTCTCCCTTAACTTCCAAAGCATTTTTTTTACAGAGTTCTAACTCTTCATTATCAATATCCTTTTTAGATTTTCCTAAAGATTGTAAAAATTCATTAAAAATAAATGGATTCTGTTTATTAAAGCGTGTGTTTTTAGGACATGTTGATATTCTTTTTTTATTTTTCATTGTTAAAAAACTCTTGCCTTAATTTTAATAATTTAGGAAAATCTCTCTGAATGTCTTTCTTATGCAACCCTTTTTCTATTATGAAACTCCAAAATATCGCATAATAGTTTTTATTTTCAAAAAGGTTCCATTACCTCTATTTTAAAAAATCCACAAAACACCAAGTGATTTCCAACGAAGAAAAAAAAAGTATTTACTATTTTCTAGAGATAATACAATTTTTTTTTAGTTTCCGATTTTACAGGAAATGTGATTTCCAACTAAGAAAAAAAAAATATTTACTATTTTCTAGAGATAATCCAATTTTTGAGTTACCGATTTTACAGAAAATGTGATTTACAACTAAGAAAAAAAAATATTTACTATTTTCTAGAGATAATCCAATTTTTGAGTTACCGATTTTACAGGAAATGGGATTTCCTCCAACTAAAAAAAAAAAATATTTACTATTTTCTAGAGATAATCCAATTTTTGAGTTTCCGATTTTACAGGAAATGTGATTTCCTCAAACTAAGAAAAAAAATTATTTACTATTTTCTAGAGATAATCCATTTTTTGAAATAAACGTCAACCTCTTACGATATAAGTAAAAACATTAGGGTTAATTTAAGACGAAGATAGAGCACCGTCATTTCATTCTCATTAAAAAAGGTTATAGAACAAATGTTATTCAGCTCATCGAATTACATACCTATTTATTTTACAGGATTATGATGATGTAAATTAGTCAAAGGAGAAATAGGACTGGCGGTGGGCTGGGTTGATATTTATATGAGAAATAGCATTCATTTTGTCCTTAATATTTTTCTTGTTCTTGACTGTATTTCCTTTTTTCTTGTGATTTCCTTGTTGAGTTGGTCCTTGAAACATATTCGTTTTCTTTGTTGACTATTTTGTTAAAACGCGGTACTTTTTGATTCCCTTTGCTGCGATACTCTAATCACAAGATAAGCACAGTACGTTTTATTGATTTTTTTTAAGTTTTTCTGCTATTTATTTATATATCGAATTGGATGGAATTTTCTCTGGTGGAATTTTTTTTCAATACAGACTGACTGTATTGATAAGCTAAATGATCAGGAAAATAAGGAAAGGATGTTAGATATATAGGGAGGAAGAAGGGGAATCCTTATTATAATTTTTCATTTGATTTTCTTGATACAGGTTTACTGTCCTTGCTCCAATTTTTCTTCTTCCCCGACGGTATTTTTTTTAAGTTTGGCCTTTAAACGTGTTCTTCTATTTCCATGACTGGGTTGGTCCGTTTTCTTCTTGTAATTTCTTATAAAAAATGTAGCAAATTTGATTTCGAACGCAGTACCATTAGATTAAAAAGTAAGCGCTATATGCTCAGAACCAAATTGCAAATACATCTATAAATGATTTAATCTTCTATTTATACTATGCACTTGAAATAATTTTTTTTTTAATCCCTTATATAGATTAATTGTTTAAACACCCTTGAACCCCCTTTTTATGTTCAAGGAACAAAAAAATCCCTTTAAATACATTCTAAAAAGTTTATTTGTTATTTATTTCTACATTGTTATTAATTTACAAAAATTTAACTATACACAATCAGGGTTGGAATCATTAAAATCATTTAATCAAATCATTTTAATTCATTATAAACAAAAAAATCAATCATTAAAATCTTCTTTTTTTTAACCAAATATATAGAAATTAGCTGTATATGGCAAGGTTGGCAATTTTTTCCATTAAAAAATAAATCAAATAGCTAAAAAGTATTACTATTTTTTTTTCTTTTCTATTTTACTTTTATTTATATATTTTTTTTAATATTTTTAGCTTTTTTACTACATGTATTATACCTTAAAAGCAATATGAGCCTCTGGATACATAATATTTACTTCATGCAATATCTCTACTTACACAAATTACAGTTCAGGCTCAAATTTGTATACAAAAAATCAAAATGAATGAAGTAGTGCCAATGCCATATATAAGGGGGTTTTTTAAAACCTTCAAACCATATATTTTTTAGTTTGTTTACGTCTAAATAAAAAAGTTAGAAAAATAAAAGTATGATTTTTTTACAGAAAAAATCAATTATTAAATAATCTGATTAAATCAGCTTGATTTAATCATTGCCAACCATGATACATGACAGAGTACAAGAGTGATTAAGAGTGTGATACTATTATTTATATTATTAAGATTATATTAAATTTCTGTTAATTGATTTTCAAGCTTTTTCATATTTTTTTCTTCCCTATTCTTAATTTCATTTTTCCAATTCTCTTCAGTTTTAGCAAGTTTTTTATCAATATTAGAATTTACTTTTTCTTCAGTTTTAGCAAGTATTTCATCATTATTAGAATTGACTTTTTTTTCAAGTTTTTCTTCAATGCTACACTTGAATCCAAAGAACTCTCTTGACAACGAACCGTCGTCCACTTCCATTTTGGGATCAAATTGACAGAAAATCTTATCAGAGGTGTCAAACTGTCCTAAAATATATTTATTATCTTCACCCTTTTCTATCTCTTCTTGTTTTTTATTTTTGTATTCTTTAATTCTTTCCTCTAAACTTTTATTACCATTAATTTCTTTAAATACGTCTTCATACACAATGTTTCTTAATTTTATTTTGTTAAATGTTTGTTGTTCTTCGTGTTCAGCTTCAGACAGTAAAATTGTTAAGGAATCGTAGCTTGTTACTCTTGAACAAGTGACCATGAGAAAAGCCCTTGGGATGTACTCCATCAGGACCAGGTGCTGATTCTATGGAAAATTCACCTCTCTCTAGACCCTCTCCTTGATACACAGTTTATTATTGATACAGGCACATTACTTTCACTTTCCTGGGTGAATACTTTCTGGAACTCCTTTTTGAGGACTGAACTTGGTTCCTTTGCATTTAAAGTTAAGGGGTGATGTGAATGTTTAAGTTGAAGTACCATCCTCCTTGATTTTGGCTTTACTTCGGGCATATGCAAAAAATGCTTGGGGGTTTTGTTTCACCTCCTCGGATAGTCTCTTCTCACTCAAAGTTGTACTTATCCTCTCTGACTGCACGGGTTGCATCGTTTCTCTTCTCGCAGTATCGATCATATGTGACCTTAGATCTTCTCTCTCTATAGTTGATCCAGGCTTCCTCCTTTGCCTCAATTTTACTAAATACTCTTGGAGTCATCCACTTAGGCTTAGCTTTTGCTGCAGGTATAGAGGTCGCAGTTGTGTATTCTGCCTTATAGAAACACCTTTTAGAATTCAGTTGGTCTTCATTTGGCCTTCTTTCCACCAGATAGTTGAAAGTTATCACACTGTGGTCACTATTTCCTATCGGGGCATTGTATTGAATGTTCTCTACGTCTAATTCTTCTTTGGTAAAAATCAGATCAAGCAATGAAGGTGTGTCATTTCCTCTTGCTCGAGTGAACTCTCTGACATGTTGATAAAGAAAAGCATCTTTTGTAGCATCACGAAATTTTGCTTGTTCACTTTCCTCACCTCCCTCCACAAAGTGATCGTGCCAGTTTATTTGCTTAAAATTAAAGTCCCCACATAACACTTTAGGTACTTGCATATTTCCTATTGCTATAAGTGTCTGCCTGATGCTTCCATTGTACTCAGGTGTTGCATTCGGCGGTCTGTAGCTGCATCCCAATAGAATTTTGTTTTGCCCAATTTCTGCAAAACAGGTAACAGTTTCTGTGTTATTCCATGCCTCATTTGTGTACTCTGATGATGGAATATCTTTTCTTACGAGTATAGCTACACCACCACCATAGCGATTACCTCTATCCTTCCTGAATACTGTATACGAATCACAATCAAAGCAATGAGCAGACAAATACTCTGGCCATAGTTTACTTTCAGAAATAAAAATAATGTGAGGTCTTACCTTATGAACAATTAAAGCTAGTTCATCACTTTTACAGGCAGTGTTGATACCGTCCGCATTAGTGTAAATGCATTTAAGGGCATAGGGTATTACTGCATGTTCATCGTTTTCCCGATCTGACTCTGGTTTATTGGGCCGTATTCTACTCAATTTGTCAACACTACGCTTGATTCTTGGTGGTTCATGTTTCTCTATGGGCTGGATTGGTGTCCTGGTCTTCCTTGATGCTCTTTTGTTTTCCCCTACTCTGAGCTTATTTGCTTCAGTCTTCGAGTTATTATTACCCACTTTTTTCCTTTGTTTTCTATCCTCTGCACTCTCATTAACAATATCATTTGGTATATTTTCTTCTGTCTCTAAGACTTCCGCGTTAGTTAAAAGATTATTTATTTTTACTTTATTTTCTTCAGTTTTATCAATATTATCATTTTGTATAATATTCTCATTTGTAACTTCTGTTTTATTCTTTTTTGTCTTTTTGTTATGACTTACAAAATATGCAACCCTCTTCGATCGATCTATAGATTCTTTTGATGTTTGTGAAGAAGCATTTTTGTTATCAGCAAACTCCACATTAAACCGTTGACGAATTTGGTATTTTTGTTCATTTGAAAGCTTTTCTTTAGAAGGATAGTTTTTTTTCTTTAAATATTGATCAAAATCCTCTCCCTTAACTTCCAAAGCATTTTTTTTACAGAGTTCTAACTCTTCATTATCAATATCCTTTTTAGATTTTCCTAAAGATTGTAAAAATTCATTAAAAATAAATGGATTCTGTTTATTAAAGCGTGTGTTTTTAGGACATGTTGATATTCTTTTTTTATTTTTCATTGTTAAAAAACTCTTGCCTTAATTTTAATAATTTAGGAAAATCTCTCTGAATGTCTTTCTTATGCAACCCTTTTTCTATTATGAAACTCCAAAATATCGCATAATAGTTTTTATTTTCAAAAAGGTTCCATTACCTCTATTTTAAAAAATCCACAAAACACCAAGTGATTTCCAACGAAGAAAAAAAAAGTATTTACTATTTTCTAGAGATAATACAATTTTTTTTTAGTTTCCGATTTTACAGGAAATGTGATTTCCAACTAAGAAAAAAAAAATATTTACTATTTTCTAGAGATAATCCAATTTTTGAGTTACCGATTTTACAGAAAATGTGATTTACAACTAAGAAAAAAAAATATTTACTATTTTCTAGAGATAATCCAATTTTTGAGTTACCGATTTTACAGGAAATGGGATTTCCTCCAACTAAAAAAAAAAAATATTTACTATTTTCTAGAGATAATCCAATTTTTGAGTTTCCGATTTTACAGGAAATGTGATTTCCTCAAACTAAGAAAAAAAATTATTTACTATTTTCTAGAGATAATCCATTTTTTGAAATAAACGTCAACCTCTTACGATATAAGTAAAAACATTAGGGTTAATTTAAGACGAAGATAGAGCACCGTCATTTCATTCTCATTAAAAAAGGTTATAGAACAAATGTTATTCAGCTCATCGAATTACATACCTATTTATTTTACAGGATTATGATGATGTAAATTAGTCAAAGGAGAAATAGGACTGGCGGTGGGCTGGGTTGATATTTATATGAGAAATAGCATTCATTTTGTCCTTAATATTTTTCTTGTTCTTGACTGTATTTCCTTTTTTCTTGTGATTTCCTTGTTGAGTTGGTCCTTGAAACATATTCGTTTTCTTTGTTGACTATTTTGTTAAAACGCGGTACTTTTTGATTCCCTTTGCTGCGATACTCTAATCACAAGATAAGCACAGTACGTTTTATTGATTTTTTTTAAGTTTTTCTGCTATTTATTTATATATCGAATTGGATGGAATTTTCTCTGGTGGAATTTTTTTTCAATACAGACTGACTGTATTGATAAGCTAAATGATCAGGAAAATAAGGAAAGGATGTTAGATATATAGGGAGGAAGAAGGGGAATCCTTATTATAATTTTTCATTTGATTTTCTTGATACAGGTTTACTGTCCTTGCTCCAATTTTTCTTCTTCCCCGACGGTATTTTTTTTAAGTTTGGCCTTTAAACGTGTTCTTCTATTTCCATGACTGGGTTGGTCCGTTTTCTTCTTGTAATTTCTTATAAAAAATGTAGCAAATTTGATTTCGAACGCAGTACCATTAGATTAAAAAGTAAGCGCTATATGCTCAGAACCAAATTGCAAATACATCTATAAATGATTTAATCTTCTATTTATACTATGCACTTGAAATAATTTTTTTTTTAATCCCTTATATAGATTAATTGTTTAAACACCCTTGAACCCCCTTTTTATGTTCAAGGAACAAAAAAATCCCTTTAAATACATTCTAAAAAGTTTATTTGTTATTTATTTCTACATTGTTATTAATTTACAAAAATTTAACTATACACAATCAGGGTTGGAATCATTAAAATCATTTAATCAAATCATTTTAATTCATTATAAACAAAAAAATCAATCATTAAAATCTTCTTTTTTTTAACCAAATATATAGAAATTAGCTGTATATGGCAAGGTTGGCAATTTTTTCCATTAAAAAATAAATCAAATAGCTAAAAAGTATTACTATTTTTTTTTCTTTTCTATTTTACTTTTATTTATATATTTTTTTTAATATTTTTAGCTTTTTTACTACATGTATTATACCTTAAAAGCAATATGAGCCTCTGGATACATAATATTTACTTCATGCAATATCTCTACTTACACAAATTACAGTTCAGGCTCAAATTTGTATACAAAAAATCAAAATGAATGAAGAAGTGCCAATGCCATATATAAGGGGGTTTTTTAAAACCTTCAAACCATATATTTTTTAGTTTGTTTACGTCTAAATAAAAAAGTTAGAAAAATAAAAGTATGATTTTTTTACAGAAAAAATCAATTATTAAATAATCTGATTAAATCAGCTTGATTTAATCATTGCCAACCATGATACATGACAGAGTACAAGAGTGATTAAGAGTGTGATACTATTATTTATATTATTAAGATTATATTAAATTTCTGTTAATTGATTTTCAAGCTTTTTCATATTTTTTTCTTCCCTATTCTTAATTTCATTTTTCCAATTCTCTTCAGTTTTAGCAAGTTTTTTATCAATATTAGAATTTACTTTTTCTTCAGTTTTAGCAAGTATTTCATCATTATTAGAATTGACTTTTTTTTCAAGTTTTTCTTCAATGCTACACTTGAATCCAAAGAACTCTCTTGACAACGAACCGTCGTCCACTTCCATTTTGGGATCAAATTGACAGAAAATCTTATCAGAGGTGTCAAACTGTCCTAAAATATATTTATTATCTTCACCCTTTTCTATCTCTTCTTGTTTTTTATTTTTGTATTCTTTAATTCTTTCCTCTAAACTTTTATTACCATTAATTTCTTTAAATACGTCTTCATACACAATGTTTCTTAATTTTATTTTGTTAAATGTTTGTTGTTCTTCGTGTTCAGCTTCAGACAGTAAAATTGTTAAGGAATCGTAGCTTGTTACTCTTGAACAAGTGACCATGAGAAAAGCCCTTGGGATGTACTCCATCAGGACCAGGTGCTGATTCTATGGAAAATTCACCTCTCTCTAGACCCTCTCCTTGATACACAGTTTATTATTGATACAGGCACATTACTTTCACTTTCCTGGGTGAATACTTTCTGGAACTCCTTTTTGAGGACTGAACTTGGTTCCTTTGCATTTAAAGTTAAGGGGTGATGTGAATGTTTAAGTTGAAGTACCATCCTCCTTGATTTTGGCTTTACTTCGGGCATATGCAAAAAATGCTTGGGGGTTTTGTTTCACCTCCTCGGATAGTCTCTTCTCACTCAAAGTTGTACTTATCCTCTCTGACTGCACGGGTTGCATCGTTTCTCTTCTCGCAGTATCGATCATATGTGACCTTAGATCTTCTCTCTCTATAGTTGATCCAGGCTTCCTCCTTTGCCTCAATTTTACTAAATACTCTTGGAGTCATCCACTTAGGCTTAGCTTTTGCTGCAGGTATAGAGGTCGCAGTTGTGTATTCTGCCTTATAGAAACACCTTTTAGAATTCAGTTGGTCTTCATTTGGCCTTCTTTCCACCAGATAGTTGAAAGTTATCACACTGTGGTCACTATTTCCTATCGGGGCATTGTATTGAATGTTCTCTACGTCTAATTCTTCTTTGGTAAAAATCAGATCAAGCAATGAAGGTGTGTCATTTCCTCTTGCTCGAGTGAACTCTCTGACATGTTGATAAAGAAAAGCATCTTTTGTAGCATCACGAAATTTTGCTTGTTCACTTTCCTCACCTCCCTCCACAAAGTGATCGTGCCAGTTTATTTGCTTAAAATTAAAGTCCCCACATAACACTTTAGGTACTTGCATATTTCCTATTGCTATAAGTGTCTGCCTGATGCTTCCATTGTACTCAGGTGTTGCATTCGGCGGTCTGTAGCTGCATCCCAATAGAATTTTGTTTTGCCCAATTTCTGCAAAACAGGTAACAGTTTCTGTGTTATTCCATGCCTCATTTGTGTACTCTGATGATGGAATATCTTTTCTTACGAGTATAGCTACACCACCACCATAGCGATTACCTCTATCCTTCCTGAATACTGTATACGAATCACAATCAAAGCAATGAGCAGACAAATACTCTGGCCATAGTTTACTTTCAGAAATAAAAATAATGTGAGGTCTTACCTTATGAACAATTAAAGCTAGTTCATCACTTTTACAGGCAGTGTTGATACCGTCCGCATTAGTGTAAATGCATTTAAGGGCATAGGGTATTACTGCATGTTCATCGTTTTCCCGATCTGACTCTGGTTTATTGGGCCGTATTCTACTCAATTTGTCAACACTACGCTTGATTCTTGGTGGTTCATGTTTCTCTATGGGCTGGATTGGTGTCCTGGTCTTCCTTGATGCTCTTTTGTTTTCCCCTACTCTGAGCTTATTTGCTTCAGTCTTCGAGTTATTATTACCCACTTTTTTCCTTTGTTTTCTATCCTCTGCACTCTCATTAACAATATCATTTGGTATATTTTCTTCTGTCTCTAAGACTTCCGCGTTAGTTAAAAGATTATTTATTTTTACTTTATTTTCTTCAGTTTTATCAATATTATCATTTTGTATAATATTCTCATTTGTAACTTCTGTTTTATTCTTTTTTGTCTTTTTGTTATGACTTACAAAATATGCAACCCTCTTCGATCGATCTATAGATTCTTTTGATGTTTGTGAAGAAGCATTTTTGTTATCAGCAAACTCCACATTAAACCGTTGACGAATTTGGTATTTTTGTTCATTTGAAAGCTTTTCTTTAGAAGGATAGTTTTTTTTCTTTAAATATTGATCAAAATCCTCTCCCTTAACTTCCAAAGCATTTTTTTTACAGAGTTCTAACTCTTCATTATCAATATCCTTTTTAGATTTTCCTAAAGATTGTAAAAATTCATTAAAAATAAATGGATTCTGTTTATTAAAGCGTGTGTTTTTAGGACATGTTGATATTCTTTTTTTATTTTTCATTGTTAAAAAACTCTTGCCTTAATTTTAATAATTTAGGAAAATCTCTCTGAATGTCTTTCTTATGCAACCCTTTTTCTATTATGAAACTCCAAAATATCGCATAATAGTTTTTATTTTCAAAAAGGTTCCATTACCTCTATTTTAAAAAATCCACAAAACACCAAGTGATTTCCAACGAAGAAAAAAAAAGTATTTACTATTTTCTAGAGATAATACAATTTTTTTTTAGTTTCCGATTTTACAGGAAATGTGATTTCCAACTAAGAAAAAAAAAATATTTACTATTTTCTAGAGATAATCCAATTTTTGAGTTACCGATTTTACAGAAAATGTGATTTACAACTAAGAAAAAAAAATATTTACTATTTTCTAGAGATAATCCAATTTTTGAGTTACCGATTTTACAGGAAATGGGATTTCCTCCAACTAAAAAAAAAAAATATTTACTATTTTCTAGAGATAATCCAATTTTTGAGTTTCCGATTTTACAGGAAATGTGATTTCCTCAAACTAAGAAAAAAAATTATTTACTATTTTCTAGAGATAATCCATTTTTTGAAATAAACGTCAACCTCTTACGATATAAGTAAAAACATTAGGGTTAATTTAAGACGAAGATAGAGCACCGTCATTTCATTCTCATTAAAAAAGGTTATAGAACAAATGTTATTCAGCTCATCGAATTACATACCTATTTATTTTACAGGATTATGATGATGTAAATTAGTCAAAGGAGAAATAGGACTGGCGGTGGGCTGGGTTGATATTTATATGAGAAATAGCATTCATTTTGTCCTTAATATTTTTCTTGTTCTTGACTGTATTTCCTTTTTTCTTGTGATGTCCTTGTTGAGTTGGTCCTTGAAACATATTCGTTTTCTTTGTTGACTATTTTGTTAAAACGCGGTACTTTTTGATTCCCTTTGCTGCGATACTCTAATCACAAGATAAGCACAGTACGTTTTATTGATTTTTTTTAAGTTTTTCTGCTATTTATTTATATATCGAATTGGATGGAATTTTTTTTCAATACAGACTGACTGTATTGATAAGCTAAATGATCAGGAAAATAAGGAAAGGATGTTAGATATATAGGGAGGAAGAAGGGGAATCCTTATTATAATTTTTCATTTGATTTTCTTGATACAGGTTTACTGTCCTTGCTCCAATTTTTCTTCTTCCCCGACGGTATTTTTTTTAAGTTTGGCCTTTAAACGTGTTCTTCTATTTCCATGACTGGGTTGGTCCGTTTTCTTCTTGTAATTTCTTATAAAAAATGTAGCAAATTTGATTTCGAACGCAGTACCATTAGATTAAAAAGTAAGCGCTATATGCTCAGAACCAAATTGCAAATACATCTATAAGTGATTTAATCTTCTATTTATACTATGCACTTGAAATAATTTTTTTTTTAATCCCTTATATAGATTAATTGTTTAAACACCCTTGAACCCCCTTTTTATGTTCAAGGAACAAAAAAATCCCTTTAAATACATTCTAAAAAGTTTATTTGTTATTTATTTCTACATTGTTATTAATTTACAAAAATTTAACTATACACAATCAGGGTTGGAATCATTAAAATCATTTAATCAAATCATTTTAATTCATTATAAACAAAAAAATCAATCATTAAAATCTTCTTTTTTTTAACCAAATATATAGAAATTAGCTGTATATGGCAAGGTTGGCAATTTTTTCCATTAAAAAATAAATCAAATAGCTAAAAAGTATTACTATTTTTTTTTCTTTTCTATTTTACTTTTATTTATATATTTTTTTTAATATTTTTAGCTTTTTTACTACATGTATTATACCTTAAAAGCAATATGAGCCTCTGGATACATAATATTTACTTCATGCAATATCTCTACTTACACAAATTACAGTTCAGGCTCAAATTTGTATACAAAAAATCAAAATGAATGAAGTAGTGCCAATGCCATATATAAGGGGGTTTTTTAAAACCTTCAAACCATATATTTTTTAGTTTGTTTACGTCTAAATAAAAAAGTTAGAAAAATAAAAGTATGATTTTTTTACAGAAAAAATCAATTATTAAATAATCTGATTAAATCAGCTTGATTTAATCATTGCCAACCATGATACATGACAGAGTACAAGAGTGATTAAGAGTGTGATACTATTATTTATATTATTAAGATTATATTAAATTTCTGTTAATTGATTTTCAAGCTTTTTCATATTTTTTTCTTCCCTATTCTTAATTTCATTTTTCCAATTCTCTTCAGTTTTAGCAAGTTTTTTATCAATATTAGAATTTACTTTTTCTTCAGTTTTAGCAAGTATTTCATCATTATTAGAATTGACTTTTTTTTCAAGTTTTTCTTCAATGCTACACTTGAATCCAAAGAACTCTCTTGACAACGAACCGTCGTCCACTTCCATTTTGGGATCAAATTGACAGAAAATCTTATCAGAGGTGTCAAACTGTCCTAAAATATATTTATTATCTTCACCCTTTTCTATCTCTTCTTGTTTTTTATTTTTGTATTCTTTAATTCTTTCCTCTAAACTTTTATTACCATTAATTTCTTTAAATACGTCTTCATACACAATGTTTCTTAATTTTATTTTGTTAAATGTTTGTTGTTCTTCGTGTTCAGCTTCAGACAGTAAAATTGTTAAGGAATCGTAGCTTGTTACTCTTGAACAAGTGACCATGAGAAAAGCCCTTGGGATGTACTCCATCAGGACCAGGTGCTGATTCTATGGAAAATTCACCTCTCTCTAGACCCTCTCCTTGATACACAGTTTATTATTGATACAGGCACATTACTTTCACTTTCCTGGGTGAATACTTTCTGGAACTCCTTTTTGAGGACTGAACTTGGTTCCTTTGCATTTAAAGTTAAGGGGTGATGTGAATGTTTAAGTTGAAGTACCATCCTCCTTGATTTTGGCTTTACTTCGGGCATATGCAAAAAATGCTTGGGGGTTTTGTTTCACCTCCTCGGATAGTCTCTTCTCACTCAAAGTTGTACTTATCCTCTCTGACTGCACGGGTTGCATCGTTTCTCTTCTCGCAGTATCGATCATATGTGACCTTAGATCTTCTCTCTCTATAGTTGATCCAGGCTTCCTCCTTTGCCTCAATTTTACTAAATACTCTTGGAGTCATCCACTTAGGCTTAGCTTTTGCTGCAGGTATAGAGGTCGCAGTTGTGTATTCTGCCTTATAGAAACACCTTTTAGAATTCAGTTGGTCTTCATTTGGCCTTCTTTCCACCAGATAGTTGAAAGTTATCACACTGTGGTCACTATTTCCTATCGGGGCATTGTATTGAATGTTCTCTACGTCTAATTCTTCTTTGGTAAAAATCAGATCAAGCAATGAAGGTGTGTCATTTCCTCTTGCTCGAGTGAACTCTCTGACATGTTGATAAAGAAAAGCATCTTTTGTAGCATCACGAAATTTTGCTTGTTCACTTTCCTCACCTCCCTCCACAAAGTGATCGTGCCAGTTTATTTGCTTAAAATTAAAGTCCCCACATAACACTTTAGGTACTTGCATATTTCCTATTGCTATAAGTGTCTGCCTGATGCTTCCATTGTACTCAGGTGTTGCATTCGGCGGTCTGTAGCTGCATCCCAATAGAATTTTGTTTTGCCCAATTTCTGCAAAACAGGTAACAGTTTCTGTGTTATTCCATGCCTCATTTGTGTACTCTGATGATGGAATATCTTTTCTTACGAGTATAGCTACACCACCACCATAGCGATTACCTCTATCCTTCCTGAATACTGTATACGAATCACAATCAAAGCAATGAGCAGACAAATACTCTGGCCATAGTTTACTTTCAGAAATAAAAATAATGTGAGGTCTTACCTTATGAACAATTAAAGCTAGTTCATCACTTTTACAGGCAGTGTTGATACCGTCCGCATTAGTGTAAATGCATTTAAGGGCATCAAGTATTACTGCATGTTCATCGTTTTCCCGATCTGACTCTGGTTTATTGGGCCGTATTCTACTCAATTTGTCAACACTACGCTTGATTCTTGGTGGTTCATGTTTCTCTATGGGCTGGATTGGTGTCCTGGTCTTCCTTGATGCTCTTTTGTTTTCCCCTACTCTGAGCTTATTTGCTTCAGTCTTCGAGTTATTATTACCCACTTTTTTCCTTTGTTTTCTATCCTCTGCACTCTCATTAACAATATCATTTGGTATATTTTCTTCTGTCTCTAAGACTTCCGCGTTAGTTAAAAGATTATTTATTTTTACTTTATTTTCTTCAGTTTTATCAATATTATCATTTTGTATAATATTCTCATTTGTAACTTCTGTTTTATTCTTTTTTGTCTTTTTGTTATGACTTACAAAATATGCAACCCTCTTCGATCGATCTATAGATTCTTTTGATGTTTGTGAAGAAGCATTTTTGTTATCAGCAAACTCCACATTAAACCGTTGACGAATTTGGTATTTTTGTTCATTTGAAAGCTTTTCTTTAGAAGGATAGTTTTTTTTCTTTAAATATTGATCAAAATCCTCTCCCTTAACTTCCAAAGCATTTTTTTTACAGAGTTCTAACTCTTCATTATCAATATCCTTTTTAGATTTTCCTAAAGATTGTAAAAATTCATTAAAAATAAATGGATTCTGTTTATTAAAGCGTGTGTTTTTAGGACATGTTGATATTCTTTTTTTATTTTTCATTGTTAAAAAACTCTTGCCTTAATTTTAATAATTTAGGAAAATCTCTCTGAATGTCTTTCTTATGCAACCCTTTTTCTATTATGAAACTCCAAAATATCGCATAATAGTTTTTATTTTCAAAAAGGTTCCATTACCTCTATTTTAAAAAATCCACAAAACACCAAGTGATTTCCAACGAAGAAAAAAAAAGTATTTACTATTTTCTAGAGATAATACAATTTTTTTTTAGTTTCCGATTTTACAGGAAATGTGATTTCCAACTAAGAAAAAAAAAATATTTACTATTTTCTAGAGATAATCCAATTTTTGAGTTACCGATTTTACAGAAAATGTGATTTACAACTAAGAAAAAAAAATATTTACTATTTTCTAGAGATAATCCAATTTTTGAGTTACCGATTTTACAGGAAATGGGATTTCCTCCAACTAAAAAAAAAAAATATTTACTATTTTCTAGAGATAATCCAATTTTTGAGTTTCCGATTTTACAGGAAATGTGATTTCCTCAAACTAAGAAAAAAAATTATTTACTATTTTCTAGAGATAATCCATTTTTTGAAATAAACGTCAACCTCTTACGATATAAGTAAAAACATTAGGGTTAATTTAAGACGAAGATAGAGCACCGTCATTTCATTCTCATTAAAAAAGGTTATAGAACAAATGTTATTCAGCTCATCGAATTACATACCTATTTATTTTACAGGATTATGATGATGTAAATTAGTCAAAGGAGAAATAGGACTGGCGGTGGGCTGGGTTGATATTTATATGAGAAATAGCATTCATTTTGTCCTTAATATTTTTCTTGTTCTTGACTGTATTTCCTTTTTTCTTGTGATTTCCTTGTTGAGTTGGTCCTTGAAACATATTCGTTTTCTTTGTTGACTATTTTGTTAAAACGCGGTACTTTTTGATTCCCTTTGCTGCGATACTCTAATCACAAGATAAGCACAGTACGTTTTATTGATTTTTTTTAAGTTTTTCTGCTATTTATTTATATATCGAATTGGATGGAATTTTTTTTCAATACAGACTGACTGTATTGATAAGCTAAATGATCAGGAAAATAAGGAAAGGATGTTAGATATATAGGGAGGAAGAAGGGGAATCCTTATTATAATTTTTCATTTGATTTTCTTGATACAGGTTTACTGTCCTTGCTCCAATTTTTCTTCTTCCCCGACGGTATTTTTTTTAAGTTTGGCCTTTAAACGTGTTCTTCTATTTCCATGACTGGGTTGGTCCGTTTTCTTCTTGTAATTTCTTATAAAAAATGTAGCAAATTTGATTTCGAACGCAGTACCATTAGATTAAAAAGTAAGCGCTATATGCTCAGAACCAAATTGCAAATACATCTATAAGTGATTTAATCTTCTATTTATACTATGCACTTGAAATAATTTTTTTTTTAATCCCTTATATAGATTAATTGTTTAAACACCCTTGAACCCCCTTTTTATGTTCAAGGAACAAAAAAATCCCTTTAAATACATTCTAAAAAGTTTATTTGTTATTTATTTCTACATTGTTATTAATTTACAAAAATTTAACTATACACAATCAGGGTTGGAATCATTAAAATCATTTAATCAAATCATTTTAATTCATTATAAACAAAAAAATCAATCATTAAAATCTTCTTTTTTTTAACCAAATATATAGAAATTAGCTGTATATGGCAAGGTTGGCAATTTTTTCCATTAAAAAATAAATCAAATAGCTAAAAAGTATTACTATTTTTTTTTCTTTTCTATTTTACTTTTATTTATATATTTTTTTTAATATTTTTAGCTTTTTTACTACATGTATTATACCTTAAAAGCAATATGAGCCTCTGGATACATAATATTTACTTCATGCAATATCTCTACTTACACAAATTACAGTTCAGGCTCAAATTTGTATACAAAAAATCAAAATGAATGAAGTAGTGCCAATGCCATATATAAGGGGGTTTTTTAAAACCTTCAAACCATATATTTTTTAGTTTGTTTACGTCTAAATAAAAAAGTTAGAAAAATAAAAGTATGATTTTTTTACAGAAAAAATCAATTATTAAATAATCTGATTAAATCAGCTTGATTTAATCATTGCCAACCATGATACATGACAGAGTACAAGAGTGATTAAGAGTGTGATACTATTATTTATATTATTAAGATTATATTAAATTTCTGTTAATTGATTTTCAAGCTTTTTCATATTTTTTTCTTCCCTATTCTTAATTTCATTTTTCCAATTCTCTTCAGTTTTAGCAAGTTTTTTATCAATATTAGAATTTACTTTTTCTTCAGTTTTAGCAAGTATTTCATCATTATTAGAATTGACTTTTTTTTCAAGTTTTTCTTCAATGCTACACTTGAATCCAAAGAACTCTCTTGACAACGAACCGTCGTCCACTTCCATTTTGGGATCAAATTGACAGAAAATCTTATCAGAGGTGTCAAACTGTCCTAAAATATATTTATTATCTTCACCCTTTTCTATCTCTTCTTGTTTTTTATTTTTGTATTCTTTAATTCTTTCCTCTAAACTTTTATTACCATTAATTTCTTTAAATACGTCTTCATACACAATGTTTCTTAATTTTATTTTGTTAAATGTTTGTTGTTCTTCGTGTTCAGCTTCAGACAGTAAAATTGTTAAGGAATCGTAGCTTGTTACTCTTGAACAAGTGACCATGAGAAAAGCCCTTGGGATGTACTCCATCAGGACCAGGTGCTGATTCTATGGAAAATTCACCTCTCTCTAGACCCTCTCCTTGATACACAGTTTATTATTGATACAGGCACATTACTTTCACTTTCCTGGGTGAATACTTTCTGGAACTCCTTTTTGAGGACTGAACTTGGTTCCTTTGCATTTAAAGTTAAGGGGTGATGTGAATGTTTAAGTTGAAGTACCATCCTCCTTGATTTTGGCTTTACTTCGGGCATATGCAAAAAATGCTTGGGGGTTTTGTTTCACCTCCTCGGATAGTCTCTTCTCACTCAAAGTTGTACTTATCCTCTCTGACTGCACGGGTTGCATCGTTTCTCTTCTCGCAGTATCGATCATATGTGACCTTAGATCTTCTCTCTCTATAGTTGATCCAGGCTTCCTCCTTTGCCTCAATTTTACTAAATACTCTTGGAGTCATCCACTTAGGCTTAGCTTTTGCTGCAGGTATAGAGGTCGCAGTTGTGTATTCTGCCTTATAGAAACACCTTTTAGAATTCAGTTGGTCTTCATTTGGCCTTCTTTCCACCAGATAGTTGAAAGTTATCACACTGTGGTCACTATTTCCTATCGGGGCATTGTATTGAATGTTCTCTACGTCTAATTCTTCTTTGGTAAAAATCAGATCAAGCAATGAAGGTGTGTCATTTCCTCTTGCTCGAGTGAACTCTCTGACATGTTGATAAAGAAAAGCATCTTTTGTAGCATCACGAAATTTTGCTTGTTCACTTTCCTCACCTCCCTCCACAAAGTGATCGTGCCAGTTTATTTGCTTAAAATTAAAGTCCCCACATAACACTTTAGGTACTTGCATATTTCCTATTGCTATAAGTGTCTGCCTGATGCTTCCATTGTACTCAGGTGTTGCATTCGGCGGTCTGTAGCTGCATCCCAATAGAATTTTGTTTTGCCCAATTTCTGCAAAACAGGTAACAGTTTCTGTGTTATTCCATGCCTCATTTGTGTACTCTGATGATGGAATATCTTTTCTTACGAGTATAGCTACACCACCACCATAGCGATTACCTCTATCCTTCCTGAATACTGTATACGAATCACAATCAAAGCAATGAGCAGACAAATACTCTGGCCATAGTTTACTTTCAGAAATAAAAATAATGTGAGGTCTTACCTTATGAACAATTAAAGCTAGTTCATCACTTTTACAGGCAGTGTTGATACCGTCCGCATTAGTGTAAATGCATTTAAGGGCATCAAGTATTACTGCATGTTCATCGTTTTCCCGATCTGACTCTGGTTTATTGGGCCGTATTCTACTCAATTTGTCAACACTACGCTTGATTCTTGGTGGTTCATGTTTCTCTATGGGCTGGATTGGTGTCCTGGTCTTCCTTGATGCTCTTTTGTTTTCCCCTACTCTGAGCTTATTTGCTTCAGTCTTCGAGTTATTATTACCCACTTTTTTCCTTTGTTTTCTATCCTCTGCACTCTCATTAACAATATCATTTGGTATATTTTCTTCTGTCTCTAAGACTTCCGCGTTAGTTAAAAGATTATTTATTTTTACTTTATTTTCTTCAGTTTTATCAATATTATCATTTTGTATAATATTCTCATTTGTAACTTCTGTTTTATTCTTTTTTGTCTTTTTGTTATGACTTACAAAATATGCAACCCTCTTCGATCGATCTATAGATTCTTTTGATGTTTGTGAAGAAGCATTTTTGTTATCAGCAAACTCCACATTAAACCGTTGACGAATTTGGTATTTTTGTTCATTTGAAAGCTTTTCTTTAGAAGGATAGTTTTTTTTCTTTAAATATTGATCAAAATCCTCTCCCTTAACTTCCAAAGCATTTTTTTTACAGAGTTCTAACTCTTCATTATCAATATCCTTTTTAGATTTTCCTAAAGATTGTAAAAATTCATTAAAAATAAATGGATTCTGTTTATTAAAGCGTGTGTTTTTAGGACATGTTGATATTCTTTTTTTATTTTTCATTGTTAAAAAACTCTTGCCTTAATTTTAATAATTTAGGAAAATCTCTCTGAATGTCTTTCTTATGCAACCCTTTTTCTATTATGAAACTCCAAAATATCGCATAATAGTTTTTATTTTCAAAAAGGTTCCATTACCTCTATTTTAAAAAATCCACAAAACACCAAGTGATTTCCAACGAAGAAAAAAAAAGTATTTACTATTTTCTAGAGATAATACAATTTTTTTTTAGTTTCCGATTTTACAGGAAATGTGATTTCCAACTAAGAAAAAAAAAATATTTACTATTTTCTAGAGATAATCCAATTTTTGAGTTACCGATTTTACAGAAAATGTGATTTACAACTAAGAAAAAAAAATATTTACTATTTTCTAGAGATAATCCAATTTTTGAGTTACCGATTTTACAGGAAATGGGATTTCCTCCAACTAAAAAAAAAAAATATTTACTATTTTCTAGAGATAATCCAATTTTTGAGTTTCCGATTTTACAGGAAATGTGATTTCCTCAAACTAAGAAAAAAAATTATTTACTATTTTCTAGAGATAATCCATTTTTTGAAATAAACGTCAACCTCTTACGATATAAGTAAAAACATTAGGGTTAATTTAAGACGAAGATAGAGCACCGTCATTTCATTCTCATTAAAAAAGGTTATAGAACAAATGTTATTCAGCTCATCGAATTACATACCTATTTATTTTACAGGATTATGATGATGTAAATTAGTCAAAGGAGAAATAGGACTGGCGGTGGGCTGGGTTGATATTTATATGAGAAATAGCATTCATTTTGTCCTTAATATTTTTCTTGTTCTTGACTGTATTTCCTTTTTTCTTGTGATTTCCTTGTTGAGTTGGTCCTTGAAACATATTCGTTTTCTTTGTTGACTATTTTGTTAAAACGCGGTACTTTTTGATTCCCTTTGCTGCGATACTCTAATCACAAGATAAGCACAGTACGTTTTATTGATTTTTTTTAAGTTTTTCTGCTATTTATTTATATATCGAATTGGATGGAATTTTTTTTCAATACAGACTGACTGTATTGATAAGCTAAATGATCAGGAAAATAAGGAAAGGATGTTAGATATATAGGGAGGAAGAAGGGGAATCCTTATTATAATTTTTCATTTGATTTTCTTGATACAGGTTTACTGTCCTTGCTCCAATTTTTCTTCTTCCCCGACGGTATTTTTTTTAAGTTTGGCCTTTAAACGTGTTCTTCTATTTCCATGACTGGGTTGGTCCGTTTTCTTCTTGTAATTTCTTATAAAAAATGTAGCAAATTTGATTTCGAACGCAGTACCATTAGATTAAAAAGTAAGCGCTATATGCTCAGAACCAAATTGCAAATACATCTATAAGTGATTTAATCTTCTATTTATACTATGCACTTGAAATAATTTTTTTTTTAATCCCTTATATAGATTAATTGTTTAAACACCCTTGAACCCCCTTTTTATGTTCAAGGAACAAAAAAATCCCTTTAAATACATTCTAAAAAGTTTATTTGTTATTTATTTCTACATTGTTATTAATTTACAAAAATTTAACTATACACAATCAGGGTTGGAATCATTAAAATCATTTAATCAAATCATTTTAATTCATTATAAACAAAAAAATCAATCATTAAAATCTTCTTTTTTTTAACCAAATATATAGAAATTAGCTGTATATGGCAAGGTTGGCAATTTTTTCCATTAAAAAATAAATCAAATAGCTAAAAAGTATTACTATTTTTTTTTCTTTTCTATTTTACTTTTATTTATATATTTTTTTTAATATTTTTAGCTTTTTTACTACATGTATTATACCTTAAAAGCAATATGAGCCTCTGGATACATAATATTTACTTCATGCAATATCTCTACTTACACAAATTACAGTTCAGGCTCAAATTTGTATACAAAAAATCAAAATGAATGAAGTAGTGCCAATGCCATATATAAGGGGGTTTTTTAAAACCTTCAAACCATATATTTTTTAGTTTGTTTACGTCTAAATAAAAAAGTTAGAAAAATAAAAGTATGATTTTTTTACAGAAAAAATCAATTATTAAATAATCTGATTAAATCAGCTTGATTTAATCATTGCCAACCATGATACATGACAGAGTACAAGAGTGATTAAGAGTGTGATACTATTATTTATATTATTAAGATTATATTAAATTTCTGTTAATTGATTTTCAAGCTTTTTCATATTTTTTTCTTCCCTATTCTTAATTTCATTTTTCCAATTCTCTTCAGTTTTAGCAAGTTTTTTATCAATATTAGAATTTACTTTTTCTTCAGTTTTAGCAAGTATTTCATCATTATTAGAATTGACTTTTTTTTCAAGTTTTTCTTCAATGCTACACTTGAATCCAAAGAACTCTCTTGACAACGAACCGTCGTCCACTTCCATTTTGGGATCAAATTGACAGAAAATCTTATCAGAGGTGTCAAACTGTCCTAAAATATATTTATTATCTTCACCCTTTTCTATCTCTTCTTGTTTTTTATTTTTGTATTCTTTAATTCTTTCCTCTAAACTTTTATTACCATTAATTTCTTTAAATACGTCTTCATACACAATGTTTCTTAATTTTATTTTGTTAAATGTTTGTTGTTCTTCGTGTTCAGCTTCAGACAGTAAAATTGTTAAGGAATCGTAGCTTGTTACTCTTGAACAAGTGACCATGAGAAAAGCCCTTGGGATGTACTCCATCAGGACCAGGTGCTGATTCTATGGAAAATTCACCTCTCTCTAGACCCTCTCCTTGATACACAGTTTATTATTGATACAGGCACATTACTTTCACTTTCCTGGGTGAATACTTTCTGGAACTCCTTTTTGAGGACTGAACTTGGTTCCTTTGCATTTAAAGTTAAGGGGTGATGTGAATGTTTAAGTTGAAGTACCATCCTCCTTGATTTTGGCTTTACTTCGGGCATATGCAAAAAATGCTTGGGGGTTTTGTTTCACCTCCTCGGATAGTCTCTTCTCACTCAAAGTTGTACTTATCCTCTCTGACTGCACGGGTTGCATCGTTTCTCTTCTCGCAGTATCGATCATATGTGACCTTAGATCTTCTCTCTCTATAGTTGATCCAGGCTTCCTCCTTTGCCTCAATTTTACTAAATACTCTTGGAGTCATCCACTTAGGCTTAGCTTTTGCTGCAGGTATAGAGGTCGCAGTTGTGTATTCTGCCTTATAGAAACACCTTTTAGAATTCAGTTGGTCTTCATTTGGCCTTCTTTCCACCAGATAGTTGAAAGTTATCACACTGTGGTCACTATTTCCTATCGGGGCATTGTATTGAATGTTCTCTACGTCTAATTCTTCTTTGGTAAAAATCAGATCAAGCAATGAAGGTGTGTCATTTCCTCTTGCTCGAGTGAACTCTCTGACATGTTGATAAAGAAAAGCATCTTTTGTAGCATCACGAAATTTTGCTTGTTCACTTTCCTCACCTCCCTCCACAAAGTGATCGTGCCAGTTTATTTGCTTAAAATTAAAGTCCCCACATAACACTTTAGGTACTTGCATATTTCCTATTGCTATAAGTGTCTGCCTGATGCTTCCATTGTACTCAGGTGTTGCATTCGGCGGTCTGTAGCTGCATCCCAATAGAATTTTGTTTTGCCCAATTTCTGCAAAACAGGTAACAGTTTCTGTGTTATTCCATGCCTCATTTGTGTACTCTGATGATGGAATATCTTTTCTTACGAGTATAGCTACACCACCACCATAGCGATTACCTCTATCCTTCCTGAATACTGTATACGAATCACAATCAAAGCAATGAGCAGACAAATACTCTGGCCATAGTTTACTTTCAGAAATAAAAATAATGTGAGGTCTTACCTTATGAACAATTAAAGCTAGTTCATCACTTTTACAGGCAGTGTTGATACCGTCCGCATTAGTGTAAATGCATTTAAGGGCATCAAGTATTACTGCATGTTCATCGTTTTCCCGATCTGACTCTGGTTTATTGGGCCGTATTCTACTCAATTTGTCAACACTACGCTTGATTCTTGGTGGTTCATGTTTCTCTATGGGCTGGATTGGTGTCCTGGTCTTCCTTGATGCTCTTTTGTTTTCCCCTACTCTGAGCTTATTTGCTTCAGTCTTCGAGTTATTATTACCCACTTTTTTCCTTTGTTTTCTATCCTCTGCACTCTCATTAACAATATCATTTGGTATATTTTCTTCTGTCTCTAAGACTTCCGCGTTAGTTAAAAGATTATTTATTTTTACTTTATTTTCTTCAGTTTTATCAATATTATCATTTTGTATAATATTCTCATTTGTAACTTCTGTTTTATTCTTTTTTGTCTTTTTGTTATGACTTACAAAATATGCAACCCTCTTCGATCGATCTATAGATTCTTTTGTTCTTTGTAAAGAAGCATTTTTGTTATCAGCAAACTCCACATTAAACCGTTGACGAATTTGGTATTTTTGTTCATTTGAAAGCTTTTCTTTAGAAGGATAGTTTTTTTTCTTTAAATATTGATCAAAATCCTCTCCCTTATCTTCCAAAGCATTTTTTTTACAGAGTCCTAACTCTTCATTATCAATATCCTTTTTAGATTTTCCTAAAGATTGTAAAAAATCATTAAAAATAAATGGATTCTGTTTATTAAAGCGTGTGTTTTTAGGACATGTTGATATTCTTTTTTTATTTTTCATTGTTAAAAAACTCTTGCCTTAATTTTAATAATTTAGGAAAATCTCTCTGAATCTCTTTCTTATCAAACCCTTTTAAAAATCCACAAAACACTAAGTGATTTCCAACTAAGAAAAAAAAAGTATTTACTATTTTCTAGAGATAATCCAATTTTTTTGAGTTTCCGATTTTACAGGAAATGTGATTTCCAACTAAGAACAAAAAATATTTACTATTTTCTAGAGATAATCCAATTTTTTGAAATAAACGTCGATCTCTTACGATATAATTAAAAACATTAGGGTTAATTTAAGACGAAGATACCACCGTCATTTCCTTCTCATTAAAAAAGGTTATAGAACAAATGTTATTCAGCTCATCGAATTACATACCTATTTATTTTACAGGATTATAATGATGTAAATTAGTCAAAGGAGAAATAGGACTGGCGGTGGGGTTGGTTGATATTTATATGAGAAATAGCATTCAGTTTGTCCTTAATATTTTTCTTGTTCTTGACTGAATTTCCTTTTTTCTTGTGATTTCCTTGTTGAGTTGGTCCTTGAAACATCTTCGTTTTCTTTGTTGACTATTTTATTTTAAACGCAGTACTTTTTGATTCCCTTTGCTACGATACGCTAATCATAAGATAAGCACAGTACGTTATATTGATTTTTGTTAAGTTTTTTTGCTATTTATTTATATATCGAATTGGATGGAATTTTGTCTGATGGAATTTTTTTCAATACAGACTGACTGTATTGATAAGCTAATGATCAGGAAAATAAGGAAAGGATGTTAGAAATATAGGGAGGGGAGGGGGGCATCCGTATTATAATTTTTCATTTGATTTTCTTGATACAGGTCTTGATCTTGATCTTGATCTTGATTGTACAGGAGCTTCACATGATGCGAGGCTGGCCTTTGTAACGGCGGCACCTGTAAATGAAAATAAAGGGAAACAGAAAAAAGGAGAGAAGAAAAAAAGGTATATAGTACTCTTTGGTTCTAAACTGTGCCACTTCCGTTTTCTATTCCTGTACTCTACTTCTGATACACCACATCTTCTCAAGGAATTCCTTCACCACCACAATCATGTTATCAGTCGTCTCTCTCCCCAAACCTAGAATTAGTATCATCCATTCTCTTCCTTTTTTCCAACTCTGTCATTCCTTGTGCACCCTATTTCAGCCAAGACCTCTTGCATCATTTCGTGCCTCTCTCTGTAGTACTCTGCACACTCCAGCAATACATGCTCCACAGTCTCGTCCACACCCATATCACACCTCTGGCAGACCTTACTATGTGATTCAGACCACCTATAGTTCCTTGCATTTACATCCATGCATTGGGCCCTAGCTTGGGAGAGAAGATCCCCACCAAGGCTTCCATCATACCACTTGACATACATTGGGGTATCTTTCTCTCTAAACAACCCTAAGGTTTTCTTTTGTAACATGTCATTTTTCCATTTGTTCATTCCCATCCTTTTGACTACGCTCTCTATCTCATTTCTCCATTTCCTCCCATCCCACTCTGGCCCTTCTCCACTTCCATTCACCATAGCCCATTCATAGCCATTCTGGGTTCCTTCCATAAACCGGCGTGTCAAACCGATATGTAGCCCAGCCTGTTTATAATTGCCAGGCACCTTTTTTCCCATTTACTTGTTCCTACATTTGCTAGGTATACTTTTCGCGCTAGCCGTTCATCCTTCATTCTTTTCAGACGTATCTTGTACTTCAAAATCGCCTTCATATACCTCTCCTTGAAGGTGCTCCTCCCCATGTCACCCCTCAAAGCCTCTATCGCAGCATACCTGGGCGCATTTAGAGCAACTCTCGCCACTCTACTTTGGCACACTTCCAGCTTATTCATTTCAGTCTCGTTCTATGCCATCACCTCCATACCATACATGATGCTAGGCACTGCTTACACACTTCCATACCTCACGCAAGGCATCATACTTGCTGGCTCTCATTCTTGCGGCGCTATCTATTCTACCCACCCACTGGCTAGCTAGGCTTTGCTTTTCATTCTTTGTTCTTCCACACCCCTCTGGACTCACCCACACTCCAAGGTACTTATACTCCAATGTCTGCCTCACTTCTCTCTCTCCAAGCCTCCAAGTGGCATGCCTTTCCTCCTCTGATCCATTTACGACTATTATCTGCGTTTTTTCAGGGCTGAAAGTCACATCGAAGTCCCTTCCATACTCATCTACAACATCCAGTGTCCTTTGCAGCTCATCACCTGATTCACTCATCACTACCACATCATCTGCATACAGCAACATGCATATTTTGTGCTGACGTACTCTCACACCCACATTCATTCTCCTCACTCTTGCTGCTGATTCTCCAGTGTACATACTAAAGAGGGTAGGTGACAGGATGCATCCTTGTCTAACACCTCTTTCACTCTTCACCCAGTTCGTCTCTATATTTCCCAATGTGTACCTTGCCTTTGTGTCCTCATATATACTCTCTACAATCCTCACTATCTTTCTACTAAGCCCAATCTTTTCAAGTACAGTACATAGCGTCCTTCTGTTCACCCTATCATACACTTTCTCAATATCCAAGAAGGCTAGGTACAGCTTGCCTCCACTCTTCTTCTTGCTTTCAATCAGTTCGCTCACAACAAAAATATTATCTTCTGCTCTTCTACCGATGCGAAAACCATTCTGTTCTTCACCTAAGACATTCACTCTTTCAATCCACCTACACAGTCTTTCATTCAATACTGCGCTGAAGACTTTTCCAATCGTATTCCCCAGGGAAATAGGTCGATAGTTCTTCAGCTCGTTTCTACTTGTGTGGCCTCCCTTGTGCAGCAATGATACCCTGCACTCATTCCACTTTTTTTCGCACTCTCTCTTCATACCAAACACGGTTGAACAATTCAATCAACCCTTCAATCACAGCCTCACCTCCATGTTTGAGCAGTTCGTACTGTATGTTATCCGGGCCTGCGGCCTTTCCATTTTTCTGTTTTCTTATGCACTTAGCCACCTCTCCTTGTGTGATCTCTTCACTAAGTTCATTCGCATCCTTTCTCTCCAAAGTCACACACTCTGGTCTCACATCAAACACTTCCCACACACCGCCAATTTTTTCCCCAAATTCCTTGATTGCCATTTTCATCTCATCTTTGTCCGCCACACTTTCCCCATTCACTTTTAAACTCTCAACATTTTCCCTGTCTATCATTCGCTCACCTCTCATGAATCTATACCACTCACGGCCTTCTTCCAGGCCTTTTTCTTTCAGCAGATGAATCACACCCCTCTCACACTTCACTTTTGCATCTCTAATCTTGCGTTTAGTTGTTCGCTGTTGTTTCACATACATTTCCCAGGTCGCCTGATACTCTGCCTCTGCCTGGTCGCTTTCATGCCTCCTTTTCTCAACCTTCTGCACAACTTATTCAGCCTCTTCCTCTCTTTTCTTGCATCCCTGATATCATCACTTCACCATGGTTTGCCCATTTTTTTCCTCCTACTCTTTCTTACGTACCCTATATGCCTTTCTGCGGCACCTCTCAAGGTCTCAGTAAGTCTCTCATTTGTTTCATCCACACCAGACCCACTTCCGGCTCCCCAGTCCCTGTCCCTAAGGTCTATCTGAAAATTGTCCCACTTGGCATCTCTCAGCCTCCATTTTCTCTTTCCGTTTTTCTCCTTTACTTCTTTACTTCCATACAGCTTGCATTCTATCACCAGCATGTTGTGATCAGATACTACATCAATCACGCCTTCTTCATCAATCCACATACATGACACTATGTCGCGCATCTTCCCATTCACTAGCATATAGTCAATCGCAGATTCCTGATTCCGTTCACTCCATGTCACTCGTCCTTCTGCTATGGTTTCATTCAGGTTTTCTAAGTTCATCTCATCTACAAAGTCAAACAGCTTCTCACCATTTTTGTTTGGCTGTTCACTCAGCAGACCAGTGTGCGCATTCATGTCACCCATAACAATCACTCTCTCTTCTCTATGTTTTCTCACAACATTTTTCAACAAATCATACTTCTTAGAATTTTCCCTACCCGCTCTCATACCCTCTACTGTCATGTACACCAGGGCTACTATCATGCTCTCATCTTTGCCAGAGACATCCTTGCATCTTATTTTCACTACTAATACATCCTTACTCTCAGCACAGTTTCCAACGTCTAACACTTCCACTTTCAGATTCAACTCCTTCCTCAGGAGAAGGGCAATGCCTCCTCCTAGCTTCTCCTGTTTCTTTCTACCTTTGCCAATCATTACATATTCATTGCTCTCTATTTGTACATCATCTCTCAGATGTGTTTCACTAATGCCTACTACATCAAATTTCCAGTCATTCAACTCTCTACTTATGTCTTCCAACTTTCCAACTCCCCATCCTCTGACATTCAGGCATCCTATTTTCATGAATCCACTTGTCTGGCTAGTGGTCTCTCATTCATTGTTGAGGCCCTATTCCCATATCCTCATACTTTCCTACCCCCAGCTCCCTCCTGTTTTCAAAGTTAGTACACATGCCGTCCATTCCAATTTCCGTCCAGTGATTTATTCCAGTCTGTCATTCCATCACAGGAACCATCGCCCCTGCCCTCAGCCACTCGCACAGACGTTGCCCGAGCCTGTCATTTCCCATATCATTCAGCTGCACACCATCATTAGTAAACATACGGTTGTCTGCCAGCTGAGCATCCACATCAATGAAGCTGACATTCCCTTTCTTCTCTCGCATCCATGCAACCTTCAGTTTCATAAGCTCCTCAAATATCGTCTCGTTCGTCTTCCTCCTCACTCTTTCATACTGCTGTCCTGCTCGTGGCCTTCTCATCCCTCCTATCACTGCCACTTTCATATTCCTTCCCTCCACTGTTCTCACTGCTGCCACTACTTCCTTAGCAGTATCCACTTCACCCACTTCCTCCAGACATTTTATATCACTTACTTTTGCCCCCCTTAAGCTGGTGCACCCACTACCTTCCATCTTGAGCTTTACGTGTGCCCCCACTCTACCTACCATGCTGTCTCCAATTATTTTTATTGGTGCCTTTTTAGCAACCATTTTCTTTTGATGTGTGTTAATATTATTATTTTTCTCCTTCTGGTGTTCATTGATCATTTCCGTGGTCCCACTAGAAAGGTCTGCCTGGATGCCCTTATCAACCCCCTCCTCTTTCTCAGTTTGTATATGTTTATTTACCTTATTGTCCACCTTCTTCCATTCCTTCCTTGTTTTCGCTAAGCACGGTATTTTTGTTAAGTTGCGCCCTTAAACGTTTTATTCTATTTTACTTGACTACGTTGGTCCGTTTCTTCTTCAAATTTCTTAAAAAAAATGTAACAACTTTGATTTCGAACGCAGTACCATTGGATTAAAAAGTCAACGCTATATCTTGAAGACCAAATTGAACATTACAAATAAAATTGCATTTAATCCTCTATTTATATTATCCATTTGAAAGAAATTTTTCTATGATATATTTTCGCACCCCTACACAAGCACCTTGAATATATGATATGATATATGAGGGGGGGATATGATTAAGCTTTTTAAAATCTCTTCTGGAATCGATAAGTTCGATTTTACCAAGTTATTTGATTTTTAATCCCCTATATAGATTAATTCTTTAAACACCCTTAAACCCCTTTTTAAGTTCAAAGAACAAAAAAATACCTTTAAATACATTCAAAAGTTTATTTGTTATTAGTTATTTATTAATTTACAAAAAATTAATTATACAGAATCAGGGTTGGCATCATTAAAATCATTTAATCAAATGATTTTAATTCATTATAAACAAAAAATCATTCATTAAAATCTTCTTTTTTTAAGCATAATATATAGAAATTAGGTGTATATGGCAAGGTTGGCAATTTTTTCCATTTAAAAATAAATCAAATAGCTAAAAAGAATTACTATTTTTTTAATGTTTTCTATTTTACTTTTATTTATATATTTTTTTTAATATTTTTATCTTTTTTACTACATGTATTATACCTTAAAAGCAATATGAGCCTCTGGATACATAATATTTACTTCATGCAATATCTCTACTTACACAAATTACAGTTCAGGCTCAAATTTGTATAGAAAAAATCAAAATGAATGAAGTAGTGCCAATGCTATATATAAGCTTTTTTTAAAACCTTCAAACCATATATTTTTTTGTTTGTTTACGTCTAAATAAAAAAGTTATAAAAATAAAAGTATGATTTTTTTACAGAAAAAATCAATTATTAAATAATCTGATTAAATCAGCTTGATTTAATCATTGCCAACCATGATACATGACAGAGTACAAGAGTGATTAAGAGTGTGATACTATTATTTATATTATTAAGATTATATTAAATTTCTGTTAATTGATTTTCAAGCTTTTTCATATTTTTTTCTTCCCTATTCTTAATTTCATTTTTCCAATTCTCTTCAGTTTTAGCAAGTTTTTTATCAATATTAGAATTGACTTTTTCTTCAGTTTTTCTTCAATGCTACACTTGAATCCAAAGAACTCTCTTGACAAAGACCGTCGTCCACTTCCATTTTGGGATCAAATTGACAGAAAATCTTATCAGAGGTGTCAAACTGTCCTAAAATATATTTAATATCTTCACCCTTTTCTATCTCGTCTTGTTTTTTATTTTTGTATTCTTTAATTCTTTCCTCTAAACTTTTATTACCATTAATTTCTTTAAATACGTCTTCATACACAATGTTTCTTAATTTTATTTTGTTAAATGTTTGTTGTTCTTCGTGTTCAGCTTCAGACAGTAAAATTGTTAAGGAATCGTAGCTTGTTACTCTTGAACAAGTGACCATGAGAAAAGCCCTTGGGATGTACTCCATCAGGACCAGGTGCTGATTCTATGGAAAATTCACCTCTCTCTAGACCCTCTCCTTGATACACAGTTTATTATTGATACAGGCACATTACTTTCACTTTCCTGGGTGAATACTTTCTGGAACTCCTTTTTGAGGACTGAACTTGGTTCCTTTGCATTTAAAGTTAAGGGGTGATGTGAATGTTTAAGTTGAAGTACCATCCTCCTTGATTTTGGCTTTACTTCGGGCATATGCAAAAAATGCTTGGGGGTTTTGTTTCACCTCCTCGGATAGTCTCTTCTCACTCAAAGTTGTACTTATCCTCTCTGACTGCACAGGTTGCATCGTTTCTCGTCTTGCAGTATTCACCATATGTGACCTTAGATCTTCTCTCTCTATAGTTGATCCAGGCTTCCTCCTTTGCCTCAATTTTACTAAATACTCTTGGAGTCATCCACTTAGGCTTAGCTTTTGCTGCAGGTATAGAGGTCGCAGTTGTGTATTCTGCCTTATAGAAACACCTTTTAGAATTCAGTTGGTGTTCATTTGGCCTTCTTTCCACCAGATAGTTGAAAGTTATCACACTGTGGTCACTATTTCCTATCGGGGCATTGTATTGAATGTTCTCTACGTCTAATTCTTCTTTGGTAAAAATGAGATCAAGTAATGAAGGTGTGTCATTTCCTCTTGCTCGAGTGAACTCTCTGACATGTTGATAAAGAAAAGCATCTTTTGTAGCATCACGAAATTTTGTTTGTTCACTTTCCTCACCTCCCTCCACAAAGTGATCGTGCCAGTTTATTTGCTTAAAATTAAAGTCCCCACATAACACTTTAGGTACTTGCATATTTCCTATTGCTATAAGTGTCTGCCTGATGCTTCCATTGTACTCAGGTGTTGCATTCGGCGGTCTGTAGCTGCATCCCAATAGAATTTTGTTTTGCCCAATTTCTGCAACACAGGTAACCGTTTCTGTGTTATTCCATGCCTCATTTGTGTACTCTGATGATGGAATATCTTTCCTTACGAGTATAGCTACACCACCACCATAGCCAGTATCTCTATCCTTCCTGAATACTGTATACGAATCACAATCAAAGCAATGAGCAGACAAATACTCTGGCCATAGTTTACTTTCAGAAATAAAAATAATGTGAGGTCTTACCTTATGAACAATTAAAGCTAGTTCATCACTTTTACAGGCAGTGTTGATACCGTCCGCATTAGTGTAAATGCATTTAAGGGCATAGGGTATTACTGCATGTTCATCGTTTTCCCGATCTGACTCTGGTTTATTGGGCCGTATTCTACTCAATTTGTCAACACTACGCTTGCTTCTTGGTGATTCATGTTTCTCTATGGGCTGGATTGGTGTCCTGGTCCTCCTTGATGCTCTTTTGTTTTCCCCTACTCTGAGCTTATTTGCTTCAGTCTTCGAGTTATTATTACCCACTTTTTTCCTTTGTTTTCTATCCTCTACACTCTCATTAACAATATCATTTGGTATATTTTCTTCTGTCTCTAAGACTTCCTCGTTAGTTAAAAGATTATTTAATTTTAATTCATTTTCTTCAGTTTCATCAATATTATCGTTTTGTATAATATTCTCATTTAATTCTGTTACATTGTTATTTATATTCGTATTTGTAACTTCTGTTTTATTCTTTTTTGTCTTTTTGTTATGACTTACAAAATATGCAACCCTCTTCGATCGACCTATAGATTCTTTTGTTCTTTGTAAAGAAGCATTTTTGTTATCAGCAAACTCCACATTAAACCGTTGACGAATTTTGTATTTTTGTTCATTTGAAAGCTTTTCTTTAGAAGGATAGTTTATTTTCTCTAAATATTCATCAAAATCCTCTCTCTTATCTTCCAAAGCATTTTTTTTACAGAGTTCTAATAACTCTTCATTATCAATATCCTTTTTAGATTTTCCTAAAGATTGTAAAGATTCATTAAAAATAAATTGATTCTGTTTATTAAAGTGTGTGTTTTTAGTATATGTTGATATTCTTTTTTTATTTTTCATTTCGTTAAAAACTTTTGCTTTAATTTTAATAATTTAGGAAAATCTCTGTGAATCTCTTTCTTATCAAACCCTTTTTCTATTATGAAACTCCAAAATATCGCATAATAGTTTGTATTTTCAAAAAAGTTCCATTACCTCTATTTTTAAAAATCCACAAAACACCAAGTGATTTCCAACTAAGAAAAAAAAAGTATTTACTATTTTCTAGAGATAATCCAATTTTTTGAGTTTCCAATTTTACAGGAAATGTGATTTCCAACTAAGAAAAAAAAATATTTACTATTTTCTAGAGATAATCCAATTTTTGAAATAAACGTCGACCTCTTACGATATAATTAATAACATTAGGGTTAATTTAAGACGAAGATAGCACCTTCATTTCCTTCTCATTAAAAAAGGTTATATAACAAATGTTATTCAGCTCATCGAATTACATACCTATTTATTTTACAGGATTATGATGATGTAAATTAGTCAAAGGAGAAATAAGACTGGGTGGGTTGATATTTATATGAGAAATAGCATTCATTTTGTCCTTAATATTTTTCTTGTTCTTGACTGAATTTCCTTTTTTCTTGTGATTTCCTTGTTGAGTTGGTCCTTGAAACATATTCGTTTTCTTTGTTGACTATTTTATTAAAACGCGGTACTTTTTGATTCCCTTTGCTGCGATACGCTAATCACAAGATAAGCACAGTACGTTATATTGATTTTTGTTAAGTATTTCTGCTATTTATTTATATATGGAATTGAATGGAATTTTGTCTGATGAAATTTTTTTCAAAACAGGAAAGGATGTTAGATATAAAATTTTTCATTTGATTTTCTTGATACAGGTTGATCTTGATCTTGATCTTGATTGTACAGGAGCCTCACATGATGGGAGGCTGGCCTTTGTAGCGGCGGCACCTGTAAAGGAAAAAAAAAAAAAGAAAAACAGAAAAAAGGAGAGAAGAAAAAAAGGGGGAAAAAAAGGTACATAGTACTCTCTCATTCTCAACTGTGCCACTTCCGTTTTCTATTACTGTACTCTATTTCTGATACACCACATCTTCTCAAGGAATTCCTTCACCACCACAATCATGTTATCAGTCGTCTCTCTCCCCAAACCTAGAATTAGTATCATCCATTCTCTTCCTGTTTTTTCAACTCTGTCATTCCTTGTGCACCCCATTTCAACCAAGACCTTTTGCATCATTTCGTGCCTCTCTCTGTAGTACTCCGCACACTCCAGCAATACATGCTCCACAGTCTCGTCCACACCCATATCACACCTCTGGCAGACCTTACTATGTGATTTAGACCACCTATAGTTCCTTGCATTTACATCCATGCATTGGGCCCTAGCTTGGAAGAGAATATCCCCACCAAGGCTTCCATCATACCACTTGACATACATTGGGGTATCTTTCTCTCTAAACAACTCTAAGGTCTTCTTTTGTAACATGTCATTTTTCCATTTGTTCATTCCCATCCTTTTGACTACGCTCTCTATCTCATTTCTCCATTTCCTCCCATCCCACTCTGGCCCTTCTCCACTTCCATTCACCATAGCCCATTCATAGCCATCATGGGTTCCTTCCATAAACCGGCGAGTCAAACCGATACGTAGCCCAGTCCTGTTTACAATTGCCAGGCACCTTTTTTCCCATTTACTTGTTCCTACATTTGCTAGGTATACTTTTCGCGCTAGCCGTTCATCCTTCATTCTTTCCAGACGTATCTTGTACTTCAAAATCGCCTTCATATACCTCTCCTTGAAGGTGCTCCACCCCATGTCACCCCTCAAAGCCTCTATCGCAGCATACATGGGCGCATTTAGAGCAACTCTCGCCACTCTACTTTGGCACACTTCCAGCTTGTTCATTTCGGTCTCGTTCCATGCCATCACCTCCATACCATACATAATGCTAGGCACTGCTACACACTTCCATACCTCACGCAAGGCATCATACTTGCTGGCTCTCATTCTTGCGGCACTAGCTAGTCTACCCACCCACTGGCTAGCTAGGCTTTGCTTTTCATTCTTCGTTCTTCCACACCCCTCTGGACTCACCCACACTCCGAGGTACTTATACTCTAATGTCTGCCTCACTTCTCTCTCTCCAAGCCTCCAAGTGGTATCCCTTTCCTCCTCTGATCCATTTACAACTATTATCTGCGTTTTTTCAGTGCTAAAAGTCACAACATCCAGTGTCCTTTGCAGCTCATCACCTGATTCACTCATCACTACCACATCATCTGCATACAGCAGCATGCATATTTTGTCCTGACGTACTCTCACACCCACATTCATTCTCCTCACTCTTGTTGCTAATTCTTCAGTGTACATACTAAAGAGGGTAGGTGACAGGATGCATCCTTGTCTAACACCTCTTTCACTCTTCACCCAGTCCGTCTCTATGTTTCCCAGTGTGTACCTTGCCTTTGTGTCCTCATACATACTCTCTACAATCCTCACTATATTCCTACTAAGCCCAATCTTTTCAAGTACAGTGCATAGCATCCTTCTGTTCACCCTATCATACGCTTTCTCAATATCCAAGAAGGCTAGGTACAGCTTGCCTCCACTCTTCTTCTTGCTTTCAATCAGTTCGCTCACAACAAAAATATTATCTTCTACTTTTCTACCGATGCGAAAACCATTCTGTTCTTCACCTAAGACATTCACTCTTTCAATCCACCTACACAGTCTTTCATTCAAAACTGCACTGAAGACTTTTCCAATCGTATTCCCCAGGGAAATAGGTCGATAGTTCTTCAGCTCGTTTCTACTTTTGTGGCCTCCCTTGTGCAGCAATGAAACCCTGCACTCATTCCACTTTTTTGGCACTCTCTCTTCGTACCAAACACGGTTGAACAATTCAGTCAACGCTTCAATCACAGCCTCACCTCCATGTTTGAGCACTTCGTTACATAATGTCATCCGGGCCTGCAGCCTTTCCATTTTTCTGTTTATTTATGCACTTAGCCACCTCTCCTTGTGTGATCTCTTCACTAGTCTGTCCTTGCTCGAATTTTTCTTCTTCCCCGACGATATTTTTTTTTAAGTTGGGCCCTTAAACGTTTTCTTCTTTTTTTTACTTGACTACGTTGGTCCGTTTTCTTCTTGGAATTTCTTAAGAAAAATTTAGCAAAATTGATTTTAAACGCAGTACCATTGGATTAAAAAGCTAACGCTATAAACCTCAGGACCAAATTGAATAGAAAAAATCTTAATTATTTAATCCACTATTTATATTATCCACTTAAAATAAATTTTTTTAGGATATATTTTCGCACCCCTACACAAGCACCTTGAATATATGATATGATATGTGAGGGGGGATATGATTAAGCGTCTTAAAATCTGTTCTGGGATCGATAAGTTCGATTTTACCAAGTTATTTGAATATAAATCCACCTTCTTTTTTTTAATCCCCTATATAGATTAATTCTTTAAACACCCTTGAACCCCCTTTGTAAGTTCAACGAACAAAGAAATACCTTTAAATACATTCAAAAGTTTATTTGTTATTTATTAATTGTTATTAATTTACAAAAAATTAATTATACATAATCAGGGTTGGCATCATTAAAATCATTTAATCAAATGATTTTAATTCATTATAAACAAAAAAATCATTCATTAAAATCTTCTTTTTTTTAATCAAAATATATAGAAATTATGTGTATATGGCAAGGTTGGCAATTTTCTATTTTACTTTTATTTATATATTTTTTTTAATATTTTTATCTTTTTTACTACATGTATTATACCTTAAAAGCAATATGAGCCTCTGGATACATAATATTTACTTCATGCAATATCGCTACTTACAGAAATTACAGTTGATTTAATCATTGCCAACCATGATACATGACAAAGTACAAGAGTGATTAAGAGTGTGATACTATTATTTATATTATTAATATTATATTAAATTTTTGTTAATTGATTTTCAAGCTTTTTCATATTTTTTTCTTCCCTATTCTTAATTTCATTTTTCCAATTCTCTTCAGTTTTAGCAAGTTTTTTATCAATATTAGAATTTACTTTTTCTTCAGTTTTAGCAAGTATTTCATCATTATTAGAATTGACTTTTTTTTCAAGTTTTTCTTCAATGCTACACTTGAATCCAAAGAACTCTCTTGACAACGAACCGTCGTCCACTTCCATTTTGGGATCAAATTGACAGAAAATCTTATCAGAGGTGTCAAACTGTCCTAAAATATATTTATTATCTTCACCCTTTTCTATCTCTTCTTGTTTTTTATTTTTGTATTCTTTAATTCTTTCCTCTAAACTTTTATTACCATTAATTTCTTTAAATACGTCTTCATACACAATGTTTCTTAATTTTATTTTGTTAAATGTTTGTTGTTCTTCGTGTTCAGCTTCAGACAGTAAAATTGTTAAGGAATCGTAGCTTGTTACTTTTGAACAAGTGACCATGAGAAAAGCCCTTGGGATATACTCCATCAGGACCAGGTGCTGATTCTATGGAAAATTCACCTCTCTCTAGACCCTCTCCTTGATACACAGTTTATTATTGATACAGGCACATTACTTTCACTTTCCTCGGTGAATACTTTCTGGAACTCCTTTTTGAGGACTGAACTTGGTTCCTTTGCATTTAAAGTTAAGGAGTGATGTGGATGTTTAAGTTGAAGTACCATCCTCCTTGTTGATTTTGGCTTTACTTCGGGCATATGCAAAAAATGCTTGGGGGTTTTGTTTCACCTCCTCGGATAGTCTCTTCTCACTCAAAGTTGTACTTATCCTCTCTGACTGCACGGGTTGCATCGTTTCTCTTCTCGCAGTATCGATCATATGTGACCTTAGATCTTCTCTCTCTATAGTTGATCCAGGCTTCCTCCTTTGCCTGAATTTTACTAAATACTCTTTGAGTCATCCACTTAGGCTTAGCTTTTGCTCCAGGTATAGAGGTCGCAGTTGTGTATTCTGCCTTATAGAAACACCTTTTAGAATTCAGCTGGTCTTCATTTGGCCTTCTTTCCACCAGATAGTTGAAAGTTATCACACTGTGGTCACTATTTCCTATCGGGGCATTGTATTGAATGTTCTCTACGTCTAATTCTTCTTTGGTAAAAATCAGATCAAGCAATGAAGGTGTGTCATTTCCTCTTGCTCGAGTGAACTCTCTGACATGTTGATAAAGAAAAGCATTTTGTGTAGCATCACGAAATTTTGCTTGTTCACTTTCCTCACTTCCCTCCACAAAGTGATCGTGCCAGTTTATTTGCTTAAAATTAAAGTCCCCACATAACACTTTATGTACTTGCATATTTCCTATTGCTATAAGTGTCTGCCTGATGCTTCCATTGTACTCATGTGTTGCATTTGGCGGTCTGTAGCTGCATCCCAATAGAATTTTGTTTTGCCCAATTTCTGCAACACAGGTAACCGTTTCTGTGTTATTCCATGCCTCATTTGTGTACTCTGATGATGGAATATCTTTCCTTACGAGTATAGCTACACCACCACCATAGCCAGTATCTCTATCCTTCCTGAATACTGTATACGAATCACAATCAAAGCACTGAGCAGACAAATCATGATGTGTCCTTAGTTTACTTTCAGAAATAAAAATAATATGAGGTCTTACCTTATGAACAATTAAAGCTAGTTCGTCACTTTTACAGGCAGTGTTGATACCGTCCGCATTAGTGTAAATGCATTTAAGGGCATCATGTATTACTGCATGTTCATCATTTTCCCGATCTGACTCTGGTTTATTGGGCCGTCTACTCAATTTGTCAACACTACGCTTGCTTCTTGGTGATTCATGTTTCTCTGTGGGGTGGATTGATGTCCTGGTCCTCCTTGATGCTCTTTTGTTTTCCCCTACTCTGAGCTTATTTGCTTCAGTCTTCGAGTTAATATTACCCACTTTTTTCCTTTGTTTTCTATCCTCTACACTCTCATTAACAATATCATTTGGTATATTTTCTTCTGTCTCTAAGACTTCCTCGTTAGTTAAAAGATTATTTAATTTTAATTCATTTTCTTCAGTTTCATCAATATTATCGTTTTGTATAATATTCTCATTTAATTCTGTTACATTGTTATTTATATTCGTATTTGTAACTTCTGTTTTATTCTTTTTTGTCTTTTTGTTATGACTTACAAAATATGCAACCCTCTTCGATCGACCTATAGATTCTTTTGTTCTTTGTAAAGAAGCATTTTTGTTATCAGCAAACTCCACATTAAACCGTTGACAAATTTTGTATTTTTGTTCATTTGAAAGCTTTTCTTTAGAAGGATAGTTTATTTTCTTTAAATATTCATCAAAATCCTCTCTCTTATCTTCCAAAGCATTTTTTTTACAGAGTTCTAATAACTCTTCATTATCAATATCCTTTTTAGATTTTCCTAAAGATTGTAAAGATTCATTAAAAATAAATTGATTCTGTTTATTAAAGTGTGTGTTTTTAGGATATGTTGATATTCTTTTTTTTATATTTCATTGCGTTAAAAAACTTTTGCTTTAATTTTAATAATTTTGGAAAATCTCTGTGAATCTCTTTCTTATCAAACCCTTTTTCTATTATGAAACTCCAAAATATCGCATAATAGTTTGTATTTTCAAAAAAGTTCCATTACCTCTATTTTTAAAAATCCACAAAACACCAAGTGATTTCCAACTAAGAAAAAAAAAGTATTTACTATTTTCTAGAGATACTCCAATTTTTGAGTTACCGATTTTACAGGAAATGTGATTTCCTCCAACTAAGAAAAAAAAAGTATTTACTATTTTCTAGAGATAATCCAATTTTTTGAGTTTCCGATTTTACAGGAAATGTGATTTCCAACTAAGAAAAAAAAATATTTACTATTTTCTAGAGATAATCCAATTTTTGAAATAAACGTCGACCTCTTACGATATAATTAAAAACTTTAGGGTTAATTTAAGACGAAGATAGCACCGTCATTTCTTTCTCATTAAAAAAGGTTATAGAACAAATGTTATTCAGCTCATCGAATTACATACCTATTTATTTTACAGGATTATGATGATGTAAATTAGTCAAAGGAGAAATAGGACTGGGTGGGTTGATATTTATATGAGAAATAGCATTCATTTTGTCCTTAATATTTTTCTTGTTCTTGACTGAATTTCCTTTTTTCTTGTGATTTCCTTGTTGAGTTGGTCCTTGAAACATATTCGTTTTTTTTGTTGACTATTTTATTAAAACGCGGTACTTTTTGATTCCCTTTGCTGCGGTACGCTAATCACAAGATAAGCACAGTACGTTTATATTGATTCTTGTTAAGTTTATGTGCTATTTATTTATATATGGAATTGGATGGAATTTTGTCTGATGGAATTTTTTTAAATACAGACTGACTGTATTGATAAGCTAATGATCAGGAAAATAAGGAAAGGATGTTAGATATATAGGGAGGTGGTGAGTGGGGCATCGTATTATAATTTTTCATTTGATTTTCTTGATACACCTTGTCTGTCCTTCCTCGAATTTTTCTTTTTCCCTGACGGTATTTTTTTTAAGGTGGGCCTCTAAACGTGTTCTTCTATTTTTCTTGACTGGGTTAGGTCGTTTTTTTCTTGAAATTTCTGTAAAAAATTTAGTAAATTTGATTTCGAACGCAGTACCATTGGAATAAAAATCCAACGCCTTATCCTCACGACCAAATTGGCTATAATTATGTTTTGATAATTTAATCCACTATTTATATTATCCACTTGAAAGAAATTTTTCTATGATATATTTTCACACCCCTACACAAGCACCTTGAATATATATGATATGTAAGGGGGGATATGATTAAGCTTTTTAAAATCTGTTCTGGGATCGATAAGTTCGATTTTACCAAGTTATTTGGAATTTAAATCCACCTTTTTTTTAATCCCTTATATAGATTAATTGTTTAAACACCCTTGAGCCCCCTTTCTAAGTTCAAGCAACAAAAAAATACCTTTAAATACCTCTCCCTTATCTTCCAAAGCATTTTTTTTTACAGGGTTCTAACTGTTCATTATCAATATCCTTTTTAGATTTTCCTAAAGATTGTGAAAATTCATTAAAAATAAATTGATTCTGTTTATTAAAGTGTGTGTTTATAGGACATTTAGGTTTTTATTTTTCATTGCGTTAAAAAACTCTTGCCTTAATTTTAATAATTTAGGAAAATCTTTTTGAATCTCTTTCTTATCAAACCCCTTTTTCTAATATTTTCTTTAAATATTCATCAAAATCCTCTCTCTTATCTTCCAAAGCATTTTTTTACAGAGTTCTAATAACTCTTCATTATCATTATCCTTTTTAGATTTTCCTAAAGATTGTAAAGATTCATTAAAAATAAATTGATTCTGTTTATTAAAGTGTGTGTTTTTAGGATATGTTGATATTCTTTTTTATTTTTCATTGCGTTAAAAAACTTTTGCTTTAATTTTAATAATTTAGGAAAATCTCTGTGAATCTCTTTCTTATCAAACCCTTTTTCTATTATGAAACTCCAAAATATCGCATAATAGTTTGTATTTTCAAAAAAGTTCCATTACCTCTATTTTTAAAAATCCACAAAACACTAAGTGATTTCCAGCTTAGAAAAAAAAAGTATTTACTATTTTCTAGAGATAATCCAATTTTTGAAATAAACGTCAACCTCTTACGATATAATTAAAAACATTAGGGTTAATTTAAGACGAAGATAGCACCGTCATTTCCTTCTCATTAAAAAAGGTTATAGAAGAAATGTTATTTAGCTCATCGAATTACATAGGAATACCTATTTATTTTACAGGTTAGGATGATATAAATTAGTCAAAGGAGAAATAGGACTGGCGGTGGGGTGGGTTGATATTAATATGAGAAATAGCATTCATTTTGTCCTTAATATTTTTCTTGTTCTTGACTGAATTTCCTTTGTTCTTTATATTTCCTTGCTGAGTTGGTCCTTGAAACATCTTCGTTTTCTTTATTGACTATTTTATTAAATCGCGGTACTTTTATTTCCTTTGCGATACGCTAATAGCAAGATAAGCACAGTACGTTATATTGACTTTTTAAGTTTTTTGCTATTTATTTATATATCGAATTGGCTGAAATTTTCCCTCATGGAATTTTTTTCAATACTGACTGACTGTATTGGTAAGCTGATGATCAGGAAAATTTGGAAAGGATGTTAGATATGTAGGTGGGGGAGCATCCTTATTATAATTTTTCATTTGATTTTCCCTATACAGGGCTTCCTTCCTCTAATTTTTCTTCTTCTTGACTGTATTTTTTTTTAAGTTGGTCCCTTAAACGTTTTCTTCCATTTTTCTTGACTGGGTTGGTCCTTAATTTTCGTTTTATTTCTTGAGAGATCTTAATATAAGTTTTATGATTGTTGAGTTTTGAAAGCGGTACCGCCTATCTTTCTGTTCACAAGTTTTTCTGCTATTTATTATATTGTAGGGGTGCGAACATGTATCAGAGAAAAATTCCTTTCCTTCCAAATTGATAATATTAACGCTAAGAGCATTGGCGTTTAAATCTACCGGTACCGAGTTAGTTATGGGGGTGGGGGATTCCTTATTTTCCGTTTAAGTATTTATCTAGAATTTTATCTTTATCGAATCTATTTCCTTTTCTGAATTTCGTTTATCTTTAAGTTGGCCCTTCTAACATTGTCCTCCATTTATCTTGACTTAATATTCTTCTTGGCTGGGTTAGTTCTTGATCTACGATTTCTTTCTTTTCTTGATGTATCTTCATTTTTCTTCCATTTATATTGAGTTGATGATTCCTTCTTGCTTCCTGATGAGTTAGTCCTTAAATTCATTTTCTTCCGTTTTTCTTTCTTGAGGCCATCCATTTTATCTTGAGTCTTCTTGATTCTAGTTGAGTTATTCCTTGAAGCGTTTTCCTTGATTTCCGTTTTCTTCTTGAGATTTCTTAGAAAATAAAGGTTGAGGACTTTGAATTCGAAGGCAATACCATTGGATTTAAACACCAACAATATAGCCTCAGGACTAGGATTTAGTTCGTAATGAGTTTTTTAATTTCATCGACTATTTATATTATCGAGTTGGAAGGAATTTTTCTCTCTGATATATTTTCGCACCCCTACACAAGCACCTTGAATATGTGATATTACATGTGAGGAGAGATATACTTGTTACTTGTTGTGAAGTTTCTCGGCCACGCTCCATTCACTGATGTGATTGCTCATCGTAGCCGCCCTCAAACAATTTAGCACTTGTATTCTTGTCTAACAGTGCTATCTTCCAAGTTGTAACACTCCCTGAACAGGTGTGTTTTCAGGGACTTCTTGAAGGACTTGATGTTGACACTTTCTTTCACGCTAATAGGTAGTTTGTTATAGAGCCTTGGTGCACTCATTTTGAATGCTCTGAAGCCAAATTCATGGTTACACCGTGGCTCATTCAATTGGTTTAGTATGTTGCCATGCCGAAGTGACATATTGGTATCTACATGGAAATCTACCGATAAGTCTCTCATATATTGAGGCTTTCCATGGTTCAAAGCCTGGTATACCATTACACACAGTTTATATATTATTCTTGCTTTAATTGGCAACCAGTGCAGATCAATTAAGGCTGGAGTAATACTTTCACGGATTGGCAAACCCTTTATCAGTCGTGCTGCTCTTCCGAAGCAAGTAGTTTGGTAGCCCATAGTATAGAGAATTACAATAGTCCAGTTTAGTGATCACGTGATTATGAATTAACATCTTTGTTGTTTTTGAATCAAGATACTTTCTAACAAAAGCAACGTTTCTCAGATGATAGGCACATATTCTCACGGTCTGATTTATCTGGCTTTTGAATGACAGTTCACTATCAACCAGGACTCCCAGATCCTTCACTTCAGTATTTACAACCATGTCATTTCCGTTAATACTGAGCCTTTGAATGTCCAGTCTACCAAGGTCTGTTCTTCTGCCAACCAATAAACACTCAGTTTTCTGCTCATTTAATTTCAATTGTTTATGCTCCATCCATTTTCCAACATCCCTTAACAGACTGCTAATTTTCTCCTCAGCATGCACTACATCATTCAGTGTCAGATAGAATTGAGTGTCATCAGCAAACAACTTAAAACTTACTCCGTGATCAGTTAAAATTTTTGAAAGTTCAATGGTATATATACAAAAAAGTATCGGGCCTAATAAACTTCCCTGAGGGACATCCCTCTCAAGAGGCTTAACTCCAGAGAATTCACTATGAATCTGCACACGATAAGTTCTGTTTGTAAGATAACTTTGCAGATAGGACAATGCATTACCTTCAATACCAATGGTTTTACAGTCATTTAATAGCAGCTCATGTACAACAGTGTCGAATGCAGCACTCGGGTCAAGCAGAATTAGAATACCACACTTCCCATTGTCCATTCGCACGAGTAAATCATTTATCACAGAGCACAGTGTTGTTTCCGTGGAGTAAAGTCTTCGGTATGCTGACTGGCTGTCCGGAAGAGCATGTGTTACACTCAAGTGATCCCATATTTGATCAAGGATCACACTTTCAATCACTTTTGACAGAAACGTTAAGTTTGAGACAGGCCTGAAAGAGCTCAAGCATTGCGAGTCTAGGCTTCCCTTGATTATAGGCTTTACAATCGCTTTCTTTTCTGACTGTGGAAATACATGATCATTTATGCTGCAGTTCACAATGTCAACAAAGATATCTAAAATTTTGTCAAAGTTATTACTATGCACTATTTCACGCACTGGCAGAGGATCATTTTCACAGTGAGTTTGTTTAATCCTCGTAACAATGGATTTTAGAGTGTTCAAGCTTATCACAGTCTAGTCAGTTAATCTGGAATCAGGAGTTTCTGCTCTAACACTGTCATATATCACTATTTCACTAAAATTATTTACAATAGTATTTATTTTATTACAGAAGAAATCAGAAAAATTATTCGCCATCTACCGTGCGCCCCGAATCTGAAGTGTTACCTAAGTAGTGACCTGAGTAAATTTGCTGATGATACTAAGCTAGGTAGGGCCATTAGGGCTGATTCTGATGCTGTTGTAATGCAGGAGGAATTGACCATTCTGTCCAATTGGGCCGAGAAATGGCAAAGGAAGTTTAACATAGACAAATGTAGTGTACTTAGTATAGGTAGAAATAATCCATTGAATAGTTATAAATTAAATGGGAGAATTTTAGGGAGGACCGATTGTGAGAGGGACTTGGGTATTTTGGTAAGTTCAGACCTTCATCCTAGAAAGCAATGCCTAAATGCTAAGAATAAAGCTAATAGGATATTGGGATTCATTAGGAGGAGTGTAAGCAATAAGAGTGCTGAAGTCATTCTAAAACTGTATCTGGCGCTAGTTAGGCCTCATCTAGACTATGCAGTACAATTTTGGTCACCATATTATAGGAAGGATATTGATTTGCTTGAGTCTGTGCAGAGAAGGATGACAAAGATGATTGGTGGGCTAAGGAACTTACCTTATGGTGAAAGGCTCAGAAAACTAAATCTACATACATTGGAAAGGAGAAGAGTCAGAGGGGAATTGATTGAAGTCTTCAAATGGGTAAAAGGATATAATAAAGGGGATCTGGGTAAGGTTCTTATACTTAGTGAACATGACAGGACACGTAGCAATGGGTTTAAGCTTGATAAGTATAGGTTTATGAAGGAGATTGGGAGGAATTGGTTTACAAATCGTGTGGTAGATGAATGGAATAGGCTCACTAGACATGTGATAGAAGCCTCCTCTCTGGGTAGTTTTAAGAATAGATTAGATAAATATATGGATGAAGCTGCTAGATGGGACTGACTTTTTTTTTTATGTACATATGTATATATTTTTCTAAGGAGTGGGGAGATTATATTTTGCGGTTACATGAATGGACATAATCCTCTGGATGCATTTTATGTATATTGTAGATTAGATCTGACAAACTTCTTAAAGGGTGACAATGTTGATGACTTTTCTCTGGTAAGAAATCTTTTGTGTGTTGAATGGAACCGGAGCTGCCAAGTGTAGGCCATGAATGGACTTTTGCAGTCTCCTTCTTTTCTTATGTTCTAATCAGAAAGTTCTATCTGGTTCATGACTGTTGGCTGAAACTGTACTAACGTATTGTTAACAAATTAAATAATGTGTAACAAATAAAATAAATAAAATATTAAATATGGATACCGGAAGAGGTGCAAGGAAAAAGAGATGTAAGAGATGTGATTATGAGAGGAGGCTGAGTGCAGGTGAGCTGTGTGGATGCTGTGAGTACGCGAGTAGGACGCCACCCCCAAGGCGGAAAACGAGAGAAGAGAAGACGGCGACAGAGGAAAAAAGGGGAGCAGAAGCAGCGAAGAGGGAGGGGAGTGGTGATCAATTAATAGAACAACAGCAAAAGCACAATAGTGATGTGTGTAAAGGGTGCAGGGGAAAAGTGAAAAATGGGGAAGCAGGTATTTTATGTGAGGACTGCGAGTGTTGGCACCATGCCGGGTGTGAAAAGGTTTCGAGCAAAGAGATGAATGTACTTTGCAAAATAAACACCTCACTGAGCTGGTTCTGCAGAAGCTGTAGGGGGTAACGTGAAAGTTATGAGAAAAGAAAATTGGGAAATAAAGCAACAAATAAAAAGATTAGAAGAGGAGAGGGAAGTCTGGAAAGAGAGACTGATATCTTTATAAGATAAAATGGAAAAATTAAAAGAAGAGATTACAGAGAGAAGGGAGGTACAAACCAATGGAGCTGGTAGTATAAATATAAGAGAATTAAAAGGAGAACTGGTAAAATATGTGATAGAAGAACTTAGGGAAGAGGAGGATAAGAAAGCCAGGAAAAGTAATCTGGTGATATATGAGATGAAGGAATCTGAGAAGGAGAGAGGACAGGATAGAGAGGAAGAGGATAAGGAGGCCACAAATACATTCAAAGAGGAGGTAGGTATAGGGAAGAACGTGAAAATAAAGTAGGCAATAAGGTTAGGAAAGAGAAGAGAGGAAGAAAATGAGCAGGATAGGCCTAGACCGCTGCTAGTTAAGCTAGAAGAGACGGAGGAGAAATTCTGGATATTGAAAAATACTAAAAAACTGAGCAGGTCAGGTAAGTTGGAAGTAAGGAATATATGGATAGCACCAGATCTAACAAAGAAGGAGAGAGAACAGGATAGAGAGTTAAGAGAGCAACTGAGGTTAAAAAAAGAAGAGGGAGAAAGAGGATGGTTTATAAGAGAGGAAGACTAATGAGGGGAGAAAATTTTTAAAATCTCCAATGGGAAGAGGAAGTATAGGGATAAAAAGTAAAGAGTCAGAGAGTGTCAAGATATGGTTGCTGAATGTACAAACATTAACAAAGCAGAAGTTGGCAGAATTGAATAGTGAATTGGAAGAGAATATAATAATGTGCCTAACAGAGGCAAACCAAAGAGGAGAAAATGTACAATACGATGAGGGAATAGAAAGAGTTACAAGTTATAAAGAGGAGGACTGGCTATTATAAGTAAAAAGACTGGTAATATTGCATACTGCAAACAAGCAACAACAGATAGGAATATATTAGACGTAGTAATAAAGGTGAGAGAGGAAGAGGTGAGACTGATCTTAGTATACATGCTCACAAGAAATATTGAGCGAAATAAAAGGATACAAAAGGAATTATTAAGAATTATAGGCAAGGAGACAAGACCATTGATAATGTTAGGGGATTTTAATGCACACTTGGGATTCTTGGGGGCGCAAGAGATTAACAAGAATGGGGAAATAGTAATGACATTACTGGAGAAGGGAGACCTGATCCTAGTTAATGCCACAGAAGCATGCGATGGGACCTACACATGGACAAGAAGAAATAGAAGAAGTGTGATTGACTTTGTAATGACAAACAAAGAAGGTTTTAACATGATAGAGAAAATGAAAATAGACGAGGAAGGAGAAATTATAGATTTCTCAGACCACAATTTGATTATATGTGAGACCAATATAAAGACCGAGAGAGAAAAGGAAAGATAGATACAAAGGAAAGGCTGTATTATACCAAGGAGGCAAACAAAGTACAAAGATATGTGGAAGAAGTGGAGGATGTATAAGAGTAAACAGAGTAGAAAATATAGAGACTTTTGACTTAATTGTAGAGGATTGTGCTAAAAAAGAACTACAAAGGAAGATAAAGATAAAAACAGCAGAGGGAGGAGGCAAGGTCAAAGAACCACCATGGTTCACTAGAGAAATAGAGACGGAGATAAAAAGGAGAAGGCAACTGAACAAGAAATATAGGAGGACAGAGAAAGGGGAAAATAAGGAAAGAGCATTCCAAGAGTATACAAAGCAGAAGAATAAGGTTAAAAAGATGGTTAAAGAAAGGATATCCAATCATGAGAAAAATTTGACAAAGCAGATTAAAGAGGAAAAAAATAGCAGAAAGACCTGGGAATACATAAACCAACTAAGGGGTCAGGAGAGAAAAGAAAAAAATATAGAAATATACAGAAAAAGAGAAACAGAAGAGAAAGCAAAACCTGTGAAGCTAAGCAGGGAGGCAGGAATAGAAAGGATAAAGGGCTTTTGGGGAAGAATATACAAGAATCAAGAGAACAAAATAGGAACCGTATGGACAGAAGTAAGAAAGAGAGAGTATGAACAGGAAATGAAAAATCAAAATGTTAAGAAAGATATGAGAGGAGAGTATAGATTCCCATGGTACTTAAGAGAGCACATGAATGCAGGGATGATGGTAAATGAGGAAATAATCTATAATTATAGAATACAGGAGCACATGGAAATGGCAATGAATATAAAGAGGTATATAAGACCGATGAAAGAGTACAGAATAACAGGCGAGGAAGTACAAAAGGCATTGAATAGGATGAGAAGGAATAAAGCGGGGGGACCAGATAGACTGAGATCCAACCTGTATAAAAACTTGGAGAAGAGCAAAGTAGTGATAACAAAATTAATGGAGATATACAATGACATACTGGAGAAGAGGATAGATGTGGAGAAATGGAAGGTGACGAGAACAAAAATGATACCTAAAGCGAATAAGCCAACGGAGGAAGAGTTGAGGCCTATTGCACTTGGAAATTGTTCAGGCAAAATATTTATGAATATTTTAAAGGAGAAGATTGAAGAGCACATCATGATAAATGAGGAGAGGAAGGAGGTCCAGGCAGGATTTACCAGAGGGGGCAGAGTAGAGGACAACTTAGTAATTCTGCAATATTGTATAGAGGAAACATACAAGAAAAAGGAAAGCCTGATAGGAACATCAATAGATTTTAGTAAAGCATATGACTCAATAAAAAGGGAAAAGGTAATAGAAGCATTAATGAAATATAAAGTAAATTAAAGGATAATAGATATCATAAGCAAAGTATACACTGGAGACAAAACAATTATGGAAATAAGTGATGAAGATAGGATCGAATTTGAAGTCTCAAGTGGCATAAAACAGGGATGCACGGCCTCTACTGTACTATTTAAACTAATAACATATTTAATATTAGAAGAAGTGGAAGAATGTAATGTAGGTTTTGAAAATGAGAAGTTCAAGTTGAGAATGCTTTATTTTGCAGATGATGGATTAATTTTGAGCAGGAACATAGAGGAGGCAAAACAGAACATCAAAAGTTTATAAGAATAAGTGGAAAATATGGGCTAAAGATAAACAAGCAAAAGCAAAAATATTCTATTTAACATAAAAGAAAATGAACAACCAGAAGAAATTGGAGGGGTCGGGGTAGTGACAGAAATAAAATACCTGGGAGTGGTAATTAATAAAGGAAGAAGCTTTTTCAGGAGACAAAGGGAAGTAATGAAAGAAAAGGCAATTAGGATGGCAAATAATGCATACTCAGTAATAAAAAAGAGCTGTAATAAATTGATGGTAGGGAAGACCTTGTGGAAGGCAGTGGCATTGCCAGGAATATTATATGGAGGAAAGGTGGTTGGATTTAGTAAACAAGAAATAGAAGAGCTCCAGAAACTTGGGAACAGAGCATACAGAGTGATTTTAGGGGCAGGGCAGGGAGATGTGGTTGAGGTTTTAAGAGGAGAGATAGGGGCAACATCAATGGTAGCAAGGGTGATGAAGGGAAAGCTTAAATATTACAGAAGCATAGTAACAGAGAAAGGAAAAGTTAGAAATGAACTGATGAGAAGAATATTTGAGGACATGAGAGAAAAAGGATATTTTAGTTTTATGAATGAAGTGGAAAAATATAAAAAGGAATTAAAACTGAGGGAATCACAGATAGTAAAAATGAGCGAAGATGAGATGAAGAGGGAAGTGAATAAGTGGGATACAGAAGAGTGGAGAAGAGCATTGCAAAAGAAAAACAGTGTAAGGATATATCGTATGAATAAGAAGGATATTGTAGAAGAGAGATGGTACGAAAATACATACGGAGCAATCCTTATATATAAGGCAAGGACTAACACATTGAAATTAAATGATAGAAGAAGATTTAGTGGTGGGGAAGTAGGGTGTGAAGTGTGGGGATGGGACATGGAAAATCTGCAGCACTTCATTGTGAATTGTGAAGGTTATGAACTGGAGAGGCAGGGGGTAAGAGTATTGCAGAGACCACATGAGGAGGATGAAGAGCGAATGTTGGGGAAATTTTTATTTGAAAGAGATGAAGTGAAAATGGAGAGAAACAAAGAAATTTTGGAAAAAATGATAAAGAAAAGGAAAATACTTAAAGCTAGAAGATAAGAAAAGCCAAAAGGGGGAAAACTCTAAATATACCCGAGGTGTCAATGATCTTTTGGGGTAATGATGAAGAGAAATTAAAGGGTATCTTGATCACAAAGGAGATAGTGACAAAGGAAATTGATAAAATCAAAGTAGTAAAGCACCCAGTTCTGATGAGGTCTTTCCTAGAATTTTGAAAGAATGTAAGGATGTGTTAAGTGAGCCCCTAGTATGCATCTTTAGAAAATCATTGGAAAGTGGCATGGAAGAAAGCCAATGTGATACCTATATTTAAGAAAGGGGATAAAACAAATATGTCTAATTACAGACCAGTAAGTTTGACATCAGTGGTAGGGAAAATGATGGAATCTATTATAGCAAGGAATATTAGAGATCACTTGGATAAGCATAAGTTGATAAAAGAAAAACAGCATGGCTTTAGTAAGGGTAAATCCTGTCTGACTAATTTGCTGTATAAGGTGTATGAAGCAGCAGATAATGATGAAAACTATGATATTTTATACTTGGACTTTAGTAAGGCTTTTGATCGAGTGCCACACTTACGGCTTCTGAGCAAAGTTAAAGCACACAGGATCGATGGCAGTATATTTAGGTGGATTCAGTTATGGCTTGGTGACAGACAGCAAAGCGTTAGTATAGATGGAGATAAATCTGAGTGGGGGTGTGTTAGCAGTGGAGTTCCGCAAGGATCTGTTTTGGGTCCCTTGCTATTCTTAATTTATATTAATTATCTTGACATAGGTATAAGTAGTGACCTGAGTAAATTTGCTGATGATACTAAGCTAGGTAGGGCCATTAGGGCTGATTCTGATGCTGTTGTAATGCAGGAGGAATTGACCATTCTGTCCAATTGGGCCGAGAAATGGCAAATGAAGTTTAACATAGACAAATGTAGTGTACTTAGTATAGATAGAAATAATCCATTGAATAGTTATAAATTAAATGGCAGAATTTTAGGGAGGACCGATTGTGAGAGGGACTTGGGTATTTTGGTAAGTTCAGACCTTCGTCCTAGAAAGCAATGCCTAAATGCTAAGAATAAAGCTAATAAGATATTGGGATTCATTAGGAGGAGTGTAAGCATTAAGAGTGCTGAAGTCATTCTAAAACTGTATCTGGCGCTAGTTAGGCCTCATCTAGACTATGCAGTACAATTTTGGTCACCATATTATAGGAAGGATATTGATTTGCTTGAGTCTGTGCAGAGAAGGATGACAAAGATGATTGGTGGGCTAATGAACTTACCTTATGGTGAAAGGCTCAGAAAACTAAATCTACATACATTGGAAAGGAGAAGAGTCAGAGGGGAATTGATTGAATTCTTCAAATGGGTAAAAGGGCTGGAACAGGAGCTGCCAAGTGTAGGCCATGAATGGTCTTTTGCAGTCTCCTTCTTTTCTTATGTTCTTATGTTAATCACCGAACAGCATTCAAGTCAAGTCAAGGTCACCTTGGATAGGCCTTTGTGGCTTGGCATCTGTGAAATTATGTTATGTTAGATACAGTTATTCTTGGTGACTTTAATTTAAATTCTGTAGACTGGGAAAATATGATAGGAAGGGGTAGAGCAAGGGGAAGTTTATAAAATACTTTGAGGATAATCTTTTGACTCAATTTAAGGTAACATATGACCTTTGATAGGCCCTTGTGGCTTTTGTCATCCGTGAAATTGTTATGTTAACATAATTTCACGCTGGCAAAAGCTACGAGGGCCTATCAAAGGTCATCTGTATCTGTCAAAACCACCCACAAAATGCATCCATAGGATTGTGTCAGATCATGCATCTACAATATACAATTCAAACCATGCTTACCTAGTTCAATCGTACGGGAGGCAAGAACAAGTTTTTTCCTACCCCCACCTCACTTAAGTACTTGAGTTGGATGTATGCTTTATAATTGCCCCGTAAGGGGCGCGGCGATTTGCCATCCTGGATGCCGTGCTGACGGGATCCAGCACTCCGTCCGGCCCCAGCTTAGCCTCTCTTCCTTTCTTCAGATAGCCTGTATTTCTTCCCTACCTCGTTGCTTTTCACACAACCTCTCCCACAACTTTCTCTGGTTAGCCTCTAATTTCACAGGGTAGATGCTGACCTTCTTCTCAAGCCAACCGTTCCGGATCGTGGCTGAGGGAAAGGGGACAACATCTCCTAACCCCTGAGCTCCAGTTTGGGATGGGAGTTTATTAACAACCTGCTTCATCCCCACCCATACCTTCCTCACATCCCTTTTTCCTCTCCTCTTCACAATCTATCTTTTTACAACGTGTTCAAGGTGGAGCCGCCATGCTGATGGACTGCCAGGCCTGTAAGCACCTCTTGCAGTGCAGGCAACTGTGAGAGGTGATGAGCTATTGCGTCCCACAGAAAATTTAGGGTCACCATGCCCAATGATGTACAACCTAAAAAAAAACCCCAACCCTCAACTTCCCCTTGCTCATCAAGGGAGCCGCCCTCAGGCAGCTCCACCGAAAAAATGGAGGTCCCCCCTCCCCCTGTGCTTGCGCAGGGGACCCTCCATATTTCTTTAACCGGAGAGGAGGCTTACTCCCCTCCTACGCCTACGGGTGAAGGGGACTCCCCCTCACCCCCTTCTCTGGAGGTGCTTTTGGGCAACTCCCTATTTCCAGCGGCAGTCTCTCCTTTTCTTTGTAAGGGGACTGCCAAGAAAGCCAGCAGGCAGCCCATTGCCGACCACCCCTCGTGTAAGCGGCTCGGTAGGGCAAACCCCCTTAGGGGGGAGAGGGAAGCCAGGCCCCTTCGGTCGCTTCCCTCAAAAGACCTGCTGGCAAGAATATTAAACCTTGCCGGGATCAAGGCCTGTGCATCCCCACACAAGACTGTCGACACTGCCAAGGGGACCTGCGATGTCCTGGGAGGGGATGGCCAACTGGAGGCCCCTCCTGTGATAGACATGGTCCTTGAGGAAATTACAGCCTCAGTGTGTAGGGCCTTCCATAGGGGGGAATCTGGGCTCGGCGCCAAACACAGAACCCGAATCCGCCCCTATGCAAGGTCCTCCTCAAACGGCTATGGTTTTTGAGGCATTTCAAGGAGGGGAGGGATCTCCTCGACATGGTGCCCCTGCAACCACCAGGAGCTTCTCCATTTCGGAGAAGGACCTGGCTGAGGCCCGTCCATCTGTCCTAGGGGCTTCTGCCGGCGGAGGTGAGAAGTGGGTTGATTCCCTGCCCTCCTCTCCTAAAAAGAAGAAAAAGACAAGAAAGACTCGGGGCTCCTCTCCATCCGCGGGGGCTACAGGGACAGATGGGTGTGCTGTCACTTGGGCAAGCAACCAAGCCAAGATTGGCACATCCGGCCCCTCTGCCCCCTCGGGTGCGGAGCCCCTGACTATGACAAAGATGAAAAGTGCACAGGGCGGAGCCTTGATGACATCGGGGCCCCTAATTCACAAGTTACCTGGCATTTTCGAGCCCGCTGGCTTCAAACGCTTCCTCGTTATTCGCTCCACTGATGGCACCATGTTGGCCAAGGGCAACATGATCCATCAGAGGAGAGAATTAACTAGTGCAATTGGTAGAGAGCCGAAGGTGACCCGTTTCTCGGACGGGAGCCTTCTGGTGAATGCGGCAAATCCTGCCAAGATAAGTGCTCTTCAGACACTTCAGGACACCCCAGTGACTACTCCATTGAGGACATCACCTTAGAGCTGGCCGACCATGGGGCGGTCAAGGTCGAACATGTGATGAGAAAACAGGGAGGGGCCTTGAGACGCACCCCTACACTCTTCGTCACATTCGACTGTGACAAGCTCCCTGAGTTGGTGCGTGCCGGTTGGTACCTCTACCGCGTGAAGGCATTCGTGCCACTGCCGGGGCGGTGCTATTACTGTCACCATTTCGGCCATACAAATCGTTTTTGTAGACGTGCAAAGTCTGGGTCACCCGAAGTCTGTGTAAATTGCTCCAAGGCTGCACATGATAAGTCTAAATGATGTATGACTAAGTGTGTCAATTGCGGAGAGCTGCACCCTGCTTCTTCGAAGCATTGTGGTGCTTATCTCCTTGAGAAAGAAATCCTGGCCGTTCAGGTCCAGGATCGACTCTCATTCTGCGAGGATAAGGACTTGGTCCTGGCGCACCCAGCTCTGCCTGCGACGTCATATGCCTCAATAGTTAGAAAGGCACCCTCTGCTCTTGGCCCATCCAGGCCAACGAGCATGGTTGTTTCTGCACCCATTCAGAGCTCTTCTGTGGGCTTTACTCAACCCGGGCACTTCCCTGGTAAAGCTGGCGGCAAAAAGGGTTCACACCCAGCCTCGGCTAAAAGCATGGCTCCTCCTTCTTTCCCCAGTGTGACCGTTCCCCGTAAGGCGAAACTGCTACGCGCCTCCACCGATTAATTAGACTCACAGGAGGCAAAACCCCTGAAGTTGGTCACTAGGCCATCTTACGGGGTTCCTAAAGCTGTCCCGTGAAAGGTGGAGCGAGTGGCTCGGAGACGGTGGTTCCTCGAAAAGAGGGCCCCCTGCCTCCGAAGCCGCAATGCCCGCCTATGGTTTTGAGGCAGAGTGAGGAAAAGACTTGCATGGCGAGCTCAACCTCCCCCGTGAGGGTCTTCTGTTCGAGGAGGGCCCCTGCATCTCCTCCGAGCTAGGCCTGGACGGCATATTCAATGGAATTGCCGTGGACTCCAGGCCAACTGGGAGGAGCTGCGGAGGCTCATCTCGTCCTGTTCCCCGTTAGCTATTTTTTTTGCAGGAGACCATGCTAGGCGCATGCCCCCTGCCCTCCCTCCCAGGGTATAAAGGTCTTGCGACCTTACCACCATGGGATGGCTGGGCTGGGTAATGCGCGGTTTACACCCGGCATGATGTCTCCATTCTTCCTTTCTCTTTAGATACCTCCTTTCAGGCAGTGGCTGTGCAGCTGCACCTGGATAGGAGGTATACTATCGTTTCTGCGTACATTCCACCATCACCTGACTTTGACGCGGGGAACTTCAGCCGCGTCATGGCACGGTTGCTGAGGCCCTTTCTATTGCTTGGAGATCTGAACGGCAAGCATCCTCTCTGGGGAGATTACTCAATAAATCCCAGGGGATAGGTCCTTGCCGATCTGATAGAAGAGCTTGAGATGGGTGTCCTAAACGTGGATGAGTTTATGCATCACTGTCTGAGAACGGCTTCATTTTCATGCCTTGACCTATCTTTGTGCTCTTTGGATGCACAGCGTGATTTTGATTGGGGGTGTTCGATGACCTCCATGGTAGTGATAATTTTCCTATTCAAATATCATTTTCAGGGCAACTGCCGCCTGAGAGCCCATCTTGGTGGTGCTTGGCGCAGTGGCCTGCATTTCAGGAAATGACTGAATTCTCTATCTCAGTCGAGGAGTTTTGGTCGGTAGATGAGGCCATTGAGTTCTTCTCCAGCAACCTCATCGCCGTGGGCCTGGCTACTATTCCTAGGATGTCTGGCTGTTTTGCACGCCGACCACTCCCATGGTGGTCAGCCGAGTGTGAGACAGCCCTCAAACAGAAGCGTTATGCCTACATGCGCAATATGCGCCGCCCAAAAGATTTCACTGTCGCTGAATTTCATTGGGCTAGGTTCCGGTATATTTCGAAGCACGCCCGCTGCTCTTCTTGGCGGGCATACGTGTCTTCACTTAATGGGAATACCCCTTTAACTGAGGTGTGGAAGTGAGTCAAAAGAATTTGGGGCAAGTTCTCGCAGGAACCCCCTCCCATTCTCCAGGAGAATGGGACCGCAATCTCGGACCCCACATTCGTGGTGGAATCCTTAGCGACCGCTTTTTCTGCATTCTCTAGCCGGGATGCTGCTCTGCCAGAATTCAATGCACGTTGTCATGTTGTGGAAGGCCGCCGGCTGGACTTTACCTCCAGAAGCGGAGAACCCTTCAACAACAAGTTTACTGCTCTGCTCCGACTGGAAAATGCCTTTTCGAGGCTTTCCTTCATAGACAGCACTACGCCACGGTGTTTTTTGATCTGGAGAAGGCCTATGATACCGCATGGCGATACGGTATCATGGAGACTCTCCACACGATGGGGAGGAGGGGACGCCTCCGTCTTTATATCTGAATTTTTGCGAGATCGTCGATTCCGCGTATGGGTGGGGGGAGCTCTCTCCAGCCCAAAGGAGCAGGAAGAGGGTGTCCCGCAGGAAATGTGTCCTCAGTGTCGCACTCTTTGCCCTGAGCATCAACGGCATCACCACTGTGCTGCCAGAAGATGTTATCGCTACGCTTTATGTGGACAACCTTTCGATCTCTTTTGGCGCGGCCCAGATGCCAACTCTGGAGCGTCGACTCCAACGGGCATTGAACTGCGTCTCTCGCTATGCCGAAGCGCACAGGTTTCTGTTTTCTTTGCCCAAGACTAAGGTGGTGCACTTCTGCTGCCATCCACGGCTCCACCCCAACCCAGATTTGTTTTTTAATGCCTTGCGCCTGGATGTGGATGAGTGGCACCGTTTCCTTGGCCTTGTATTCGACCGACGCCTCACTGGGAGGCTCATATTCGCAGCCTTAGGGTCTCTTGTACCCGCGCCATGGATATTCTCCGTTCCATGATGTTCAGCGCTTGGGGCGCCGATAGGGCTACTGCCCTACTTTTTTATCGATCCTTTGTTCATTCGAAGCTCGACTACGGATGCGAGTTTTATGCATCCGCATCCGAACGTTTATGTCGGAAGGTGGATTCGATCCACCACACCGGCCTCCGCCTTGCGACCGGTGCCTTCCGCACTTCCCCCATTTAGAGCCTGTTGGTCGATGCTAGGGAGATGCCACTCGCTCTGCGCTGCATGCAGTGCATCACTCGCCTGTACACGCGAGCACGGCGGTGCCTTCCTCAGTCGCCAACAGCTTTCACTGCATCCGCAGCTGATCTCGACGGTGCCTATGCCGGCGAGAGATGCCAGTCATACCCTAAGACCTATGGTTTTAAGGCCAGGAAACTCCTTCTAGAGCTAGATATAGCTCTCGGGCCGGTGGCGCCATTGGTTCTGCCCAGGACGCCACCCTGAAGGGTACCACATTTGGCTATTTGTCGCCACGCCTCTCCTACCAAAGCTTGTACCGTGCCGGGAGTATTGCGTTCGACCTTTTTGGAGCACACCTCGTGTCACGCTGGAACCGTGCCAGTGTATACGGATGGCTCCAAGTCCCAAGAGGGGCTCGGCTTCCACGCCGTATCCCCTCTGTTTGAAGTCAACGGGGCTCTGCCAGGCGCTGCGTCTGTCTGCACAGTACGGGAGATTACCCGACGTGCCCAGTTCTGAGACCGGATTGTGATCTATAGCAACTCACAAAGCGCCCTGAGTGCTCTTGGGGCATTGGAATCTCCGCATCCCCTGGTTCGCGATATCCGTGATGCCGCGGTTTCGGCGAGCCGGGCAGATGTCCAGATTATCTTCTGCTGGGTTCCTGGACATGTAGGAATTGCGGGGAATGAGCGCGCCAAAGAGTCCACGAGGACTCTGCGACAGGACCAGCGTTTCGCTCTTCCTCACACAGACTACATGGCAGAAATACGGGCAGCTCTTCGGACTGCTTTCCAAAGAAGATGGGAGACGGTCGAAGGGAACTTAAAGTTGCGTGCCATTGTGCCGCGACTGTTCCCATGGACCTATCCCCCAATGCCGCGGCGGCTTCAGGTTGCTTTCTGTCGTTTTTGAATCGGACACACTCGTGTGACGCATTGCTATTTGATGGAGCGCTCGCCTGCGCCCTATTGCGACGACTGTGTCGTCCCCCAGACTGTTCGGCACATTCTTGTTGAATGTCCCAGTCTGGGTGATCTTCGCACACGATACCTGTCCCGGTACTGGGATGAGTATCGCGCTTGAAGATCACCGGACCAGGGATGGGCGTGGTCGCTACCGCCTGTCCCTTGTACTCGGGACGGATTCGTGCACATTGACTTGTGGACTTCTTGACTTTTGAGGGTAGGCCGGGCTTCTCCCCTTTATTTAATGTTCTTTTTTGTTTTTTGTTTGTTATTGTTTTGTTTGTAGGTTGCACTCTCCTGCACCGGGGTGAGGGGGACCTCCCCCTGCTGCCGGAGATTGCTTCCTGAGTGTTAAGGTTTTCCAATTTATATCATTGTTATGTTTTCATATTTTCATTTAAAAGTAGCCTAGTTCTAGGCTGTCATGTTTTTCGGCAACTTATGCCCAAGTGGTTAGTTGCCAGATGGGCTCTATAAAATTAAAAAAAATAATGCTTTATTATTAAATTTTTATTTTATCTGTATATAACATATATGCATATTTAGACGTACAAACATAAAAACATTTTCTCTTCACAAATAACTAGAATATATAAGAAAAATACTGGTTCTCAATTAATCTCTTGTCAGCCATTCAATTTGGTCTAATCACAACCTCCCCAGGAAGTGAATTCGGTAATACTTCAGATTTGGGGCGCACGGTAGGTGGTGCTGTTAGTAGGCTACAATTTTGAGCTACAACATATCTTATGAGGTCAGACGGTAGCTTCAGATGTGACCAATCATGGCGTTATATTTTTTTGTTGTTTTGGGGATTTGTAACTTTTAGTCTGTATTATTTACTAAATATCTGCCCCTCTGCTCGTTTATAGTTTTTTTTAAGGTAAGGTTTTGGTAAACATGTAGACGAGCGGCCCGGCCGGAAACCGATATTTTATGTAAAATTATCGTTCACCCGTGTCTGAATATTCATGCGCATTATAGTTCCTTTAAATGATCTAGCTAATTACATTTAAATGTATAAAAGAAGGTAATAAAAATAGTAAAATGGGGAAAAATAAATTCACAAATAAAAATGACTCCAAAGGAGGATAATAAAAAGCTATTAAGTGGGCAAAAAAAAAAAAATTCAAATCAATCATTTCTGACGTCATACCCCACCCCCAACCCCTATTATAATTCGCAAAACGATTAAAGGTGCTGACATGATGTAGTTAAAGCATTCACCTCTAAACATTTTGGAACACAGACGAAATAGTACATCTTATTGGCTGGGCCGCTCATCTACATATTTACCAAGGTTTCTTTATGTCTTTTATAGTTTGTTTTTTGTTTTTGTTTCTTTTGTTTCTCAGTGAATGATAACAGCTTCTTACTGGCAACATCGTAGCTATAAATAAAACCCACTTAGCACTGCTTTCTCTTTGGTTATGGCTTTTTCGTGCTCTAGTTGTGCTTCTTCGTTATTTGAATTCAGGTTTATTTTGCATGGCTGTGAAAAACTTTTAGATTATTTAGAGGCGCATAAACTAATCAAGAAACCTATAAAAGTAAGTATTGTTTGTTATTAGGTTAGGTTTTTCTGCCAGTAAAAAGCTGTTTGGGGGGAAACCCCCCAGTAAATTCAAGGGGACTCCTCATGGTGGAAATATCACTACAGGGAGACTACTCTAGGATGATCCTGAGTTTCTATAAATTGGGGGTGTCTGGGGGGGCACAGCCCCCCAGTATATACTCATATAGAAAAAATATAACGCTGTAATTGTTCCCATCTGGCGCTACCATCTGACGTCATAAAACATGTAGCCCAAAATTGTAGCCTATAAACAGCGCCACCTACCGTGAATTCCACCAATTTACTGTCCTTACACTGAAATTATTTGTCCTCACTGTAGTTCTCCATTGTCCTCTCTTCATTAATTTACAGTTATTGGATCTTGTGTGCAACTCACTCAGTTGAAAAAATAGTTCAAAATTAACATTTTCATAGCCTTTCAGTATTTTAAATGTCTCAATTAAGTCACTTCGTACTCTCCTCTTCTCTAACAAATCAATTTCCATTTTATTGCATCGTACTCTATATTCAATTCATCTTAAATCATGTACTAGTTTCATCATCCTTCTCTGAACTTTTTCAATTTCTTCAATGTCTTTAATATAATATGGTGACCAACATTGTACAGCGTTCTCCAGATGCTGCCTTAACAAGGAAGAATATATTCAAAAGTTCTCCTTATCAAGCCCAAATCCTATTAGCTTTGCTGACAACTGTCCCAATATGCTGAGCTGGTTTCAGGTTTTTTGTCGTGATTATTCCAAGATCTCTCTCCTTTTCTGTGGATTCTAATTGAACATTATTAAGGCTGTATTTAATCTTTGGATTTCTATGACCTACATGCAGTATTTTACACTTGTTCACATTAAAATCCAATAACCATTTTTCACTCTATTCCCTCAGTTTCAATAAGTGCCGTTTCATTGCTTCTATATCCTCATCAGTGTTGATCTTCCTAAAAATTTTCAAATCATCTGCAAACAGTAGAGATGGACATTCCAAGTTTTCACTGATGTCATTTATAAAGATTAAAAATAGTATTGGTCCAATTACTGAGCCTTGGGGGGGGGACTCCTGAGGTAACCTGTAACTTCTCCGATGTTTGGCCACATATTTCAATCCACTTCTACCTGTTGTAAAATTTTCAATCCACTTAAGAACTCTCCCAGTAATTCCATAGGAATGAAGTTTAATTAGCAGTCTTTGATGTGGCACTGTATCAAAAGCCTTTCGACAATCAAAATAATTTACATCTACAGGTGCTTGTTCATTAGTTGCACTGGTGAGATACTCCATGTATGTTAACAAATTTGTTAGAGTACTTCTTTTTCGTCTAAAACCATGTTGCATATCACTTAGTAGGTTATTACTCTCCAAGTGTTCTACTACTTCCTCTCATAAGTATTTCACACACTTTAGATGGTACACTTATCAATGATACTGGTCGATAATTTAAAGAATTATGTTCATCACCCTTCTTGTATATTGGACACACTCTAGCTACTTTCCAGGGTTCTGGGACAATTCCTGTATGCAATGATTCTTGAATAATGATTGTAATTGGATATCTCAATTGATCTAGCATTCCTCAAAAAATTTTGGAATGTGTCAAAAACAAAAAACATTATCATCAAGACTCGTCAAAATCCAAATCAATCGTAATATACAATAATAAAAAACTGCATCCACAGGAATGACTCCATAATACCCCCCCTCCCTTCCAAAGTTAACCCTCCCCCCTCATATAATCATCTAATCCTTATGAAAGTTACAGAACCGCTAGGAGAAAGTGACCATAGCATAATCATGTTTGATATTAATATGAATGGCATTTCAGTCAGAGATAATTTATCATTCATCCCAGACTTCTCCAAAGCTAACTTTGATAAGTTTAGAAGAATGTTAAGTATTATCTCATGGGAGGAGGAATTTCATGGTCTGGATGCTCTTGAAATGTGGGATAGATTCAATTTAAAAAGTTGCATACTCCTAAAGACAAGGAGAAAAGATGCTAATGAAAAATCCCCATGGTTAAAAGACAGTGTATAGTCCAAGTTGAAGACAAAGAAAATAGCTGCTAAAAGGTATAAGCATAATAAAACTGAATTAAATAGGGAAGACTTGAAATGCCCCACCAAAGAGTTAAAAAAAAATTAGTAAGTCATCTGGCCCAGACAACATTCATTCTAGGTTACTTAAAAAAGGTGTAGATAGTATTGCAGTAGCTCTTGAGAAGTTATATACTAGATCACTAGAGTTTGGAGAAATACCTAATGTTGGAAACAAATGTAGTGCCAATTTTTAAAAAGGGAAGTAAAGAGGACCTGAATAACTAGACCAGTAAGCTTAACATCTATCATTTGTAAAATCCTTGATTAGATAGTTAAGAAGGGGATTTCTGACCATCTAGAGTATGGTATGTTAATAAATGATCCTCAGCATGGGTTTAGAAGAGGTAGATCATGTTTAACAAATTTACTGGATTTTATGGATTATGTCACTAAACAATTAGATAAGGGAGAGAATGTTGATGTAATTTACTTAGATTTTAGCAAAGCTTTTGATAAGGTTCCACATAGGAGACTAGTTCACAAATTAAAAATGCATGGGATATGTAGTAAAGTTTTGAATTGGATAACTGAATGGCTGAAAGACAGGAAACAGAGAGTTGTGCTGAATGGGGTGAGGTCACAGTGGAGGGATGTTATCAGTGGCGTACCTCAGGGATCCGTTCTCTGCCCTTTATTATTCATAGTTTATATAAATGATCTTGGCGAGGCTGTAAATAGCAAAGTGTCAATATTTGCTGATGACACTAAATTGGCAGCTGTAGTCAAAGAAGTTGAGGGTAGCTTTAAAGTGCAGAGTGACTTAAATAAGTTATTAGCTTGTGCTAAGAAGTGGCAAATGACTTTTAACCTTAAAAATGCAAAGTTCTTAATATGCATAAAAAAGACATTCATGGATGACAAAAGCCACAAGGGCCTATCAAAGGGCATCCGAGTCAATCCCCACCTCAACAGCCCTCCATAAACTACATCCAAAGGATCGTATCCATAACATTGCCTTGAAGTTATCACCATTAAAAGCTGGTTCAAAAGTTCTGCCATGCAACTACAATATGCAATACATAATATTAAAATATTTACAATTCATACCCTAAGGCAAGAAAAAAAAACCTTTTCCCTTCCCATATACTAGTCCAATCTGGGCTAGAAGACATTTAGGTAGATTTCTACGCTATTACTTTCCCTGGTAAATCATTCCCGAAATCTAACACTTTATTCGTGAAATATTTTTCTTACAGAGTATGAGAGAAAACAGAACTAAGATGACATCATCATTCCTACTTACCAACCGGTAAAGGAGGAAACAGTCTATGAGTGTCTGAAGAGAACACCCAACTGCATCCGAGGAATCTTCTAGCGATCAGGAACTGACGTCATTCCACGAATACGGTCACATCAAGCATTGCAAGGGGGGCCCACCAGTCTTGTCCAATCCACCCCACCTACACGAAATCCTTGCCATCGAGGGAGGTATTTACAAAAAAATATCCCAGGTTTGTCAATTAACACGACAGCCTACCCCTGCCCCCCTATCCAATGTCCCGTTGTGCACTGCAGGATGCAGATGGACTCTACACAAAACCCTCGTTGCACCTATGTATTTTGCTTGGATGGGCATAATTGGTGACTTTGGGGAAAGGAGGTTTGAGGTCTAGCCCACTGCAGAACCCGATGTCAAGAGACAACCTGGAATGGGACGAAGTTACAACCTGGAGAGGTGCACACACACAAGAGCACTTCTAGGAACTCTCGGAATGGTGTCAGCTTCAGGGTGATTGCCTTGGCTCCGCCCCCTGATGCAAATGGAAATGCTTGATACTAACCACTCATATCACCGTCGAGGAATTTAGCTATGAAATGGATTGGCATTGGCTGAATTCAGTTGAGGATGAGAAGGACTTTAAGTGTAGTAGTAGATAGGTCACTAAAGTTTTCAAAGCAGTGTATTGAGGCAAAAAATAGAGCAAATAGGGTGCTAGGATACATTAAGAGGAATGTTAGCTACAAGAGTAAAGAGGTTATCTTTAAACTCTATTACTCGTATGTTAGGCTACATTTAGAGTGGTACTGTATACAAGCATGGTCACTACATTTTAGACATGACATCAACATGCTAGAGTCAGTACAAAGGAAGGCAACAAAAATAATACCTTCCCTGAATCACCTTGAATATGAAGATAGACTAGGGGTACTTACTAAATATGTTCTCATTTGAGAGAAGATGTGTGAGGGGAAAGATGATTGAGCTTTTTAAAATCTGTTCTGGGATCGATAAGCTGGATTTTAGCAAGTTTGTCGTAGAATGGACTCTCGACGATATACCATATATGACTATTCGTTGAGGGAACTTATTTAATTATCTTTAGAGTGCGTGGTGTCTGGGTTGACCGATATTATTTATCTTTGATATGCTTAGGAAGTGGAACTGAGCTCAAGGATAATAATATGGCTATCATTAATAAAATAGAGTTTTATTGATAAAAACTATCAACAACACACAAAACGGAAAATATTGACATAAACAGAGAATGGAAAGGGTCATGGGAAATCTAGCTAATCCGAGGATTAAGAGAGATTTAAAAAGGTAAAACAAATATAAAGTTAAAGGGATGGGATGGTTCGCTAAACCATTTAAAGCACAGGATAGGGTTGACAAAAGGGTTAAATACTCAAAGGTAACGTTCGGCTTACGTAATTACACTTGTTGTGCAGAGGAAGGCGACGTGAAGGAATTTTCGGTCCGCTGGCGAGTTCCAGCCGAAGGGGGGGGGGAATTAAATGATCCTGACATGGCATCTTGGGAATGAGAACCGTTTCTTGACGAACGGGCTTGAAGAACAATGGCTGTTCTACGTTGTTCTCTTCTGAACAACAGGGGGAGTGAGAACCGTCTCTTGTCTACGGGCTCGAGAACAATGGCTGTTCTAATGTTGTTCTCTTCTGAACAACAAGGGGGGGAAGGGTGAGAACCGTTTCCTGGTGAATGGGCTGGAAGAACAATGGCTGTTCTATGTTGTTCTCTTCTGAACAAGGGGGGGGGGGTGAGAACCGTTTCTTGTCTAGGGCTCGAAAGAACAATGGCTGTTCTAACGTTGTTCTCTTTCTGAACAACAGGGGAAGCCTTGTGGACTTGGCATCACAAAGGCTCGAACCTTGGCACTCAAGGGATATTGTCCTTCTTCTGGACAAGTGATGGTGGATCTCGAGGTCGAGGACCCTTGGCGCACAAGGTGAGAGTGGATTGTAGTGATGTTTCGCGAAGAAAATCTGGATCTCGAATCTGATCTTAGTGGTAAAGTTTCCAAATAAATAGTCAGGACATCCCCTTGGCGTAGGGGACAATGGAGTGGGGCTTCGAGGGAATGCACAGCCGCGCCTGAGAACAATACCTTATCTGCCCATAAGCCTAACTCAATCTGGTGAGGTCGGTGCATGGGGCGAACGGGGGAAGATAAACCTCCTTGTTTAAACATTGACTCAGGTGGTGGCGATAATGCGCCCGGCTTCCCAGGCGAACATGCACGTGGGTACCATCGTGTTTTTAAACAACATTTGATAACGGGTGAAATTAAGCAGCCTCAAACCGTTCTATCACAAAGTTATTTGAGTTGGAAGGTAGTAATAGGACTAGGGGTCACCACTTAAAAATTAAAAAACAGAGGTGTATTAGGAACAAAAGTAGGAAACCGTTATGGTAGAATCAGGAGATAGCTAGAAAAATTTCAGAGAAGAAAAGTGCATACAAAAAATTACAGGTAAAAAATAATATTCAAAATTTAAGTGATTATAGAATGGCTAGGAATGAGTTAAATAAGATTATAAAGAAGAACAAAAGGGTGTCAGAAATTAAATTAGCTCAGGATAGCAACAAAGATCCCAGAAAGTTCTTTAGTTACTATAAAATTAATAACGTCTGGTAGAGTTAAAATAGGACATCAAATATGAAGGGGTTGTGAGAGAAACTGATGAGGAAATAGTTGAGGTACTAAATGGTCATTTTGCATCAGTATTTACAGAGGAGAAACTAAACAGTCTTATGTATAGTACTCATTGGTCAGGGAAAGAGGTGTTTACTACCATTAGTGAGGATTGGAGGACGATAAAAGGCCTAATAGGTGAGTTAGATGCTACCAAGGCCTCCGGCCCTGATAATATTCATTCTAGGATACTTAAAGAAGGGGTAGAAAGTATCTCAATAGCTCTGGAGAAGTTATATACCAAGTTACTGGAATATGGAGAAATACCCGATGATTGGAAGAGAGCGAATGTAGTCCCCATTTTCAAGAAGGGTAGTAAAGAGGATCCAAATAACTTTAGACCGGTTAGCCTAACTCCTGTAGTCTGTAAAATTCTTGAGAAAATAGTTAAAAAAGGCATTTGCCAACATCTAGAGAGGGAGGGGTTAATCAGCGATGCTCAGCATGGGTTTAGATCAGGTAGATCATGTTTGACTAATTTACTAGACTTTCTTGAGTTTGTAACAAATCAAGTAGATAAGGGAGAGAATGTAGATGTAATTTTCTTGGATTTTAGTAAAGCATTTGATAAGGTACCACATAGGAGACTAGTTCATAAATTAAAAATGATTAGGATATGTGGGGGTTTTTCAAATTGGATAGCTGAGTGGCTGAAAGACAGGAAGCAAAGGGTAGTGCTAAATGGTGTAAAGTCAGAGTGGAGGGATGTTATCAGTGGGGTTCCTCAGGGATCAGTTCTCAGGCCATTATTATTTGTCATCTATATAAATGCTAATTTGATGATACCAAATTAGCAGCTATAGTTAAAGATATTGATGATAATTTTAAAGTGCAGGAGGATTTAAATAAATTGTTATCCTGGGCACATAGTGGCAAATGACTTTCAACCTTGATAAGTGCAAAGTTATTAACATGGGAAAAGATAATAGAGAATTTAACTATGAAATGGATGGGCATTGGCTGAGCTCAGTAGAGGATGAGAAAGATCTAGGAGTAGTAATAGATAAGTCATTAAGGTTTTTGAAGCAAGAAATAGGGCAAATAGAGTGCTGGGTTTCATTAAGAGAAATGTCAGTTACAAAAGTAAGGAGGTTATTCTTAAATTCTATAACTCTTATGTTAGGCCACATCTAGAATACTGTATACAGGCATGGTGCCCACATTTTAGACACGATATTAACCTTCTCGAGTCAGTGCAACCGAGGGCAACAAAGATTATTCCTTCCCTGAGGCACCTTGAATATATAGATAGACTGAGGGTATTAAATATGTTCTCATTCGAAAAGATGTGTGTGAGAGAGGGGATATGATTGAGCTCTTTAAAATTTTTTCTGGGATAGATAAATTGGATGTTAGCAAGTTTTTTGAGTTAGATGATGGAAATTGGACTAGAGGTCACCACTTGAAAATTAAAAAACAAGGGTGTAGGTTGGATTTAATAAAATATTTTTTCACCAATAGAGTGGTAGACTTCTGGAACAAATTGCTGTGCAGGGTAGTAGGTAGTCCAAATTTAAATGTATTTAAGAGTAGGTTGGATGAGTTTATGGGGAGGGAAGGTTGTGATGGTTCCTAAGTTTTGTATATATTAATATTGTTTGTATATATCTATAGCTGCATGATTTAGTTCTTGACAAGCCTTCATTGGTGATACCTTTGTTTGTGGACGCAATCCTCTGGATGTAGTTTTCCTGGGAGTTTGGGTGCCTTAAAAAAGAGGCCATTTGACTCGGATGACCTATGATGGGCCCTTGTGGCTTTTGTCATCTGTTATATTATATTGTGGCGGACTTTGATTTTGTCTTCCCCTGACGATGGTGGTTTTTGTGGGTGGGTTTTGATGTATGCGGATGACCTTTGATAGCCCCTTGTGGCTTTTATCATCCGTGAAATTATGTTATGTTAACAGTACTGTCATACTACCTTCGTTGGAGATGGACGTGGAAGATTTCACTCCTGAGCTCTTGCTGTTCTGCTGTTATTTTACCTAAATGGGACTGGGAGGTTGAGAGTGAAGACTTGAACATCACTGCGAGGATTGAAGAATACTAACATTCAAATTTTGAAATATTTTACTCAGTTTTTCTGTATAAATAAATAACTAACTGGCGTATGTTCTTATGGCTGGAGTTAAGGTAGGAGACATGATTTGGATAAACTGAGGGATGTCTGTGGCCACTGTAATGAAAACTGTACTACAAAAGGAAAGGGAAACGATGGTATATTATGTGATTACTTTGGTTTTGGGGTTAATGCTAAATGTGATGGTATGTCTACTGAGTTATATATGAATAGCAAAATAAATTTTGATATATTTTTACATATTGATATGGAACTATATTTTAGTATTAAAAGGAGATTATATTCTAATTTATTTTTGAGTGAAAAATTAAAATTTTGTATTAAGTGTTTTGTGCGTCTACTCATCGTTGGAGTTGAGATGGGAGAAATACAAGACAGTCTCTTAACCTCCCATGTTATTGAAATAGGACCGTCTCCCATCTTCTTTGCCAAGCAGTCCGAAGAGCTACCCGTATTCCTGCCATGTAGTGTGTGTGTGGTAGAGCGAAATGCTGGTCCAGTCCTCAAGGACTCTTTGGCACCCTCATCAAGGCACTCATTCCCCGCAATTCCTACCTGTCCAAGAACCCAGCAGAAGATAATCTCAACATCCACCCGGCTCACTAAAACTGTGGCATCACAGATAATCGCGAACCAGAGGGTATAGAGATTGCAATGCTCTGAGAGTACTCAGGGCGCTTTGTGAGTCGCTATAAATCATAATCCGGTCTCCAAACCGGGCATGTCATATTATCTCCCATACCGAGTGGTGTATTGCCACCAACTCAGCCGTGAACACAGACACAGCACCCGGTAGGCCCCGCTGACTTCAAACAGAGGTGATTGGGGGTGGAAACTGACCCCCCTCTTTGGACTTGGAGCCATCCATATACACTGGTGTGGTTCCAGTATGACACAAGATGTGCTACAAAAAGGCTGAATGCAATACTCCTGGCGCTGGGAGCAGAGGCATGGTGACAAATAGCCAATGGTGGTACTCTCCAGGGTGGCATTCTGGGCAGAACCAGGGGCACCACCGGCCCGAGAGCGATATCTAGCTCTCAAAGGAGTTTCCTAGCCCTAAACCCAAAGGGCTTAGTGTATGAGTTTTGTCTCTCGGCAGCATAGGCACCGTTTAGATCAGCTGCGGATACTTTGAATGCTTTTGGTGACAAAGCGAGACGTTGTGCTTATGCATACAGGTGAGTAATGCACTGTGCATGCCACATAGATAATGTCATCTTTCCAGCATTAATATGCAGGCTCTCAATAGGGGAAGTGCGGAAGGCTGGTGTGGTGGATCTAGTCCACCTTCCACAATAGATGTTCGGCTGTAGGTGCATAAAACACATCCGTAGTCGAGCTTCGAACAGACAAAGGATCAATAAAAGTAAGGCAGTAGCCCTATCAGGACCCCAAGCGCTGAACATCCTGGAACAAAGAATATCCATGGCGAGGATACAAGAGACGCTAAGACTGAATATGAGCCTCAAATACAAGACCAAGGAAACAGTGCGAGTCCACTACTTCCAGGCGCACCCCATTGAGAAACAAGTTTGAGTCAGGGTGGAGCTGTGAATAGTGGCAGAAGTGGACCACCTTAGGCAGACACACGGTTCGATGCTTCAGAGTTGGCATCTGGGCCACGCCAAAAGAGATCGAAAGGTCATCCATGTAGAGCGTAGCAAGAACATCTTCTGGCAGCACCAAGGTAATGCCTTTGATGCTCAAGGCAAAGAGTGTAACACTGAGGACACTTCCCTGCGGAACACCCTCTTCCTGCTCCATTAGGCAGGAGAGGGCTCCCCCCCACCTGTACACGGAATCGACAATCTGGCAAAAATTCAGATATAAAGACCGAGAGGCTCTCCTTGCCCCCATTGTGTGGAGGGTCTCCATGATACCGTATCACCATGCAGTATCATAAGCCTTCTCCAGATCAAAAAACACTGGCAAAGTGCTGTCTACGAAGGAAGGCCTCACAGACAGCATTTTCCAGTCAAAGCAGAGTATCTGACGTAGAATGGAACTTTTGGAAGCCGCACTGCGCAGAACACAAATGGCCTCGGCTGTCCGAGAAACTGGTCACCTTCAGCTCTCTACCAATTACATTAGCTACAACTCTCCTCTAATGGATCATGTTGCCCTTGGCCAACATGCTGCCATCAGTGGAGCAAATAACTAATAAGCGTTTGAAGCCAGTGTGCTTGAAAATGCCAGGTAATCCCTGAATGAGGAGCCCCAATGTAATCAAGGCTCCCTCTGCACATTTTTTTCTGATTTGGGGATTCCCCGCCCAGGCGAGCACCAGGGCCAAACGTGCCGATCTTGGCTTGGTCGCGTTCAAGGATGTTAGTGGCCCCTGTGAAGGGAGAAGAGCCCTGAGTCTTTTTGGTCTTTTTTATTAGTCCTTTTCTTTTTAAGAGAGGAGGGCGAAGAATGGACCCTCTTCTCCCTTTCCCCAGCAGGAGCCGCTAGGCCAGATGGGCCGGCCTCTGCAAGGTCCTTCGCCGATGAGATGGTGGATGTCTTAGCAACCTGACCCTTCTGCCCCCATGGAAGGCCCCACCTTCTGAGGCTGGGCTGCATCAGGGAGCATGTCTATCTCAGGGGGGGGGGGTGTCTCCATTTGGTCATCCCCCCATGACATCACAGGTCATGTCAGTTTTGTTGATGTTCTTTGGGGGGAGGGGATAGGCTTTCACCTCCGCTAGATTTAATATTTGGCCTAGCAGGTCTTTAGAGGGAAGCGGCCGATGGGGCCTTTTTTTCCTCTCCCCCCTAAAGGGTTTGCCAGATTTGAGATGGTCATGTGGTGACTCCAAGGAAGGGGGTGAGGGGGAGCCACCTGCACCTTTAGGCACTTAAGAGAAGTAAGCCTCCTCTCTGATTGAAGAGTTATGGAAGTTCTCCTGGGAAACCTGCATTTTCTCTGTGGAGTTCCCTGAGGGTGGCTCTGTCATTCTTAAAGGGGAAATTGGTAGAGATTTTGTGTGAAAGTTTTCATCATTGGGCATGGTGACCCTTTTTTTTCACGGGATGCCAATGCTAATCACCCCCTGCAGTGGCCCGCTCTGCAAAGGGTGAGTACAGGCCTGGCAGAGCCAGGTGCCACCATTTTGGACCACTCATCCTGCCTGGTGACCTGGCAGTACCTCAGCATGGTGGCTCCACCTTGGACACAGCGTAAAATGGATAGTGTTTGAAAATAGAAAGGAAGATGTGGGTGGGGATAAAGCAAGGTTATTAAAACTTACCATCCAAAAATGGAGCTTAGGGGTGAGGGATCATTGCCCTCCCCTCTCAGCCCGATCTGGGATAGTTGGCTGAGAAGAAGGTCAGCATTTACCCTGTGAATTAGAGGCTGACTAGAGAAAGTTGTGGGAGAGGTTGTATGAAAAGCGAGGAAACAGGGGGCAAAAAAGTGTTATGAAGGAAGAAGTTGCTAAGCTGGGGTCGGATGGGGTGCTGAGTCAGAGGCAGTGAGAAGGGTTGCCCAAAAGCTCCCACTGTTATTCCTCCTGACAGTATATAGATTTTGTAAGAAATCCTAATTATAATTTTAAGATTTATATTTTTGTATTCAGATACCTGATAAAGTGTGAGGGGCGGTCAATAAGTTTTGCAATTCGGATATGAGGAAAAGTGTTCTATTATTTTTCATTATAACTACCCTCGACTTCAATGCACTTGCGCCACTTGTCCCTGAGGTTTTGAATTCCCGACAACCAGAAATCTCCTGACTGCTGTTCAATCCACTCCTGGACGGCCAGCTGGACATCTTCATCGTCCCCATACCGGCGTCCACGTAGTGCAGCCTTGAGCTTGCGGAATAAAAAGTAGTTGCTGTGGGGGAGCGGTGTGTGTCTGTAGGTCCATTCTCCCACCCCCCTTTACATATTCTACTGAAATTATTTTGACTACTTTTAGTATATAAATATTTCTATAATTTTGTAAAAGTTAGGAGTATCCTAAAATTTGTCCAGCACATTGGGCTATTACCCTTAGTATTGCCTCCTGTGTCTTCAAAGAGTGAAGCTTTAACGGACTGTGAGAGGAATCCTCAAGGCGAGTGCTCCGCCCAGCCCAGCCCTGAAACGGCGGGCGTTACCTGCCTCACTTGCCACCTGAACTGCCTACCTGCATTGGCTGACAAGCCTGTCCCCCTTTATATTGGCCGACTACTACTACTACTACTACTACTACCACCACCACCCCCAGCGCACAAGTGATAGTCCCGTGCCCCTTCTCGTTCGGGTGTTGTTTTTTTGTTTTGTTGTGTGGACCTTGTTGTGTAGCCTGTCATATTTGATTTTGTTTTCAGTTGGGAGAATTGCAATTTGTATAGAGTATTTATTTTGAATGTGCACTGGTGTTTATTTTTTTTTTGTAAATATAAACTGTAATTTCCTCTCCACACGGGCCACATTGTCCTCGTTGGTCATGTCTGATGGGCATCCTGGATGGGGGTCATCTTCAAGGGACTCCCTATTCCAGTGAGCAATGGTTGCATAGGAAGGGGCAGTGTCGGTGTACACTGCAACCATGCATGCATTGATCTCTTTTGCATTCTTGTCTTCCTTGGTCAAAAATTTGATCACTGCGTGGTGCTCAACCATCTCCATTGTTGAAAAATTTGTGACTGACCATCTGCGATCAGCTACTACTTCTTAAATAGACGAGGCAGGAGTGTGCGGCTGCAGGTCATGACTTGTCCTAACACCCCCACAAACAGCCATTCCCCTTCCTCTGTTTTGCCCTACCAATTGGAAAAACTTATTGACCGCCCCTCGTATTTACTTTGGTTTAATATTTTGATTTGTTAGATGGAATACAGATCAAGATTTTTCTCTGGAACATGACTTCAGAATAAATAAAATTTGCCTGAAGACAGTGTACTGGCCCCTGGCCAAGCAGTCTTTCATTCTATTGGAAGGTTGCAATGCTTGTAGAGGGAGAGAAAAATGGCTCCACTGATAGTCGTGCTTGTTAAATGCAGGTTTTGTCATGTCAGCCTTTATTTATTTAGCGATGAATGGCTATAGTTGCCCCAGTGTTTGGCATTATGCCTAAATTCCATAAACCAACCAATGTAATACAGTTAGCATTACATCATACATTTATATCTAATAGTGCCAGCTTTTACTATATATTTTCCAGTTTCCTCCTCTATATTTGAAGGGAAAGCACTCTATATTTCATGTTTTGCCCAGTGGCAAGCCTGTACTGGCCCCCACATTTCACATCTTCATTTAGCAGCGTCAGATTAAATTCTTTCATTGATTCTAAGACTATTTTCCCATTTGAATTTAAGTTTTGGTGCCCTAGGAATCCTATATGCCCATTGAAATCTCCTAACAAAGCTAAAGGCACATTATCATCTATATTTTCAAGTTTTTCTTCTATTCTCTTTTTATATTTTTCATTCTTTATTATATCCTGCTGGCCCCGTAAGGGGCGCGGCGATTTGCCATCCTGCCCGCCATGCTGATGGGACTCAGCATCTTGTCCGACCCCAGCTTAGCCTCTTCTCCTTCCTTCAAAACACTTGTTTCCTCGCTTTTCATACAACCTCTCCCACAACTTTCAATGGTCAGCCTCTAATTTCACAGGGTAGATGCTGACCTTCTTCTCAAGCCAACCGTCCCGGATCGGGGCTGAGGGGGGAGGGGACAATGTTCCCTAACCCCTGAGCTCCGGTTCGGGATGTGTTTTTTTTAACAACCTGCTTCATCCCCAAGCATACCTTCCTCACATCCCTTTTCCTCTCCTCTTCACATTCTATCCATTTTTACGCCGTGTTCAAGGTGGAGCCGCCATGCCGATGGAGTGCCAGGCCACCAGGCGGGAGGGGTGGTACGAAATGGCGGCGCCTGGCTCTGCCAGGCCTGTAAGCTCTTCTTGCAGTGTGGGCAACTGCACAAGCCAACCATGCCCAATGATGAAAATAAAAAAAAACCCAACCCCCCAACTTCCCCAAGAACATCAACGGAGCCGCCCTCGGGCAGCTCCACCGAGAAAATGGAGGTCCCCCTCCTTGTGCTTGCGCAGGGGACCCTCCATACTTCTTTAACCGGAGAGGAGGCTTACTCCTCTCCTTCGCTTACGGGTGTAGGGGACTCCCCCTCACCCCCTTCTCTGGAGGTGCTTTAGGGCAACTCCCTATCTCCAGCGGCAGTCCCTCCTTTGCTTTTGAAGGGGACTGCCAAGAAAGCCAGCAGGTAGCCCATTGCCGACCGCCCCTCGTGTAAGCGGCTCGGTAGGGCAAACCCCCTTAGGGGGGAGAGGGAAGCCAGGCCCCTTCTGTCGCTTCCCTCAAAAGACCTGCTGCAAGAATATTAAACCTTGCCGGGGTCAAGGCCTGTGCCTCCCCACTAAGGACTCATGATGCTGCCAAGGGGACCTGCGATGTCCTGGGAGGGGATGGCCAGCTGGAGGCCCCTCCTGTGATAGACATGGTCCTTGAGGAAAACCAGCCTCAGACTGTAGGGCCTTCCATCGGGGAGAATCCGGGCTCAGCGCCAAGCACCGAACCCAAATCCGCCCCTATGCAAGGTCCTCCTCAAACGGCTGGGGATTCTCAGGCAGTACAAGGAGGGGAGGGATCTTCTCCGGATGATGCCCCTGCGACCACCAGGACCTTCTCCATTCCGGAGAAGGACCTGGCTGAGGCCGGTCCATCTGGCCGCGGGGGTGAGAAGCGGGTTCACTCCCCGCCCCCCTCTTGCAAAAGAAGAAGACCAAGACCAAAAAGACAAAGAAGATTCGGGGCTCCTCTCCATCTGCGAGAGCTGCGGGGACGGATGGGTCTGCTGCCACTCTTGCAAGGGACCAAGCCAAGATCGCCACATCCGGCCCCTCTGCCCCCCCGGTTTTGGAGCCCCTGAATAAGACCAAAAGTGCACAGGGCGGAGCCTCGATGACATCGGGGCCCCTGATTCAGAGGTTACCTGGCGTTTTCGAGCCCGCTGGCTTCAAACGCTTCCTCGTTATTCGCTCCACTCATGGCACCATGTTGTCCAAGGGCAACATGATCCATCAGAGGAGAGGATTAGCTAGTGCAATTGGTAGAGAGCCGAAGGTGACCCGTTTCTCGGACGGGAGCCTTCTGGCGAATCCCGCCGAGGCGGCCAAGATAAGTGCTCTTCGGACACTTCATGGCACCCCGGTGAGTGTGACGCCGCACTGTACCATGAACTTTGTGAAAGGAGTAATTTATGCGAGGGAACTCGTTGACTACTCCATTGAGGACATCACCCTAGAGCTGGCTGACCATGGGGCGGTCAAGGTCGAACGTGTTATGAAAAAACAGGCAGGGGCCTCGAGACCCACCCCTACACCCTTCGTCACGTTCGACTGTGACAAGCTCCCTGAGTCGGTGCGTGCCAGTTGGTACCGCTACCACATGAAGGCATTTGTGCCACTGCCGCGGCGGTGCTATTACTGTCACCGCTTCGGCCATACGAATCGCTCATGTAGATGTGCAGTTTGGGGTCACCCAAAGTCTGTGTAAAATTCTCCAAGGTCGCACACGCCAGATCGCCACATCCGGCCCCTCTGCCTCCCCCGGTTGTGGAGCCCCTGACTAAGACCAAAAAGTGCACAGGGCGGAGCCTCGATGACATTGGGGCCCCTGATTCAGAGGTTACCTGGCGTTTTCGAGCCCGCTGGCTTCAAACGCTTCCTCGTTATTCGCTCCACTCATGGCACCATGTTGTCCAAGGGCAACATGATCCATCAGAGGAGAGGATTAGCTAGTGCAATTGGTAGAGAGCCGAAGGTGACCCGTTTCTCGGACGGGAGCCTTCTGGCGAATCCCGCCGAGGCGGCCAAGATAAGTGCTCTTCGGACACTTCATGGCACCCCGGTGAGTGTGACGCCGCACTGTACCATGAACTTTGTGAAAGGAGTAATTTATGCGAGGGAACTCGTTGACTACTCCATTGAGGACATCACCCTAGAGCTGGCTGACCATGGGGCGGTCAAGGTCGAACGTGTTATGAAAAAACAGGCAGGGGCCTCGAGACCCACCCCTACACCCTTCGTCACGTTCGACTGTGACAAGCTCCCTGAGTCGGTGCGTGCCAGTTGGTACCGCTACCACATGAAGGCATTTGTGCCACTGCCGCGGCGGTGCTATTACTGTCACCGCTTCGGCCATACGAATCGCTCATGTAGATGTGCAGTTTGGGGTCACCCAAAGTCTGTGTAAAATTCTCCAAGGTCGCACACGCCAGATCGCCACATCCGGCCCCTCTGCCTCCCCCGGTTGTGGAGCCCCTGACTAAGACCAAAAAGTGCACAGGGCGGAGCCTCGATGACATTGGGGCCCCTGATTCAGAGGTTACCTGGCGTTTTCGAGCCCGCTGGCTTCAAACGCTTCCTCGTTATTCGCTCCACTCATGGCACCATGTTGTCCAAGGGCAACATGATCCATCAGAGGAGAGGATTAGCTAGTGCAATTGGTAGAGAGCCGAAGGTGACCCGTTTCTCGGACGGGAGCCTTCTGGCGAATCCCGCCGAGGCGGCCAAGATAAGTGCTCTTCGGACACTTCATGGCACCCCGGTGAGTGTGACGCCGCACTGTACCATGAACTTTGTGAAAGGAGTAATTTATGCGAGGGAACTCGTTGACTACTCCATTGAGGACATCACCCTAGAGCTGGCTGACCATGGGGCGGTCAAGGTCGAACGTGTTATGAAAAAACAGGCAGGGGCCTCGAGACCCACCCCTACACCCTTCGTCACGTTCGACTGTGACAAGCTCCCTGAGTCGGTGCGTGCCAGTTGGTACCGCTACCACATGAAGGCATTTGTGCCACTGCCGCGGCGGTGCTATTACTGTCACCGCTTCGGCCATACGAATCGCTCATGTAGATGTGCAGTTTGGGGTCACCCAAAGTCTGTGTAAAATTCTCCAAGGTCGCACACGCCAGATCGCCACATCCGGCCCCTCTGCCTCCCCCGGTTGTGGAGCCCCTGACTAAGACCAAAAAGTGCACAGGGCGGAGCCTCGATGACATTGGGGCCCCTGATTCAGAGGTTACCTGGCGTTTTCGAGCCCGCTGGCTTCAAACGCTTCCTCGTTATTCGCTCCACTCATGGCACCATGTTGTCCAAGGGCAACATGATCCATCAGAGGAGAGGATTAGCTAGTGCAATTGGTAGAGAGCCGAAGGTGACCCGTTTCTCGGACGGGAGCCTTCTGGCGAATCCCGCCGAGGCGGCCAAGATAAGTGCTCTTCGGACACTTCATGGCACCCCGGTGAGTGTGACGCCGCACTGTACCATGAACTTTGTGAAAGGAGTAGTTTATGCGAGGGAACTCGTTGACTACTCCATTGAGGACATCACCCTAGAGCTGGCCGACCATGTGGCGGTCAAGGTCGAACGTGTTATGAGAAAACAGGGAGGGGCCTCGAGACCCACCACAACACTCTTCATCACGTTCGACTGTGACAAGCTCCCTGAGTCGGGGCGTGCCGGTTGGTACCGCTACCACATGAAGGCATTTGTGCCACTGCCGCGGCGGTGCTATTACTGTCACCACTTCGGCCATACGAATCGCTTATGTAGATGTGCAAAGTCGGGGTCACCCGAAGTCTGTGTAAAATTTTCCAAAGTCGCACACGATAAGTCCAAATCGTGTGTGGCCAAGTGTGTCAATTGCGGAGAGCCGCACCCTGCTTCTTCAAAGCAATGTGGTGCATATCTCCTTGAGAAAGAAATCCTGGCCGTTCAGGCCCAGGATCGACTCTCATTCCGCGAGGCTAAGGACTTGGTCCTGGCGCGCCCGGCTCTGCCTGGGACGTCATATGCCTCAATAGTTAGAAAAGCACCCTCTGCTCCTGGCCCATCCAGGCCAACGAGCACGGTTGTTTCCGCGCCCATTCAGAGCCCTTCTGCGGGCTCTACCCAACCCAGGCAACCCAACCCTGGTAAAGCTCGTGGCAAAAATGGTTCATACCCAGCCCCGGCTAAAACCAGGGCTCCCCCGTCTTTCCCCAGCATGACCGTTTCATGTAAGGCGAAACGGCCACGCGCCTCCACCGAGTCGTTACCCCAGACTCACAGGAGGCAACACCCCTGAAGATGGTCGCTAGGCCATCTTCCGGGGTTCCTAAAGCTGTTCCCCGAAAGGAGGACAGCAACAAAGGAGCTTCGGCTCCTTCGCCCACGCCCCGAGGTGGAGCGAGTGGCTCGGAGACGGTGGTTCCTCGAAAAGAGGGCCCCCCGCCTCCGAAGCCGAAACGCTCGCCTAAGTTTCGAGGCGGAGGGAGGAAAAGACTCGCATGGCGAGCCCAACCTCCCCCAATAAGTCCTCGAAGGCGACAGCGCCTTCAGCGCTTTGTTCGGCCAACAGCGCCCGCGGTTCTGCCCCCGGGAAGCGTACGGCCATTTCCGTGAGGGTCTTCAGTTCGAGGAGGGCCCCCGAGTCTCCTCCGAGCTAAGCCTGGAGGGCATATTCCTTCAATGGAATTGCCGTTGACTCTGGGCCAACTGGGAGGAGCTGCGGAGGCTCGTCGCGTCCCGTTCCCCGTTAGCTATCTTTTTGCAGGAAACCATGCTAGGCGCGTGTCCCCTGCCCGCCCTCCCGGGGTATAAGGATCTTGCGACCCCACCACCGCGGGATGGCCGGGCTGGGGGATGCGCGGTTTACACACGGCATGATGTCTCCGTTCTTCCTTTCTCTTTAGATACCTCCTTTCAGGCAGTGGCTGTGCAGCTGCACCTGGATAGGAGGTATACTCTGATTTCTGCGTACATTCCACCGTCAGCTAACTTCGACGCGGGGGACTTCCGCCGCGTTTTGGCACGGTTGCCGAGGCCCTATCTCTTGCTTGGAGATCTGAACGGCAGGCATCCTCTCTGGGGAGATTACTCCATAAATCTCAGGGGACAAGTCCTTGCCGATCTGATCGAAGAGCTTGAGATGGGTGTCGTAAACGGGGATGAGTTTATGCATCACTGTCCGAGAACCGCTTCATTTTTTTGCCTTGACCTATCTTTGTGCTCTTCGGATGCACAGCCTGATTTTGATTGGGGGGTGGTCGATGACCTCCATGGTAGTGATCACTTTCCCATTCAAATATCTTTTTCAGGGCAACTGCCGCCTGAGAGCCCACCTCGGTGGTACTTGGCGCGGGCGCGGTGGCCTGCATTTCAGGAAATGACTGAATTCTCTATCTCAGTCGAGGAGTTTAGGTCGGTAGATGAGGCCGTTGAGTTCTTCTCCAGTCAACCTCATCGCCGTGGGCCTGACTACTATTCCTAGGACGTCTGGCCGTTTTGCACGCCGACCACTCCCATGGTGGTCGGCCCAGTGTGAGACGGCCCTCAAACAGAAGCGTTATGCCTACATGCGCTATAAGCGCCGCCCGAACGATTTCACTGTCGCTGAATTTCGTCGGACTAGGGCTAGGTTCCGGTATATTTCGAAGCACGCCCGCCGCTCTTTTTGGCGGGCATACGTGTCTTCACTTAACGGGGAGACCCCTTTAGCTGAGGTGTGGAAGCGAGTCAAAAGGATTCGGGGCAAGTTCTCGCAGGACCCCCCTCCCGTTCTCCAGGAGAATGGGACCGCAATCTCGGACCCCGCGTCCGTGGCGGAATCCTTAGCGACCGCTTTTTCTGCATTCTCTAGCCGTGATGCTGCTCCGCCAGCATTCAATGCACGTCGTGATGTCGCGGAAGGCCGCCGGCTGGACTTTACCTCCAGAGGCGGAGAACACCTTCAACGACAAGTTTACTGTGAGTGAGTTACGTTCCGCTCTCGCTTCGTGCGCGGACACCGCCCATGGTCCGGACGATGTCCCGTACGCCATGCTTCGACACGGGTGAGCGAGGCATGGCCTTTCTCTTAGATTTGTTCAACAGGATCTGGGTGGAAGGTCTTCTCCCAGACTCCTGGCGAAACGCTACTGTGCTCGCCTTTCGCAAGCTGTGGAGAGATCACTCTACTCCGACCGGTTTCCGCCCAATCTCTCTAACCTCTTGCGTGTGCAAGTTGATGGAGAAATTGGTAAATGTTAGATTAGCCTATTTCCTGGACAGAGGAGGCCATCTGTCTTCTGCACAGTGCGGCTTCCGCAAGTTCCACTCCATGTCGGATGCTCTGCTCCGACTGGAAAATGCCGTCTGCGAGGCTTTCCTTCGTAGACAGCACTACGCCACGGTGTTTTTCGATCTAGAGAAGGCCTATGATGCCGCATGGCGATACGGTATCATGGAGACTCTCCACACGATGGGGGCGATGGGACGCCTCCCAATGTTTATATCTGAATTTTTGCGAGATCGTCGATTCCGCGTACGGGTGGGGGGGAGCCCTCTCTGGCCCAAAGGAGCAGGAAGAGGGTGTCCCGCAGGGAAGTGTCCTCAGTGTCACACTCTTTGCCCTGAGCATCAACGGCATCACCTCGGTGCTGCCGGAAGATGTTCTCGCTACGCTCTACGTGGACGACCTTTCGATCTCTTTTGGCGCAGCCCAGATGCCAACTCTGGAGCGTCGACTCCAACAGGCATTGAACCGCGTCTCTCGCTATGCCGAAGCGCACAGGTTTCGGTTTTCTTTGGCCAAGACTAAGGTGGTGCACTTCTGCCGCCATCCACGGCTTCACCCCGACCCAGATTTGTTTCTTAATGGGGTGCGCCTGGATGTGGTTGAGTCGCACCGTTTCCTTGGTCTTGTATTCGACCGACGCCTCACCTGGGAGGCTCATATTCGCAGCCTTAGGGTCTTTTGTACCCGCGCCATGGACATTCTCCGTTCCGTGACGTTCAGCGCTTGGGGCGCTGATAGGGCTACTGCCTTACTTTTTTATCGATCCTTTGTTCGCTCGAAGCTCGACTACGGATGCGAGTTTTATGCATCCGCAGCTGAGCGTTTATTGCGGAAGGTGGATTCGATCCACCACACCGGCCTTCGCCTTGCGACCGGTGCCTTCCGCACTTCCCCCATTGAGAGCCTGTTGGTCGATGCTGGGGAGATGCCACTCGCTCTGCGCCGCGTGCAGTGCATTACTCGCCTGTACGCGCGATCCCAGCGCCTCCCTCAGTCGCCAACAGCTCTCACTGCATCCGGAGCTGATCTCGATGGTGCCTATGCCGCCGAGAGACGCCAGTCATACCCTAAGCCCTTTGGGTTTAGGGCCAGGAAACTCTGAGAGCTAGATATATCTCTCGGGCCGGTGGCGCCCCTGGTTCTGCCCACGACGCCACCCTGGAGGGTGCCACATTTGGCTATTTTTCTCCACGCCTCTGCTCCCAAAGCTTGTACTGCGCCGGGAGTATTGCGTTCGACCTTTTTGGAGCACACATCGTGTCACGCTTGAACCGTGCTAGTGTATAAGGATGGCTCCAAGTCCCAAGATGGGGTCGGCTTCCACGCCGTATCCCCTCTGTTTGAAGTCCGCGGGGCTCTACCAGGCGCTGCGTCTGTCTTCACGGCTGAGCTGGTGGCAATACACCACTCGGTACGGGAGATTACGCGACGTGCCCGGTTCGGAGACCGGATTGTGATCTATAGCGACTCACAAAGCGCCCTGAGTGCTCTCGGGGCATTGGAATCTCCGCATCCCCTGGTTCGCGATATCCGTGACGCCACGGTTTTGGCGAGCCGGGCAGATGTCGAGATTACCTTTTGGGTTCCTGGACATGTAGGAATAGCGGGGAATGAGCGCGCCGATGAGGGCGCCAAAGAGTCCGCGAGGACTGCGACCGGACCAGCGTTTCAATCTTCCTCACACCGACTACATGGCAGGAATACGGGCAGCTCTTCGGACTGCTTAGCAAAGAAGATGGGAGACGGTCGAAGGGAACTTAAAGTTGCGTGCCATTGCGCCGCGACTGTTTCCATGGACCTATCCCCCAATGCCCCGGCGGCTTCAGGTTGCTTTCTGTCGTCTCCGAATCGGGCACACGTGTGACGCATCGCTATTTGATGGAGCGCTCGCCTGCGCCCTATTGCAACGACTGCGTTGTCCCCCAAACTGTTCTGCACATTCTGGTCGAATGTCCCAGTCTGGGTGATCTTCGCGCACGACACCTGTCCCGGTACCGGGATGGGCGGGGTCGCTACCGCCTATCCCTTGTACTCGGGATGAGGGCGTGCACATCGACTGGTGGACTTGTTGACTTTTTGGCCGGCCTTCTCCCTAATATTTAAGCAGGGTTTGTTTTGTTTTTTTTCTTTTGTTGTTTTTTTCCTTTACGTTGCACACTCCTGCGCCGGGGGGACCTCCCCCCGATACAGGAGCTTGCTTCCTTTCCCCCATATGGGGTGTTGTTTTTTTCGTTTCTTTAATTTTATTTTAAAGTAGCCTAGAACTAGGCCAGTTTTAATATGGCGACTAATGCCCATGTAGGCAGTCGCCAGATGAGCTCTTAATCATAATAAAAAAAATATATATCCTGCTGCTTTCTGTTACTGACATGAAGACCACTATAATTCTTATCAATTTTTTATTCAATACTTTCTCAATATCCATTATATCATTGTTTGTGGATTTTATCATATTTGTTTCAATATCTATAATCCTTTTATATACAAACATTAACCACCTCCTTTTTGATCCGTTCTGTTATCTCAATTTGCAAGCAAATAGTTCTAATTATTACTCCATACTTGTATTATTTTGCCAAATTTAATTGCATTTCAGTTAAGACTATGAATCCCTTTGTATCTTTTAAAAGTAATTTTATTTCTGTGGCTTTATGCATTGTTAGGCCTGCAATATTTAATAGCTGTATTGTAAATATGTCTGTTGTATTTTTATTTATATACAAATCTTTATTTTCATTACTAGAATTTTTATTTTCTATTTGTTTTTGTTTATTACTAGGTTGCCTCTTTATGCTATGGACCCTATTCTTTCTAGATTTAAAGTGATTTAGTACACTTTGATCATCATTTGCAGCAATATTTTGGGTGGCAGACCTAACTACTATGTCTCTTGTCTAACTTTTGTCCTAGTCACTTTTTATCAACAATTTTTTCTTTACTTTATAGGCGTTTTGCTAGAACCTTTTTACCATTTGCGTTTAAATGTACACCATTAGAATTAAAGAGCCACTTATCATAAAAAGCATCCCACAAGTCAATGCAATTAACATTCCTCTTAAAAGCGATTATTTATCCCAATATCTTTAGAATACCAGTATGAACTTTTATTTATTCTCAAAATAATTCCAGTCAATGAAATAGAAATATTTTGCCATAATCTTTTCACTCTTAAATAATTTAGAAGTTACTCATACCTGTTTATTAATTCCTCAGATGGACAGTAGTCAATGTCGTTTCCCCTAACATGAACGATGATTTGATTATATTTATTTGAACCTCTCTTATATTATTTTCAATTCTGTCCACTGTCACACTTGGATAGCAATAGACTATATTTTTCTTTGATAAGTGATTTGATAAGTCCCTAACTTTACATATGAGGACCCAGGCTTATCAGCTTTTACTTTGTTCTCAGTCTTAATTTTATCATCAATGATGAATGAATCAGCAATTGTTTGATCATTATCATCACTCTGAACCTCTCTCTTACCTTGCTCTGAGCTAGGCTCATCCTTTTTGGTTTTATTATTAGTCTTAATTTTATTATCTAATTCATCATCTAAGTGGTAAAACTTATTTGTTATATTTATTAGATTTTTCTGATTTACTATATTTGGCCTATAAGATTTAGAGTTTTTTCTGGGGTTTATCCAATCACTCCCAGGCCTATATTCCAAGACTTCTATTGAATAAACAGACTCACACTGGACATGGTCCGGTTTAATTTTACTTGTTGATGTATTAAATCTAGGCTCAAGTACAGGCCCATTTATTTCTGTCTGGTGTCTGGGTGTGAGAGGGATGCAGTTGTGATTATGCATGTGGGAGTAAATGATATAAAGAAGGTGGGTTCATGTGAGTTAGAAGAGGTACAAAAGGATGAGTGAAAGGTGTGCTTCCGAGATTGGATGTGGGGTTGGAACGGTTGTCTCATGCAATTGGACTAAATGTGAAATGCCTATGTGGGAAGTTGGGATTAGTGTTTGTAGATGTTTGGAATGGGTTTATCGTCCGCATCTGTCAAAATGCACCCACAGAATGCATCCATAGGATTGTGTCAGATCATGTATCTATAATATATAATTTGAAACATACACAGGAATGTGCCAAAAACAAGTAGCATCATCATCAAGACTTGTCAAAATCCAAATCAATTGTAATATACAATAATAAAAAACTGCATCCACAGGAATGAGTCCAGAATACCCCTCAAAGTTAACCCTCCCTTCTCATATAATCATCTAATCTGCATTTGAATACATTCAAGTTTGGATTGTCTACCGTCTCAGATGGCAAACTATTCCAGTAATCTACCACTCTATTGGTGAAAAAATATTTTCTAACATCCAACCTGCACCTCTGGTTTTTAATTTTTAAGTGGTGACCCCTAGTCCTATTACTACCTTCCAATTCAAATAACTGCTAAAATCCAACTTATCCAATGCAGAACAGATTTTAAAAAGCTCAATCATATCTCCCATCACACATCTTCTCTCAAATGAGAACATATTTAGTACCCTCAATCTATCTTCATATTCAAGGTGCTTCAGGGAAGGTATTATTTTTGTTGCCCTCCTCTGTACTGACTCTAGTAGGTTGATGTCATGTCTAAAATGTGGTGACCATGCTTGTATACAGTACTCTAAATATAACCTAACATACAAGTTATAGAGTTTAAAGATAACCTCTTTACTCTTGTAGCTAACATTCCTTTTAACGTATCAGTGACCTATCTACTACTACGCCTAAGTCCTTCTCATGCTCAAATGAATTCAGCCAATGCCCATCCATTTCATAGCTAAATTCCCTATTATCTCTTTGCATGTTAAGAATTTTGCATTTTTTAAGGTTAAAAGTAATTATTTTAACGCCCTGCCTAAGGTGGAGCTGCCATGCCGAAAGGCTGCCAGATTCTGAGGCAGGAGGGGTAGCAAATGGCCACACCTGGCTCTGCCAGCCCCATACACACCCCTTGCAGAACGGGTCACCATGCCCAATGATGATAAAATAAAAAATCGCCCATCAATTTCACGTTGTGCATCGTTGGAGCTCCACAGAAAAGGAGGAGGTTCGCCCCCCCCCCCCCTGTATTCTAGCAGGGGATCCTCCAAATCTCTCTATCCAGAGAGGAGGCTTACTCCTCTCCTTCACCTACAGGTGTAGGGGACTTCCCCTCACCCCCCTTGTCTGGAGGTGCCTCGGGCACCTCCCTCTTTCCAGTGGCAGTCCCCCCTTTACTTTCCAAACAGACTGGGGAGGCCTGTGCCTCCCCACACTCGACTCGTGACACCGCTGCCAATGGGACCTGTGATGTCTGGGGGGGGTGGGGGAGAATGACCAACTGGAGAACCAACCCGAGGTGGACATGGTCCTTGAGGGAACCCAGCCTCAGATGGTAGGGCCTTCCATCGGAATGAGTCCGGACTCGGTGCCAAACACTGAAATTGAGTCCGCCTCTATGCAAGGTCCTCCTCAAATGGCTAGGGTTTCCAAGGTAGTACAAGGAGGGGAGGGATCTCCTTTGACTGGTGCCCCTGAGACTGCAAGTAACTTGCTGAGGCCGGTCCATCGGCCTGGGGCCTCCTACCGTTGGAAGGGAAAAGTGGGTTCATTCCCCGCCCTCCTCTCCTAAAATGGAAAAAACAATAAAAAGATGGAGGGAGGGGGGGTTCTCCTCTCCATCTACAGGGGCTGCAGGGACGGATGGGTCTGCTGTGCCACTTCAGTAAGTGACCAAGCCAAGATCAGCTTTTAAACCTAGTGGGGGTCAAGGCCTGTACCTCCCCCACGCTCAACTCGTGACACCGCTGCCAATGTGACCTGTGATGTCTGGGGGGGGGGGGTGAATGACCAACTGGAGACCCCCTCCCTCCCTGAGATAGACTTAGTCCTTGAGGCAACCCAGCCTCAGACTGTGGAGCCTTCCATGGGAATGAGTCTGGACTCGGTGCCAAGCACTGAAATTGAGTCCGCCCCTATGCAAGGTCCTCCTCAAATGACTAGGGTTTGCAAGGTAGTACAAGGAGGGGAGGGATCTCTTCTGACAGGTGCCCCTGAGACTACAAGGAACTTGCTGAGGCCAGTCCATCCAGCCTGGGGCCTCCTACCATCAGAAGGGAGAAGTGGGTTCATTTCCCGTCCTCCTCTCCTAAAACGAAAAAAACAATCCACCTATCCGTAACTTCACAGGTTTATGCTCACAACATCTAAACTCATCATACTTACTCAGAATCCTCTCATTCACTAACGACACTTGTGCACCAATATTAATGAAACCACAGAAGAACCTTTCACCAACTTTCACTCTGGCTTCCATCATATTAAGTCCACCATGTTCGCAATACACAGAAGGAACAAGCACACCAACAACAGTACTGACATCCACACCGTCATCAACTCCCACATCATCACTCATCACATACTCATCTTCATCCAGACAATCATTCTTCTCTCTCATATATGAACACTTTTCAATCACCCAATTGTAGTGCACACCGCTCAAACACTGCAGATGCACCACATTAGCATTCAAACCCTTCATCTTCTCATCTTTGTACACAATCGGCCTCTCACCACCAAAGTGCACATAAAAAATCACTCCATACAAACGACTCACTACAATCAACACTTCCCGAAGCGGCAGGGACCCCTTGTATGCACATTGCTCTCAATTCTTTCATAAAGTATCGCACCCTCGCCATACCGATACTTTCAGGCTTCCTACATACTTCACTCATTACCTCCTTCCTTAAGTCATCAATCTTCAAATCTTGCAGACCATTCCATACCCTTACTTTCCTTTCCATTCATAATCCCTTTCGGCAAATACTCAGGATCACTCACTCCACACACATTTTCATCATTTGTACTAGGATACCTTGACATCAAATCAGCTACTCCATTCCCTTCACCAGGCACGTATTCAATCACTTAGTTAAAATCACTCAAATCTTCCAAAGTCCTTGCAATTCTACTATCAGCCCACTTCATACGTTGCAGATACACAAGAGGTTGGTGGTCAGTCTTAATCACAAACCTCACACCATACAAAAATGGACACAACACTTTCAAACAATACCTTATCACAGCCAACTCTTGCTCCACAGTTGAATACTTTAGATACATAGCCAATTATTCGCCTGACATTCTCTCCATTTAAACGCTGCTCTTACATCAGAAAACCTCCCATACAGTACCCACTTGTATCCGTATACAATTGAAGCATCTTAGCATTCACATTATCGTTCGGTTATGCCAATTCAACCTCTTCCACCACTGCCTCTTTCATGCTCTCATACATTTCATTCATCTTATCATTCCACCTAACAATCATTCTACCTTTCTTGCCCTTCCACTCAGTCAGAGGCTTACTCACACCAGAACAATCATGTATAAACTTTCACTGAAATTCAATCAGACCCCAAAGCGACTTCAGTTGCTTCACATTCACCGATTTCGGAAACATTCGCACCTTCTCAACATACTTCTGCGACTTTCGTAGCCCATTCTCACTCACTATATGCCCAAGGAATTCCACTTCTTTCGCAAATCATTCATACTTCGCTACTTTCACCTTCACACCAACACTCCAACATTCTCAACACATCATTCACCAATCTCATATGCTCCTCAAAATGTCATAATCAAAATATCATCTATAAACGCAATCAGATTCTAACTAGCAAACTTACTCAACACAACATTCATTGCCCATTGGAAGGCTCCGGGAGCATTAGCCAACCCAAAGCTGAAGAGAAAGCAGTTACCGGCCGGCTCTCCTCAGCAATGGGCATCTGGTAATACCCCTGTACCAGATCCAGCTTCATAAACCACTCCATCTCATGCATACTATACCTACACTCAGTTACCACACACATCAGAAACCTTTCTTCCACAGTCTTTTCATTCACCTTTTGATAATCCACACACACGCAATCTTCCATTCGGCTTACATACAGGCACAATTGGAATATTCCATGCACTCACTTTCTTCAATCACCCCCAATCGCTCTAATTCCACACATTGGGGCATCCTCCTTCAGGACAATCTTGAATTCCAGGAGTTTTGCAACCCCAAAACCCAGATCACCCTTACTGAGGGCTTCCTTTCATTCAAATATCATTCAATACACATCCTCCCTTTCATACTCAGTCAAACATCTATCCAATTTTACCATGCTCTTCACTTCATTATACATCCATTCACACGTCTTTTCATTTCCAACATTCACCCTGACATCCATACAATCATCCATACCTGCTTCACTGACAGTAGAGAGGTGACCCAGTACATCTCTGACTTGGATCTTCCTCACCTGCCTTTTCACTCTGGGGTCTGCCTGCACACATACAAAAGGATGATTCATTCTCAACAAACTATCAAATACACAAGCAACCAGCCTTATCTTATAACATGCACTTTTCCCACCTAATAACACAACATCCTTACTCATATCCAAGTTCAAATCTTTACTACAACTCACTCTAACAGATGCCCTTTCGCCCTTCACAAGCCTTACACTCTCCATAGCAGTCACCTCAATACCAGTAAATACACTCCTCAAAAGACTACCATCTTCCCCTACATACAATCTATACACTCCATTCTTACCAATGCTTCTTTCAATCTCATCACGTGCAGGGTGCCCAACCATACAATTCATTTTCATAAAATCATGCCTCCAAATCACACCATACTTACCACTCACCTTATCAATCACAGAGAATCCACACTCATTCATCAACATACCATGCATTCGAACAGGTGACCTTATCATTCCAATCACAGGCACTCTCCTACTACTAATACCTACCAAACTACTCTTACACTCAGACAGGAGGGCTTTCTCACTCACCTTATCATACACATCCTTTATTCTCCGGGTACTTGAGCTTGCAATATTTTGCTCAAATTCCCTGAAGAATTCTTCCACACTTTTCCCAACATGCAACCTAAACTTATCTATCTTTGGCACTTCCCTTATCAAAATACCCTTCCCCACATTCACTTCACTCTCACTTGAGCTGCCCTCACTCTTACTCCTACCAATCATACCTTCATTCTCTCCTTCATCTGAGTACAATGAGTCCACACTCTTCCCTATCTTTCCCCTTTGACCCAGTCTTCCTTCTCTTGCGTTTAACTCTCTTCCATTCTTCGTCCTTCCTATCACTCACAATCACCCTATCCTCTCTAGACTCACACACACTCCCATTAGTCTTATCCCCTTCAGTCGGAGCAGGGGTCAGGGTCGAGGGTCCTGGGGCCAGTCCCAACCCCTTCATCATCTCATACAAGTCCTTCATTCGTTGGTTGACCTGCTTCTGTCTCTCATCCATTTCTTTCCTCATCCTGTCTGTCTTCTCAGCCATACTCATCATATTACTCTTCAATCCCTTAATCATGCTCCTGAACATCATACATTCCTCCTCTTTCTGCCTCAACTCTAATCTCATGATCTCATCATGGAGGCCCTGTTCCACAGAAGCCATCGTCCCAGGTTAGTAAAAAGATGAAAAAATGTGAAAAACAATCAACTACCTGTCACTCTAATTGAGTGTGGACTGCAATCCAATCCTGTCACGCTCCCAGTTTTGAGATCTCACGTTCCTATTCGGGCGGCAAATGTAGTGTGCCGAAAATCTAGACTAACCCCAATCGATCCAACCCGCTTCCTACACTAATTCAGACCTGAGAAATTGAAGGAGAATGAAATGGATTGTATGTACAGTCCTTTACTAAGAAAAAAATACAATAATATTTATAAAAATATGGGCTAAATATAATTACAATTTAAATTTTCAGGAAAATAAACACACAGGTGCGTACCCAAAATAAATAATCTATACCTAATTACAATTCTCCCAACCGAAAACAAAATACAAAAAAAACTATGATGGGTGTAGAAAACAAATCTGTACAATACCACCAACCGGTACTTGGTCAAACAATGTCCATGCAACAAAAATGATAAGAAAATGAACGAAAAAGGCGTACAGGATTATCACTCGTGCGTTGAATGAGGGGTGGTAGTAGGCCAATAAAAGGGATGGTATGCTCGTCAGTCAATACAGGTGGGCAGTGCAGGTGGCAAGTGAGGTAAGAAAAGCCCTCCGTGTCAGGGCTGGACGGAGCACTCGCCTCGCAGTCCATTCAAGCTTCCACTCTAAGTGTATATTCAAGTGTGCATGACCAATTCTATGGAAACTCGCTGTTTACTGAATTTACAGCTTTAACAATTCTATAAATATTTATACTTATATTTATATATTTGCTAAAGAATTATTTTAAACAAAGTACAATCTTTTGTTAAAATAATTTTAGCAAAGAAACTATCTCTGAAAAGAGAAAACAAACATCAATAAAAAATTGAAAAAAACAAACAATTTAAATGCCAGTTATTCACACACACCCATTCACACAGAGGGAGGAAGAGGGTATTGGGAAAAGGGTGGGAGAATGGCCCTTCACACACACACTCACATTCGCTCCACCACAGGGTTTCCTGCAGAGAAATGTCCTCAGTGTCACACTCTTTGCCCTGAGCATCAACAGCATTACCTCGGTGCTGCCGGAAGATGTTCTTGCTATGCTCTACGTGGACCATCTTTTGATCTCTTTTGGTGCAGCCCAGATGCCAACTCTGGAGCGTCAATTCCAACAGGCATTGAACCGCATCTCTTGCTATGCCGAAGCGCACAGGTTTCAGTTTTCTTTGGCCAAGACTAAGTTGGTGCACTTCTGCCATCATCCACAGCATAAACCCCGACCCAGATTTGTTTCTTAATTGGTTGCACGTGGAAGTGGTTGAATCGCACCATTTTCTTGGTCTTGTATTTGGCCGATGCCTCACCTGGGAGGCTCATATTCTCAGCCTTAGTGTTTCTTGTACCCACGCCATGGATATTCTTTGTTCTGTGACGTTCAGTGCTTGGAGTGCTGATAGGGCTACTGCCTTACTTTTTTTTATCCTTTGTTTGCTCGAAGCTCGACTATGGATGCGAGTTTTATACATCCGTAGGCGAGCATGTATTGTGGGAGGTGGATTCGCTCCTCCACCACACCAGCCTTTGCCTGGCGACCAGTACCTTCCACACTACCCCCATTGAGAACCTCCTCGTCAATGCTGGGGAGATGCCACTCACTCTACGCCGTGTACAGTGCATCATTCTCCTGTACGCATGAGCCCGGCGCCTCTCTCAGTCGCCAACAGCTCTCAGTGCATCCGCAGCTGATTTTGACGGAGCCTATGCCGCCGAGAGATGCCAGTCATACCCTAAGCCCTTTGGGTTTAGGGCCAGGAAACTGCTTAGAGAGCCAAGTATAGCTCTTGGGCCGGTGGCACCCCTCATTCTGCCCAGGACACCACCCTGGAGGGTGCCACATTTGGCTATTTGTCACCATACCTCTGCTCCCAAAGCTTGTACAGCGCCAGGAGTATTGCGTTCTACCTTTTCGGAGCACACCTTGTGTCACACTGGAACCATGCCAGTGTATACAGATGGCTCTAAGTCCCAAGAGGGGGTCAGCTTCCACGCTGTATCGCCTCTTTTTAAGTGTCAGCGGGGCTCTACCATGCGCTGCGTCTGTCTTCATGGCTGAGCTGGTGGCAATACACCATTCAGTGCAGTAGATTACGCAACATGCCCGGTTTGGAGACAAGATTGTGATCTATAGCGACTCACAAAGCACCCTGAGTGCTGTTGGGGCATTGTAATCTCCATATCCCCTGGTTCGCAATATCTGTGATGCCACAGTTTTGGCGAGCCAGGCAGATGTTTAGATTATCTTAAGTTGGATTTAGGGGCTTGTAGGGCCCAGCGTTTCGCCATTCCTCACACTGATTACATGGCAGGAATACGGGCTGCTTTGCAAAGAAGATGGGAGACGGTCAAAGGGAATTTAAAGTTGCATGCCATTGCGGCATGACTGTTCCCATGGACCTACCCCCCAATGGCGCAAAGGCTTCAGGTTGCTTTCTGCTATCTCCAAATTGGGCACACTTGCGGGATGCACCGCCATTTGATGGAGCGCTTGCCAGCGCCCTACTATGAAAACTGCGTTGTCCACCAGACTGTTTTGCATATTCTTGTCGAATGTCCCAGTCTGAGCGATCTTCGTGCATGTTACCCCTCCCAGTACCGGAATGGCTGGGGTCACTACCTCCTGTCATTTGTACTCAGGATGAGTGCGTGCACATTGACTGGTGGACTTGTAGACTTTTGGGAAGAGGTCGGCCTTCTCCCTTTTATTTAACTAGGGTTTTTTTTTCAGCTTTTTTTCTTTATAGGTCATAGGTTCCTGCGCCGGGGGGGACCTCCCCTCATCTCAGGAGCATGCTTCCTGCTTGTTGCCTTTTCCTTTTTGTTTTTTTTTGGGGGGGGGGTTTAATCTTATTTTAAAGTAGCCTAGTACTGGCCAGTTTTTAATATGGCGACTAATGCCCAAGTAGGCAGTCACCAGATGAGCTCTTCAAATTTTTTTTAATAAATAGCCTTGTAGATGAGCTCTTGCTAGCCCTGTAGATACGCATTGGACTTTGTATCAAGGCACAGGTTTGAGCCCTCCCATTGTGGGTACAAAACTTTCAGAATGCCATGAACTACCCAGATATAGGGTAATAATAACCACTATTGGTGTATTCATATCCACATACTCCTAATGCAAACCATAAAGGGTTCTATCTGCCTCTGACATCTTCAGGCTTGTTATCAATTGTCATTCTGATCTTTTTGTGGATTTTATAATCTGGTTAGATCTTATCCATGATGTACAACTTATTTAGGACATAACCTTCTAATCACTGTTTTTATATGAAGCATTTCTGTTTCCAATGCTTAGAACAGAGATCAAAATTTCTACTAGAGATACAAGATTTGCTTCTTGGGAGCTATAAACAACAGCATCTACCACAAAATATATAATTTAAATTCTTCATCTGAACTCATGTGAAATTATATAGAACTTTTCCTTGTTGTTGGAGCCATTAGCCTATATGTAATTTTGTATATTTATTAATGTGCAATATTTTTCAGCTTTCCTCTGATGATTAAATTTCATTTAGTTCATTATCCTACCATATAACTGGTCATATGTTTTTTTTTAGAACTGTTCAGTCATATTTTAGAAAGTTAAAATTTATTTTGTATGAATTTACAAATGTAAATTTAACTTTTGTCTTAAGAAGGACTAAAATGGAATCATTATGCCTCGCACCACCATCTGCTATCAGGAATATGACCTTACTCGATAAAGATGCTTTTATAAAACATGTCTCTGTGCCATCCTTAATCATTCCCAAAAATCATTTGCAAAAGATTATGAATACAAATATAAAAAAATATATCATTAAATTAAAAAAGTTTGATCCTGTCATGGTTGTAAATAGTAATGAAGAAAAGAGATCAATTTTGCTCGATCCATCTTCCATCAAAATGGCCACAGACATTGAAACAAAAATTGGTATTGATATGAAAGAAGTTCAAGGGGAATTTACAATGACAGAAATAACCTTGAAGTATGAAAACTGGAAAGCAGAAGACATTCTTAAAGCAATTCTTCCTGAAGACTTTATTGGTTCTTCAAGTTTTTCTATTATTGGTCATATTTTACACCTCAATTTAAGGAAACATCTTAATCCTTACAAAAAAGTTATCGCTCAAATTTATCTTGACAAAACTCCTAATATCTCCTTAGTTGTGAATAAAGCAGATATTATTGACAATGTTGACAATACATTTCGAACTTTTGCAATTGAAAAATTGGCTGGAGAAACCGATAGTACAATAGCTACAGTGAAAGAAAATAATTGTAATTTTACATTTGACTTTTCTAAAGTTTACTGGAATCCACGTCTTTCTACTGAACATGAACGTATAATTAATAAACTAAAGATTTGTGATATATTGTTTGATGTCATGGCAGGTGTTGGTCCATTTGCTATTCCAGCTGCAAAGAAAAAATGTACTGTTTTTGCAAATGATCTCAATCCAGCTTCATTTGGAGCTTTAATAGAAAATTGTAAGAAAAATAAAGTAACAAGTCGAGTAGAATGTTTTAATATGGATGGCAATGATTTTATTAAATCAGTTTTTCAAAATAAGTACAAAGAATTGATTCAAGATTCTCTTTCTAGTACCATTCATGTTACAATGAACTTGCCATCTATAGCTGTGGAATTTCTACCTTCATTTATTGGCTTGTTTTCATCTCAAGATTTATTAAACATTCCCCTAGCTGTAATTGAACCAGAAAAATTGCCCATTATTCATGTCTATCTATTTTCCTTTAATGAAATAAAAGAATATGCTGTCTATAAAGTTGCATCTAGTCTTGGATATGGCTCAGTGTTGATAAATGGAGATAAATTAACTGACACGCAAGCTATTGCCGATAGTATTCCTTCTGAATTTGGGGAACATGTATTAGAAGTTGTTAATGTTCGTCGCGTTGCACCAGCCAAAGTAATGTTTAGAGTAACTTTTAGACTTCCATATAAAATTTTAATCAAAGAGGATAAAATAGAGTGCCACTCTAAAAAGAAAATTAAAGTTGAAATATAGAATTTTTTTTAATTTTACCCTAATCACTTTCAGAATGATTTTTGTATTTTCATCACTATCCATTCAGAATGCATTTATACTGTATGTATGCATCAATCATAGGATGGAGAAAAAAGGATGGGTATATAGAATAATGAAACCACTGTGACCTGACCCTATATATCTGCTAGTTGTAGCAACCCAGCCCAGGATTTCATTCATTGTGCCATAGAGTAATACATACATGCCTCTGTACAAATCATCTCCAAGTACACATATACTATCACAAATTGTTGTTAACTTAAAAATATTAGTGACACAGACCAATATGAGGATTGGAGAAAGAGGTTGCCACATTTGTTTGCCCTTAATTCTAAACTTTATTAAACTTGCACCTTTGGAATGACTGTTCAAATATGTTTAGGGGTTCTTTATTAATTCTAAGGATTTTATTGAAATCCAATTCTGCGTCTCTGCTTTCTAAGGCTGATCTTTTTTATTTAAATCCGCACCAGAGTGTGCTGCTCCATATGGCACCTGGAAAACAGGCATGTTCTCCTAGCTTCAGTTCCAGCAGTTGTCCAACCACTTTACAAATCTTTCCTAACTAACTCTGCCCACAAGTGAGTCCTGCTAATGTGTCAGCTAGAGGACAGGTACATCCTCCTGGCACCAGTGTCAAGGTATGGTAATAGGTAGGTGATCACATATCATAGTCTACACCTAATATTTTATCTTGCTATTTACAGAGGTTCTGGAGGCTGGATTCACTTCTGCCCTCATATTTGAGCAAGTCTAGGGGCCAGTTATACCACAAGGTCCCTACCCACTTGGCAGGCCAAAAGTCAAAATGACAAGTGCTTTGAGGAAGCAAGGTGCAACCTCTCATAATTCAACAGCTGTGCAAGAGAGGGTCTCTATATGCCAACAGGGTAGGCTATTCCTTGCACACTGACAATTTGTTTCTATGGTTGTAGTAGGAGCAATGCCATCTCCACAGCATCAGTACCAACCAACTAGCACTGACTCATGGACCCTGTCATGGTCAAATATGCCGAAGTGTATAGTGTAGGTCTTGAGACTATCTGTTTCCCCAGCAACACAGAGGGTTCACACGCAACCACAGCCAAAACCAAGACTCACCCCATGGGACTGATTTGCATAAGGCAAAATAACCAAGCACCTCCACCTAGTTGGTAGTCTCACAGGAGGCTAATTCCCTGAAGGTGGTTGTGAGACCATCTTTGAAAACTTGCAAGCTGTCACTGAAAGTAGGACAGCACCGAGGGAGCTTCAATTCCCATGCCCATACCCAAGGTTGGACTGGGCAACTCAGAGATGAAAGACCCCAGCCTGCCAAAGGTTTTGAGGTGAGGAAGGAAAAGACTTGCCTGGCGAATCCCCAATAAGTCCTTAAAAAATGATGGCTCCTGGAGTTCTGCCTCCAAGAAGTGTACAGCCATTCCAATCAGCTTCTTTTCATCAAAGAGGGCCCCTGTATTTCCTCCAAGCTAGAACTGGAGGACATACATATTCCTTTACTGGAATTGCCATGGACACGAGGCCAACTGGGAGGAACTGCATTTTCTTGCAGGAGATCATGTTGGATGAGTGACTCCTTCCCACCCTTCCTGGGGATTGGTTAGGAGGATGCGTGATTTACATCTGGCATGTTTCTGTTCTTCTATTCACTTAAATACCTCCCTTAAGGCAGTGCAGCTATACCTGGCCAAGATATACTGCTATTTCTGAGTACATTCCTCTATCATCCAGCTTTGACCCAGGGGTTTCCATGATCTCTAGCTGCAGCTGCTACTCCACCAGCATTTATTGTATGTTGTGGTGTTGCTGAAGGCCACTGAATGGATTTTACCTCCAGAGACTAAGAACCCTTCAATAGCAGGTTTACAAAGAGTGAGTTGCATTCTGCTCTCGCTTTATGTGCAGAGACTGCTCCTGGTCCAGATGATGTCGTGTATGCCATGCTTCAACGCTTAGGTGAGTCAGACATGGCTTTTCTGTTAGATTTGCTCAACAGGATCTGGACAGAGGGTATCATCTCTGACTCCTGCTGAATGGCTACCATACAAACTTTTCGCAAACCTAGGAGGGATCACTCTACCCCAGCCAGTTTCTGCCCAATTTCTCTAAACTCCTGCATGAGCAAGCTGATGGGTAAATTAGTAAATGTTAGATTAGCTTATTTCCTTGAGAGCCGGGACCACCTGTCTTCTACAAGGTGGAAAATTCTGTCTATGAGGCCTTCTTTGTAAGCAGCATTACACCACAGTGTTTTTCAATTTGGAGAAGGCCATTCATACAGCACAGTGATACAGCATCGCAGAGACCCTCCATGCAAGGGGATGCCTCAAAATTTTAATATCTAAATTTTTATGAGATCATCAATTCTGCTTATGGTTTGGGGAGACATCTCTGTGTTGCCTTCTTTACCCTGTCCATCAATGGTATCAACTCAGTGCTGCATGAAGATGTTCTCACTACACTTTACATGGATGACTTTTTGATCTCTCTTGGTGTGACTCAGGCATCACCTCTAGACCATACTTAAACAGACATTAATCACATCTCTCACTTTGCCCAAGCACACAAGTTATGGTTTTCATTAGCCACCCACAGCTTCACCCAGACCCAGATTTGTTCCTAAACAGGGTTTGCCTGGAAGTGGTGGACTCGCACCAATTCCTTGATCTTGTTTTTTTACTGATGCCTCACCTGGGAAGCACATGCCTTTGGTTCCTTGGCATTCAGCACTTAGGGTGCTGATAGGGCTACCACTCTGCTGTTTTATTGTTCCTATCTTCACCCAAAGCTTGATTACAAATGTAAGTTCTATGCATCCTCAGAAGGTAGATGGGATCCACCACACCATTCTCTGTCTGATGACCAGTGTCTTCTGCATCTCCCCTATACAGAGCTATCTTGTTGATGCCATGGACAGTTCATTATACATTTGTATGTGAGGGCCAATCTCCACAGTACCTATGCCATCAAGAGACACCAGTCATACCCTAAGTCCTTCAGGTTTCGGGCTAGGAAACTCCTTTGAGATCTTGATGTATCTCTTGGGGAAGTGGTGCATCTGGTTCTAACCAGGATAGAACCATGGAGGGTACCACCTTTAACTATTTATTGCCATGCCTCTGCTCCCAAAGCTTCTACAGCGCTAGGAATATTGCATTCAGCCTTTTTGAATCTGGATCTGTGCCAGTGTATACCGATTCCTCCAAGTCCTAGGTGGGGCATTTGGTTTCCACATTGTATCCCCTCTGTTTGAAGTCAGCTAGGCTCTCCCAGGAGCTGTGTCTGTTTTCATGGTCTGAGCTGGTTGAAATACACTGCTTGGTACGGGAGATAATGCATTGTGTCCAGATGGTGATTTATAGTTACTCACAAAAGTGCCCTGTGTGCTCTCCAGACATTGAAATCCCCCTCACCCCTGGGTTCATGGTATCCGTGATACCACGGTTGCCACAAACTGGTTGATGTGATTTTCTTGTGCTCGGTTCCTGGACATGTATGGGGGTGCCAAAGAGTCTGAGAGGACTGCGGGACTACGACCAGCATTTTGTTCTTCCTCACATTGACTACATGGCAGGAATCAAGTCAGACCTCTGGGCTGTCTGGCAAAGAAGATGGGAGATGCCAATGTGGACTTAAAGTTGCATGCTGAGACTTCCTATGGACCTAATCCTCGATGGCTTCAGGTCACTTTGTCATCTTAGAATTAGACACACCTTACTGCAACAGCTGTGTTGTCCACCAGACTGTTTGGCACATTCCTGTTGAATAGCCCACTCCCAGTGATCTTTGCGCATGTTACCTGTTTTTAGTACCAGGGTGAGCAGGATGGCTACTGATTGTCTCTTGTACTCTTGCCATGTTCGTGCACAAACTTGTGGACTATTTGTCTTGGCATTCTCCATTTTACTTGACTCTCTTTGGTGTTAGTCACATGCTCTGCCTCTAAGGGCCTTCCCATGCCTCCTGCTTCTTCCTTTTGTAATGTTATTTTAGTTTGGTTTATGTTACTATTTTTATTGTTCTCTTTTGGGTTTGAATTTTTGTTTTTTTAATGTAGCCTAGTAATAGGCTTTTTTAAAAATAATTATGGCAACATGCCCTTAGTGGCTGTCTCCAGATGGAACACAATAACTTGACCTGCCCTCAGACCACCTACCCATTATTTTATCCTTCCAAACCATACATGGACAATCACAAAAAAGTAGCCTGCCAAAACTACATTAATACAAAGAAAACAAACTTTGTAATTTTACCTTAAATAACTACTCCTCACTAGACAAAGCACTACATTACGTTAATAATACCATCACAAACAAGTAGTAAATTTATCCTGCAGAGCCACAGAAAAGCATACAACCCTAATTTTACAAAAGAAATAGAAGACTGCATAAAGTAGCTTAACATTCTAAAACAAAACAGGGCCCCCTCGTAACAAGAAACACAACACAGCACTAAAGAGCAAACAGAAAACTACAACAAATACATAAGACATTTGACCACAAAACAAATTCAACCCAACTTTGGAGAACAATAAATAAAATCACAAATCACATACCACCCCAGCTCCCACACAAAATTCACTCATCAGAAAAAATCAAATTGGCAACACCTAGACATTAACATTCTCATGAAACACTACTCAAACATTGGCTTCCTCCTAATGTGCAGACAATTCACAAAAAAAAAATCAAGAGCAGACACACCTCCAAATACCAAGCATCCATTCCCCTTCACCACAGAAAATGTCCAACAAACCATTAAATTGCTCAAAACACTAAAGCCAACAGACAACAGAGCTATCCCAGCTATCACAGAAATTTTGTTAACAACTCCTGGCTCACCAACACAATCTCCTCAATCTGGAAATTAGTCTATATCTTACCCATACTCAAACCAGACAAACCTTAACGCAACCCAACTCTTACTACCCAATCTCACTTCTGTGCACACCCAAAAAACTAATACACCAAAGAATCAGCCCTCTCCTCACCAACCTCACACAATACATAATCAATGGCTTCAAACCGCCCTTAACCCCTTCACATACAATCTTGGCTGCAATAGACATAAAAAAAATTTAACATAGTACCAAAACACATCCTAGCACACAAAATCCTGAACATCAACCTCCTCAACAATGATAAATAGTGGATAATAACTTCATCTTTGGCAGGAAAGCAGGCAGGCCAAAGTCACCCACCAAACCCTGTAATCATACACCAGACTACTCTGCAATGGTATACCACAAGGAGCCATCTCCAACCCAATCAAACTAAATGGACAACACCTGCCACTAAAGAAAAAGCCCACCCTCCTACAACTCAAATTAGACACCCAAATAACATTCAAAACCCACACAACAAACATTACAAACAAAGCCACAAAGAAAATCATTGCCCTCAAAGCACTCTCAAGCATTGCATTTGGACAACAGAAATAGCCTCTCACTACTCTATACGAACAATTCATCCGCACCACCAGCATGGCACCCAATCTCAGACAGAACAATGCACTCAAAACAATTACAGGATGCATGTGCAATACACCCTCACCTACATGCTGAAAAAAATATTCTCAATCAAAATACACCTAGACATGATTGGAACCCAACACTTCAGGAGCACTGACCTCCTACCCCAACCACCACCTGACAGTAAATCCTCCACCACCAAATGTTTGCAACGGGGTAGGTAAAGTACCCTGTGTCACCTACACTTGATACCTGGAGAAGCTGCGCATCCTTCCAGGACGAGTGCAAATGAGGGGAGCTACGTCACTGGGTGGACATGAAATCTGATGGAGTGTCGAAAAGTTGGTGCACCTACCCCTCACTCCCTCTCATCACTACTTTTGCTTTATTTATTTATTATTATTATTATGGCTATCCCCTCAACCTTATGTCTACCCGCACTTTGTATCAGGAGGAACTGTTCTAACTTGGACATCTGTCTGGTAGTCAATGGTGCCTTGGTGGACTGCATGCCATCCTGGGATCAACTAGCACCAGGGTATGATAATAATAGGTGATCACTAGGGGAGTAAAAAGTTGACTTTATTTTCAATGGCTGATATGAACGAAACTTTACTTACTTATTCTAGCATTGGCCATTTTCATGGATATTGATCTACAAGTTGTCACACTGGGGACTGCTACATCCAAATCAGAGAATAATTGTTTTATATGAGGATGGCACAATTTATGAAGGGGTATGTTGGCTGACAAAAATGTAGGCACTAGCTTTCCAGTTTCTACACATTTAGGTAGGCTACACTGGTGTTTTTGAGTCGAATGATGTTTCTCGCCGAAAAATTTCTATCATGCTTCACTATAACACAACAAATTTGACAATAAAGTTTGTTTTTTTTCCTGAACAAATGAATTCATTGGGATATTTTTCAATTATAGCACGCACTTTGTAGCGGGCCGCAAATCTACTCTCTAATCCCAATCTATCCAACCCACTTCCTACACTTAGTCGGATGTGAGAAATTGAGGGAGAAATGAAACATTAGATATACAGTCCTTCATTTACTAAAATATGGGGTAAATAAATTCAAGATCTCGTTACTTAAAAAATCCTCTTATCAAACAAACAAGAGATAATTGAAAAAAAACAAATAAATACAATCCTTACAATAGAGGCCTAACAAACATACAAATCCAGAAAAAAGAAAAGGCCTCATGTTTTACCCCTGGGGATAGTTCTGCCGGATGCCACTTGTGTGGTCACAATTGTTTCCTAGGTCTTATAAAAGAAAAATAGCTGGCGCCTCCAAGCTCGGTATAATAATGTGATCCGGTCACACTTTCAAGGCTATAAAAAGAAAGCCCTTTCCATCCCAACGGGACTTACAATAGATTTGATTAAGTTACTGCAAACTTTCAATCCCAGCCACTCTTTACAAAAGGTAGTACTAATTATCTTTTGAAATTTAATAGAGTGGTGGCACAAAATAAAAAATAATTAGCTGAGGAAGAGAAAAAACCCTCTCCATTCACACACACATTCTTACAGAGGGAGAGAGAGGGTATTGGAAAAGGGGTGGGAGAATGGCCCTTCACATACACTCACATTTGCTCCACCACACCCCCTCCTTCCTTAGGCCATTCGACCACAGTCACTCACAATACACACTCAATCCTTATGGTACCTTTTATACTCAATCACACCCTTCTGCACCCATTCACACTTGTCTACTGGTCCCTGGCTACGCGTAGCAATCTGTCTGGGCTGTTCATCAGTCATCTTGTCAGTCTCCTCGTCACTATCGATCATGTCATCCACCATACTCTTAGCCTTCATTACTAGCTCTCCCATCTCCCGACAGAACTCTTTCATACTCGTCTGTTCAGAACCTTCACTCTTCATACCCCCATTCATCAGCTCTTCACTCACAGCTCTCATCGTACTCAAGGTACACTCTTACAAAACAGACAAATCATTCACACCCACTCTACTCTCAGCAGAAATACCAGAAACCCCTTCAATTGGTTCCTACCAAAAGCCTAAAAGTCAATCACCTCCTCATTCTCCACATCAAACTCACCTCTACCCTTACCATTCATAAAACAAGAAAAATCAGCCACACTAGGCTCATTCTGTCCAAACACACTATCATTCATGCTGTTCCCAAAACCAGAAAATCAGCCACAGGCAGCTCACTCACTTGTCTACTTACACCAGCCAAATCACTCACCTCCTTCTGCAAACACTCAATCTCTCTCTCAAGCTCCCCCATACCAGAAAGACTGCTCAGACTTACTTTCATTCGTACTTGCATTCTTCCTTTCACTCTTCTTTGTACATTTTCTACTCTTCCAGGCCAAGACAAGCTCTTTCCCAGACAGATCCATACTATCACATTCCATCTCATGATCATGCACCTTATCTCTCTCTCTGCACAGTTCATACACCGGATGGCTCACCAAGTAGTCAGACAGTTCTCTCCACCTCCTCAACTGAATCTGATGAGCCTGCACACTCTCAGTCACACCTTCATTCAAAACATAGGTCACACCATTCTCACAACTCTTTACAGTCCTTCAAACTTTTCAATCATCTTTGATGCATTCAACCTACCTTTTACTTTTACCTTCAATACTTTTGCACCAATTTCAAATGAACGAAGCCTTTTATGCGCCTCATGCCATACACTCTGCTCACTTTCACTCACCTTTCAAAATTCCTAACAAACTGACACAGGGACATGCCAGTTGCACTATACACTGTCTAATTATACGCCCATAACACTACTCAACCATTCATCCCAGTCATTCAAAGTCATACTCAACATCTCACACAAGGTTCAAATTGTACATTAAGGTGATCCATTCGAAGATGGTACATACGGAGTCGTCCTCACATGCTCCACACCATTCGCTCAAACACTTCACTCAGACATCTCCTAGGCTTCCATAGATACATAGGAAAAACATCTGCTCAACCACACACACAACAGTCACGCTCCTTTTATCTCTCACAGGCACCTCATACACAAATGTGCTTTTATTAACAACCATACCAACATTCCCAGCACTTGTACGCGGTAAAGACACACAATCAATTGCTACCAATTCAAACGGTTCTATCGCATCAACTTTCAACATCGGCGGGGATTCACTTGTGACACCTTTCACACATAGTCGCAACATCATTCACAACAGTCCTCAGAAATGGATAGAAAACACGCTCCTTCATACACTCCCACAACTTAAACTTATACATATGTCCATAATTATCATGCACAACTTTCACCAGACCAATCATACCAACCAAGGACATCACAGGTACATACATATCATCCCCATCCTTCATATGCCTCACAAAATATACAACATCCATACAAACAACAAAATCCTTAGCCTATTTTTTAAAATCACTCAAACACTCAGGCCATTCATTCAAATCAACATGCATCATCACACACCTCTTCAACTCACTGAACCCCGTCTGACCCCAGCTTAGCCTCTTCTCCTTCTTTCAGAGAGCCTGTATTTCTCCCTTACTTCGTTGCTTTTCATACAACCTCTCCCACAACTTTCTCTGGTCAGCCTCTAATTTCACAGGGTAGATGCTGACCCTCTTCTCAGCCAACCGCGGATCGGGGCTGAGGGGGGAGGGGACAATGTTCCCTTACCTCTGAGCTCCAGTTTGGGATGGTGTTTTTTTTTAACAACCTGCTTCATCCCCACCCATACCTTCCTCACATCCCCTTTCTTTCTCACTTCACACACTATTAATTTTTTATGCCATTTGCAAGGTGGAGCCGCCATGCCAAGGAACTACCAGGCCACCAGGCAGAAGGGGCGGTCCGAAATGGCGATACCTGGCTCTTCCAGGTCCTGTACACACCCCTTGCAGAGCGGGCTACTGTGTGGGGTGATGAGCGATTGCTACCCATGGAACAAATAGGGTCACCATGCCCATGAATGAAAAAACAAAAAATCCAAAATCTCTCCCCATTTCCCTTTGTTCATCAACAGAGCCGCCCTCGGGCAGCTCCACAGATAAAATAGAGGTTCCTTCCCGCCCTATGCTTGCGCAGGGGACCCTCCATATTTCTCTAACCGGAGAGGAGGCTTACTCCTCTCCACCTACAGGTGTAGGGGACTCCCCCTCACCCCCTTCTTTGGAGGTGCTTTCGGGCACCTCCCTTTTTCCAGCAGCAGTCCCCCATTTTCTTTCCAAGGGGACTGCCAAGAAAGCCAGCAGGCAGCTCATAGCCGACCGCTTCCCAGTGAAGCAGCTCGGTAGGGCAAACCCCCTTAGGGGGGAGAGGGAAGCCAGTCCCCTTCATTTGCTTCCTTCAAAAGACCTGCTGGCAAGAATATTGAACCTTGCCGGGGTCAAGGCCTGTGCCTCCCCACAAATGACAAGTGACACTGCAATGTCCTGGGAGGGGATGGCCAATTGGAGGCCCCTCCTGAGATAGACATGGTCCTTGAGGCAACCCAGCCTCAGACGGTAGGGCCTTCCATGGGAGGGAATCTGGGCTCAGCGCCAAGCACCGCTCCCGAATCCGCCCCTATCCAAGGTCCTCCTCAAACAGCACGGGTTTCCAAGGCAGTACAAGGAGCGGAGGGATCTCCTCCAACCGGTGCCCCTGCAACTAACAGGACCTTCTCCATCTCCGAGAAGGACCTGGCTGAGGCCGGTCCATCTGGCCTAGGGGCTTCTGCCGGCGGAAGGGAGAAGCGGGTTCATTCCCCGCCCTCATTTCCTAAAAAGGAAAAAAAAATAAGAAAAAGACTAAGAAGACTCATGGCTCCTCTCCATCCGCCAGGGCTGCAGGGACGGATGGGTCTGCTGCCACTTTGGTAAGCGACCAAGCCAAGATCGGCACATCCGGCCCCTCTGCCCCCCCAGGAGCAGAGCTCCTGACTATGACTAAGACCAAAAGTGCACAGAGCGGAGCCTTGATAACATCGAGGCCCCTCATTCAGAGGTTACCTGGCATGTTCGAGCCCACTGGCTTCAAACGCTTCCTCATTATTCCATCCACTGATGGCAGCATGTTGGCCAAGGGCAACATGATCCATCAGAGGAGATCATTATCTAGTGTAATTGGTAGAGAGCCGAAGGTGACCCGTTTCTCGGACGGGAGCCTTCTGGCGAATGCAGTGGATTCCTCTGAGGCGGCCAAGATAAGTGCTCTTCAGGCACTTGATGGCACCCCGGTGAGTATGACACCGCACTCTACCATGAACTTTGTGAAAGGAGTAGTTTATGCGAGGGAACTCGTTGACTACTCAATAGAGGACATCACCTTAGAACTGGCCAACCATGGGGCAGTCAAGGTAGAACGTGTGATGAGAAAACAGGGAGGGGTCTCGAGACCCACCCCTACACTCTTCATCACGTTCAACTGTGACAAGCTCCCTGAGTCGGTGCGTGCCGGTTGGTACCGCTAACACATGAAGGCATTCGTGCTACTGCCACAGCGGTGCTATTACTGTCACCGCTTCGGCCATACGAATCGTTCTTGTAGATGTGCAAAGTCGGGGTCACCTGAAGTATGTGTAAATTGCTCCAAGGCCGCACAAGATAAGTCCAAATCGTGTGTGGCCAAGTGTGTCAATTGTGGAGAGCTGCACCCCGCTTCTTCGAAGCAATGTGGTGCATATCTCCTTGAGAAAGAAATGTTAGCCGTTCAGGCCCAGAATCAACTCTCATCCCGGCTCTGCCTGGGACGTCTTATGCCTCAATGGTTAGAAAGACTCTCTGCTCCAGGCCCATCCATGCCACCGAGCAAGGTTCTTTCCACGCCCATTCGGAGCCCTTGTGCAGGTTCTACTCAACCTGAGCGCTCCCCTGGTAAAGCTGGCGGCACAAACGGTTCACACCCATCCCCGGCTAAAACCAGGGCTCCATCCCCAGCGTGACCGTTTCCCGTTTTGCCAGGCCATCTTCTGGGGTTCCTAAAGCTGGCCCCCAAAAAACAGCAGCAACAAAGGAGCTTCGGCTCCTTCGCCCACACCTAGTGGTGGGCTAAGTGGCTCGAAGACGGTGGTTCCTCAAAAAGAGGGCCCCCCGCCTCCGAAGCCGCAACGCCCGCCTAAAGTTTCGAGGCGGGGGGAGGAAAAGACTCGCATGGCGAGCCCAGGGGGGTTCTGCCTCCGGGAAGCGTACGGTCATTCCCGTGAGGGTCTTCTGTTCGAAGAGGGCCCCCGCGTCTCTGAGCTAGGCCTGGAGGGCATATTCCTTCAATGGAATTGCCGTGGACTCTGAGCCAACTGGGAGGAGCTGCGGAAGCTCGTCTAATCCCGTTCCCCGTTAACTATTTTTCTGCAGGAGACCATTCTAGCCGCGTGCCCCCTGCCCACCCTACCGGTGTATAAGGGTCTTGCGACCACACCACCAAGAGATGGCCGGGCTGGGGGATGCGCGGTTTACACCCGGCATGATGTCTCCGTTCTTCCTTTCACTTTAGATAGCTCCTTTCAGGCAGTGGTTGTACAGCTTCACCTGGATAAGAGGTATACTATCATTTCTGCGTAAATTCCACCGTCAGTTGACTTCGAAGCAGGGGACCTCCGCTGCGTCGTGGCACGGTTGCCTAGGCCCTTTTTCTTGCTTGGAGATCTGAACGGCAGGCATCCTCTCTGGGGAGATTACTCAATAAATCCCAGGGGACAAGTCCTTGTCGATCTGATCGAAGAGCTTGAGATAGGTGTCCTAAATGTGGATGAGTTTACGCATCACTGCCCGAGAACCGCTTCATTTTCTTGTCTTGATCTATCTCTGTGCTCTTCGGATGCACCGCCTGATTTTGATTGGGGGGGGGGGGGTTCGATGACCTTCCTGGTAGTGATCACTTTCCCATTCAAATATCATTTTCAGGGCAACTGCCGCCTGAGAGACCACCTCGGTGGTGCTTGGCGCGGGCGCCGTGGCCTGCATTTCAGGAAATGACTGAATTCTCTATCTCAGTCGAGGAGTTTAGGTCAGTAGATGAGGCCTTTGAGTTCAACGGTATCCTCATTGCCGCGGGCCTGACTACTATTCCTAGAACGTCTGGCCGTTTTGCACGCCGACCACCACTCCCGTGGTGGTCGGCCGAGTGTGAGACGGCCCTCAAACAGAAGCGTTATGCCTACATGTGCTCCCCCAATTGGGGAGGACAACCTTTCCTTTATTTTAAAATTACAAGGTGAATAAATGGAATTAAATAGTATATATATATATATATATATATACACGTAAATAAACATGTATGTAACATAAGCATTTAGTTATACAATATTAAAGGTAGAATAATTATATAAAGCAGATGAAAAATTAAGCATACCAATTAGCAGAGAATAGTGGGTAAGGTAGAGGAAAAGCTATACAAAACGTACATCTTCAAGCGAGATGGGAGGGTGGGCGTCCGAACCTCGTGGTAGCGATGTTTAACAGCCATGCCTCGCCGGGTGGCTGCTCCTTATATACCCATTCGGGTATAGGAGCCGCCACCCTGGCATGATGTTTCTTGGGCCTGGAAGGCCCTCGAGGCATGGTCGGACAGGTTGTTGCTTGAACGTACGTAAGTGACGTTTAGGCTGGATGATGTGAAGGTCCTGTAGAAACCGATAAGAGCCGGAGTGGAAAGGAACTGTAGTAGGTCCATCGGGACCTTTGTCCTTCGCAAGTTGTATATGGCAGGCATGTTATCACCTCTAATACGCGCCCAAGGGAACCATGATAAGGCAATCATGCCCGCCAATGATTCCTTAAGGAATATATTGGGTCCTAAGGGCACCTGGTGTCCGAAGCTGCTTCCCAAGCAGTGCCGCGCGTTCAGAAGGACGCGTCAAAATAGACGATGGTCCCCGAGGCCCGAGGCCTTTTCCAATGCGTCCATCTTGTATGGATGAGTGATGTCAGAGCGCGGCACCAACTGCTACCCGGGACATCCGTGTCTTGTAGGTAGCACTTCTGGACCCACATGAAGGGAAGATGTAGGATAGGGAGAAGAAAATTCAAGAAACCGGCCAATCGCGACCATCCGGTAGGAGAGACGAGATTCTCGGCGGCGGTGATCTTCATGGCCATTGAATCTGTAATGGCAACTCGATGATTACTTAGGTCAACTTTGACCCCAAGGTAGGTGAGCTGTAAGCACGGCTCGAGGACGCTTTTACCCCTATTGATATTAATCGAACTATTCAAGATGGCGTCCCTGATCCTGACGAGGTCGCGTGGCTGGCCCAATAGAAGCACATCATCCAGGTAGGTGTAAGCTTCGCATCCAAACTGTCTGGCCAAGCTCGGAGCCCTGCGCCTAAGGAGGCCTGAAGGATGTAGGGGCTCCCCCCGAATCCCATCGGGATCTTTGTAAACCTGAAGGTGCGGAGGCCGCATCTTACTCCGAAGAAGTGTCTGGTGTAATGGTACATGGTAGAATGCGTCCTTTAAGTCCAGTCTGATGGCGTGGGTGCCCTTTGCAGTCTGCCCGAGGACCTTCCCAAGGCTCGGTAGGCGAAAGGTAGGAGCCGTGTAGAAATCTCGTGCTGGAGCCATGTCGTAAATTAACCGTCCGGAGCCATTAGGCTTAGGAACGATAAAGACTTGGTGACAGTGGGTCACCTCCTGAGATTCTTCCAGAATACCTCGTTCTGCTAAATGAAGAATGGCCGGGAGAAAACCTTCCCCGGTAGATCTCCAACAGTGGTAGTCCTTCTTAAAGAAGAACCTTACGCCCTTGCCCTGGCAGGATTTGACTATGTTGTTGATAGCAGGTAGACTGTCCAGAGTACCCGGGAATTCCACATCCAAAGTAGTGGAAGGATCACACTGGCGGTCCTCAGGCGCCAGTGGATCGCCGAAGGGGCTGCCGTCTTCTTCGGCATCGGTCTGATCGTCGTTGTCCGTTGTTGTCTCCATCTCGTTGTTCGCCCCGTTCGTCCCTGTTTCCGCAGTCACCCATGATGTCCGGGGGAGCACTGATAATGTCGTTTGCCAAGAAGTCGTAGTCCGTTGAATCTGTGGCTACGGAGGGCGGACCAGTGGAAGGCGCGTTAACTGTAAGCACCGTGGGCACCGCGAGACCCTGCTCAGGTTACGCGGTAACCGATTTGGGAATCTCGAAGTCATCCCTGATGCGTAAGGCGCCCAAGTCCGCGGCTGCGGTCTCGAAGAAATTCCTGATGTTCTGGAGACGTTCCTCTTGGCCCAAGAGCTCGTCCGAATCTGTCAAGGGAGAGATGGGTGGGGGGGATGGGAGGTATGATGGGGGAGAATCTCAGCATAGCAATAGGAGAGATAGGTGGCCGAAACGGAGAAAATTGTCTCGTGGCGATGGGGCTAGTAGGTGGTCGACACCATAATTGCAGAAGAGCCTCTGCGCCCGGATCGTAGACAGAGCCGGTCGAAGTAGAAGATGTGGAGCACAAATCGATGACCGTGTTGACTCGTGGCTGGACCCCCCTCCCGTTCTCCAGGAGAATGGGACCTCAATCTCGGACCACGCGTCCGTGGTGGAATCCTTGGCGACCGCTTTGTCAAAATTTTCTAAACGGAATGCTGCTCCGCCAGCATTCAATGCATGTCGTGGAAGGCCGCCGGCTGGACTTTACCTCCAGAGGCGGAGAACCCTTCAATGACAGGTTTACTGTGAGTGAGTTGCGTTCCGCTCTTGCTTCATGGGCGGACAACGCCCATGGTCCAGACGATGTCTCGTACGCCATGCTTCGACACATGGGTGAGCGAGGCATGGCCTTTCTGTTAGATTTGTTCAACAGGATCTGGGTGGAGGATCCCCTCCCAGATTCCTGCCGAATCGCTACTGTGCTTGCCTTTCGCAAACCGGAGAGAGATCACTCTACTCTGGCCGGTTTCCGCCTAATTTCTCTAACCTCTTGCGTGTGCAAGTTGATGGAGAAATACCCCGTAAGAGGCGCGGCGATTTGCCATCCTGGCCTCCGTGCTGACGGGACTCAGCACCCCGTCCGGCCCCAGCTTAGCCTCTCTTCCTTCCTTCAAAACACTTGTTTCCTCTCTTTTCATACAACCTCTCCCACAACTTTCTCTGGTCAGCCTCTAATTTTACAGGGTAGATGCTGACCTCCTTCTCAAGCCAACCGTCCCGGATCGGGGCTGAGGAGGGAGGGGACAAAGTTCCCTAACCCCTGAGCTCCGGTTCGGGATGGGGGTTCTTTAACAACCTGCTTCATCCCCACCCATACCTTCCTCACATCCCTTTTCCTCTCCTCTTCACATTCTATCAATTTTACGCCGTGTCTAAGGTGGAGCCGCCATGCCGATGGACTGCCAGGCGGGAGGAGTGGTCCAAAATGGCGGCGCCTGGCTCTGCCGGTCCTGCAAGCACCTCTGGCAGTGCGGGCAACTGTGAGAGGTGGTGAGCTGTTGCGTCCCGTGTAAAAAAGAGGATCACCATGCCCAATGACGAGTATAAAAAAAAACAACCCCCAACTTCACCTGTAACATCGACGGAGCCGCCCTCGTGCAGCTCCACCGAAAAAATGGAGGTCCCTACCCTTGTGCTTGCGCAGGGGCCCCTCCATACTTCTTTAACCGGAGAGGAGGCTTACTCCTCTCCTACGCATACGGGTGTAGGGGACTCCCCCTCACCCCCTTCTCTGGAGGTGCTTTCGGGAACCTCCCTATTTCCAGCGGCAGTCCCTCCTTTTCTTTCTAAGGGGACTACCAAGAAAGCCAGCAGGCAGCCCATTGCCGACCGCCCCTCGTGTAAGCGGCTCGGTAGGGCAAACCCCCTTAGGGAGGGAGAAGGAAGCCAGGCCACTTCGGTCGCTTCCCTCAAAAGACCTGCTGGCAAGAATCTTAAACCTTGCCGATGTCAATGCCTGTGCCTCCCCACAAAAGACTGGTGACGCTGCCAAGGGGACCTGCGATGTCCTGGGAGGGAAAGGCCAACTGGAGGCCCCTCCTGTGATAGACATGATCCTTGAGGAAACCCAGCCTCAGAGGGTAGGGCCTTCCATGGGGGGGAATCCGGGCTCAGGGCCAAGCACCGAACTCGAAACCGCCCCTATGCAAGGTCCTCCTCAAACGGCTGGGGCCCCCGAAGCAGTACAAGGAGAGGAGTGATCTCCTCTGACCGGTGCCCCTGCGACCACCAGGACCTTTTCCATTTCGGAGAAGCACTTGGGTGAGGCCGGTCCATCTGGCCTAGGGGCTTCTGTCGGCGGAGGTGAGAAGCGGGTTCATTCCCCACCCTCCTCTCCTAAAAAGAAGAAAAAGACTCTGGGCTCCTCTCCATCCGCGGGGGCTACGGGGACGGATGGGTCTGCTGTCACTCTGGCAAGCGACGAAGCCAAGATCGGCAAATCCGGCCCCTCTGCCCCCCCCCCCCCCGGGTGCGGAGCTCCTGACTATGACAAAAACGAAAAGTGCAAAGGGCGAAGCCTCGATGACATCAGGGCCCCTTATTCAGAGGTTACCTGGCGTTTTCGAGCCCGCTGGCCAAGGTCAACAGGACCCATCAGAGGAGAGGATTAGCTAGTGCAATTGGTAGAGAGCCGAAGGTGACCCCGTTTCTCGGACGCGCGCCTTCTGGCGAATCCCGCCGAGGCGGCTAAGATAAGTGCTCTTCGGACACTTGATGGCACCCCGGTGAGTGTGACGCCGCACTCTACCATGAACTTTGTGAAAGGAGTAGTTTATGCGAGGGAACTCGTTGACTACTCCATTGAGGACATCACCCTAGAGCTGGCCGACCGCAGCAGTGGCACGAATGCCTTAACGCGGTAGCGGTACCAACCGGCACTCACCGAATCAGGGAGCTTGTCAAGGTAGAACGTGTGATGAGAAAACAGGGAGGGGCCTCGAGACCCACCCCTACACTCTTCGTCACGTTCGACTGTGACGAGCTCCCTGATTCGGTGCGTGCCAGTTGGTACCGCAACCGCGTGAAGGCATTCGTGCCACTGCTGCGGCCGTGCTATTACTGTCACCGCTTTGGCCATACGAATCGTTCTTGTAGACGTGCAAAGTCGGGGTCACCCGAAGTCTGTGTAAATTGCTCCAAGGCCGCACACGATAAGTCCAAATCGTGTGTGGCCAAGTGTGTCAATTGCGGAGAGCCGCACCCCGCTTCTTCGAAGCAATGTGGTGCATATCTCCTTGAAAAAGAAATCCTGGCCGTTCAGGCCCAGGATCGACTTTCATTCGGCGAGGCTAATGACTTGGTCCTGGCGCGCCCGGCTCTGCCTGGGACGTCATATGCTTCAATAGTTAGAAAGGCGCCTTCTGCTCCTGGCCCATCCAGGCCAACGAGCACGGTTGTTTCCGCGCCCATTCGGAGCCCTTCTGCGGGGTCTACTCAACCCGGGCGCTCCCCTGGTAAAGCTAGCGGCAAAAAGGGTTCACACTCAACCCCGACTAAAACCAGGGCTCCCCCTCTTGCCCCAGCGTGACCGTTTCCCGTAAGGCGAAACGGCCACGCGCCTCCACCGAGTCGATAGACTCACAGGAGGCAACACCCTTGAAGATGGTTGCTAGGCCATCTTCCGGGGTTCCAACGATGTCCCCCGAAAGGAGGACAGCAACAAAAGAGCTTCGGCTCCTTCGCCCACGCCTCGAGGTGGAGTCGGTGGTTCCTCGAAAAGAGTGCCCCCCGCCTCCGAAGCCGCAACGCCCGCCTAAGGTTTCGAGGCGGAGGGAGGAAAAGACTCGCATGCCGAGCCCAACCTCTTTTAGCGCGGCCCAGATGCCAAATCTGGAGCGTCGACCCCAACAGGCATTGAACCACGCCTCTCGCTATGCCAAAGCGCACAGGTTTCGGTTTTCTTTAGCCAAGACTAAGGTGGTGCACTTCTGCCGCCATCCACGGCTCCACCCCGACCCAGATTTATCTCTTAATGGAGTGCGCCTGGATTTGGTTGAGTCGCACCGTTTCTTTGGTCTTGTATTCGACCGACGCCTCACCTGGGAGGCTCATATTCGCAGCCTTAGGGTCTCTTGTACCCGCGCCATGGATATTCTTTGTTCCGTGACGTTCAGCGCTTGGAGCGTTGATAGGGCTACTGCCTTACATTTTTATCGATCCTTTGTTCGTTCGAAGCTCGACTACGGATGCGATTTTTATGGATCCGCAGCCGAGCGTTTATTGCGGAAGGTGGACTCATCCACCACACAGGCCTTCGCCTTGCGACCGGTGCCTTCCGCACTTCCATTGAGAGCCTGTTGGTCGATTCCTGGGGAGATGCCACTCGCCAGTACGCGCGAGCCCGGCGCCTCCCTCTCTCGCCAACAGCTCTCACTGCATCCGCAGCTGATCTCGACGGTACCTATGCCGACGTGAGACGCCAGTCATACCCGAAGCTCTTTGGTTTTAGGGCTAGGAAACTCCTTCGAGAGCTAGGTATAGCTCTCGGGCCGGTAGCGCCCCTGGTTCTGCACAGGACGCCACCCTGGAGGGTACCACATTTGGCTATTTGTCGCCACGCCTCTGCTCCCAAAGCTTGTACAGCGCCGAGAGTATCGCGTTCGACCTTTTTTAGAGCACACCTCGTGTCACGCTGGAACCGTGCCAGTGTATATGGTTGGCTCCAAGTCCGAAGAGGGGCTCGGCTTCCACGCCGTATCCCCTCGGTTTGAATTCAGCCGGGCTCTGCCAGGTGCTGTGTCTGTCTTCACAGCCGAGCTGGTGGCAATACACCACTCGGTACGGGAGATTACGCGACGTGCCCAGTTGGGAGACCGGATTGTAATCTATAGTGCCTCGCAAAGCGCCCTGAGTGCTCTCGGGGCATTGGAATCTCCGCATCCCCTAGTTGGCGATATACGTGACGCCACGGTTTTGGTGAGCCGTGCGGATGTCGAGATTATCTTCTGCTAGGTTCCTGGACATGTAGGAATTGCAGGGAATGAGCGCGCCAAAGAGTCCGCGTGGACTCTGCGACCGGACCAGCGTTTCGCTCTTCCTCACACCGACTACATGGCAGGAATACGGGCAGCTCTTCAGACTGCTTGGCAAAGAAGATGGGAGACGGTCGAAGGGAACTTAAAGTTGCGTGCCATTGCGCCGCGACTGTTCCCATGGACCTATCCCCCAATGCCGCGACGGCTTCAGGTCGCTTTCTGTCGTCTCCGAATCGGACTCACTGGTGTGATGGAGCGCTCGCCTGCCCCCTATTTCGACGACTGCGTCGTCCCTCAGACTGTTCGGCACATTCTTGTCCAATGTCCCAGTCTGGGTGATCTTCGCGCACGTTACCTGTCCCGGTACCGGGATGGGTGGGGTCGCTACCGCCTGTCCATTGTACTCGGGACGAATGCGTGCACATTGAGTGGTGGACTTGTTGACCTTTGGGGGTAGGCCCCTTCTCCCTTTTATTTAATTAGGTTTTATCTTATTGTTTTCTTTGTAGGTCGCACGCTTCTGCGACCGGGGCAGGGGAACCTCCATCCCGACGCCGGGGCTTCCTAATTGTTGTCATCTTTCAATTTGTTTTGTTTTCAAATTTTTATTTTAAAGTAGCCTAGAGCTAGGCTGTTTGATTGCGGCGACTTATGCCTAAGTGGGCAGTCGCCAGATAGCCCCTTAAAAAAAAAATCACCCTTTTATACTTCACACTCTCATTCGTTTCACTTACCCAATCAATCGCTTCTTCACCACCTCATACATTGGCTCACCCACACTCGTGAGTACGCGGAAAAACTAGCACCTTCCTTTCCAAGCACTTTCCTAATGCATTCACTCAATATCCCTTATTCTCCGGGTACTTGAGCTTACAATACCGCTCAGTCCCCGAAGATTTCATCCACACTCTTCCCACCATGCAGCCTAAACTTATCAACCTTTGGCAGTTCTCTTATCAAAATACCTTCTCCCATATTCACTTCACTCTCCTTCATCCGAGTACAACGAGTCCACACTCTTCCCTCACATTCCGATCCTTCCTCTTTGACCCCGTCTTCCTATCCTGCGTTCCACTCTCTTCCATTCTCCGTCCTTACTATCGCCCATACTCATCCTATCCTCTCTAGACTCGCATACACTTTCACTCATCCCATTCGTCTTATCCCTTTCAGTCGGAACAGGGGCCTTGGGGTCGGTCCTGACCCCTTCATCATGTCATATAGGTCCTGCATCCTTTGGTGAACCTCCATTTCTTTCTTCATCATATCCGTCTTTTCATTCATACCCACCATATCACTCATCAATCCCTCAATCACACTCCTTAACATTTCGCACTCTTCCTCCTTCTTCCTCAATTCTAGCCTCAATCGTACCACTTTATGCAATCTATGCTCAGCAGAAGCCATTTTCCACGACTAGTAAAAAGGGAAAAAACCAACCAAACTGCTTTTCACTCTAATTGGGTGTGGACTGCAATTCAACCCTAACAATGCTCCCGGTTTCGAGATCTCGCATCCCTATTCGGGTGCCAAATGTAGCGGGCCACGATTCTTCGCTCTAACCCAAATCTATCCAACTCACTTCCTACACTAAGTTGGATGTGAGAAATCGAGGGAGAAATGAAACGGATTAGATATACAGTCCTTTACAAAAATATGGGGTAAATATTTACAAGAGATATGGGGTAAATAAATTCAAGATCTCGTTACTAAAAAAAAAACAAGCCTTAGTGTAGAGGCCTAACAAACATACAAATCCACACAAAAAAAGGGCCTCAAATTTTACCCCCCGGAGGATAGTTCTACCGGCTACCATTTGTGTTGTGACAATTGGGGCATTTCATGTGAGATCAACCGTCATGTTTGGGATTTTGCTATCTAAGAGAGTTTTTGATGATGATTCCAACGTTGTAACTCTTATTTCTCTACACTCAATGGTTTTCGAGATGCGGGTGTATTCATTTCTAGACAGGGCTGTGGGTTCCACACTTTGGAGGGTTATATCTCAGAAACTTATAAGGTAAACCCCACAATACTATATATTATCGGAATCAGCTTGAAAATCTCTTTCCAATGCTATAAAGTACTAATCTTTTCGTTTGACCGTTTTGGAGCACACCTCATGTCACGCTGGAACCGTGTCAGTGTATACGGATGGCTCCAAGTCCCACGAGGGGGTCGGCTTCTACGCCGTATCCCCTCTGTTTGAAGTCAGCAAGGCGCTCCATCTGTCTTTACGACCGAGCTGGTGGCAATACACCACTCGGTGCGAGAGATTACGCGACGCGCGTCCGGTTCGGAGACCGGATTGTGATCTATATCTACTCACAAAGCGCCCTGAGTGCTCTCGGGGCATTGGAATCTCGCATCCCCTGGTTCGCGATATTCGTGACGCCACGGTTTTGGCAAGCAGGGCGGGTGTAGAGATTATCTTCTGCTGGGTTCCTGGACATGTAGGAATTGTGGAGAATGATGGCGCCAAAGAGTCTGCGAGGACTCGGTGACCGGAACAGCGTTTCACTCATCGTCACACCGACTACATGGCAAGAATACGGGCTGCTTGGCAAAGAAGATGGGAGACGGTGCCATTGTGCTGCGACTGTTTCCATGGGCCTACTCCCTAATGCCGCGAAGGCTTCAGGAAGCTTTCTGTCGTCTCCGAATTGGACGCACCGCCATTTGAGGGAGCGCTCGCCAGCGCCCTACTGCTTTGTACCCCAGACTATTCGGCACATTCTTGTTGAATCTCCCAGTCTGTGCGATCTCGGCGCACGTTACCTGTCCCTTGTACTCGGGATGAGTTTGTGCACATTGACTGGTGGACTTATAGACTTTGATGGCGGGGGGAGGTCGTCCTTCTCCCTTTTATTTAACTAAGTGTTTTTTTTCTTGTTTTCTCTCTAGGTCGCACTTCCCTGCGCTGGATGAGGTGGAACTCCCCCCCCCCCCGACGCTCGAACCTGCTTCCTGTTTCCTTTTTTATTTTTTTGTTATTTCAAAGTAGCCTAGTACTAGGCTGTGGTGGTGAGTACGGCGACCTGTGCCCAAGAGGGCAGTCGCCTAATGGGCTCATATAAGAGAGGCCCGCCAGCGTGCCCGAACACAAACCTCGCCACTCGGCTTGCTCTTCTCTGACGTTTTACGTGACGCTGGACGAAACCGACCATCACGCGCGAGTTCCAACCAGCCTGAAGCATTTCACCCTAGATCTACTCGCAGCGTCGAAAACATTCAGAACATGCAGTCGAAGCATCGCTCTCACACCGAGATAACCAATGTAGCCCCCTCTCTCCAGCAGCTCTAGCTGGGAGAGACGCTCAGGGTGAGACACTTGGAAGACATCAGACGCTATTTGAAAGAATCCTCAACATCGACCAGTGAAGGTTCATCCACCCGGCCACGAGACTCAAAGCCCAGTGGTAAGAGAAAGGATTCCTCACCTGGGTTATCGACCACCAATAAGCGGGCAGTCTCTGGAGCTGACTCGGCCGAACCCCGAGAATCTTCAATGGACTCCTTCCCTATGGTTGAACATTCTATGCCCTTAAGTCCGTCCCGCCCTTCACAGGACTTAGGCCCCATCCTGATCCAAACGATGGCAGATATACACCCAGCTCCACACACCTCGCTCAGATCACCTGTTCGTTCCGCTCACCCTTCAACCCAAGATCCGATGGAAGTAGTTAATACTCCAACATCACCAATCGCGGCGGTTGGACCAACTCCGCAGACACCGAAAATACCCTCGACCCATTAATCCGGATCTACTGCCGAAAATCCCTTCTTGATCTTCCTTTTCGGCCAGGTTGCGAGCCCGAATTACAATCAAGGGCCTCGGTCGGTTCTCCAAAACCCACGAAAAAAACCCAGTTACTGCTCCATCTAGGATCTCTTCCCCTGCAAAAGCAGGCTCCTCGAAATCAGCTCTCCGTCTCCAAAGCTCTTTGGGACGAACCTCAAATACAATATCGGTCTCAAAAGAGAAAAAGATATCCACAGTGGTATCTAATCGCCACACATAATATCTTCCATTTTACAATGGAATTGTCAAGGAGTTATTCCAAAGTAAGAAGAACTCAAAATTCTTTTGACGACTATCCACCCCGCTGTTATTTGTCTTCAGGAGAATAAACTGGGTATACGGCCCTTTCCACCGGTACCCGGCTTTCTCACTTTCAACTCTATTGCTCCTGCTGGAAGCCGCTCTCATGGGTGGGTGTCAATCATGGTATCTTCAACCCACCATGTTTCTCCCATCTCCCTGCATACTACTCTCCAAGCTGTTGCCGTGAGGGTTTTTCTTACTAAGCTTTTTACCGTTTGCTCTATTTATCTACCCCCTTGTTTATCATTGTCAAGACCCGACCTTTTAGAACTTATAGACCAGTTGCCCTCCCCATTTTTATTACTAGGAGATTTTAACGCCCGTTACCCATACTGGCGTGACATCACTCGAAATGCCAAAGGCAGTGTTTTAGTCTCTCTTTTATTATCTAACTTTCTTTGTGTCTTAAATACTGGCGATTTTACCTCTTATCATGTCCAGATGGACTCTTTTAGCTGTGTTGACCTGTCTGTTTGTACCCCTGATTGCTTCACGGAATTTCGATGGTCAATTCTTGACGATCTCCATGGGAGTGACCACTTTCCTATTGTCTTGTCGGCCCTTCAAGTTACCCCTCATACAATCATGCCCCTTAAGTGTGGACTTAGGTCATGCAGATTGGGAAAGTTTCCAAGAGGCGACCTTCACAAATGCATCCTTGGGGACCTTCAATGAAGTGGATGCGGCAGTAGAATACTTTACATCGACTATCTAAAATGCAGCAACACAGACCATCCTACGGGCCGCTCAAACGTGTCCTGGTGGACCTTGACGTGTGCAACAGCTATAAAAAATTACAAGTTCGCCCATGCCCGATTCCGAAAGAACCCAACTTTGTGCAACAAGGTCGACCGAAACCGAGCTCTTGCGCTTCGCCAAAGAACCCTTCGTCAGGCTCGCCGAAATTCATGGTGCCGTTACGTTTCATCAATTTCCTCTATGACACCTACTTCTAAGATCTGGGAGAGGATTAATAAGATCAGGGACTGTAATGCTAATCATCATACCCCCACACTCAACTTAGACGGTTCCTTGGAGAATGACGGCCTGGCGGTCAGCAATGCTTTTGTTGACCATTTCCGCGCCGTCAGCAGTGTCAGCCGTTACGATAAGGCTTTTCAATCCTACAAATAAAAGGAAGAATCTCATTCTCTCAACTTCACAACAAAATCTAACCTTCCGTATAAGGCTCTATTCAGCAACCATGAGCAGCAAAGCGCTTTGTCCCTTTGCAGATCTACTTTCCCTGGCCTTGATGACACCGTAAGGGGCGCGGCGATTTGCCATCCTGGCCGCCGTGCTGACGAGATCCAGCGCTCCATCCGGCCCCAGCTAAGCCTCTTCTTCGTTCAAAACACTTGTTTCCTTGCTTTTCATACAACCTCTCCCACAACTTTCTCTGGTCAGACTGTAATTTCACAGGGTAGATGCTGACCTTCTCAGCCAACCGTCCCGGATTGGGGCTGAGCTGGGAGGGGACAATGTTCCCTAACCCCTGAGCTCCGGTCTGGGGTGGCTGGTTTTTAACAACGTGCTTCATCCCCACCCATACCTTCCTCACATCCCTTTTCCTCTCCTCCTTACATTCTATCAATTTTTCGCCGTGTTCAAGGTGGAGCTGCCAGGCCACCAGGCGGGAGGTGTAGTCCCAAATGGCGGCGCCTGGCTCTGCCAGGCCTGTAAGCACCTCTTGCAGTGCGGGCAACTGCGAGAGGTGATGAGCTATTGCTTCCCGTATGGAGAAGAGGGTCACCATGCCCATGTATGCAAACCAAAAAAAAACCTAAATCTCTCCCGATTCCCCCTTGTACATCGACGGAGCCGCCCTCAGGCAGTTCCACCGAAAAAAATGGAGGTCCCCTCACACCTGTGCTTGCGCAGGGGACCCTCCATATTTCTCTAGCCGGAAAGGAGGCTTACTCCTCTGCTACGGGTGAAGGGGACTCCCCCTCAAACCCTTCTCTAGAGGTGCTTAGAGGGCTCCTCCCTATTTCCAGCGGCAGTCCCTCCTTTTCTTTCTAAGGGGACTGCCAAGAAAGCCAGCAGGCAGCTCATAGCCGACCGCCCCTCGTGTAAGCGGCTCCGTAGGGCAAACCCCCTTAGGGGGGAGAGGGAAGCCAGGCCCCTTCGGTTGCTTCCCTCAAAAGACGTGCTGGCAAGAATTTTAAACCTTGCCTGGGTCAAGGCCTGTGCCTCTCCAAACAAGACTGGTGACGCTGCGAGGGGACCTGCGATGTCCTGGGAGGGGATAGCCAACTAAAGGCGCCTCCTGTGATAGACATGGTCTTTGAGGAAACCTAGCCTCAGACGATAGGAACTTCCATAGGGGGGAATCCGGGCTCGGCGCCAAGCACCGAATCCGCCCATATACAAAGTCCTCCTCAAACGGCTGGGGCCTCCGAGGCAGTACAAGGAGGGAAGGGGTCTCCTCTGACTGGTGCCCCTGCGACCACCTCGACCTTCTCCATTTCGGAAAAGGAGCTGGCTGAGGCCGGTCCATCTGGCCTAGGGGGTTCTGCCGGCGGAGGTGAGAAGCGGGTTCATTCCCCGCCCTCCTCAATTAAAAAGAAGAAGAAAAAGATTCGGGGCTCCTCTCCATGTGTGGCTGCTGCGGGGACAGATGGGTCTGCTGCCACTTTGGAAGGCGACCAAGCCAAGATCGGCACATCCGGTCCCTCTGCCCCCCCGGGTGTGGAGCCCCTGACTATGACAAAGAGGAAAGGTGCACAGGGCGGAGCCTCGATGACATCGCGGCCCCTGATTCAGAGGTTACCTTGCGTTTTCGAGCCCGCTGGCTTCAAACGCTTCCTCGTTGTTCGATCCACTGATGCCACCATGTTGGCCAAGGGCAACATGATCCATCAGAGGAGAGGATTAGCTAGTGCAATTGGTAGAGAGCCGAAGGTGACCCGTTTCTCGGACGGGAGCCGTCTTGCGAATCCCGCCGAAACGGCCAAGATAAGTGCTCTTCGCACACTTCATGGCACCCCGGTGAGTCTGACGCCGCACTCTACCATGAACTTTGTGAAAGGAGTAGTTTATGCTAGGTAACTCGTTGACTACCACATTGAGGACATCACCTTGGAACTGGCCGATCATGGGGCGGTCAAGGTCGAACGTGTGATGAGAAAACAGGAAGGGGCCTCGAGACCGACCCCTACACTCTTCGTCACGTTCGACTGTGACAAGCTCCCTGAGTCGGTGCGTGCCGGTCAGTACCGCTACCGCGTTAAGGCATTCGTGCCACTGACGCGGCGGTGCTATTACTGTCACCGCTTCGGCCATACGAATCGTTCTTATAGACGTGCAAAGTCGGGGTCACCCGAAGTCTGTAAATTGCTCCAAGGGTGCACACGATAAGTCAAAATCGTGTGTGACTAAGTGTGTCAATTGCGGAGAGCCGCACCCCGCTTCTTCGAAGCAATGTGGTGCATATCTCCTTGAGAAAGACATTCTAGCCGTTCAGGCCCACAATTGACTCTCATCCCGGCTCTGTCTGGGACGTCATATGCCTCAATAGTTAGAAAGGCACCCTCTGCTCCTGGCCCATCCAGGCCAAAGAGAACGGGTGTTTCCGAGCCCATTCGGAGCCTTTCTGCGGGCTCAACTCAACCCGGGCGCTCTCCGGGTAAAGCTGGTGGCAAAAAGGGTTCATCCCCAGCCCCGGCTAAAACCAAGGCTCCCCCCTCTTTCCCTAGCGTGACCGTTTCCCGTTAGGCGAAACGGCCACGCGCCTCCACCGAGTCGTTGGACTTACAGGAGGCAACACCCGTGCAGTTGGTCGCTAGGCCATCTTCCTGGGTTCATAAAGCTGTCCCCCGAAAGGAGCTTCGGCTCCTTCGCCCACGACTAGTGGTGGAGCGAGTGGCTCGGAGACGCTGGTTCCTCGAAAAGAGGGCCCCCCGCCTCCAAAGCCGCAAAGCCCGCCTAAGGTTTTTAGGCGGGGGGGGGGGGGAGGAAAAGACCCGGATGGCAAGCCCAACCTCCCCCAATAAGTCCTCGAATGCGACAGCGCCCAGGGTTCTGCCTCCGGGAAGCGTACAGCCATTCTCGTGAGGGTCTTCTGTTCGAGGAGGGCCCTCGCGTGTCCTCCGAGCTATGCCTGGAGGGCATATTCCTTCAATGGAATTGCCGTGTACTCCGGGTCAATTGGGCGTGGCTGCAGAGGCTAGGCTCGTCCCGTTACCCGTTAGCTATCTTTCTGCAGGAGACCATGCTAGGCGTGTGCCCCTGCCCGCCCTCCAGGGGTATAAGGGTCTTGAGACCAAGCCCCCACGAGATGGCCCGGCTGGGGGATGCGCGGTTTACACCCGGTATGATGTCTCCGTTCTTCCTTTCTCTTTAGATACCTCCTTTCATCCAGTAACTGTGCAGCTGCACGTGGATAGGAGGCATACTATCATTTCTGCGTACATTCCACCGTCAGCTGACTTCGACGCGCGGGAATAACGCCGCGTCGTGGCACGGTAGCCGAGGCCCTTTCTCTTGCTTGGAGATCTGAACGGCAGGCATCCTCTCTGGGGAGATTACTCAATAAATCCCAGGGGACAAGTCCTTGCCGATCTGATCGAAGAGCTTGAGATCGGTGTCCTAAACGTGGATGAGTTTACGCATCACTGTCCGAGAACCGCTTCATTTCCTTGCCTTGACCTATCTCTGTGCTCTTCGGATGCACAGCCTGATTTTGATTGGGGGGTGGTCGATGACCTCCACGGTAGTGATGACTTTCCCATTCAATTATCATTTTCAGGGCAACTGCCGCCTGAAAGCCCACCTCGGTGGTGCTTGGCGCAGGCGCGGTGGCCTGCATTTCAGGAAATGACTGAATTCTCTATCTCAGTCGAGGAATTTAGGTCGGTAGATGAGGCCGTTGAGTTCTTCTCCGGCAACCTCATCGCCGCGGGCCTGACTATTATTCCTAGAATGTCTGGTCGTTTTGCACGCCGACTACTCCCGTGGTGGTTGGCCGAATGTTAGACGGCCCTCAAACAGAAGCGTTATGCCTACATGCGCTATAAGCGCCCCCTGAACGATTTCTCTATCGGTAAATTTCATCGGGCTAGGGCTAGGTTCCGGTATATTTCAAAGCACGCCCACCGCTCTTCTTGGCGGGCATACGTGTCTTCACTTAACGGGAAGGTCCCTTTAGCAGAGGTGTGGAAGCGAATCAAAAGGATTCGGGGCATGTTCTCGCAGGACCCCCCTCCCGTTCTCCAGGAGAATGGGACCGCAATCTCGGACCCCGCGTCCGTGGCGGAATCCTTGGCGACCGCTTTGTCAAAATTTTCTAACCAGGATGCTGCCCCGCCAGGATTCAATGCACGTCGTCATGTCGCGGAAGGCCGCCGGCTGGACTTTAACTCCAGAAGCGGAGAACCCTTCAATGACAGGTTTACTGTGAGTGAGTTGCGTTCCGCTATCGCTTCATGATCGGACACCGCCGATGGCCCGGATGATGTCCCGTACGCCATGCTTCGACACCTGGGTGAGCGAGGCATAGCCTTTCTGTTAGATTTGTTTAACAGGTTCTGAAGTTGAGGGTCTTCTCCCAGACTCCTGGCGAATCACTACTGTGCTTGCCTTTCGCAAGCCAGGGAGAGATCACTATACTCTGACCGGTTTCCCCCCAATCTCTCTAACCTCTTGCGTGTGCAAGTTGATGGAGAAATTGGTAAATGTTAGACTAGCCTTTTTCCTGGACAGCGGAGGCCATCTGTCTTCTGCACAGTTTGGCCTCCGCAAGTTCCACTCCACGTCGGATGCTCTGCTCCGACTGGAAAATGCCGTCTGCGAGGCTTTCCTTCGTAGACAGGACTACGCTACGGTGTTTTTCGATCTAGAGAAGGCCTATGATACCGCAGGGCGATACGGTATCATGGAGACTCTCCACACGATGGGGGCGAAGAGACGCCTCCCAATGTTTATATCTGAATTTTTTTGCGAGATCGTCGATTGCGCGTACGGGTGGGGGGAGCTCTCTCCTGCCCAAAGGAGCAGGAAGAGTGTGTCACGCAAGGAAGTGTCCTCATTGTCACACTCTTTGCCCTGAGCATCAACGGCATATCACTTCTGTGCTGCCGGAAGATTTTTTCGCTACGCTCTACGTGGACGACCTTTCGATCTCTTTTTGCGCGGCCCAGATGCCAACTCTGGAGCGTCGACTCCAACAGACATTGAACCGCTTCTCTCGCTATGCCGAAGCGCACAGGTTTCGGTTTTCTTTGGCCAAGACTAAGGTTGTGCCTTTCTGCCTCCATCCACGGCTTCACCCCGACCCAGATTTGTTTCTTAATGGGGTGCACCTGGATGTGGTTGAGTTGCACCGTTTCCTTGGTCTTGTATTCGACCGTTGCCTCACCTGGGAGGCTCATATTCGCAGCCTTGGGGTCTCTTGTACCCGCACCATGGATATTCTTTGTTCTGTGACGTTCAGCGCTGATAGGACTACTGCCATACTTTTTTATCGATCCTTTGTTCGTTCGAAGCTCGACTACGGACGCGAGTTTTATGCATCCGCAGCCGAGCGTTTATGCGGAAGGTGGTTTCGATCCACCACACCGGCCTTCGCCTTGCGACCGGTGCCTTCCGCACGTCCCCTATTGAGAGCCTGTTGGTCGATGCTGGGGATATGCCACTCTCTCTGCGCCACGTGCAGTGCATCACTCGCCTGTACTCGCGAGTCCGACGCCTCTCTCAATTGCCAACAGCTTTCACTGCATCTGCAGCTGATCTCGATGGTGCCTATGCGGCCGAGAGACGCCAGTCATACCCTAAGCCCTTTGGTTTTAGGGCTAGGAAACTCCTTCGAGAGCTAGATATAGCTCTCGGGCCGGTGGTGCCCCTGGTTCTGCCCTGCACGCCACCCTGGAGGGTATCGCATTTGGCTATTTGTTGCCACGCCTCTGCTCCCAAAGCTTGTACGGCGCCGGGAGTATTGCGTTCGACCTTTTTGGAGCACACCTCGTGTCACGCTGTAACCGAGCCAGTGTATATGGATGGCTCCAAGTCCGAAGAAGGGGTCGGCTTCCACGCCGTATCCCCTCTGTTTGATGTCAGCAGGGCTCTGCCAGGCGCTGCGTCTGTCTTCACGGCCGAGCTGGTGGCAATACACCACTCGGTACGGGAGATTACCCGCCGTGCCCGGTTCGGAGACCGGATTGTGATCAATAGCGACTCACAAAGCGCCCTGAGTGCTTTCGGGGCGTTGGAATCTCCGCATCCCCTGGTTCGCGATATCCGTGACGCGGCGGTTTTGGCGAGCTTGCAGATGTCGAGATTATCTTCTGCTGGGTTCCTGGACAGTTACGAATTGCGGGGAATGAGGGCCCTAAAAAGTCCTCGAGGACTCTGCGACCGGACCAGCGTTTCGCTCTTCCTCACACCGACTACATGGCAGGAATACGGGCAGCTTTTCGGACTGCTTGGAAAAGAAGATGGGAGACGGTCGAAGGGAACTTAAAATTGCGTGCCATTGCGCCGCGACTGTTCCCATGAACCTATCCCCCAATCCCGCGACGGCTTCAGGTCGCTTTCTGTTGTCTCCGAATCGGAAACACTTGTGTGACGCATTGCTATTTGATGGATCACTCGCCTGCATCTATTGTGACGCTTCGTCGTCTGGATGATCTTCGCGCACGTTACCTGTCCCGTTACCGTGATGGTCGGGATCGCTACCGCCTGTCCTTTGTACTCGCGACGAGTGCGTGCACATTGAGTGGTGGACTTGTTGACCTTTGGGGGGAGGCCAGGCCTTCTCCTTTTCATTAACTAGGTTTAGTTGTTGTTTTTGTTATTGCTCTCTAATTGTTATTTCTTTTTATTGTTGTTTTCTTTTCAATATTTTTAAAGTAGCCTAGAACTAGGCTGTTTGTTTACGGCGACATACGCCTAAGTGGGCAGTCGCTAGATAGCCCCTTAAAAAAAAAATGGCCTTGATGAGATCCATTTCGATTTGATTCGGCACCTAACTCCACATTCTACTCACCTTACTTGATTTGTACAACCTTGTATGGTTAAATGGTTTTTACCTGTCATCATGGCGCATTAGGATCATCCTTCCCTTTGTCAAACCGGGCAGGGACGTGTTGGATGCAGATCACTACCGCCCTATAGCTCTCACCAGCTGTTTGACAAAGTTGCTGGAAAAAAATTATATTGAAGCGCCTAAACTGGTTCCTAGAAACCAATCACCTTATCTCTCCATTTCAATGTGGGTTCTGCAAAGGTCATAGTACCCTTGACCTACTAGTACGTTTTGAGGGATCGGTCCAAAAAGATTTCTCATTAAAGCACCGAGTCCTGGCTATATTTTTCGATATTGAGAAAGCCTATGACCCAACATGGAGATACGGCATCTTGAAGCAGCTATACGTCTAGGGGATGAGAGGCCTTTTACCTTCACTTATTCAAAGTTTTTTAGCATCTCGATCCTTCAAGGTACGTGTTGGAGACGCATACTCTGACCTGCAATCCCAAGATGAGGGAGTTTTATAATTGCCATCAATGATATTATTTCGTCTCTCCCAGAGGGTGTATCGGCAACTCTGTTTGTCAATAATTTAGCACTATACTGTTCCTCACCTCGCCTTCCATCAGCAGCGCGTTGGCTACAACTGGCGGTCGATGCTGTATCCAAAATAGCACAACTTAAGGGATTCCGCTTTTCCACCAACAAAACCAAAACAATTTATTTCCACCGAGGCAGATGGGTTCTTGTTCCGCCATCTATCTCCCTACAAGACGAAGATATAGAGTTTGTCTCCGAGTTTCGGTTCCTTGGCGTAACTCTCGATCCAAAGTTATCCTGGTTACCACACCTACGCCGACTTCGAACAGGCTGTCTGCGGGCTCTAGAAATTTTAAAAGTCCTCTCACACTTCAGGGGCAGTGACCGACAAACATTGTGGGAATTATACACAGCCCTCGTCCAATCCAAATTGGATTATGGCTGTTAAATTTATTCATCGGCTTTCCCTTCAGCCCTTAAAATGCCAAACCCCATTCGAAACCTCGGAGTTCGCCCTTCTAGTGGAGCATTCCGTACTTCTCCTGTCAACAGCCTTTACTGCGAGAGTGGGGTACTCCCTTTGCCCTACGATAGACTTCAAATCTGCATGCGATGCCTCTGCCGAGTACAGCAAGCCCCTGTATCAGAGGTCTACAAATGCCTGTATGCTGCCAAATCAATGGCGGCATATGATAAGTTGCCATCTTTACCCCGCCCTTTGAACCTTCGCAAAGGAGATTATCTCTCTAACCTGGATGCTCCAAGGGTCCATACCCTTTCATCCTTACTGACCCCTAGTTGGCGTGCTCCTCTACCCACAATATGTACCAACATGTGGAGCCTGGAGAAGTCCTCCATGGACCCTCGCATCATTAAGAGCTTGTTCTTAGAACATTCAACCTCACACAAACAATGCTGCCCAATATACACGTATGGCTCTAAGTCGGACGGTAGCGTGGGTGCCGCAGCCATCTACCCATGAGGAGAATTCCTAACTCTATCTTTGCCGCCAGCAGCATTCATTTTTTACCGCTGAACTTTCAGCAATCCTTTTAGCCTTTAGACTCATCCAAATTTTACCTTTTAGTGATTTTGTCATTTTTTCCGACTCGAGTGTCTTACAGTCAATTAGATCTTTTAATGCGTCCCATCCCCTAGTCACAGAAATTTGCAACTGGCTGATCCAAATTGCATCCCGATATAGAATTATTTTTTGCTGGGTTCCTGGGCATGTGGTGGTCCTGGGCAACGAGAAAGCTGATCGGCTGGCCCGCTCAGCACATTCTGTCTCCCCTGAGAACTCGGCTCTGCCTTTTAGGGACTACTTTCCTTCAATAAGAGAGTATATTTTTCAACTGTGGCACAATGAATGGGATGACTGTTCAACATCCAAACTATACAAAATTAAAAAGTATTTGCTTTTGGCCCTCGAGTCGTCATAGAATGCGGTCGTTAGAGGTGGCCCTTTGCCGAGTTCGCATTGACCACACGAGACACTCACGGCCATCTTGTTTCGGGTGATGCTCATATCAGCCCTTGCTGTCGTTTTTTGCGGTGGGGACCAATTTGTTGCCCACCTTTTATTGGATTTGTAGCCATTTTGCCATTCTCCGGTCGTCCTGTTTCCCGACCCTTTTAACTATTCCTCAACACACCCGTCTTCGATTCATATTGGTGGAGGAATCTTTTAACCCGTCGTTTTTTAAATTTTTGTCACAAAGTGGTCTCCTCCACCTTTTATAGATGATTTGTCTCGTTTCACCCTAGCTGCCATATAGAATCTACTTGGATTGGGCAGCAACCCACTGGTAACTTACCTTAAACCTATACAATTACTGCATTGAACCAGGTTCTATTCCCAGTGACCATCAATATTTCCTTATTAAAATCTCAACGCAAGAGTTACATTCGCGTTAACTTGGATTTTTATAAACAACTCGAAACTCACAATCGCGCTTTCCCTAATAAATGCTTCATTAGAAAAAAATGTTAAGTTGGATAAAATTACTAACTATCTAATCAAAGCGGATAAGTAAGCCATTTCATTGCATAGCAACAGAAGCAGATCTGTATATTGATGAAGGCATCTCTTTGGATATTAGCTTGCGAGAAGGGAAGATCTTCATGTAGAGTGCAATGAGTCCTTTATTAATGATTTTAGAGGTCATTTAGGTGTCCTTAGAACACGTGTGTGTGTGTGTGTGTTTATGTGTGTGTGTTATCTGAATTATCAAATGTACTTATAGGTAAGTGCCCTCTAGCCCAGTCGTGAGTGGTTTGGTTGCCAAAAGTAATTTCTCACCGAGTTTTGGTAGCGAGATAGTTTTCTTGGTTCGACTTGGTCCCTACCGGTTCGATTCTTCGATTTGTGCTTTTTACGTGAGGAACTGACTCCAACATGAATAGTTATCTTTCTTGATTGCAGGCTGGGTAAATGTGATCAGGGATTTCTTTCAAGGTAAAGAAATCTTCGGTACTGGATTCACTATCCTTTATTCGGCGGGAACTTGGAAAGTCTTCATAGATATTATTATTCATCTAAGGGCATTTTCCAATTTCCCTTCAACATAACGACCCGCACACACGGCACTATTTAACAGATTGCAAATGGAATTAATATTTAGATATTCGATACTAATTCAAAATTAAATTAAATTTTCACATTCTAGTTACAGGAAAAAAAAAATTACAATGTCTTACTCGATTATAGAATCGTACAATTCGTTTTAAAAAATACAGAAGTCATTAATAAGATAATTTCCTTTAATATTTCTTCGATAGAATGAGTTCATATTTAGGGCGTTCGATAAACAAAGTAAGTTCATTTTCTAGACTTTAATACACAAATAAAAGTTTAGAAGTTCAGTTTATTGTATCTGGCTCGTTTGTAATTTGTCTTACAGAAAATATATTATTTTTATAAGTTCAAAGTCATTTAATGGCCAAGTTTCGACCTTAAATTAGCGGAAATAGTGGCGTCTAGAAATCCTTTATTGTTGCCAAATTTCACCATATCATTTTTATGCTCAGATCACAAATCCTCTTTTTTCATTGATTAATTTGATTTAAATTCAATATAGATAGGAAATGGATTTTAATGGTTACCTACAAACTTTTACACATTTTTCTTATTATACAACCAAAATTTTTGTATTCCTGTCTGTTTCTTTTTAAAAGGGTCATTAGGTTCCTCGAATTAACGGAGAGAAAACAATGATTTAGTTCATCATACAAATTAGAAATTACGAAAAAGACCGGAGATATTTAGACTAATGTTGACGGTATTTACCCTTAGAGCGAGCTTTGAAATTCAGGCCCCATAAGGGGCACGGAGATTCGCCTTCCTGGCCACCGTGCTGATGGGGCTCAGCGCCCCGTTCGGCCCCAGCTTAGCCTCTTCTCCTTTCTAACACCCTGTCTTCCTACCCTACTTCCTCACTTTCCCCACAGCCTCTCCCACAACTTTCTCTTGCCGGCCAGTAATTTCACAGGCTAGATGCCGACCCGCTTCCTTTCACCCAACCATCACGGATCGGGTCCAGGAGGGGAGGGGGACAACGCATCCTCACCACTGAGCTCCGGTTTGGGGTAATGGGATTTTAACAACCTGCTTCACCCCCACCCTCATCTTCCTCGCATACCCTCTCTTTATTTCCAGAGACTATTAATTTTACGCCGAGCCCAAGGTGGAGCCGCCCTGCTAATGGGCTGACTGGTCACTGGGCGGGAGGTGTGGCCTCAAATGGTAGTATAGGTGTGTAGGGGGAATCGTCACTCACCCTTTCTCTTTCAGTGGAGACACGAGGTGGTTCCCGCAAAGACATCCGGCCCCGGCACCGTGGGGTCAAACTCATAACCACAGTGCCTCGCCACTCGTCGCTATGAAAGGTCTAAAGGTTAAAATGCAAGATCTCCCCTACGAGAGTGAGATTCAATTTCACCTCGCCCAAGAAATTGGAGACTTGTTTCTCCCAAGCTCGAAGGCTAACGGAAGCCGATGTAAGACTTGATGAGAAAAACCGGTTGGAATAAGAACCCTCCTGGGCTCTTTCCCAAGCCATCCCCCCTCTTACCCCTCCCCCAGTTGGGGGACGAGGTATAAATAAGAAACACTGAGGAAAATCGAGGTAAAATACGTCAGTCTCCAGGTGACGAAGTCCCTGGATTAAGATTGGGCTACCGAGACTGGAAAGGTAGAATACTTGGGTCGTCAGACTACGAAGTCCCCTGCATGAGAGGCAGGGCTACCTTAAGGGACTAAGAAGCAGCTCATCCTCGAGCTAGTCCCTGGTTCTCAAACCGAACGTTAAGTTAACTTGTTCAAGTTCAACTTACTCTTGTCAGAGAGACTCCTCATATCCTGGTACATCTTAAACACCAGGGGTATTCCTCGTCCTTGAGGAATTAAGGAAAGAAGAAGGGAAAGGCTCCCCCTCGAGCCCGTTACTCGGTGACTACACCAAACTCATAAGTTAACTTGGTTGAGGAACCAAGTTCACTTATTCTCGTCAGAGAAATCCCCCTCCTCTATCCTCGCCTTTGAGGAAGACTGGAACTGAGAAGAAGCTCATCCTCGAGCTAGTTCCTGGTTACCAAACCGACCTTTAAGTTAACTTATTCTCGTCAGAGAAACCCCCCCTCATCGATCCTCACCCTTGAAGAAGACTCTCCCCGAGTACAGTCCTCGCTCATGAAGAATTAAGTAGCGAAGGAGAAAAGCCCCCCTTCGAGCCCGTTACTCGGTGGTCACACCGAACTCTAAGTTAACTTGGTTTAAAAACCAAGTTTGATTTACTCTTCAGTATTTGACAGCTGAAGGGTGCCTCCTAAAGCACCGTGATTGTTCTCGTCCTTGAAGAACCCCCCCCCCCCATTGAATACCTTGTGGACCCCCATCTGCTACCCTCGCCAAAAATACCTCGTGATCCCGCCCACCTACATCTAGCCGGTTGGCATGCGTCGTGGAGCCAATAACATTCCTAAGGTATTTAAACTCCAGTAGAGTCAATAAGCCTAAATATTGTATATTAAAGTGCGTATCGAATTTAGCAAATTTTAGAGGGTCAAACTAATTGAATTAATTATTGAGTATTTTAATATTCGGAGTATTTCTGTGGTTAATGGTTAATTTTTGTGTAGTAAATTGTTAAAGTTAAAATATAAGTTTATTTTGGGAATTCTTGTGCGTTTCTCCATATCCTTACGTGTTCCCAACGGCTTTTCTTTAAAATAACAATATTAGCACTCTTAGAACAAAGCCTACTTCATCAAAGAAGTATATCACTACCACCAAGAATACCACGACAAAAGCAGTTTGTGTGAGGAGAGATTAAAAAGGGGCATTCTCCTACATAAAAGTGGTGTCTGGTGTGGAGTGATTAAAAAGGGCCTATTCTACGACAAGGTGTTTAGGTGATTTTTGCGCCAATACACTAGATAGTTCAGGTCAGAATAAACCAAAAAACCTATATTTTGTTAATTAAGTCAATGAAAAATGCTACGCGAAGTCTAAATTTCTGCAGACGAATTTCGTTAGGCCTAAATAAACAGTTATGATTGAAAAATGAAATTATACAGTGACAGTTTGATTGGAGTGAATTTTACGCGTGTGAATTAAATTTGTAGAAGTTAATGAGAATAGATTTACAATTAATAAATATGAAATATTAAGGAGATTATAAATTGGGAAATTGATTGACAATTAGTAATTGATATAGATATTAGATAGAAATTGGCTAATAGATAATTGATAGATAGTAATTTGTAAATACAGTAGTTTGGTAAATAGATTGATAGTTTATAAAAAGCAATTGGTAATTTGCTTGGTAATTATTAATTGGTTAAATGGATAATTAAATAGATTATTGGTTTGATACATAGATTATAGGTACAAATGGATTACAACGGAGTTGAAAGGGTCTGATTCACCGAGACGAAGACAGCAATGCGAATGAACTCATGGGTTTGATTTTAAGACGCTCTGGAGGGCGGGAGTAAAAATCTGACGAATTAAGTCAGGGTTACCAACCCTATATATATATACGCTTGTACGGGTGTCGACAGCTACAATACTGCCCAATCGAGAGAAAAGCTCGCACAACACAAGGTATTTACATAAATCTTAGTCTATATAGCATCGAGTCCTTATAACGCAGCCAGAATGGATTATGGTATCAATTGGCTGACTCGGATTGCGGGTCAGGTGGCGATTAGTAGCACCACCCGATTGAGGCGGGATATTGTCTCGAGCGAGGGCCGGAGCGTCGGGTAACGATTGTTCTGGACCTCCCGAAAAGGCGACTGTCGGGAGTTGTGTGTTGGCCGCTTGGTGTTCTCCAGCTGCTGTCGAGTGGTGCTGCAACAAAAGGTGAGGCGGCAGCAGTTGGAAAGAAGAATTGAGTAGTGTAGAGATGATTGGCAGATGGTTTGCAAGTAAAGAGGTGGGAGAAAAAATTGGTTTCATTTGAAAGAGCCGAAAAACGGTTCGGAAGTGGAATTAGTTGTCTGAGAAGTGTTGAAGGAATAGTTGGGTTGGGAAGGTAGGCTGGGATAACCACTGGACCTATATTAGTGGAAGAGAAAGGTAGTAGTGGCTGTTCCAGATGAACGGCCTCTATGAAAGCGGGTTTAAGCCGATCGATGGAAACCGTATCCTGCTTGGTGCCAAGCTGCACTACAAAGAATTTCGGCTTCCTGGAAAGACGAGAAAGGCTCCGTCATAGACAGGTTGCAAGGATGTGCGAGTGAAATCGCAACGGACAAACACATGAGAGCAAGTTGCCATCTCCTTTGGCACGAAAGGTTTCTGATTAACAGGCACTCTTGTGGCGGTCGGCTTTACCTCAGACATCGCTCATACTAAATTGTGTACGTATGCAGTAGGATGTATGTCGGAAGGAAGAGGACAGTCAGCAGAAGAAAATAATTGACCTGGAAGACGAAGATGCATACCATAGACGAGTTCCGCAGCAGAGCAATTCAAATCTTCTTTCGAGGAGGCACGAATTCCCAGGAGAATTAAGGTTAGCTTGTCCACCCAAGTGATGTTGGGGTCAGTGGAGCGTAACTTCCTTTGAGATTCCTGTGTAAACGTTCGACCTTAAAGTTACTCTAGGGGTGGTAGCTAGTGGTATGGAGACGAAAGGAGCCAAGCATTGACATGAGTGCATCCCATTGGTGGGATTCAAATTGGCTACCTCGATCAGTTATGATCGTTGATGGACAACAAAACGAGCAACCCATGCTGAGACGAAGGCTCGAGTTACAGTGGAAGCTCTGATGTCGGAGATAGGAACTGCCTCTGGCAAAGAGGGAAAACGATCGATCATGGTGAGAAGGTAAGTGCAACCACGCGAAAAGGGCAGAGGACCAACCAGATCGATGTGAACGGCATCAAAACGTGCCGATGAAAGTGGAAAATCAGCCAGAGGGAACTTTGTGTGGCGTTGAACCTTTGCACGTTGACAAGGGAGACATGCGCGGGTCCATTTGGCCACGTCGGCGTTCATACCTGGCCACACATAACGTTGTGCGATGAGGTTGCGAGTTACTCGAGTGCCAGGATGAGAGAGACCATGAGTCTGTTCAAAAATGTGACGACGGTGAGCGGGAGGACGAGGACAGCCAGGCATTGAATAGTCGACCAGGATATGACTAGAGGGACTGTCTGGTCGATTTCGCAAACGATAAGCTGAGAAGAGTGACGCAGTGTTTGCGTGTCTTCATCTTGTTCCTGGGCAAGCGCTATGGGCGCAGTTTGGGAGAGTTGCGTCCCAGAAATCAATGAAATGCGTGAGAGCGCATCTGGTACAACGTTTGAAGAACCAGAAACATAGCGAATATCGATTGTCATCTGCAGGATGAAGTCAAGGTGACGAGTATCAACTGCAGAGTGCACTGAGGAGGTGCTACTAGAGGCGAGCGAACCAACTAATGGCTTGTGGTCGGTAAAAACAGTAAAATCACGTCCTTACAAGTTTGTTGGAAGTGGCGGAGGGTGAGGTATATGCTCAGTAATTCGCGGGAAAACGTACTGTACCTCTGTTGAGAAGGAAGAAGAGCTTTGGAGAGGAAAGCGAGTGGTTCTCAAGAGTCGTCAACCTTCTGTTGTAGCGTCGCGCCGACATGAATAGCGGACGCGTCCGAAGCAAAGCTTATGGGAGCTCATGGTCAATGATGGGCCAGTAAGACGGCGGAAGCCATAGCCTCTTTGGTGCGAGAGAAAGCCTCGCAAGCTTCGGGGGACCAAGAAAGAGGAAGGTTCTTCTTGGACTTGGAAAGCAATTCGTAGAGAGGTTGCATAATGTGGGAGATGTTCGAAATGAACATGTGGTAAAAGTTTACTATCCTAAAGAATCTACGAAGTTGCCTTAGCGGATAAGGTCGGGAAAAAACCCCAGATAATTGCAACTTTGTCCTCGAGAGGACGAATTCCCTCAGTGGAATTGTGGTGTCCCCAAAAGGAGAGATGTGTTAGACCAAATAGACACTTAGAAGTGTTGAGTACAATACCATACTCCTCTAAACTTTCAAAAACCCGACGAATGTGAGAGATATGCTCCTCTAAAGACATAGATGCTACCAGAAGGTCGTCTATATAACAAAATATGAATGGAAGACCTCTCAGAACCTGATCCATGAAACGTTGGAAGGCTTGACCACTGTTACGAAGTCCGTAAGGCATTCGGTTCATGACGAGGGAACTGAATGGAGTGGTGATAGCCGTCTTAAGGATATCATCAGGGTGAATCGGGATTTGGTTGAAAGTGCGAACCAGATTGAGCCGAGAAAAAATGGAACAACCGAAGAGAGCGGAGTTAAAATCCGATAAGAAAGGCAGAGGATACCTATCCTGAACTTTACAGGCATTGAGTCACTTGTAGTCACTTACAGCTCTGAATTCCCTCGGAGTAGATCTAGGTATCTCTCTGAAAACTCGTGACCAATCAATGATAAAAAAGGTGAGTTGGTGAGTTCTGCCCGCGTGAGTCGCTCCCGCCTATCCATCGGAGACGTTTCGGATCTTTCAGAAGGCACGCTCCATGTGCTGCTGCTCGTCCGACAGGGGTCGTCAAACCTCGGCGTGCCGTGGCTCCCAACCAAGCAGCACTGACGGTCCCCGAAGGGGCCATCGATTTCTCACCAGGTGAATAACGGAGCAAGCCCCGTACTAAACTCCTACTAGTTCCCTTCACGACGGCCAGGATCTCGGAGTAGCGTTCAATGGATATCCTGCCATACCAAGAGACTCGATCCAAGGCTTTTTATTGGACTGGCATCCAACCTGGGAACAAAGGGCCGTCACCTCTGACCGATGCTACCAGAGGCCCCCGTCAACAGTCTGGGAATGGTCAATAATTACGCGCCAGGGAAGGGGTTAACGGGGCACTACCCTCATCCCACTCATCGTGCCCCAACGCCTAGGACACCTCTAGTTCTTGTCTCTCGCAACCAGTGAGCGTCAATTGGCGTTGTTTATAGAGGTTCCAAAGCCTCTCTTCTGACGCATTAGGTAGCTGCCAGGTCCTTATATGTAGATAGATGAAAAAAGGGTAAGAGTGACATGATAGGAGTAGGTTTTTTGGGGGGTAAATATGTAGATTAGCGTCCCGGCCGAAAAAAAAATTGTGTAAATATTATCGTTCACTCGTGTCGGAATACTCATGCGCGTTTGAGTCCTTTTCGAATTATTATTCTATAAACAATTAGGATTATATACTGGGGGGCTGTGCCCCCCAGACCCCCCCAATTTAATGAAACTCAGGATCATCGTAGTGTAGTCTCCCCATTGTGTTTACCCCCACACGAGCCGTCAACTTAAATGTACTCCAAAAACGTGAAACATTTTGGAACACGGACGAAATAGTACGTCCCATCGTTCGCGCCGATAATCTACATATTTACCTTTTTTTTGTTTTCTTTTGTAAAATAAGTGGAAGAGATAGGATAAAAGTGAAAAAGGAGGATAGAATAGAAAAAAAGGAAGGACGCACTTAGTCTGGAACCTCGTTTCCGACCAAATCGACAAGGGAAGCCCTACCAGGGGTACCCAAAAGAGAGGTACCCCCGCCGGCATAGCCCGAAAAGTCAAAGGTACACACAAACCCTCTTCCCATGACAAGGGGGCGTCACCTCTCCCTCTAGTCCCCACCCCCTCCCCAGAAAGAGAGAGAGAGTGTGTGTGTGTGTACAATTCAAGTTTATACATTGAGTCGATCGACGGGGTTCCTAATTCTAGTAGAGTGTCTCACCAGTGGTTTTGTGTTCCTGCCGGTAGACTAGATGTTGGAGCAGGATGTCCTGCGGGAATTCCTACATTTGGTGCATTCAGATTTTCAAAAGAGGATGGGGCATCTGGGCTTGCATAATCTTCAACATTTTCAGGAAATTCAGATTCACAATTTCTCGGACTTAAGGAAGACTCAGTTAAGTGATTATGTGTAGGGCATAGAGATACTGTGTCCTCCCTCCCATTAAGAAATCTGATATAAGCATATGTATGAGTCGCTTCAAGTAATTCAACTGTTTCTACAAGTGGATCATCTTTATTTCTGATGTGCTTTTTGAGATACCCAGCTGTTAGGGAAGATCCACGAGGGCATGCTTTTGCATTAGTACTTTTTCTAGGATAGGCAGAAAAACGTTCATTCGGTGTATTATTTGTTGTTGTACACAACAGGGAGCGTATAGAGTGCATCGAGAATATGTATGATGGGAGTTTTGCAAGCCAGCTACTATTCAAGGCACTGATTGGACCCTTGGAGGTGAAGGGGAGGACATAAAGATAGAATGGCGAAGAAGACAGATGGGAATGGTGCCTATTGACGCAGAGAGAATCTATAGAACATTTGATAGGGGAATGTGTGGGACACAGTCTTGAGAGAGAGAAATTGAAAGAAGAATTGTGATAGAATTGGGAAGAGAAAAGTGGGAGGAGGTGGAGAGAAGGGAGGACTATGGACTGAGTGTGGAAAAAAAGATATAGATGATAAGAGAACAAGAATAGTAAGAGCAACAAAGAAATTTTTGCAGTGTGTGTGGAAGAAGAGAAATGAACAAGGCTAATAAATTATTTCTCTTCTCCACAGAAAAAAATAAATGCCATATCCCGATACAAAGGGTGGCTCAACAACCTGAAGCTGAACCATCAAGCCCAGGGAGGAGGAGCATCAGCATGGCCAGCCAGAAGTGCAGGAATCCCAGGACTTGGATGCCCGCCTCTTCAACAAGTTGTTTGCTAGAGGCCCGACCACCAGCAGCAGGATGTAAGGGAGGTCCTGAGGAAGTCCATGGAGGAGTGGGTGCCCTCTTTCCCTACCAGCACAGGGAGGTATGGGTGGACTTATTCATTAAGTACAATACCCCCATCCCAGCTCTGCAGCTGTAGAGAGGCTATTCAGCATGGCCAAGGACGTCCTGAGGACCAAGAGGTCCTTCCTAGATGAGGTCAACTTTGAGGTGCTTATCTTCCTCAAAGGGAATATGGACCTCCTGGATGAGAAGATGGGCCAGGAGGACATGGAGTAGGAGGATTTCCTGTAGATATTATTTTAGGCTGTGTTTTAACTAAAAAATTACTAAATATGTTTTTATGCCTTATAAAAGCATGTTTCTGTTATTGCGCTAAAATTTAGTGGAGTCACACCAGGAAAAAAAGTCGCAAGTTGCACTGGGGAGGGGGGGCAAAAATAGAGTTGCAGTCACATCAGGTCCGGCGACAAAGTTGCGCCTAGCTATGGTTAGGTGCAGGATATTTGAGCAAAATTTGCTTTAAAATAGCCAAAAGTTAGATTAGAACTAATTAGAGATTGGTGAAATTAAATGGTAAACATTATGATCGGTGGAGTAAATTCAAGTGGACTGCTCTTGGTGGGTTTAAACACTGCAGGGGGACCCCCCTATGATGATCCTCTCTCTAACCAGAGAGGAAGCTTACTCCTCTCCCTCGCCAATGGGTGTAGAGGACTACCCCTCACCCCGTTGTCTGGAGGTGCCTTCGGGCACCTCCCTCTTTCCAGTGGCACTCCCCCTTTACTTTTCAAGGGGACTGCCAAGAAAGCCAGCAGGCAGCCCATAGCCATCCACTCCCCATTGAAGTGGCTCGGTAGGGCAAGGCCCCTTAGGGGGGAGAGGTAAGCCAGGCTCCATCGGTCGCTTCCCTCAAAAGACCTGCTGGCTAGAATATTAAACCTAGCGAGGGTCAAGGCCTGTGCCTACCAAGACAAGACTCATTACACTGCTGCCAATAAGACCTGTGATATCCTGGGGGGGGGGGCACCTGGAGGCCCCACCAGAGATAGATATGGTCCTTGAGGCAACCCAGCCTCAGACTGTAGGGTCTTTGATGGGAGAGAATCCGGGTCCTGCACAAAGCACCAAACTCGAGTCCGTTCCTCTGCAAGGTCCTCCTCAAACTGCTAGGGTTCTCAAGTCTGTACAAGGAGGGGGAGGGATCTCCTCCTCTGAGCGGTGCCCCTACGACTGCCAGGACCTTTTTTTTTTTTTTTTTGTAGATTGCAGGCTCCTGCGCCGGGGGAGAGGGGGACCTTTCCCTGAGGCCAGAGCTTGCTTCCTAATTGTTGTCATCTTCCCTTTTTATCGTTGTTTTGTTTTCATATTTTTATTGCGGTGACTTATGCCCAAGTCGGCAGTTGCCAGATAGCGTTCTAAAAAAAAAAGAAGAAAAAAGCCAGGACCTTATCCATCTCGGAGAAGACCTTGCTGAACTGGTGGCTCCTGTCAGCGGAGGGAAGAAGAGGGTTCATTCCCTGCTCTCCTCTCCTAAAAAGAAAAAAACAACAAAACAAAGGCAAAAAAGACTTGGGGCTCCTCTCCATCCACAGGGGCTGCAACAGGGTTGGCAATTAAAAAACCTGCCCACTTATTTTGCCCACAACCCCCCAAAAAACCTGCTTAAAAAAAAGGGGTTTATTTTCAATATTCTCTTCTAGTTAATGCTGTTAACACCCTTAAAACCCAGTTTAAATACACACATCGGTTTTTTTAATCTGTTTTGGTTCATTTTATATATACTCCTCTTAAATTAATGCTATATAGTGTCCCTTTCCAAACTCCTCTTTTACTTGAGTCATAGCATTCTCTGCCAGCATAGTGCAGAATTCTGCAGTCTTTTTTTTCTGATCTGGTGTCCAGTACTGAGAGAAGATATAATGACTTTCCATTGTAAATGTTGTGAGCAATGATGGGTTCATTCTTTGTGTTACTCCAGCTATCTTGCATCAATGTGATGGTATGTTGTTGCATTTTATCTTTTATTTTAGTAACTACTTCACTATTAATGACATCTAGTAATTCTCCAGCTAAGTTCTTCCTGTTTGGTGGGTTATACCCAGGGCGTAACATCTTCACTAACTTCACAAATTTGGTCCCTTCTACTGCCAGGAATGGTATATTAGCTGAGAAAAAGAAACGTGCAACTTGCAGATCAAAGCACCGCTTCTGCTCCAATGTTGTTCTTAGAGCATAGGCATCCATTCTTTTCTGATCATGTTTGAGTGCCTTTGCCTGGGGAGAGCAAAAGCTAGATGTCGCACTACCACTGTTTACACTTGAACTGGTGCATGGGCTATCACGAGTGACGCATGGTTCATTGTCAGATGTGTTGAATGAGATGGAACTTCTAGATGTCTGGCGACCACCAGATGCTACACTAACACTACCTGTAGGTTGCTTCACTCCCTCGACAAACTCTTTCAACAATAAACTAGCTAATTAACTCTCATCATGATCTACCTTATCATACTTTCTTTTAGAGCACTTTGTAAGATGAGCTTTCACCCATTCTATCTTGGCAGTAATAACTGTTTTGCAATGCTTACATGCAAACATCTTTTCAATATTTTCAAATTTATCAACTTCATTCCATTCTGCTGTCTTCTTTCTACCACTTCCAGTAGGCATTTTAAGGCTTCAAACAAAATGGGAATTGTAAGAAATATATTATAATATCTGTAAAATAATATAGATTGTCAGAGCATTACATCAACTTGCATCACATGAAAAACAACAAATTTAAGTTCTGTAGCACTTGTATTACAAATCATTAGCTATTCATTTATTTCTGTTTGTATCCTATTAACATACACTACTTTTAGTGAAAGAAATTCATTCATCCTGACAGTTCAAATGATGAATCAAATCTCCAGCTGTTAGTGTATTTTTTTGTGATATTAGGTATATACTGTAATATAAGTTTTCAATAACGTGCATTTGAAAAAAACATCAAGTTATAATCAATTATTAAAATGAAGTTAATGAACTGCAGCAAACTAATTATAGGGGACCACACACACCAAATCTGAAGTCTACCACCACTTGTAGCCAGAGAATTTCATTGACTGACTAACCCAGCATTACAAAGGCCATGCAGCAGGCTGTTCCTGGCAAAATGGATTCCAAAATGGCGCTGCCCATGGGCGAGGCAATCTTGTGATTGGGCAAAGAATTTCAAACTGTTGGGAAGTATCATCACATACAGACACGATGGAACTAGGCCTGTGCTTCAATCGCTGACTTGTCATCAATTGAGTAATCAGTAGATGTTTTATGAAAGTTTTTCTCATCAGTATAACATGAATTTTACCGCAATGGATAGGCCTACTATCCCAATGTCACTCCAGCAATCCTATATTCATAGGTAGCTGTCACGAGTGCAGAACAATAAAACGTTTTAGATGACTTTGTTGATGGAATGATGGGTGATCATGATGTTGGTGAAGCTTTTTACTCAAAAACCAGTTGTCCTTTTTATTAAGGATTTTTGAAAATCCTATGAGGGGCGGTCAATAAGTTTTGTGAATCGGTAGGGCAAAACAGAGGAAGAGGGGTGGCTGTTTGTGGGGGTGTTAGGACAAGTTATGACATAACATAATTTCACGGATGGCAAAAACCACAAGGGCCTATCAAAGGTCATCCGCATCCATCAAAACCCACCCACAAAAAACACCATCGCCTGGGGAAGACAAAATCAAAGTCCCCCACAATATAATGTAACAGATGACAAAAGCCACAAGGGCCCATCATCAGTCATCCGAGTCAAACGGCCTCTTTTTTAAGGCACCCAAACTCCCAAGAAAACTACATCCACAGGATTGCGTCCACAAACAAGGGTATCACCAATCAAGGCGTGTCAAGAAATAAATCATGCAGCTATAGATATATACAAACAATATTAATATATACAAAACTTAGGAACCATCACAACCTTCCCTCCCCATAAACTCATCCAACCTACTCTTAAGTACATTTAAATTTGGACTACCTACTACCCTCCATGGCAATTTGTTCCAGTAGTCTACTACTCTATTGGTGAAAAAATATTTTCTTAAATCCAACCTACACCCTTGTTTTTTAATTTTCAAGTGGTGACCTCTAGTCCGATTTCCATCATCTAACTCAAAAAAACTTGCTAGCATACAATTTATCTATACCAGAAAAAAATTTAAAGAGCTCAATCATATCCCCTCTCACACACCTCCTTTCGAACGAGAACATATTTAATACCCTCAGTCTATCTATATATTCAAGTCAGGACCTGCAGCTGCACACTCCTGCCTCGTCTATTTAAGAAGCAATAGCTGATTGCAGATTGTCAATCACAAATCTTTCAACAATGGAAAAGGTTGAGCACCACGCAGTGATCCAATTTTTGACCAAGGAAGGCAAGAATGCAAAAGAGATCCATGAATGCATGGTTGCAGTGTACACTGACACTGCCCCTTCCTATGCAACCATTGCTTGCTGGAATAGGGAGTTCCGCCATGGTTGTGAGTCCCTTGAAGATGACCCCCATCCAGGATGCCCGTCAGACATGACCAACAAGGCCAATGTGGCCCGTGTGGAGAGGATGATCCTCGAAAATCGATGGGTGAAGGTCGAAGAAATTGAGTGAGAACTTGGAATATCACATGGAAGTGTTATCAACATCATCCATGACAATTTGGCCATGACCAAGGTCTCGGCCCGTTGGGTCCCTAGAAACCTCACGCCCCATGAACGACTTCAACGTCGTCAAAGTCCACACGGCCAGAGTTGCACAAGCTGCCCTGCGCGAGTGCGGATTCAAGGAGCTCAACCATCCCCCCTACAGTCCGGATCTGGCCCCTATCGACTACTTTTTATTCCTCCACCTCAAGGCTGTACTGCGTGGACACCGATTTGGGGATGATGAAGATGTCCAGCTCGCCGTACAGGAGTAGATTAAACTGCAGTCGGGAATTCAAAGCATCAGGGACAAGTGGCGCAAGTGCATTAAAGTCGAGGGTAGTTATATTGAAAAATAATAAAATACTTCCTCATATCTCGTTTCCTTATATCTGAATTGCAAAACTTATTGACCGTCCCTTATATGTCTGAATTTTCTGGTCTGACTTCAATATTAAGCATAGGAAACAATGATGTCTCATTATTTCATGTACATGTACTAGTCATACTTTAACATAACATAATTTCATCGATGACAAAAGCCAATTTTGCCCCCAAAACCTGGGTTTTCTCCAACCCTGGGCTGCATGGATGGATGGGTCTGCTGCCACTTCGGTAAGGACCAAGCCAGATAGGCACATCTGGCCCCTCTGCCTCCCGGGTGTAGAGCCCATGACTATGACCAAAAGTGCTAATGCACAGAGCGGAGCCTCGATTACATTGGAGCCCCCTCATTCAAAGTTTAAGCCGTGTTTTTGAGCCCGCTGGCTTCAAACACTTCCTCGTTATTCGCTCCACTGATGGCACCATGTTGGCTAAGGGCAACATGATCCATCAGAGGAGAGCTTTAGCTAGTGTGATTGGTAGAGAGCTGAAGGTGACCCGTTTCTCCGATGGGAACCTTCTGGTGAATCCGGCGGATCCCTCTGAGGCAGCCAAGATAAGTGCTCTTGGGACAATTGATGGCACCCCGGTGAGTGTGATGTTGCACTCTACCATGAACTTTGTGAAAGGAGTAGTTTATCCGAGGGAACTCATGGACTACTCCATAGAAGATATCACTCTAGAACTGGCCGACCATGGGCGGTCAAGGTCGAGTGTATGATGAGAAAACAGGGAGGGGCCTCGAGACCCACCCCTACACTCCTTACACTCACACTCACGTTCGACTGTGACGAGCTCCCTGAGTCAGTGCATGCCGGTTGGTGCTGCTACCGTGTGAAGGCATTCAGGCCACTACCACACTGGTACTATTACTGTCACCACTTCGGCCATATGAATCCCTCATGTAGACGTGCAAAGTCGGGGTCACCTGAAGTTTATGTAAATTGCTCCAAGGCCGCACCTGATAAGTCCAAATCATGTGTTGTCAAGTGTGTCAGTTGCAGAGAGCCGCACCTCGCTTCTTCGAAGCAATGTGAGGCATATCTCGAAGAAATCCTGGCTGTTCACGCCCAGGATCGACTCTCATTCCGCGAGGCTAAGGACTTGGTCCTGGCACGCCCAGCTCTGCCTGGGACGTCCTATGCCTCAATGGTTAGAAAGACGCCCTCTGCTCCTGGCCCATCCAGGCCAATGAGCACAGTTGTTTCCCTGCCCATTTGGAGCCCTTCTGTGGGTTCTACTAAACCCGGGCGCTCCCCTGGTAAAGCTGGTGGCACAAAGGGTTCACCCCCAGCCTTGGCTAAAACCAGGGCTCCCCTCTCTTTCCCCAGCATGACTGTTTCTCGTAAGGCCAAATGGCCACCCACCTCCACTAAGTCATTAGACTCACACGAGGCAACACCCCTAAAGTTGGTTGCCAAGCCATCATCCAGGGTTCCTAAAGCTGGCCTCCCCCGAAAGGAGGACAGCAACAAAGGAGCTTCGGCTCCTTCGCCCACACCTAGAGGGTGAGCCCAACCTTCCCTAATAAGTCCTCAAAGGTGACAGGCCCGGGGTTCTGCTTCCGGAAAGCTAACGGCCATTCCCATAAGGGTTTTCTGTTCGAAGAGGGCCCCCTCATCTCGTCCGAGCTAGGCCTGAAGGGCATATTCCTTCAATGGAATTGCCATGGACTCCGGGCCAATTGGGAGGAGCTGCAGAGGCTCGTCTCATCCCTTTCCCCATTAGCTATTTTTCTGCAGGAGACCTTGCTAGGCGCGTGCTCCCTGCCCGCCCTCCTGGGATATAAGGGTTTTGCAACCCCACCACCACAAGATTGGGGCCAGGCTGGGGGATGAGAGGTTTGCACCCGGCATGATGTTTCCATTTCTTTTTCACTTTAAATGCCTGCTTTCTGGCAGTGGCTGTGCAGCTTCACCTGGATAGGAGGTATACTGTTATTTCTGCGTACATTCTACCGTCAACTGACTTGAATGCGGGGGGGGACTTCCGCCACCTTGTGGCACAGTCACTGAGGCCCTTTGTCTTGGGGAGACTACTCAATAAATCCCAGGGGACAAGTCCTTGCTGATCTGATCGAAGAGCTTGAGATGGGTGTCCTAAATGTGGTTGAGTTCACCCATCACTGCCCGAGAACCGCTTCATTTTCTTGCCTTGACCTATCTTTGTGCTCTCCGGATGCACAGTCTGATTTTGATTGGGGGGTGGTTGATGACCTTCATGGTAGTGATCACTTTCCCATTCAAATATCATTTTCAGGGCAACTGCCGCCTGAGAGCCCACCTTGGTGGTGCTTGGCGCGGTGGCCTGCATTTCAGGAAATGACTGAATTCTCTATCTCAGTCGAGGAGTTTAGGTTGGTAGATGAGGCCGTTGAGTTCTCCGGCAACCTCATCGCCGCCGGCCTGACTACTATTCCCAGAACGTTTGGCCATTTTGTTGGCGGAGCACTCCCGTGGTGGTCAGCTGAGTGTGAGACGGCCCTCAAACAGAAGTGTTGTGCCTACATGCGCTGTAAGCGCAGCCTGAACAATTTCACTGCCGGTGAATTTTGTTGGGTTTAGGTTCCAATATATTTCAAAGCACACACGCCGCTCTTCTTGGCGGGTATACATGTCTTTACTTAATGGGAAGACCCTTCTAGCAATGGTGTGGAAGCGAGTCAAAAGGATTTGGCGCAAGTTCTCGCAGGACCCCTCTCCCGTTCTCCAGGAGAATGGGACCGCAATCTCGGACCCTGCATCCGTGGCGGAATCCTTGGCTACCGCTTTCTCCGCATTCTCTAGCCGGGATGCTGCTTGCCAGCATTCAATCCACATTGTGATATCGGCGTAGGGCCGCAGACTAGACTTTACTTCCAGAGGCGGAGAACCCTTCAATGACAAGTTTACTCTGAGTGAGTTGCGTTCCGCTCTTGCTTCGTGCATTGACACCGCCCATGGTCTGGATGATGTCACAACGCCATGCTTCGACACCTGGGTGAGCAAGGCATGACCTTTCTCTTAGATTTGTTCAACAGGATCTGGATGGAGGGTAGCCTTCCGGATTCCTGGCGAATCGCTACTGTGCTCGCCTCTCGCAAACCCGGGAAAGATCACTCTACTCCAGCCGGTTTCCATCTAATTCCTCTAACATCTTGCATGTGCAAGTTGATGGAGAAATTGGTAAATGTTAGATTAGCCTTTTTTTCTGGACAGCGGAGGCCATCTGTCTTCTGAACAGTGTGGCTTCTGCAAGTTCCACTCCACGTTGGACGCTCTGCTCCGACTGAAAAATGCCATCAGCGAGGCCTTTCATCGTAGACAGCACTATGCCACGGTGTTTTTCAATCTGGAGAAGGCCTATGATACCGCATGGCAATACAGTATTATGGAGACTCTCCACACAATGGAGGCGAAGGGACGCCTCCCAATGTTTATATCTGAATTTTTGTGTTATCATCGATTCTGCATATGGGTGAGCCATCTCCGGCCAAATGGAGTAGGAAGAGGGTGTCCTGCAGGGACGTGTCCTCAGTGTCACACTCTTTGCCCTGAGCATCAACGGCATCACCTCGGTGCTCCCGGAAGGTGTTTTCTCTACGCTCTACGTGCATGACTTTTCAATCTCTTTTAGCGTGGCCCAGAGGCTAACTCTGGAGCGTCGACTCCAACAGGCATTGAGCTGCATCTCTCGCTATGCTGAAGTGCACAGGTCTCAGTTTTCCTTGGCTAAGACTAAGGTGGTGTACTTCTGCCGCCATCTACGGCTCTATCCCGACCCAGATTTGTTTCCTAAAGGGGTATGCCTGGAAGTGGTTGAATCGCACCGTTTCCTTGGTCTTGTATTTGACCGATGCCTCGCCTGGGATGCTCATATTCGCAGCCTTAGGGTCTCTTGTACCCGCGCCATGGATATTCTCCGTTCCGTGACGTTCAGCGCACAAAGTAACGTTCAGCGCCCCAAGCGCTGAACGTTACTTTGTTATCAATCCTTTGCTCTTCGAAGCTCGACTACGTATGCTAGTTTTATGCATCCACAGCCGAGCGTGTATTGCGGAAGGTGAACTCGATCCACCACACCGGCCTTCGCCTGGCGACCGGTGCCTTCTGCACTTTCCCCATTGAAAACCTACTAGTCGATGCTGGGGAGATGCCACTCTCTCTACGCCGTCCACAGTGCATTATCCGCCTGTACGCGCGATCCCGGCGCCTCCCTCAGTGGCCAACATCTCTCACTGCATCCGAGGGACGCCTCTCATACCCTAAGCCCTTTGGTTTAGGGCTAGGAAAATCCTTTGAGAGCTAGATATAGCTCTCGGGCCGGGAGTATTGCGTTCGACCTTTCTGGAGCACACCTCGTGTCACACTGGAACCATGCCAGTGTATATGGATGGCTCCAAGTCCCAAGAGGGGATCGGCTTCCACGCTGTATCCTCTCTGTTTGAAGTCAGCTGGTCTCTGCCAGGCTCTGCGTCTTTCTTCACAGCCGAGCTGGTGGCAATACACCACTCGGTACGGGATATTATGCGACGTGCCCGTTTCGGAGACCGGATTGTGATCAATAGCGACTCACAAAGCACTCTGAGTGCTGTCAGAGCATTGGAATCTCCACATCCCCTGCTTCGCGATATCCGTGATGCCACGGTTTTGGCAAGCCGAGCGGATGTCGAGATTATCTTCTGCTGGGTTCCTGGACATGTAGGAATGGCGGGGAATGAGTGTGCCGACGAGTGTGCGGACTCTTTGGCTCAAAAGAGTCCGCGAGGACTCTGCCATCAGACCAGCTTTTCGCTCTTCCTCACACCGACTATATGTCAGGAATATGGGCTGCTTGGCAAAGAAGATAAGAGACATTCGAAGGTAACTTAAAGTTGTGTGCCATTGCTCCGCGACTGTTCGCATGAAACTACCCGTCAATTCTGCGTCGCCATTTCATGGATCGCTTGCCTGTGCCCTATTGTGACGACTGCGTCGTTCCCCAGACTGTTCGGTATTTTCTTGTCGAATGTCCCAGTCTGGATGATTATTGTGCACGTTACCTGTCCAGGTACCAGGATGGTTGGGATCGCTACCACCTAGCCCTTGTATTCGGGCTGGTTCATGCACATCAACCTGTGGACTTTTAGACTTTTTGGAGGAGGCCGACCTCCTTTACATTATTTAATATTTGACTATGGATCACGTTCTTCTTCGCCGGCGGAGGGCGAGCCTTCCCCCGTTGATGGAGCTTGCTTTATATTTTTTCAATTTGTTTATTTTTTGTTTTTTCTTCTTTGTATTTTTTAAATTTTTTTATTTGGCTTTTAATATAGCCTAGATTTAGGCTAGGTTGAGTACGGCAACTTATGCCCTACAAGGCAGTCGCCAGATGAGATATTAAAAATTAAAAAAATGAATGAATGAAAGTGCACATGCTTGTTGTGGGTGAAATCCCTTGCTGCAAATGGTGCACTGGTATGGCCGGGTCGGTAGGTGGATGCGCCGATGGCGGTCGAGGTGCACCTTGCAATTAAATGTCACACTGCAGTTGCACTTGTATAGCTTGTCCATGTTGTGCTGATTCACCATATGCTCCTCGAAGGGGAGTGACTTCTGGAGGTCAAGGCCGCACACCCAGCACACCAACTGGCCTGGGAAGGCATCCAACTTCACGTTCCGATAGATGATGGGCCAGTGACGATGATCAGGCAGCTTCCCCCATGATGGGGAGTGTCTGCGAGGACGAGTTGCCCGAGAAGCAGCCATTCGAGCCCACCTGCATGCCATCTTTTGAGCTTGGTAGCACATATGTAGATGAAGTGGTTGCAGACAAGGTCTGCATTGGTGAGAAGGTTGAAGGCGTCAAGCTGTTTAGTTTGAAAAGGTGGTTAGTAGAGATTGGTGAAGGTTTAAATTATGGCCACTTTTGTCCAAGGTAGGCAGTTGCCAGATGGAATCTTAAATTTTTAAAAAATAAATAGGCAAGGTTTAATCCATTTGTTAATCCATTCCCATTTCACAACCTTCATTCCTTTTTCGTATATATCCATATCATCTTTGTATCCTTAGATAAAATGTTAATACATCATAATGTAAATATAAATGTATTATAAGATTTATACTATAAATATTTGATACTTTCAGATTTTAAAATGGACTTTTTGTTTGGAGCAATAGCGAGTTGCGGAGCTGTTTTAATATCCAATCCCTTTGATGTTGTGAAAACTAGAATGCAATTGCAAGGAGAATTAAAGTCAATAGGTCATTATACAGTCATATACAGAAATGTTTTTCATGGGTTTCATGCTATTGCAAAAGTAAGTTTTTGAAATGAATGTTGTATCAGATTTGTGAAATCATAATGCTTTTAGACACTAGCTGTGGTCTGTTGTAATCTTATATAGATAGGTATATCAGGAAATTATGTACCCTAGCACTCTAAATCTACTTCAGCTCTGTATCTTCTATACTTCTTCACTTACCCTAACTTCATAACAATTTTCTTCTTTTTTTTTATAAAAGTATATTATAGAATAGGCAAAGCAAACCTTGAAAGAACAAGATTGAAACACAGAGCTTGCAAGATAATTTGTTTTATTTGCTCATCAATAAAAGTGCAGTACTCAAAAATTATTTATTAGTATTAAATATATAGTTGTTAGTTAATTCCACCAGTGACACATCCTCTTTTGAGCTTGACATACATATTTTATTCCTATAAATATATAATTAGGTATTTGCATGTCTTAGCAAGTAAATTTAAAAATATATTGTGGCTTTTTTATATTGTTATATTAAGTGTAGCTCTTGTGCTTATTGTATAGAATTGTGTAGTTATTTCTATTAATTCTATGGATGATTACAATTTTGCTTTCAATTTAGATATATTGTAATTGCATTTAAACATTTATATAGCAATTTATCTATATAGATGATACTTGGAGACTACAACTTCTGCCAAATTGATTGAGACTGACTTAGTTCAAAGTAATATATTAGTGGCAGCCAAGTTTGTTGTAAAATCTCATAAATACATAACACAATTCACTCATCCATCCTGAAATAAGAAGTAATAATATTGTAGGAGAATGGCATTATGATCCCAAGTTATTGCCACCTCCCTTCTGGGCGGGCCAGGTTATTGAACCTTCCTCTTCCGGCCCGATATCTGATGGTCTCCCGCCGGCCTGCCGACCATTGCAGCTAACTACCGAGTCCCTTCCTAAAGGACGAAATGGAGTAGCTTGACATCTAATCTACTTCCGGCGCCATGAGAACCTCTCCCGAGTTTCGAGTATAAAAGATGAATTCTTTTAACCCTCAGGATTAGAGCTTGCACAGAGTCTGGCAGTGCAGGAATTGCTATCTATCGGTGTAATGGTAAATCGTCAAAGCACCAAGTCTTCAGAGAGGAGATCGTTTCCAGTTAGGGAGGCTCCTTACCCTGTTGGTCTGCAAGTCAGTGCGGATCCAAGCTTGTACTCACATTCAGAGCCAAAGCTACAAACAGCCTCACTCTGGTTCCCTAATTGAGAAAACTACTTCCCGGCTTTTCTCCTTGACCCTACGCATCGATAGGTCACTTTGTTCCTCCCCCCCCATCACAGAGGCACCCAAGATTCCTCAGAGTTCTCGAGTGTGGGGCCCTCTTCCAGCCTTCTTCCACCAGAATCATGATGGAATTGTGGGATCAGGTCGGTCCCTGGAGAACCTACCTCATCATCTCCACCCCTTATCTCACCACCTTCACTTACCAGCACCACCCGAATATTAGGTTCCAAGGTAACCCTTCCTTTCACATTCCCCAACTACACTGCGAAGCTTACCAACATTACAAGTGTATGGGATTTACATAGTGAATAGTCATTTACAAGCCAAGTGAGATATCCGAGATTCACTTATTGATTTATCTCTCAAAGCACATTATTTGTGTCTATATAATATATATATATATATATATATATATATATATATATATATATATTTTTTTTTCTTGTTTAGTGTTCATTAAAACTTCTTCCGTTGGGTCACTTGCTGGCAAAGTTCATTCCAATCCCCCCGTAGCCAACCTCTAAGCACTCTGAGTCAATAAACCCATTCAAGGCATGGGCCAAACGAAGTATAAGGAGTAGTAAGATGACTCAGCATTTGGGATAATAGGATATATATATATATATATATATATATATATATATATATATATATATATATATATATATATATATATTTATATATATAAGAGTCGGAAAAACTCCAACCACCCCTCGGCCTATTCTTCGACAAATATCCTCAATCTGATTATTAGGAAAACTCCAAATTCATTACTAAAATTTGGATACCTACCTTTTAGTAATTAGTATAGGTGCTTAAAAGCTAATGGAGCCTGGGAAAGTTGTTGGTACACTTCCCCTTCCTCCTTCACAGCTTTATCTTGTTTGAACCAAAGTGGATGCTATCATCACTAATAGAAACATGCTGTGAAGTGTTAAAAAGAACACAAGGGACTTATTAAATTATGCTCTCAACCATTGTTTACATTTCTCCATTCAAAGGTTAAAAGGCATTTATATATTATTGATCTATTAACTCTTCAAGTGATTTATTTTTATGATAAAAGGTCGACCAATCCCGTGGTGGTCTGCTGAGTGTGAGGCGGCCTTCAAGCAGAGGCGCTATGCCTACATGTGCTATAAGCACCGCCCGAACGATTTCACTGTCGGCGAATTTCGTCGGTCTAGTGCTAGGTTCCGGTATATTTCGAAGCACGCCCGCCGCTCTTCTTGGCGGGCATACGTGTCTTCACTTAACAGGAAGACCCCTCTAGCAGAGGTGTGGAAGCGACTCAAAAGGATTCGGAGGAAGTTCTCGCAGGCCTCCCCCTCCCGTTCTCCAGGAGAATGGGACCGCAATCTCGTACCCCGCGTTCGTGGTGGAATCCTTCGCGACCGCTTTCTCGGCATTTTCTAGCCGGGATGCTGCTCCACCAGCATTCAATGCACGTCGTGATGTCGCGGAAGGCCACCGATTGGATTTTACCTCCAGCGCCGGAGAACCCTTCAACTGCAGGTTTACTGTGAGCCATGGTTCGATCGACACCTGGGTGAGTGAGGCATGGCCTTTCTGTTAACTTTGTTCAACAGGATCTGGGTAGAGGGTAACCTCCCAGATTCCTGGCGAATCGCTACTGTGCTAGCTTTTCGCAAACAGGGAAGAGATCATTCTACCCCGGCCGATTTCCGCCTAATTTCTCTAACCTCTTGCTTTTGCAAGTTTATGGAGAAAGTGGTAAATGTTAGATTAGTCTTTTTTTCTGGACAGCGGAGCCCATTTGTGTTCTGCTCAGTGCGGGTTCCGCAAGTTCCATTCTACGTCGGATGCTCTGCTTCGACTGGACAATGCTGTCTGCAAGGCCTTCCTTCATTAACAGCACTTCACCACGGTATTTTTCGGTCTGGACGCGAGGGGACGCCTCCCGGTCTTTATATCTTTATTTTTGCGAGATCGTCGATTCCGTGTATGGGTGAGGGGAGCTCTCTCCGGCCTAATGGAGCAGGAAGAGGGTGTCCCACAGGGAAGTGTCCTCAGCGTTCCACTCTTTGCCCTGTGCATCAACGGCATCACCTCGGTGCTGCCGGTAGATGTTCCCGCTACGCTCTACGTGGACGACCTTTCGATCTCTTGGCGCGGCCCAGATGCCAACTCTGGAGCGTCGATTCCAACAGGCATTAAACCGCGTCTCTCGCTATGCCGAAGTGCACAGGTTTCAGTTTTCTTTGGCCAAGACTAAGGTGGTGCACTTCTGCCGTCATCCACGGCATAAACCCCGACCCAGATTTGTTTCTTAATGGGGTGCACCTGGAAGTGGTTGAATCGCACCATTTCCTTGGTCTTGTATTTGACCAACGCCTCACTTGGGAGGCTCATATTCTCAGCCTTAGGGTTTCTTGTACCCGCGCCATGAATATTCTTTGTTCCGTGACGTTCAGCGCTTGGGGGCGCTGATAGGGCTACTGCCTTACTCTTTTATCGATCCTTTGTCCGTTCGAAGCTTGACTACGGATGTGAGTTTTATGCATCCGCAGCCGAGCGTCTATTGCGGAAGGTGGACTCGATCCACCACACCGGCCTTCGCTTGGCGACCGGTGCCTTCCGCACTAACTCATATTGAGAGCCTGCTTGTCAATGCTTGAGAGATGTCACTATCTATGCGCCGTGCACAGTGCAATACTCGCCTGTACGCATGAGCGCAGCTTCTCCCTTTGTCGCCAATGGCTCTCAAAACATCCGCAGCTGATCTCGACGGTGCCTATGCCGTCGAGAGACGCAAGTCCAGGGCTAGGAAACTCCGAGAGCTAGATATAGCTCTCGGGCTGGTGGCGCCTCTCCTCCCAAAGCTTGTACAGTGCCGAGAGTATTGCGTTCGCCCTTTTTGGAGCACATCTCGTGTCATGCTGGATCCGTGCCAGTGTATACGGATGGCTCCAAGTCCGAAGAGGGGTTCGGCTTCAACGCCGTATCCCCTCTGTTTGGGTCAGCGGGGACTTAAAGTTGCGAGCCATTGCGCCGCGACTGTTCTCATGGACCCATCCCCCAATGCCGCGACGGCTTCAGGTCACTTTCTGTCGTCTCTGAATCGGGCACACTCGTGTGACGCATTGCCATTTCATGGAGCGCTCGCCTGCGCCCTATTGTGACGACTGCATCGTTCTCCAGACTGTTCCGCACATTCTTGTTGAATGTCCCAGTCTGGGTGATCTTCGCGCACGTTACCTGTCCTGGTACCGGGATGGGCGGGGTCGCTACCGCCTGCCCCTTGTACTTGGGATGGGTTTGTGCACACTGACCTGTGGACTTTTAGACTTTTTGGAGGAGGCCGGCCTTCCCTCATCGATGGAGCTCGCTTTATATTTTTTCAATTTTATTTTTTTTTTTTGTATTTTTTTCTTTCTTTTATTTGGCTTTTAATATAGTCTAGATTTAGGCTAGGACGAGTACGGTGACTTATGCCCTAGAAGGCAGTCGCCAGATGAGATATTAATATTTTTTTCATTAGAATTAAAGTAGATTGACACTGCCTAGGCTTTATTCCTTCTGGATATTTCCATTCTACTTTTTGTTATTTATTCAAGAGTAGTCAATCACCAGCTTTCATCCATGGGTGGGGCATGGAGAGGGAGGTTGATCTGGTTCAGGTGTCCTTCACTTTGATTCAGGTGGTGAGTTTTAACATATCTGCATTCTTCCCACCCTTTTCTTTTTCTACTGCCTCTCATCTATCCTTTTATACATCTGCAATTGGTGACATCTAGTATTTCCTACTATTTTTTTACTTTTTATATCTCTTATTTCTACTTTGACATGTATCAAATCATCAGGTTTTCCCTCGGTGTTAGCTGGTAGATGACTATAATTTTGGGAGGGGGGAGGAATAAAGACATCCAAAGCACTTGTTTGATCCCTTGGATGGACCACTTTTAATTTTCATTTAAAATAATTTTTCAGTAATAAAAAATTAGGGCATGTTGTGCCTGATTTTAAAATATCTATTTTTACTTCCAGGTTGAAGGAATCCTTGCCCTGCAAAAAGGACTTTTACCTGCTATGTCCTACCAAATTGTTCTAAATGGCACCAGGCTGGGGCTCTATCAGACAATAATAGATTCTGGTTTTATTTCACACAGTAATGGAAATGTATCAAACCTGGGTTGTATTGGAGCTGGTGCCACAGTTGGCATCATTGGAGCATTTTTGGGCAGTCCTCTCTACTTGGTAAGAATTGGTTTAATTTCCTAAATTCATTCTATTTACATGTGAAAGAAATGAGAGAATTAGAGGTGTTGAAATTGGCATTAATTAAAAGTAAATTACATCATAACTTTAGCAGGTTTCTTTCTATGCTTACCTTGAATGTTTAGCAACTCACTTTTCAAAATGCTTAAATATACAAGGTATTTGGAATATATAATAACTATCAATTTTAATTTAATTTTAAAACTTAGCTATGTAGGAATTTTACTTTTTTTTCCCCATGGGTGGTATCAAGGCTATTCCGCATTCTATAGGAAAATCACTACCAGGGGGAGGAAAAAACATGTCTGACTGTTGAAATGGGTGTTTGTTGGAGGGGTGCCAAGATTGGGCAGTGTTCCAGTAGGTGCTCAGAATTATCAATGTTGTGTTTGCACCTAAGGCAAGTTGCATTGTTGACTTTGTTAGGTGCTTGTAATATTGTACGGATAAGCTCCAAAATTTGGGCTTCCTGGAGATGATGAGAAAAGGCTCATCATAAATGGGTGCTTGCAAAGGTGTGATGAGTCCGCCTGAAAAAGCCTGGGTATAAATTGCCATCTTTAGACAAAGGGTTTTGGATTACCATTAACCGTACCAAGTTATGTACATATGCAGAAGGATTGCGAGAATAAGGTAAAGGTTGGTCAGAAGAAGAAGAAAATTGATCCAGCACTGGGAGTGCTGCATTCATAATTTTGGGACACATCATGGAACTGGGTCAGTGTATATGGATGGCTCCAAATCCAAATAGGGGGTCAGCTTCCACACCTCCCCCTTGTTTGAAGCTGGTATAGCTCTTCTGGGTGCTATGCCTGCCTTCACAGCTGAGTTGGTTGTAATACACTGATCGACACCAGAGATTGCGTGCTGTGCTCGGTTTGGAGATGGTATTGATTTATAGCAACTCACTGAGTGCTCTCAAGGCATTGGAATGCCCATACCCCTGCCATGTTGACAAGGTCAAGATTGTCTTTTGCTGGAGTCCTGAACATAGAGAGATTATGGGAAATTAGAGCGCTGATGATGGTACCAAACAGTCTGGACAAATTGTGCAACTAAGCCAGCTCTTTCTGTTCCACTCTTAACTATGTGACTTTTCCTGTGAATCTAACCCCTAATGCCCCCCAAACTTAGTCTTTTTCTGTCAACCCCCTGAATCAGGCAGATATGTGGGATGCGGTGTCATTCGAGGCAGTACTCCCCTGCACCTAATTGTGATGAGTGCTTGGTCCCCCCAGACTGTCCACCTTATTCCTGTAGAATATCCCAGTCTGGAGGAGCTTTGTGTGCACTATCTGTCCTAGTAGATTGGGATAAGCAGGGTTGCTATCACTAATCCCTTGTATATTCTCAATGGGGGCAGATGATTATTGAGTTTCTGGAAGAATCGTGCCTCCTCTTATAATATTGAGTTGGTTGTCTTTTTAAGCGCCTCAAGGACGTGGGCCTCCCTCTTAACACCTGAGCCTTTGTAGTATTTCTCTCTTTTTGGTTTTGGCTTGATTTTTATTCTATTTTGATGAGGATTTTGGCAGCTATGCCCTTATAGGTGGTTGCTAGGATAAGGGACCTTTAAAAGTAAAGAAAAAAATACAAGCCACAATGCCAAGCTGGAGGAGCTGTGGCTATATATTTTCCATACATTTTCACTTTCTTTACAGATCTCTCCTTACTCACTTTGTATGTTATACATCATTATTACTATTGTGCATTAAATTTAATACCTATATTTAAAATAGTTTCCCCTCCTAATAATTTTCTTCTTTTTTTTAAACATGTTTTTGTTACTTAGCTGATTTTAAAAATTGAAATATAAAATCTTTGTTTGATATTTGAAAGGATTTTTTTTTATATAATACAGCATCAAATGTAGTTGGAGTCAGGCCCTTGAAATTATAAATAGTCAGTCAGTCATCATCATCATTTTGAAGGCTCCATACATGCTTGTATGTTTCTGCCTTATTTACCTAATGGCAGCTTTCCATGCTGCTCGATCTCTGGCTGTTTCTCTATTCAAACTCCTATATCTGAGGTCCGTCTGTATGACCTCATTCCACATCTTCCTCCATCTCCCTCTGGCAGCTACACCCCCAACCTCCAGACTCATAACACCCTTCACCCAATTATTATCCTCCATCCTCTCCACATGACCAAACCACCTCAGTCTCCCTCTTCTCAGTGCCACACTAATGTAATCTATCCCTTAATTCACAGTTTGCAACTCTGTCACTTCTAGGTCTCAAATTCAGAGATGCTCCACACATCCATCTCACCATTCTCATCTCAGTATGCTTGAGCCTCTAGATGTCCTCTTCCTTCACAGCCCAAGTTTCGCTGCTGTACAACATTGCACTTTGTATGCACACAACATACAGATGTCCCTTAGCTCAGAGGGGAAAACCCTCAGCATCAGGAGAGGAAGCAGCTCTCTGAACTTTTTCCAACCACTTCTAACCCTTGCCACAGAACTGTCCCTAGCACCTCTCCCTGCACTGATCATATCTCCCAGTTAGCTTAACTCCTCTACACATTCAAGCGACACACCATCAAATACAATCTTCTCCTGTCTCCTCTCCTCTACTCACAGTGCACTGAAACTCGATCATTCTGCAGCCTACCCCTGATACCACTACATCTTTTATGCACCCACAGACCACATCCATTACACAGGATAGAGTTATTCGCTACCACTCTGTGACAGACTGCACATGGCCACATACCCACAATGATGTCATTACCACCACCCACTCTTGAAATCACCATCATTGCTTTATCCAAATTCACTCTCAGTCCCATGGAATTCACAACGGATCCCTGATGCACACCAACCTTCACAGAGAAGTCATCACTAAATTCTCCATTTACTCTCACCTGGGTTGTCGGACTTTCGTACATAGCCATGACCACCCTAACCAACCACTCTTTTATCCCCACCTCACCACATCTCTTGGTACCCTATTAAAAGCCTTTTCCAGGTCAACAAAAATATAATGCAACGTTCTTTTCCTAGCGATGTACTTCTCCTGGAGCTGTCTAACTATAAATATAGCATCCATGGATCTTTTTCCAGGCATGAACCCAAACTGCATGTTGTCAAAGTTTATCCTTTCCCCAATCATTTCTTCTAGAACACGCTACATAACTTTCATAACATGATCAAGGAGCTTTATGCCTCTGTAGCTACCCCTTTCTAATGCATCACCTTTACCCTTATACACATTCACAATCACACTCTTCAGAGTCTTCTGAAGAAGACAGCTTTCAACATCTCAACATTTATCTCAGAAACACCCGCTGCCTTACCTTCTGGCATGTGATTGATGCCTCTGCTCACCATTTGTTTTCCTCAATTTGAGGTCACGGTGCAGCCACAGGTTCTGTGGAATCCACAAGTCTCATGTCCCAGTCAAATTATATGTTTAATAAACTATTATAGTGCTCCCTCCAAGCCTTTTCAAAATCGTCCTTCCCAACCACAACTCTACCATCATTATTAATGCACTGTTCACCTGCTATATCACTAATTTCCTTCTTCATCTGCCTAGCCAGTTTAAACACCCTTTTCCTGCCCTCAGCACCATTGAGGCCCTTAAGAAGAGGTTTTTGGGCCTCTGACTTGATTTGCCCTTTGCGCTGCCAAGTATACTTCTTACTCCCACCCTGCTTCCATGCTATAAACGATCTTATTTTCTCCTTCACTGTAGCCTCAACTTCCTCATTCCACCACCAAGACGCCTTGTATTTAGGTGGACCTCTTGACAATCCACAAACCTGTTCAGCGGCTTTTAGAAGGTTATCTTTCAGTCTCCCATACTGCTCACTCACACTTCTGTCAGTCGCTCTATTCTCCGCCGCTAGTGTACCGAACTCCTCGTAAAAAGCCTCCCTCACTTCCTGATTTTTAATCTTTCACACCTTCCTCCCAGGCACAAACGCCCTCCTCCTGGACTGCAATTTCCCTTACTAAAGGTCACACATCAGTAACTTATGTTGCTGTACACACTCTTCACTGGGTATCACTTTAACAACTTTCACTAATTTTCTCTCTTCTTCTAACCATAAAATAGTCTATCTGACTACTGCTGTCTCCAGATGTATTTGTGACTAGTTTGCTTCTTTTTTCTTGAACAGGGTGTTACAAACGACCATGTCCATTGCTTCCTCAAATTCCAGAATTCGCTCACCTTCCACATTCCTAGTGCCAAATCTACAACCTCCATCCACTCCTTTGTACCCCACTGCCTCTGCCCCCACATGTCCATCCCGGCCTCCTCCCAGGATCACCATCTCACTCTCTGCCATACCTCCAACAACTCTGATTAACTCTTCCCAAAGCTCATCCTTGACCGCAGCGTCCAAGCTACTTGCGGTGCATACACTGATACAACAGATATGATTACTTTATCGAAATTCAACTTTAACACCAATATCCTGTCATTAATTCTATTCACACATGTAACATGCTCTTTCCACTTCTCTGCTAATAGAACACCAACACTGCCATACCCGTTGTCATTTCCCATCCAAAACAGTTTATATCTCGATTCCTTTCCCACAATCATTCTCCCCATAAGGGGCGCAGCGATTTGCCTTCCCGGCTGCCGTGCTGACGGTACTCAGTGCCCCGTCTGGCCCCAGCTTGGCATTCTTTTTCTTCCGCTAACCCCTATCTCATCTTCTGTACCAATTCTCTTCCCCGTAAGTGGCGCAGTGATTTGCCTTCTTGGCCACTGTGCTGACGGGACTCAGACCCCCGTCTGGCCACAGCTTAGACTCTTCTTCTTTTCTTACTTTTGCCTCTGTATGGGTCGGCGGATGCGCCCACTGGGAGGCATCGTCTGCAGAACTGTGCCTTAGAGGTTTGGTTGCCCTGGTCGTCATTTTGTTTCTGGGAGGTCTTAGCACCGCAGTCCAGAGAATCTCTGTTATGTGGCTCCACTGTTTTTAAAATGACAGTGGGAGCCGGGGGGCGGGTTACCCCATCTGGGCTGTATGGGCGCTCTTTGGACTCATGATGACTTATTTGGTGCCTACCCTCGGCTCCAGGAGCAGCCCAAAATAAAATATATGCTTATATGGGTAAATTTAACAAACATAACTCCCAGAGACTGCACTCGACCCTGACGCTAGACGCTTTGATCCTTTTGGGTCAGAAGTCGACCCTGAGTTGGATTACAACTGATTTTTAGTCTTGAAAGCGAATGGTAGTCCTCTTAGTAAGGCTGACATCTTGGATGTTTACGAGGATTTTGTTGAGAAATGTGGCCACATAATGATGGCGCATTGATAGTTGAGGCGAAATCAAGTGAGCAGCATCAGCGGATTAAGACTGTACAGTCTTTAGCTTCTGTAGACATGTCGTCTGCTTCGCACCCGACCTTTAAGACCAGTAAAGATGTTATCTGGGAAAAAAGAAGAAAATGGAAATCCAAAAAGAAGATGGATCCATTGAAACTGCAGACAATATCATCGAAGTGATATTCCGGTGTTATTGGGAAAAAATCTTCAGCATATCGGAAGAAGAAAACGAAGATTTTGATATAGAGTTCGAAAATAACATCGTAGACGAGCTTAACACGGTAATACATCGAACGCATCCTCATCACCAGGTGGATAGACTGCGTGACGGAGACGCCGAGATCACAGAAGAAGAGATCCTTGGCGCACTCCGCTCATTCCGACAGAAAGCCCCAGGCCAATCGGGGCTTACGAAGCTTAACTTCGAAAAGGCACCAGCCAACATCATCGAAGGAATGAGACGAATTTTTAACGCATGTCTGAATACAGGGTACTTTCCAGATGCTTACAAAACGGCAAAAATGATCTTTTTGCCCAAGCATGGAAAGGACCCTACGTTGAGAGAGAGCTACCGCCCAATTTCACTCCTGGAATTTGGCGGGAAACTCTTTGAGAAGATCCTCAACGGAAGACTGGTGTCTCACCTGGAAGAAAACTCCCTCTACAACCCTTGCCAATTCGGGTTTAGAAAGAAGCGAAGTACGGAAATGGCAATTAATGTCATAACGGAAAAGCTTTCCCAAGCCAAACGGGACAGGAGTTATGTGGATATCGTTTGTCGGGATGTGTCAAAGGCGTTTGATAAGGTGTGGCAGCGGGGCATGCAGTATAAGATCTTAAGGCTGGGTCTAAGTGAAAACTTAGAAAGAACTCTCTGTGACTATGTCATGGAGAGAGCGGCGTATGTCAGTCTAGGGTGCACGGACGGACCAAAGTTTCCGCTCACTGCGGGCCTCCCGCAGGGGGGGTGTCTGTCCCCCACCCTTTACTCGATATACACCGCGGACGTCCCAGACCCTGTGTACCCCAATTCCCTCAATATTCAATACGCCGATGATTTCAGCCAGATAATCGTATCTCCATGGAGGCATGCGCCGTGGCAAGCTCGCATGACAGCGATGGAAATCGCGAACCTTAACAACTACGAGGCTCAGTGGAAAATAAGAACAAACCAGGAGAAATTCAAGGTGGTCCCCATCGGACGCACCTTAAGGGCAGACGTGCGTGTGGGGGATACGCGATACCCCTACACCAACGAATGCAATGTACTCGGTATGAAAATCACCTCTACCGGGTACAAAAAGCACGTCGAAGAAAGAATTTCTCGAGCCTCGTCCGCTGTCAGAACTCTATACCGCTTCAGAAATCTACGTGAAAGCAACAAGAAGAAGATCTACAATGCCCTTGTAAGATCTACGTTGCTTTACCCCGCCTCCACCCTCTCATGTGTCTCAAAAACACAAAAGAGGCGTCTTCAATTAGTGCAAAATAAATGCATGTACCTAATAAAGGGTACACGCAGGCATGAAAGAAGACCTGCACAGAGAGGCGGGGATAATTCCCATTAACAAAGTCATAGAAGAACGGACCCGGAAAATGCAGGTTCTGGTTAATCGTGAACTGAGTGATGAAATCACCCAGATGATTAACCAGAACAGAAGAGCTGAATGTCCCCCCAGATTCCCCAGCTCCGCCAACCGAGTGGCTGGCGGAGACGAAGTGCCGTTCTATGCGTAAAATGAGAAAGAAGAAACCTGTGATACAAGATCAATCACAAGAACATTGGAAAACTCGAAACCCTACTACGACAAGATACCGATGAAGACAACCCTACCAAAAATTGAAGAACCCAACGTTTACGACGAGTACTTCGAAAGAAGTAATCTACCAAGAAGAAACAATATTACTACTAAAATACACACACAATAAAACAATACAACAAGCACGCACTTAAATATATTAAAAACATATACAAAACAGGCAATGCACAACACAAACCAAAAAAAAACTAAAGTTGCTAAGACAAATGGCTTGAACGCCATAATAGTTATAATTTTATAATTTTATAACTTTATAATTATTACCAAAAACCCAAAACAACAAAAATGAACTCACACAAGCAAGAAAATAAATAAAAGTGATAAGTCTGATCACCAGACCCTAGGCATCTCTTTGCACCTCTTCCACACTTTTTTCTCTCTTCTCCACTTGTCTATTTTCTCTGTCCCCCCCCACACCCTATCGTCTCCCCTCACATGCACTCGCACTTACACACAAAGTCAAAGTCAAAGTCAAATCCGATCGGGAGAGTTAATAGATTACGATGTTGACAGGCTGGTATCAAAACTTGCCAATCAAAAGGTTGTAAGTGCCCACTGCATTTCCAGGTTTGTGAATGGCGCTAGGTTACCTACCGCCACCATAATCCTGACCTTCAACAGATTGGAACCACCCAAGTACGTTTAGGCTGGCTATCTTAACATCCCAGTCAAGCCTTACATTGAAAACCCACGACGATGCTTCCATTGCCAACGCTTTGGCCATGTAAGCAAGTTTTGTAAACAGACAAGGTTGTGTGTGAATTGTGGATCGGATTATCACAGGACGCCCTGTTCTCAACAGCCGTGCTGCCCTAACTGTGGCAGAGAACACCCTGCAACATTGCAGCAATGCACTTTCTCTATGAGCGAGAAGTCATTGCCATTAGAAACAAGAACAGGGTCAGTTTTAAAAAGGCCGGAAGAAGAGTAAAGGAGATGTATGTCCAACCTGGTGTGAGCTTTTCTGATGCTCTGCATTCTACCGGGCCAAAGAAAGGGAGAAGCCGGAGACCTCCTACTGGTTCTCCTATGCCATCTGGTTGTCTTACTATTTTCTCTGACTCCCTTAGTTCTCTGGAGGTACTGAGTGTTTTTGGTTCTAGCCATCTGCTGGTCTCCAACATCCAGTGGTGGCTTTTTTATCTTTCTCCTATTCATAAGATTTCTTTTTGCTGGGTGCTCAGTCATGTGGGCATCCCAGGTAATGAAAGGGCGGATGCTGCGGCCAAGGAGGCGGCATCATTGGGGACACCCCCATCAGCCCCAGTCCCACTTCATGTCTATCCCCTCATCACCGAATATATAGTGGGCTTATGGCAGAAGATGTGGGATGAGCTTCCTCCCACCAAGCTCCATTCCATAAAACCTTCAGTCCTCCCATGGCCACGAACCACGAGACCACATAGACTGGAGGTTATTTTGTGCCAACTGAGGATAAGCCATTGCTGCCTCACTCATGGGCACTTGGTGAATGGGCAGCCCCCACCTATGTGCATCCTGTGCGGGGTGCAGCTGTCCATCCTTCACATCTTTGCCGAGTGTCCCCTCTTGAGAAATCTTGGGAGGAGGGTCTTTCCTTTTGTTACTGGACAGATAGCCCCCAACAGGTTCTGCGGGGCATCTTGTCTGAGACTTGAGTCTCTTTTAGTGTGAATAGAATTTTTAAAGTTTTAGAAGAATCTAATCTTTTAGTCAAAATTTAATATATTGTTTCATGATTTTATATTCTCTGTTCTTGTATCTATTGTTGATCCATATATAGTCTATGTTTTTATCCTTTGTCGAGTTCTCAATAGTTTATTTTTATATCATTTTACACCCCTTGATGGTTTTAAATTCCTGTACTTCCATTCTATTGATCTTAATTTCATAGCTATATTTTTGCAGCATTTATTTTCGGCACTATTCATCCCCTCCCCCCTCCTGTCTACCATTCAAACTACCCACATTCCAACTAGCAATTCGCAGCCTCATTTTTTGTTCTTGTTTATTAGGTGATTTTGATCCAGCTTTATGTCTTTCTAGTTCAGGTACAATCAAGCTAGAATATAAGTGGAGGGAAGGAAAAGTTATGGGCCCATCACATACACACAGCCAAAGCCAGGAGATTGAGTCCCATTCCAACAAGCCTTAAACCGCAGATGTATCAGTGGCCTCAGTGCACCCCACTGGGACAACTACAAGGACACCTGTCCATCCGTGCACATGGCACTGTAATTATCCTGCCATTTTCCACCCACTGGCAGGGCAGCCTCCTAGGGCGCTACTCCTAGGTTCAGTAGTAAAACTTTTGTAAAAAAAAAAATTTGTTCTCAAATCATCTGAATGAGCTAAGGAAAGAAATACCATCTACAGTTTTTTACCAATAAAAACCATCTAGTTATTGTTTGGGATTCATCCCTCTTTTAAAAAATTTACAGTTCCACAATCCACTCTACACTACATGTATCCAATTATTCCCATTGTTATTATTCAACCTCATTTACTTTTTAGGTTAAAACTCAACTTCAGGCACAGGCGAAGCAGGCCATATCAGTCGGATATCAACATAAACATACAAGTATGTTTGAAAGATGCTGGTTTATGGGTTCTTATCTCTATCTTTGAGATCCTTGCATGCTCTTTTTGTTTCTTAGCTGAGCTTTTGAGAAGATCTTCCATTCAAACTTTATAATGTTTTCTCTTGTAGTCATCTTTATTCCTCTTACAATTTAGTTTGTCCAAGATCCCCTAAATAGTGTGCATATTTTCACCATCCGCCCCTTTTCAACCATGGATTAGATCCAACCTGATAATGAAATTTGCATAAATATTAGAATAACAAATATTGGCAAACCTGAGGAATTCCGGGGGTAGTGCTCTTTTGTAGGGAAAAGTACAGGGTAGTAATAACTTCTGATACCAAATGCGAGTAAAGACCCTTCTTGACTGGGGGTGAGGCGACCTATTCCATCTCAGCAGCCTGTGGATGTTACCCCATCAGCAGGTTATGCGAGCCGAGTGGCTATGTTATGTGTGTGAACAACAGAGGTAACTTTAGGAGTGGGAGACCGATTGAAGGAGGCAACCCTGCACCAATATTCACGTAATAAGAAGATCACGATCAATAATAAATGAAAATAAATGCATATTACTCAAATAAAACACAAAGAAATTCTACAAGGAATAGTTGAGGTGTGAGAGCCTTAACATAAAGACAGAATAAGAAGAGAATAAAATGAAAATAAGAAACAACCACGAAATGGCTGGTCACCTAGCAAACAACACTAACTCTTACTCATTCCTTTTCACCACTTTACTTTAACACTTACTCTCACTAAACACTTTATCTTCCAACCTTTTTCAAGACATAAAGGTTATGTCTGTGAGGGGAACAACCAACCTGCCCCTACAAGCAAGCTCAGCATGTCCACCAATATTCACCCAACTCCCTCCATACCTAGAGGTTTGTGTCCACTTTGCTGGGATTGAACCTGGTAACTATTCATTGAAACTCCAATGCCCTTGTTTTGGGTTCCTGGGGTGTGGGGGTAATGGTTATTTTAGGTAATGTGTTTGTTCTGGCACTTCAGAAAACTTCCTTCTGTCAATAGAGGTATTTTCTAGTGGGAATTTGCAACTTCAATTGCTACCTCCAACTAGAATCTGAAATAAAAGGGGTGTGCCACACCACAGTTAACCTATCCAAAGTTAATGGTGCCCATTAGGGTGGGTAAAAAAAATATAAGTTTGAAATCTCTTACGGCACCCATGAATTATTGTGAGGAATAACAAGGGAAAAAGCACAAAAAGTTTCATATGAATCTTTTAAGATTTAGGGGGGTTGCACAGGGTAGTTGATTTTTTGAGACCATACAAGTGTTCAGTTCTCAAGCTTATTTATTCACATCAACTATAAATGCCACAGAAATGAAACTATTTGCTCTGAAGTGAGGTAAATAAATATTCTAGGAACATTTCACGATGCAGCAGTGTATATGGCAGGAATATTACTCTGATACTATACAAGGAACACTTAGGAACAGTGATAGGAATGGCACATTTCCTGGACTTTCTTCAAAATAAAACTGAAAATGGCTGAAATAACGATTGAAACGATTTGTATATTCTTCTGTAAGATCTATTAGGGTTCAGGTTCAGCCATTGGTGGCGCTCGACAGCTTGCAAAAGAGCTTGTCGATTACTCTCTTCCTTGGTGAGGATCTCGGAATAATCAGTGATCAGTTTGATCGCCCGTTCCGCTGCATCATTGGTCACTTCCAGATCGTGGACGGTCTCCTTCCCCTGGTTGACTGCTTGGTGACAAGGTCACTCAAATTCACCGAAGAAGGATCTTGGGGCGCTGTCGTCCATCACTTCTTGTCGAGGTCCTCGTCAATGGTCAGCTTCTCCACCATCTTGGTCTTCTCCTCGATCGTGACTTTGTCGGTAAACAAGGCAAGGCCGACGAGGTCCGTCACCAAGTACCAAAAGTGCAGCTTGAAGGTCTTCACCGTGGCCTCCGAGATCTTTGAGTTGAGGTCTCTGTAGTTGTGGAGACCCTGGAAGAAGGTGAGATCGTTGAAAGGTGCGTCTGCGGCCAAGGTAGCTTCGAACCAGGCACGGGCGTAGATTAGGATGATGAACACACTCATCTCCTGGAGGGTATGCAGTTCCTTCGGTGTGAGTTCGAACTCGTCCTTGAACATCGTGATCTTGAGCGTGTAGATCGCCTTCGCCATCCATCTCGCGTGGTGGTGAGCTCCTGGTTTGCGGAAGGTGGTGGGAACCTCCCCCTTGATGGCCTTTGCCGTTAGTTTCGCGAACTCTTTATAATCGTCTCTTGTCGTTTCGGCCGCTTTGGCAAGAGCCTCAAGGGTCGTCCTCTTCCATTCGTCATGGTCAGCCAACCGAGGGTCGTTGATGATCGTAGCATTCGCATGTACGAGATGGGCCACTTCTTGTCGAATCTTTTGAATAGTTGAACATCTGGGCCGGACGTAGCGTCGCCGAAGGTGGCCTCGAAGGCTGAGGCCAATATGAGCTCCATAACGTGGTGGCAGCATGCCAAATTCAACAACGGACGCCCCAACTTCTGTTCGAGGAGTGTACAACAGCCAGCATGGACGCCTGTGTTTGAAGCGGTGTTGTGGAAGCAGAGACCCTCAACTCTGTCTTCGAACGTCCAGTGTCTGATGGTCTCCTCAACTTTGCTAGCCATTGCTTCTCCGCTACCGGGTGGCAAGGCAAGGAGAGCCAGGAGCTTTTCTCCTTTGAGGGACGGACTGGTGACAACGATGGACAAGCGAGCGACATTGTGGCGGCCGGTTCGCGAGACCCCAGCCAAAAACTCCCGCCGCCCTGACAAGGTCCGCTTGGTGGTTCAAGGAGAGGGTATTGAGGAGAGAAGAGTATTTTCTATTTTTATTACACAAAAAAAATGGTGATCAGCCACAACCCCAGAAAACAAAATGTAAATTTACCCAATTACCAAAATATTGACTATTTTTAACCACAACCGAAAGATATTTACATATATATATATATATATATATATATATATATATATATATATATATATATATATATATATATATATATATATATATATAGTTGGCCTTACAACTTTACCTTAGCCATATATATATATATATATATATATATATATATATATATATATATATATATATATATATATATATATATATATATATATATATATATATATATATATATATATATATATATATATATATATATATATATATATATATATATATAACTTTACCTTGGCCAAACACACGCAAACAAGGAAATGTTTAGGGCTTCACAACCAGATTGCCCAGTGCCACCATATGAGTTTGTCCAACTTTCTTCAGATCTGGGAGTGCTATTACCGGTATGGGAGAGGGGGGGAGGGAGGCGGGCCCGCTTTCTTGAGGAAAGAGAGGTTCTTTTTCTTTAGGGACTGGGAGTCCAGCTCCAGCCAAGGCGAATGATCCACACTCAAGGATGGGGAAGTGGTGGTTCCAGTCAAAGCTGAAAGTGGGAGCGCTTCGGCTCCAATCGATGTGTCCCTTTACTGCCACACAAGAGTCGAGATTGGCTTCAGCATCTCCGAAAGCCAGATGTCAGCGACAATCGGTACCACAGAACTGGAAAAGAGAAGGCACATTCAGTCACCTATTCACTGCAACACTAAAACATCTTTACTCCTAACACATTCAACCATATCCCCTCTCACACAATCTTCACACACCTATCCTCCGTCTAGGCGGCTCTTCCTTCCTCAGTCACAAACTTGACTTCCAAACTTTTACCTAACACGTTATAGTTATGCTGAAAGAATCCGCCTAAAAAGAAAACAGGAGATGAATGGGGAAGCACAATAGAGATCCATCGAGTCATCCCACACAAAGCAAAGACGGTGATCACACGATCCACACACACACACATTCTGCAAAAGAAGAAAGATTAGACATAGGGGAGGGGAGGTGGACAACCAAACTACTACATCATGACTTTCACTTTCTGATCCGGGCAAGAGTTTCCCGTCCCAATGAAGGATGAGAACAGCGTCGTGCTCCTGTGCTTGGTTTTGATAATCCTTGACAGCTGCTTCTGCTCTCCTTCCGCAACACTTTCCGGTGTCGGTGAATGGACGAGGTGGACGGATTTGGCATCCCCTGGTTTGCAACGATGTCAGAGAAGACGTGGTGGGATCCGCGAGTGGTCAACTTGATCTTGTCAGCCGCTGCTGCAGGCTTGTTCGTGATCTTGAGCCTTTTCGGAGAAGCAGAAGCAGTGGCGCTTCCCCGAGCAGGAGAGTTGGTGGCGGTTGTAGAAGTTGATGAAGAAGCAGTGGTGGAACTCCCGCTCGCCAACTCAACCGTCTCTTTCCTCTCCGAAGTCTCTGCCAACTCCTCCTTCCTCTTTCTCTCAGCAGCCAACCTCTCATGTTTCCTAGACTCTTTTGCTACGCTCTCCTTGTCAAGAGTACTCACGACCATTTTCCTCTGGCCCCTTTGGTTGTCGAGGAAGTTCTTGTCCTCCTGGTTGAGGTGGATCATGGAGGAAAAAGTGGCATGGGCTGCGATGTCGAACAGTGATGACAAGTGTCCTAGGAGGAGGGCATCGGAGACCTTGTCCCCCTCGGATTGACGTTTTTTCACCTTTTTACGGACTTCGTGACCCCTCAACATGCTTTGATTTGGACAAAACTCCGGATTTGGGAGTTTCTCATGAAGCCTCACAATAAATCACGAGTGCAGAAACAAAAAGTTCACTTTGAAATTTTTACTATATATTCGTGACCCACCCTAGTGCCCATCCAGTCAAACTGGCCCTCTGGTGGGCGAATTTCGGTTTTGCACTCCGCTTTTTCTTCTTTTTTTTTACTTTGTGACATTGAAGAGGTTCCCTCTTTACCACCTTCTCTATGAACCACTCCCAAGCTTTCTCAGGGGGCCCTCCACAAAATAATAGGAATACTAGGAAAGAGACTCTTCCGGTCTCAAGTAGAGCTAAGAGTAGGATTAAATCCCCTTCAAAAATTGGTGGCAGAGCCTTATGTGCCTTACCTCAACTTATAGACTCCAGTCTGGGGCAAATTACATATGTAATATCAATTTGCTATATATTATATTATTGATATGCATTTTTCATGGTTTAGTGGGGTGGGGTTGCTTTTTTTTTGTTTTTGACTAGCCATGATGGGGATGCCTTTTCAAACATTTCAGACACAATCTTGTAGATGCAGCTTATAGGTTGCAGTTAACTAGGTTGACCTCTGATAGACCCTTGTGGCTTTTCTCATCTGTTAAATTATCTTATGTCTGGTAAGCTTCATTGGGGCTAGTGTCCTGGTTGCCTGGGCTTTCCCCTTGATTACCTGTGCATTGGTGCCCTTGATGCTTCCAGCCATACCTATAGCCATGTGAGTCATAAATTCCCTCCCCCTAGACCAATCCAGGAAGTCCCAGATGGGATCACTGATATGTCAAAGGGGGCATTTCCGATAGAGGCATCCTATTATTACAACAGAAATAGAGTAGAACTAGCCAATATAATTAACCATCTGGCATCTAAAGTATTTTAAATAATAAAAATAATGACAGTAACAATAGTAGTAATAAAATAGAAATGATGATAGTATGATAATACTGGTAGTATTAATTGGTAATGTATATTTCAATGAATATTGTAAATCATAGGTATAAAGTTGTGAAGGTTATGATAGACTTAATCAGAAACAAATGACAGCTGATGTGATGTTTCCTGAACTGCTGGTGTCAGCAAAATTCTTAGTTGTCTTTTCCCAACCCGAGCGCAGATTCTAACTCCAAGGAAAGGCTGAGTAGTCATTAACTCCCATTATACACACATCGGACTTCTGCCCAAATTCTCTTCATTCAGACTTCATTCTTGAATATTCAGGTCCCTCATTGGATTTCCCTTCAAATCCAGTAAGCAGATAGAGAGAAAATTACCCCCCCAAGGCTGATCCCACTTTGGAGCAGGCCCCTCCAGTCCTATGCTCCTGGTGAGCTATAAACAACAACCCTCCTATAGGTACTGACACTGAGCTGGCACTGTGGCATAGCAGTGTCTTCCTACTCCCGCACTATGTCTAGGAAAATTACCTAAGCTTAACCTTATTTATCAATGACATTATTATTTTTCTCTCAAGTGGTTTCATTCAGTGGCTATTTTTCACTTTACCCTGAACTTTCAAGTTTAATCTCTACCCAATAAAAAAGAAAAATTGTACCAAAATGAATTCAGTGTGAAATTGTACCAAAATTAAATTAGTGTGTAATTCTTGCAAAATAGTGTGTTATTATACCAAAATGAACTCACAAGTGTGTAATAATGTGAAAATAATTAGTGTTTTTATTCTTCAATGGCATGAATGGTGGTGCTACAACCAAAACCTGGAGGAAGGGCATACCCTCTCGCCCTCAATGCCCACAGTTACCCACCCTCACATCTCTAATTCCTGCAGGAGGACCTGTGGCTAATATATCTTCCATTATTTTCACTTTCCCTATCTTCAGTACTTTTTTTTTACATTGCTCTCCTTACTGTATGATATGGCCTTGTTGCTATTGTGCTATAAATTTAGTAAAAAGAAAGGTTATATATATATATAGATATATAAACTATACATAATGTTGTTCCCAAAATATATATTTGGCATTACACAAGGTTTAAAAGTATGACTGCTTTTTATTTTAATAAATACTATCCAATAGATGGGCATTGGTTTTCATCTGTACCGTAAGGAAAAGGCTGCCTAAAGGCGGATCCTAGCCATTGAGCCACCTCACTCAGTTTGATGGGCTTTAATGCATTGGGTGCTGGCCAGTGAGCCAACTCGCTTGGTTTGATGGGATTTAAAGCATTGGGTGCTGCCCAGTGAGCCACCTCGCTTGGTTTGATGGGAGATAAGGCATTGGGTGCTGGCCAGTGAGCCACCTCGCTTGGTTTGATGGGATATAAAGCATTGGGTGCTGGCCAGTGAGCCACCTCGCTGGGTTTGATGGGATTTAAAGAATTGGGTGCTGGCCAGCGAGTCACCTCGCTTGATCTGATGGGATTTAATGCATTGGGTGCTGGCCAGTGAGCTACCTCGCTTGGTTTGATGGAATTTAATGATTTGCCTTCCTCGCTGCTGTGCTGACAGGACTCAGCACCCCGTCCAGCCCCAGCTAAGCCTGTTCTACTTTCAGCCTTTCAGCCAGCCTGTATTTCTCCCCTACTTCCTCACTTTCCCTATAACCTTTCCCACAACTTTCTCTGGTCGGCCTTTATATTTTCACAGGGTATGTGATGACCTTCTTCCCAGCCAACTATCCTGGATCGGGGCTCTGGTGGTAGGGTGCAGTGTTCCCTAATTCCTGAGCTCCAGTTTGGGATGGTGGGTTTTTAATGACCTGCTTCATCCCCACCCATACCTTCCTCACATCCCTTTTCCTTCTCACTTCACTATTTTTTTTTTTTTCCCATGCTGAAGGGCTGCCAGGTCACCAGGCAGGAGGGGTGGCCTAAAATGGCGGCACCTGGCTCTGCCAGCCCCATACGAACCCCTCACAGAGCGAGCCACTGCGAGGGGTGATTAGCATTTGCTTGCCGCAGAAAGAATAGGGTCCCCATGCCCCATGATGAAAATCTAACAAAAAAAAATCTTCCCCTTACCTCCCACAACCCCCACAATCGACAGAGACGCCTTCAGGCAGCTTCACTGAAAAAATGGAACCCCTCCTCCCTCCTGTGCTCTCGCAGGGGACACTCCAAATCTCTTTCAACGGAGAGGAGGCTTACTCCTCTCACCCCCTCACCCTCTTGTATGGAGATGTCTTCGGCCGCCTCACTCTTTCCAGCGACAGTCCCCGCTTTACCTTCCAACGGGACTGGCAAGAAAGCCAGCAGGCAGCCCATAGCCGAATGTTTCCCATTGAAGCGGTCAGTAGAGCAAACCCCCTTAAGGGGGAGAGGGAAGACAGGCCCCATCGGTCGTTTCCCTCAAAAGACCTGGTGACTTGAATATTGAACCTAGTGGGGTCAAGGTCTGTGCCTTCCCATACTCGACTAAAGAAACCACTGCCAATGGGACCTGTTATGTCCTGAGGGGGGGGAGGGAAATGGATGCCCCTCCCAAGATAGTCATAGCCCTTGATGCCTCCCAGCCTCAGACGGTAGGGCCTTCCATGGGGGCGAATCCATGCTTGGTGCCAAGCACTCAACTTGAGTCTGCCCCTATGTAAGGGCCTCCTCAAACAGCTCGGGTCTCCAAGGCAGTACAAGGAGGGGAGAGATCTCCTTCTCAGGCTGTACCTGTGTGACCGCCAGGACCTTCTCCATCTCGGAGAAGGGCCTTGCTGAGGCCGGTCCATCCGGCCTGGGGGCTCCTGCCGACGCAGGGAAGAACCGGGTTCATTCCCTGCCCTCCTCTCCTAAAAAGAAAAAGACTTGGGTGAAGGGGGCTATTCTCAACCCGTGGGGGCTGCAGGGACAGATGGGTCTGCTGCCACTTTGGTAAGCGACCAAGCCAAGACCGCTTCATTTTGCTACCTCAATCTCTCTTTGTTTCCTCAAGATGTACAGCCTGATTTTGATTGGGAGGTGGTCGATGACCTCCATGGTAGTGATCACTTCCCCATTCAAATATCATTTTCTGGGCCCGCTGCCGCCCGAGAGCCCGCCCCGTTGGTACTTGGCGCGGTGGTCTGCATTTCAGGAAATGACTGAATTCCCTATTTCAGTCGAGGAGTATAGGTCTGTAGATGAGGGTGTTGAGTTCTTCTCCGGCAACCTCATCGCCACGGACCTAGCTACTATTCCTAAAACGTCTGGCCGTTTTGCACGTCGACCACTCGTGTGGTGATCAGCTGAGTGTGAGACGCCCCTCAAGCAGAAGCACTATGCCTACATGTGCTATAAACACCGCCCGAACGATTTCACTGTCGTTGAATTTCGTCGGCCTAGGTTATGGTATATTTCGAAGCACGCTCGCCGCTCTTCTTGGCGGGCATACGTGTCTTCACTTAAGTGGAAGACCCCTCTAGCAAAGGTGTGGTAGCGAGTCAAAAGGGTCCGAGGCAAGTTCTCGCAGGACCGCTCTCGCTTTCTCGAGGAGAATGGGACCGCAATCTCGGACCCCGCGTCCGTAGCGGAATCCTTCCTGACCTCTTTCTCTGCATTCGCTAGCCGGGATGCTGCTCCGCTAGCATTCAATGCACGTCGTGATGTCGCGGAAGCCTGCCGGCTGGACCTTACCTCCAGAGGCGGAGAACCTTTCAACAACAGGTTTACTCTGAGTGAGTTGAGTTCCGCTCTTGTTTCGTGCACGGATACCGCCCATGGTCTTGACGATGACTCGTACGCCATGCTTCGACTCTTGGGTCAGCGAGGCATGGCCCCTCTGTTAGATTTGTTCAACAACATCTGGGTGCAGTGTCTCCTCCCGAATTCCTGGCGAATCGCTACTGTGCTCGCCTTTCGCAAACCGGGGAGAGATCACTCTACTCCGGCCGGTTTCCGCCCAATCTCTCTCACCATTTGCTTGTGCAAGTTGATGGAGAAAGTGGTAAATGTTAGATTAGCTTTTTTTCTGGACAGTGGTGGCCATCTGTCTTCTGCACAGTGCGTCTTCCGCAAGTTCCACCCCACGTCGGACGCTCTGCTCCGACTGGAAAATGCCGTCTGCAAGGCCTTCCTTCGTAGACAGAACTACGCCACGGTATTTTTCGATCTGGAGAAGGCCTATGATATCGCATGGCGATATGGTATCATGGAGACTCTTGACACGATGGGGGCGAGCGGACGCCTCCCAATGTTTATATCTGAATTTTTGTGAGATCCTAGATTCCGGTACGGGTGGGGGGGGGAAAGCCCTCTCCAGTCTAATGGAGCAGGAAGAGGGTATCGCGCAGGGAAGTGTCCTCAGTGTCACACTCATTGCCCTGAGCATCCACGGCATCACCTCGGTGATTCCCAATCTTTATATCTAAATTTTTGCGAAATGAACGGCAGGTAGATGTTCTTGCTAAGCAACTACGTGGACGACCTTTCGATCTCTTTTGGCGCGGCCCAGCTGCCAACTCTGGAGCTTCGACTCCAACAGGCGTTGAGCCGCGTCTCTCGCTATGTCGAAGCGCGCAGGTTTCGGTTTTCTTTGGCTAAGCTCAAGGTGGTGCACTTCTGCCGCCATCCACGGCTCCACCCTGACCCAGACTTATTTCTTAATGGGTTATGCCTGGAAGTGGTTGAATCGCACCGTTCCTTGGTCTTGTATTTGACCGACGCCTCAACTGGAGGCTCATATTCGCAGCTTTAGAGTCTCTTATACCCGTACCATTTTTCTTTTCCGTTTCGTGACGTTCAGCGCTACTTACATTTTATCGATCGTTTGTTTGTTCGAAGCTTTACTACGGATGCGAGTTTTATGCATCCGCAGCTGAGCGTGTATTGCGGAAGGTGGACTCGATTCACCGCACTGGCCTTCGCCTGGCGACCGGTGCCTTCCGCACTTCCCCCATTGAGAGCCTGTTGGTCGATGCTGGGGAGATGCCACTCGCTCTGCGCCGCGTGCAGTGCATTACTCGCCTGTACGCGAGACCCCAGCGCCTACCTCGGTCGCCAACAGCTCTCACTGCATCCGCAGCTGATTTCGACGGTGCCTATGCCGCTGATAGACGCCAGTTATAGCCTTTGGGTTTAGGGCTAGGAAACTCCTTCGAGAGCTAGGTATAGCTCTTGGGCTGGGGGCGCCCTTGGTTCTTCCCTAGGACGCCACCCTGGCAGGTACCACCTTTGGCTCTTTGTCGCCACGCCTCTCCTCCCAAAGCTTCTACAGCGCCGGCTTCCACGCCATATCCCCCTTGTTTTACGTCAGCGGGGCTCTGCCAGGCGCTGCGCCTGTCTTCAAGGCTGAGCTCGTGGCAATACACCACTCGGTACGGGAGATTACGCCACGTTCCCGGTTCAGAGACCGGATTGTGATCTATAGCGACTCACAATGCGTCCTGAGTGCTGTCGGGGCATTGGAATCTCGGCATCCACTGGTTCGCAATATCCGTGATGCCACGGTTTTGGCGAGCCGGTCAGATGTCGAGATTATCGTCTGCTGGGTTCCTGGACATGTAGAAATTGCGGGGAATGAAGGCGCCAAAGAGTCCTCGAAGAGTCGGCGACCGGACCAGCGTTTCACTCTTCTTCACACCGACTACATGGCATTAATACGGGCAGCTCTCCGGGCTGCTTGGCAAAGAAGATGGGAGACAGTCGAAGGGAAATTAAATTTGCGTGCCATCGCGCCGCGACTGTTCCCATGGACCTACCCTGCAATGCCGCGACGTCTTCAGGTTGCTTTCTATCGTCTCCAAATTTGACACACTCAAGCGACGCACCGCCATTTGATGGAGCGCTCGCCAGCGCCCTACTGTAAAGCCTGACTTGTCCCCCAGACTGTTTGGCACATTCTTGTTGAATGTCCCACTCTGGGCAATCTCTGCGCACTTTACCTGTTTTGGTACGTAGGATATGCAGGGTCGCTACGGCCTGTCTCTTGTACTTGGGACGAGTTCATGCACATTGCCTGTTGGACTTGTAGACTTTTTGTGGGAGGCCAGCCTTCTCCCCTTTATTTAAATAGTTAGGGTTTTTTTGGTTATTTTAGTAGGTCGCATGTTCCTGCGCTAGGGGGAGGCAGACCTCCCCACCGACGCCTGAGCTTGCTTCTTGCTTATTGCCTTCTTCCTTTAATTTATTTTTTTCGTTGTTTTTTTTTGGGGGGGAGGGGTGCATCTAATTTTAAAGATGTCTAATACTAGGCAGTGTTGAATACGGCTACTAATTCCTAAGTCAGCAGTCCCCAGATGAGCTCTTAAAATTAATTAAAAAAAATAAATAAATAAACTACCTCGCTTGGTTTGATGGGATTTAATACAAGGGTGCTGGCCAGTGAACCACCTCACTTGGTTTGATGGGGTTTAATACAATGGGTGCTGGACAGTGAACCACCTCACTTGGTTTGATGGGGTTTAATACAATGGGTGCTGGCCAGTGAACCACTTCACTTGGTTTGATGGAATTTAATGCATTGGGTGCTGGCCAGTGAGCCACCTCGCTTGGTTTGATGTGATTTAATGCATTGGGTGCTGACCAGTGAGCCACCTCGCTTGGTTTGTGGGATTTAATACACTGGGTGCTGGCCATTGAGCCATCTCGCTGGATTTGATGGGATTTAAAGCATTGGGTGCTAACCAGTGAGCCACCTCACTTGGTTTGATGTGATTTAATGCATTGGGTGCTGGCCAGTGAGCCACCTCACTTGGCTTGTGTGATTTAATACACTGGGTTCTGGCCAGTTAGCCATCTCGCTTGTTTTGATGGGATTTAATACACTGGGTGCTGGCCAGTAAGCCATCTCGCTTGTTTTGATAGGATTTAAAGCATTGGATGCTGGCCAGTGAGCCACCTCGCTTGGTTTGATGTGATTTAATGCATTGGGTGCTGGCCAGTGAGCCACCTCGCTTGGTTTGATGTGATTTAATGCATCGGGTGCTGGCCAGTGAGCCACCTTGCTTAGTTTGCTGGGATTTAAAGCATTGGTTGTTAGCCAGTGAGCCACCTCGCTTGGTTTGATGGGATTTATTGTACTGGGTGGAGTTACAATGCCAAAGAACTGGTTACCAACCAGGTGTCTTAACGATTTTTGGTATCTTTCATTTAGGAGGGGGATTCAGAAAGGTTTAATGTACTCTTTCATCCGTACCTGACTATACATGCATGAGAAAGAATAAAGAGATAATAGACACAAATAAAATTGTAGGATTTGCAAATTATTTAACTGAAACAAGATTATGAATGAAAGAAGGTTGGTTCAGCAAACTCCATCAACTGTAAATGCTGGGATTGGGAGGGTACATTTAAGCCTCTAGACAGGTAGTCCAAAGTCCAAATTTTTACCCCCTTACCCCCGTGGTAAACTTTTACACCTTGTACCTAGAAAATTGGCACAACCTTAGTGTCCCTGGTAGTCTCAAACAAGGTTTAATCGGCCAGGGCTTCATATACCCTTATTGGTATTGCAATTTAAATTTAAGGGGGGAATAATTGCCCCATTATGGGTTTGGATCAAAGGTACATGAATGGCACATTGAAAACATACATAAGGTGCATTGTAGAACCTCTTGGTAAAAGTCTGATGTGGTATTGCTGATGTACCTACCTTTTGTGGTGTAGGATATGGTATAGTTAAATTGAAACACCGCTTCTAGGCTGATTGAAGTTAAGCCACATTGAATGTAGCTACTGACCCAGTGGGGTCGCAATTCGGTTCAACTTTGGTTTGGTGGCTGCTACACACTTAATCCATAGTTTGGATTGCACATTAAACCGTACATCCTTACTGAAAAAGAAAAACATAAAAAAGTCTAACCTGTACCCCCAAACACAAACACCCTCGGTGCTTTTATATTATGTATGTTCTTTCCTGAACCCCATAAGGTGCACTGGGTGCTCTGAAGTCACTGGTCAACGACGGGAACATTCGAGGGCTCTGGCGAGGTGGCTCATCAGCTCTGCCCCGTGCTGGGGTTGGCTCTGCCGCACAACTTTTTGTCTACTCCAAGAGCAAAGACTGGCTCGACCACTTTGAGGTAGGTTCCCAAAACTTGCATAAAGACAAGCATCCCCAACCCATTGTTTAGATGTTTCAAGATTTGCCCTCCAGTTCCTGCCCCGTAAGGGTCGCGGCGATTTGCCTTCCTGTCCGCCGTGCTGATGTGACACAGCGCCCCATCTAGCCCCAGCTGGCCCCAGCTTAGCCTCTTCTCATTCCTTCAGTCAGCCTGTGTTTCTCCCCTACTTCCTCACTTTCCCTACAACTTCTCCAACAACTTTCTCTGGTTGGCCTCTATTTTCACAGGGTAGATGCTGACCCTCTGAGCCAACTATCCCGGATCGGAGCTGAGGGGGGAGAGGACAATGTTCCCTAACCCCTGAGCTCTGGTTTGGGATGGTGGGTTTTTAACAACCTAGTTCATTCCCCACCCATACCTTCCTCACATCCCTTTTCCTTCTGACTTCACTATTTTTTTTTTTTTTTTACGCCATGCCCAAGGTGAAGCCGCCATGCCGAAGGGCTGCCAGGTCACCAGGCAGGAGGGGTGGCCTAAAATTGCGGCACCTGGCTCTGCCAGCCCCATACGCATCCCTCGCAGAGCAAGCCACTGCGAGGGGTGATTAGCGTTTGCTTTCCGCAGAAAGAATAGGGTCCCCATGCCCCATGATGAAAATCTAAAAAAAAACCTTTCACTTTCTCCCTCACGATCGACGCCGCCTTCGGGCAGCTCCCTGCAAAAATGAAGTTCCCCCTTCCCCCTAAGCTCTCACGGGGGACCCTCCAAATCTCTTTAACCAGAGAGGAGGCTTACCCCCTTGTCTGGAGTGAAGTCACCTTCCTCTTTCCAGCGGCAGTCCCCGCCTTACTTTCCAAGGGGACTACCAAGAAAGCCAGCAGGCAACCCATAGCTGACCGCTCCCCATTGAAGTGGCTCGGTAGGGCAAACCCCCGTAAGGGGGAGAGGAAAGACAGGCCCCATCGGTCGCTTCCCTCAAAAGACCTGCTGGTGGCTAGAATATTAAACCTAGCGGGGGTCAAGGCCTGTGCCTCCCCATACTCAACTCGTGAAACTGCTGCCAATGGGACCTGTGATGTCTAGGGTGGTCCTCAAATTATAGTGAAAATCAAATTTTTATTTTTTCATTGGTGCTCATTGCTTATTTGTTGCTGCTACATGATTGAACATATGAGGTGAAATTAGAAGGAAATCGGACTTCGTTTAGGGTCTGCCACGCAGCAGCAATGTTTCAACTCTTATTGTGAATTGTGGTGATCGTTAATTCTGGTTAGACAATCCTCTCAATTGCCGAAGCATGATGTGTCATGACGTCCTTCGTTTCGTTAGCAGGTGAACACTGAACATGGCTTCTTCTAAAAGAAAACAGACGCTGGTGTATGCTGTAGGTTCAACTCTGGAGAAAATCCCAGAATTTCTTGGGACACAATGGGAGAGGGCCTTTATCGGTTTAGTTCTGATTCTATGAGGTTATGTCTACTTTTTTTATCACTATAATTTAAGTTTGCTTATTTCCTGCATTATTATACTAGTAACATACTACTCCTGCATTGCATAAACTGTCTCATCCTGTTTCTTGACTGGGCATCGTTGTGGATGAAATAACTAAGTAATTAATTCTAATTTTTGTCGTGTGTCTCTGCTGATGGCCATTTGTCCACCTTGTTGTTTTGCTGAATAGTGCCCCAAAGAGTAGCAAGCTCAAAAGCTCATTAGTGGGCTTTCGATACATATGCACTATAGTGCAAAAATGTTGTACGATGTGTGCTTTCTTTGTAAAATAAATATGCTGTTTGTATTGAAATAAAGTTGAATTTGAATTCATTTTCCCTGGTCTTGTAGCAACTAGCTCAGAGTAAACCTGTGATTGAAGCATTGAAGGGTTCTCCTTTGATCTTTCCAGGTACTTCAGCGGTACTTCCACCACCTGAAAATGGGGACACCAGGGTCCACTACGAAGCGTTCGGCAGCGACTGAAACAGTGCGTGAAGTGCTAGGGATCTCGGAGAAGGCTCGGATACCAACTTTCGGAAGCTGAAAGGTATGGTTGGAGAGTGGGAGCTCTTGAAGAAGCACGAGAAGAATCAGATGGCCTACCAGAAGACCAAAGAAGCCGCTTTCCAGGGGAAGATTGATTGCCTCTTTAACATCAAACACAAAGATTAGAACTCCCTGATCGAGATTCCCGAAGACAAAGCCTTTCTCTTAGACCAGGAAACCCAGCGCAAGGGATACATGCGTCTGGAGGAGAAAGAACACACCAGAGCAGAGAGGAAGTGGCTGGAGAGAGCTGAACGCGATTAGACACGTCGAAAAGCTGAAGCACAGCGGCAGGAGACCTCCAGCAAGGCCGTCGTGCTCCTGTTAAGCAGTTCGTCTTCCGACACGTCCTGCCCTTCTCTACCGAAGAGCAGACCCAGGCCCATTTTGCTCCGTTCCTGGTCCATCGACAGCACCTTCAGCGCGCCCCAAGTCCATAGTCACCTCTGAGGTCGCAGCTGCTCTGGACAGAACGAAAACTAGCGATCGAAATGCTGTTTACGCCTTGGCAGCCGCAGCAGAAGCCCTGGGAGGAGCCGCGACTGCTGCGAGTGACCTTGCCATCAACCGATCCACCATTCGGCGTTCAAGGATGCGTTATCAGAGCACTACGGCGTCCTCCGTCAAGGATCGATTAGCAGCGTGCCAAGGGATGGCTCTTGTCGTCCATTGGGTCGGAAAGATTCTTCCTGATGCCACCGCTGAAAGTGGAATGGTGAACCCACTGCCCATCTACGTGACGGGAACAGATATTCTTTGGAAGGGGGATTCCGCCCAATTTCTTGGTGTTTCTCGGCTCCCTGGAGGAGGAACTGATGAGGCACAAGCGGAGACAGTGGTGTCAGCGCTGCGGTAGTGGAACCTGGAGGAGAACGTCGTGGTTTTGTGCTTCGGCACGACCTCATCAAACAGGGTCCTCCGCGGGCTGCTGTGTTCGACTAGAGATACTGCTCGGTTGCCAACTTTTGTACTTCGCATATCGTCACCACGTCCTCGAAGTTGTGGTTGGGCATGTCTTCATGGCCCTTCACGGATTCTCCACTAGACCAGACGTTCTTCTTTTCAATAGATTTAAGGATCATTGGGTCTTCGTCGACCAGGGAGACTACGAGGATGGATGGAGCGACCCGGAAATACGAAAAGCGTTCGAAACCAACAAGGAAACCGTGGAGACTACAAAAGCGTTCAATGCTAATGAAATTCAGACAAAACAGGACAGGGATAACTACCGCGCCTTCCTTGAGCTGGTGCTCATCTTCCTCTGGGGAACTACAGGTCGTGGGGTGAAGTTCCCCAAGCCTGGACCAATTCACCATGCTCGTTAGATGGCGAAATGTCTGTACTCCCTCCACATATTCATGTTCCAAAAACAATTCCAACTGACAGCCCGAGAAGCGATCACCATCTGTGAATTCTCCTCATTCTGCAGCCTGGTGTACTGCCGAGCTTGGTTCCTGGCCCCGAGCCTGACAGATGCGCCGTCCAACGATCTTCGGTTGTTGCAGGAACTGAACGCGTTCCGTACCACCAACGAGACCGTGGCGCAGGCAGCGTTGACTGCTTCCAAACGCCACTTGTGGTACTTGACGCCTCAAATGGTCCCTCTTCAGCAACAACGTTGACCCCAGCGAAAAGTCGAACATCGTCCGTGCGATGGAAGCGGACGGGGGTATCGTCAGGAACACAAAGCGGCTTAACATCGAGGGAAAACAAATTCCCCAATCCTTCAGCGAGTTTGCCAACGCGACCAGCACCCTCTTCGACATGATCGGACTAGATAAGACTCCTTGGAAAGCACCCCGTCTCCTGAAAAGAGGATAAATCGTTCCAGTCTGGTCCCCGTACCCTCCAGCTGATTGATGACTACAACGCCTCGATCACTAAAAACGAAGACCAAAAGCAGTTCCTCTTTCAGCAGATCTCCGAACACTGCCAAAACTTCCCCAATCCGAAAAAGGGTACTGTTGTCATGAAGAAGTGAAGGGTGATTTTCTTGTCTCATATGTGAGAATGCACTCCTGTTTCGATTGAATAAATGTAGAACGTTCATTTTTCTTTCATTTCCGATATTTTTATCAAGAAACAAGTGTCATAAGTGTACTTTCAGTTCGTTTTGGGAACTTTAGTCATGTGTGGTTGGTATCATACAGCCCCGTAAGGGGCGCAGCGATTTGCCATCCTGGCCGCCGTGATGACGGGACTCAGCACCCCGTCTGACCCCAGCTTAGCCTCTTCTCCTTCCTTCAAAACACTTGTTTCCTCTCCCACAACTGTCTCTGGTCAGCCTCTAATTTCACAGGGTAGATGCTGACCTTCTTCTCAGCCAACCGTTCCTGATTGGGGTTGAGGGGGGAGGGGACAACGTTTCCTAACCCCTGAGCTCCAGTTCGGGATGGGTTTTTTTTAACAACCTGCTTCATCCCCACCCATACCTTCCTCACGTCCCTTTTTCTTTCCTCTTCACACTCAGTTTTACGCCGTGTCTAAGGTGGAGCCGCCATGCCGATGGACTGCCAGGCCACTAGGCGGTAGGGGTGGTCCAAAATGGCGGCACCTGGCTCTGCTAGGCCTGTAAGCACCTCTTGCAGTGCGGGCTACTATGAGGGGTGATGAGTGGTTGCATCCCGTAAGAAAAGAGGGTCACCATGCCCAATGATGAGTAACCCAGTCCATCTGGCCTTGGGGCTCCTTCTAGCAGAGGTGAGAAGCGGGTTCATTCCCCGCCTTCCTCTCCAAAAAAGAAAAAGACAAAGAAAACTCGGGGCTCCTCTCAATCCGCGGGGGCTGCGGGGACGGATGGGTCTGCTGCCACTTTGGCACACGACCAAGCCAAGAGCGGCACATCCGGCCCCTCTACCCCCTCGTGTGCGGAGCCCCTGACTAAGTCCAAAAGTGCACTGGGCGGAGTCTCGATGAAATCGGGACCTCTCATTCAGAGGTTACCTGGCGTTTTCGAGCCCGCTGGCTTCAAACGCTTCCTCGTTATTCGCTCCACTGATGGCAGCATGTTGGCCGAGGGCAACAGGATCCATCAGAGGAGAGCATTAGTTAGTGCAATTGGTAAAGAGCCGAAGGTGACCCGTTTCTTGGACGGGAGCCTTTTGGCGAATGCGGTGAATCCCGATGAGGCGGCCAAGATAAGTGCTCTTCGGACACTTGATGGCACCCCGGTGAGTGTGACACTACTCTACCATGAACTTTGTGAAAGGAGTAGTTTATGCGAGGGAACTCGTTGACTACTCCATAGAGGACATCACCCTAGAGCTGGCCGACCATGGGGCGGTCAAGGTCGAACGTGTGATGGTAAACAGGGAGGGGCCTTGAGACCCACCGCTACACTCTTCGTCACGTTCGACTGTGACATGCTCCCTGAGTCGGTGCGTGCTGGTTGGTACCTCTACCGCGTGAAGGCATTGGTGCCACTGCCGCGGCGGTGCTATTATTGTCACCGCTTCGGCCATACGAATCGTTCATGTAGACGTGCAAAGTCGGGGTCACCCGAAGTATGTGTAAATTGCTCCAAGGCCGCACACGATAAGTCCAAATCGTGTGTGGCAAGTGTTTCAATTGCAGAGAGTCGCACCCCGCTTCTTCGAAGCAATGTGGTGCATATCTCCATGAAAGAAATCCTGGTCGTTCAGGCCTATGATTGACTCTCATTCCGCGAGGCTAAGGACTTGGTCCTGGCGATCCCAGCTCTGCCTGGGATGTCATGCTTCAATAGTTAGAAAGGCACCCTCTGCTCCTGGCCCATCCATACCAACGAGCACGCTTGTTTTCGCGCCCATTCGGAGCCCTTCTGCGGGCTCTACTCAACCCCCGCGCTTGCCTGGTAAAGCTGGCGGCAAAAAGGGTTCATACCCAGACCCGGCTAAAACCAGGGTTCCCTCCTCTTTTCCCAGCGTGACCGTTTTCCGTAAGGCGAAACGGCCACGCGCCTCCACCGAGTCGTAAGACTCACTCGAGGCAACACTCCCGAAGTTGGTCGCCAGGCCATCTTCTGGGATTCCTAAAGCTGTCCCCCGAAAGGAGGACAGCAACAAAGGAGCTTCGGCTCCTCCGCCCACGCATATTTGTGGACCGAGTCGCTCGGAGACGGTGGTTCCTCGAAAAGAGGGCCCCCCGCCCGCCTAAGGTTTCGAAGCGGAGGAAGGAAAAGACTCGCATGGCGAGCCCAACCTCCCCCAATAAGTCCTCGAAGGCGATAGCACCTTCAGCGCTTTGTCCGGCCAACAGCGCCCGGGGTTCTGCTTCCGGGAAGCGTACGGCCATTCCCATGAGGGTCTTCTGTTCAATGAGAGCCCCCGCCTCTCCTCCAAGCTAGGCCTGGAAGGCATATTCCTTCAATGGAATTGCCGTGGACTCCGGGCCAACTGGGAGGAGCTGCGGAGGCTCGTCTCATCCCATTCCCCGTTAGCTATTTTTCTGCAGGAGACAATGCTAGGCGCGTACATTCCACCGTTAGCTGACTTCGACGTGGGGGACTTCCGCCGCGTCGTGGCACAGTTCCCGAGGCCCTATCTCTTGCTTGGAGATCTGAACGGCAGGCATCCTCTCTGGGGAGATTACTCCATAAATCCCAGGGGACAAGTCCTTGCCGATCTGATCGAAGAGCTTGAGATCAGTGCCCTAAGCGTGGATGAGTTTACGCATTACTGTCCGAGAACCGCTTCATTTTCTTGCCTTGACCTATCTTTGTGCTCTTCGGATGCACAGCCTGATTTTGATTTGGGGGTGGTCGATGACCTCCATGGTAGTGATCACTTTCCCATTCAAATATCATTTTCAGGGCAACTGCCTCCTGAGAGCCAACCTCGGTGGTGCTTGGCGCGGGCGCGGTGGTCTGCATTTCAGGAAATGACTGAATTCTCTATCTCAGTCGAGGAGTTTAGGTCAGTAGATGGGCCGTTGAGTTTTTCTCCGGCAATCTCATCGCCGCGGGCTTGACTACTATTCCTAGAACGTATGGCCGTTTTGCACGCCGACCACTCCCATGGTGGTCGGCCGAGTGTGAGACGGCCCTCAAACAAGCGTTATGCCTACATGCGCTATAAGCGCCGCCTGAACGATTTCACTGTCGCTGAATTTCGTCAGGCTAGGGCAAGGTTCCGGTATATTTCGAAGCACGCCCGCGGCTCTTCTTGGCGCGCATACGTGTCTTGACTTAACGGGAAGACCCCTTTTGCAGAGGTGTGTAAGCGAGTCAAAAGGATTCGGGGCAAGTTCTCGCAGGAGCCCCCTCCCGTTCTCCAGGAGAATGGGACCGCAATCTCGGACGCCGCGTCCGTGATGGAATCCTTCGCGATCGCTTTTTCCGCATTCTCTAGCCGGGATGCTGCTCCGCCAGCATTCAATGCACGTCACGGAAGGCCGCCGGCTGGACTTTACCTCCAGCGGCGGAGAACCCTTCAACGACAGGTTTACTGAGAGTGAGTTGCGCTCCACTCCACTCTTGCTTCGTGCGCGGACACCGCCCATGGTCCGGACGATGTCCCGTACGCCATGCTTCGACTCCTGGGTGAGCGAGGCATGACCTTTCTGTTAGATTTGTTCAACAGGATCTGGGTGGAGGGTCTCCTCCCAGATTCCTGGCCAATCGCTACTGTGCTCGCCTTTCTCAAACCGGGGAGAGATCACTCTACTCCGGCCGGTTTTCGCCCAATCTCTCTAACCTCTTGCGTGTGCAAGTTGATCGAGAAATTGGTAAATGTTAGATTAGCCTTTTTCCTGGATAGCGGAGGCCATCTGTCTTCTGCACAGTGCGGCTTCCGCAAGTTCTACTCCACGTCGGATGCTCTGCTCCGACTGGAAAATGCCGTCTGCGAGGCCTTCCTTCGTAGACAGCACTACGCCACGGTGTTTTTCTATCTGGATAAGGCCTATGATGCCGCATGGCGATACGGTATCATGGAGAATCTCCACACGATGGAGGCTAGAGGACGCCTACCAATGTTTATATCTGAATTTTTGCGAGATCGTCGATTCCGCGTACGGGTGGGGGGAGATCTCTCCGGCCCAAAGGAGCAGGAAGAGGGTGTCCCGCAGGGAATTGTCCTCAGTGTCACATTTTTTGCCCCGAGCATCAACTGCATCACCTCGGTGCTGCCGGAAGATGTTCTCGTTACGTTCTACGTAGACGACCTTTCGATCTCTTTTAGCGTGGCCCAGATGCCAACTCTGGAGCGTCGACTCCAACAGGCATTGAACCGCGTCTCTCGCTATGCCGAAGCGCACAGGTTTCGGTTTTCCTTGGCCAAGACTAAGGTGGTGCACTTCTGCCGCCATCCACGGCTCCACCCCGACCCAGATTTGTTTCTTAATGTGGTGTGCCTGGATGTGGTTGAGTCGCACCGTTTCCTTGGTCTTGTATTCGACCGATGCCTCACCTGGGAGGCTCATATTCGCAGCCTTAGGTTCTCTTGTACCCGCGCCATGGACATTCTCAGTTCCGTGACGTTCAGCGCTTGGGGCCCTGATAGGGCTACTGCTCTACTTTTTTTATCGATCCTTTGTTCGTTCGAAGCTCGACTACGGATGCGAGTTTCATGCATCCGCAGCTGAGCGTTTATTGCGGAAGGTGGACTCGATCCACCACACCGTCCTTCGCCTTGCGAAGGGTGCCTTCCGCACTTTCCCCATTGAGAGCCTGTTGGTCGATGCTGGGGAGATGCCACTCGCTCTACGCTGCGTGCAGTGCATCACTCGCCTGTATGCGCGAGCTCGGCGTCTCCCTCAGTCTCCAACAGCTCTCACTGCATCCGCAGCTGATCTTGACGGTGCCTATGCCGCCGACAGACTCCTTTCATACCCAAAGTCCTTTGGGTTTGGAGCTAGGTATAGCTCTCGGGCCGGTGGCGCCCCTGGTTCTGCCCACGACGCCACCCTGGAGGGTACCACATTTGGCTATTGTCGCCACGCCTCTGCTCCCAAAGCTTGTACGGCGCCGGGAGTATTGCGTTCGACCTTTTTGGAGCACACGTCGTGTCACGCTGGAACCGTGCCAGTGTATACGGATAGCTCCAAGTCCCAAGAGGGGGTCGGCTTCCACGCCGTATCCCCTCTGTTTGAAGTCAGCGGGGCTCTGCCAGGCGCTGCGTCTGTCTTCACGGCCGAACTGGTGGTAATACACCACTCGGTACGGGAGATTACGCGACGTGCCCGGTTCGGAGACCGGATTGTGATCTATAGCGACTCACAAAGCGCCCTAAGTGCTCTCCGGGCATTGGAATCTCCGCATTCCCTGGTTCGCGATATCCGTGACGCCACGGTTTTGGCGAGCCGGGGAATGAGCGCGCCGATGAGGGCGCCAAAGAGTCCGCGAGGACTCTGCGACCGGACCAGCGTTTCGCTCTTCCTCACACAGACTACATGGCCTAAATACGGGCAGCTCTTCGGACTGCTTGGCAAAGAAGATGGGGGACGGTCGAAGGGAACTTAAAGTTGCGTGCCATTGCGCCGCGACTGTTTCCATGGACCTATCCCCCAATTCCGCGACGGCTTCTGGTCGCTTTCTGTCGTCTCCGAATCGGACACACTCGTGTAACGCATCGCTATTTGATGGAGCGCTCGCCTCCGCCCTATTGTGATGACTGCGTCGTCCCTCAGACTGTTCGGCACATTCTTGTCGAATGTCTCAGTCTGGGTGATCTTCGCGCACGTTACCTGTCCCAGTACGGGGATGGGCGGGGTCGCTACCGCCTGTCCCTTGTACTCGGGACGAGTGCGTGCACCTTGACTGGTGGACTTGTTGACTTTTAGGGGGAGGCCGGCCTTCTCCCTATTATTGAAGCAGGGTTTTTTTTTGTTTTGTTATTTTTTTGCTTTTGTTCTTTTTTTTCCCCTTATAGGTCGCACGCTCCTGCGCTGGGGGGGCCTTCCCCCGACGCAGGAGTTTGCTTACTGCTCGCTTCCTCTTCCCTTTTTTTAGGATGGGGAGAGGGTTGTTTTTTGTCTTTTAATTTTATTTTAAAGTAGCCTAGTACTAGGCCAGTTTTTAATACGGCGTCTAATGTCCAAGTAGGAAGTCGCCAGATGAGCTCTAAAAAAAAAAAATGGTATACAGAGGGCTTAACATTTCCTCTCCCATGGCATACCCTAAATAATGTTAAATCGCAGAGAAATTTTATCTGGAGGACTTTTTCCAGAAGTGGCGTCTATAGAGCAATGAGCATCAATCCCATCATCGTCTTTGAATTTCGGACCACCCTAGTGATGTTTTAGGGGGAGATGGCCAAATGGAGCCCCCCTTTTCCCGAGATAGACATGGTCCTTGAGGCAACCCAGCCTCAGACGGTAGGGCTTTCCATGGGAGCGAATCCGTGTTCGGCGCCAATCTCCGAACTCGAGTCCGTCCTTATCCAAGGTCCTACTCAAACGACTTGGGTCTCCAATACATACAAGAAGGGGGGAGATATCCTCCTCGGGACGGTGCCCCTGCGACAGCCAGGACCTAATCGCTCCTGTCAACGTGCAAAGTCGGGGTCACCCGAAACCTGTGTAAGTTGCTCGAAGGCTGCACACGATAAGTTCAACTTGTGTGTGGCCAAGTGTGTCAATAGCGGATAGCCGCTCCCCGCTTCTTCGAAGTAATGTGGTGCATATCTCCTTGAGAAGGAAATCCTTGCCGTTCAGGCTCAGGATAGTCTCTCATTCCGCGAGACTAAAGACTTGGTCCTGGCTCGCCCGGTGCTGCCCGGGACATCCTATGCCTCAATGTTGAAAAGACACCCTTTGCTCCTGCCCCCCTCCAGGCCTACGAGTAAGGTCGTTTTCGCGCCTATTGGGGACCCTTCTGCCTGTTGTACCCCACCCCGAGCGCTTCCCTGGTAAAGCTGGCGGCACAAAGGGTCCACAACCAGCCCCGGCTAAAACCAGGGCTCCCCAACCCCCTTCCTTTCATCCAGCGGGCAGCTCTTCGGGCTGCTTGGTAAAGAAGTTCTGAGTCTGTCAAAGGGAACTTAAAGTTGCGTGCCATTGCGCCGTGACTGTTCCTATGGACCTACCCCCCAATGCCGCGGATGCGTCAGGTTGCTTTCTGTCGTCTCCGAATTGGACGCACTGCCATTTGATGGAGCACTCGCCAGCGCCCTACTGTGAAGACTGCGTTATCCCCCAGACTTTTCGGCACATTTTTGTTGAATGTCCCAGTCTGGGCGATCTCCGCGCACGTTACCTGTTCCGGTACCGGGATGGGCTGGGTCGCTACCGTCTGTTCCTTGTACTTGGGACGAGTTCGTGCACATTGACTGGTGGACTTATAGACTTTTGGAGGGAGGCAGGCCTTCTCCCGTTTATTTAACTAGGTGGGGTTTTTCTTGCTGTTGTTTTCTATGTAGGTCACACGTACCTGCGCTGGGGGATGGACCTTTCCCCGATGTTCGAGCCTGCTTCCTGCTTGTTGCCTTTTTTTTCTTTTTTGTTATTCTAAAGTAGTCTAGTACTAGGCTCATGTGGTGAGTACGGCGATTTATGCCCAAGTAGGCATTTGCCAGATGGGCTCCTAAAAAAAAAAAAAACCCAAAAACCCTCCCGTTCCTGCCTGACAAAATGGGCCAGGTTTGAAGGAATTGCAGGCTTTACTGCTCTCTTATCTCACCAAACCGCTTCTTTTGACTACTCAGTTTATGGATTTTATGTATATTTTTTATTTCTCCCACCTTCCCACTTTAGGAATCTTGTGAATTTTTTTTTTAGGTGAGATCCTCATTGGTTTGGGAATTATTCTCAGAATCATCATTTGGTTGCCAGCCAGGCTAGTCATTATTTCCATCCTGGTCAACCGGAAAAGCTTTGTGGTAGAATTTGATTTCTCACAAGTTTGAGGAGGGTGGCAGCGATTACAGCTGGACACAGGGTTTCAAGTAAACCTTTCACTACTTGATTTAAATTAACAATTTGTACATTTGATACAATGTACAAAAATTATTGTACAGGTTCTATAAATTATTTTCACTGATAATTATTCAAAATGGAAAAATCCATTATACACATTAAACAATTAATCCTCCCCCACCCATATAATTAACAGGGCATTAATAAGAACCTCCTTTCCTCAAAGATTAATGTATATTCAAAAATTCTTTCAACTTACTTTCACACTACCACTTGCTCCCACTCATACACTCTTCAATCAAAAAGATACTGTAATAATAACCACGAAATCAACCTGATAATCATAATTTTTGCTGGATAATGGAAAGTAAACAAACTTCTGGGATATCTCTTTTTGGGGGAAGAAATTTGGGTGATAAAGGGTAATGACGCTTCACAGTGGTGGCTTCTTTGGTGGAAGTATAAGGAAGCTTGGAGATGAGGAAATTTCTTGGTCTACCCCACCTTGCAGAGACAAGATGATCTGGGTTTACTCCTGTGTGTTCCTAGTATCTTCTTCCATGAGCAGGAAGGGGTGAGAGAGAGGAAAATTCTAGGGCTGCCTGCCTAGCCACCTTCCTTCAGCCAAAAATGACTAGGGTTTCTGTCTAGATTGGTTTTGACCCCCTAATGTATTTTCCTTTTTTCTTCAGAGTTTTAGTTTAGGTATCTTTAATAATTTGTTTAATGTGGCAATTTTACAAATGGAATTTTCATTCAATATTTAGGAATGCAAGGACCCACTTTACAATTTAGATAAAAAAAACAAGGGTATTAATTATAATAGCATAATTCAATTGATAAACATTTAACATTAAGACATTTTACCTATCCCTGCTAATCCTTTCTTAAAACCCTCTCTCTCATTCTTTTCATTCACACACAATGAAGGAAGGAAAGGAAAGTAAAAAGATGATAAAGGCAAAGTGATGTAAATTTATTTAGAAATATACCTTATACATAACCTTATTCATACATTCACCACTGCAACTGTGGATTGTCGAACCTACAAGTCTCTGACTAAGTATTTTTTGTGTGTCTGGGGAGGTTTAAGGTTTTGGCCTGTTATCATAAGGTTGGTTATAGCATGGGTTGTTCAGTATATGAGGTGCTTGTAGATTTTAAGTTTTGGATCGGGTGGTGACCTGATCCGAAAGTGACAATTGTTTGTTGTGGAGGGAAGCTTCTTCCTTTAGGTCTATGAAAGTTGAGCTCATTATGTGTTGTTGAGTTGTTTCTCTTTGTTGCTTTGAAGGTTGTGGTAGTGGAGTGTAGATTCTGTTGAAATGTGTTCAAGATATTACTTTGGTCCTTGAGTGAGGTTATGTTGAGGCTGCATCATGAGTGTGATGTGATTGGGAGTGTCTCTGGTGTAGAATTGTGCCTATCGTGTTTGTGTATATATATATATATATATATATATATATATATATATATATATATATATATATATATATATATATATATATATATATATATATATATATATATATATATATATATATATATATATATATATATATATATATATATATATATATATATATATATATATATATATATATATATATATATATATATATATATATATATATATATGCGAGAATTTTGGTTTCTGAGTCAGAGGGGGGGAGGGGAGCAATGGTGTGGTTTTTGTATACTGCTTGTGATTATTCTAATGGATTTATTTTGTGCTGTTCTAGTTCGTTTATGTTGGGTTTTGGCAGTGGCGGGGTGCAAACAAATTGTTTGTATTTAGTGGTTGGTGTTTTTGTTGTCCAAAAGTGGTTCCTGCATGATCACTTCCCGTAAGGTGAAAGGGCCACACACATCCACTCAGTGGTTAGAATCACAGGTTGAAACTCCCCCCTGACTCAGAAGAGGATTGTGAGGTTGTCTTTGGTGACTCCTAAAGCTGTCCCCCGAAAGGAGGACAGAACCAAATGAGATTCAGCTTGTATGCCCCCAGCCAAACCTGAACAGGGTGACTCATAGATGTAGGACTCTCCAAAAGAGGTCCACCACAACCCTGATTTGTTCCTTAATGGGTTTTGCCTGGAAGTGGTGGATTCCTACCCTTTCCTTGATCTTTTTTTTCGCTGATGCATCACTTGAGAGCCCCATATTCTTGTACCCTCGCCATGGATCTTAGTTCCATGACATTCAGCACTTGTGGTGCTGATAGAGCTAAATCTTTTTTTTATTATTGTCCTTTAAAACTTTACTACAGTTGCAAGTTTTAAACCACCGAGTGTGAATTTACGGAAGGTGGACATGATCTGTCTCACTGGTCTGTCTGGCAAGCAGTGCCTTCTGCATGTGCCTTATTGAGAGCCTACTGGGAGATGCTACTTGCTCTGCTCTTTGCATAATGCATTATGCGCTTCTATGCACATTTTCTTACATTCACCAACAGCTCAAATTGCATTCGTGGCCTATCTTTACAGTGTATATACCACCGAGAGTCACCAGTCATAACCTAAGCTCTAGGAAACTCAGATGAGAGTTCGGTGTACTTCTCATGCCAGTGGCGCCTCTGGTTCTGCAAAGGACGCCACTTTGGAGGGTACCACCTTTAACTATTTTTTGCTACGCCTCTACTCCCAAAGTTTCCACAGCACCGGCAGTAGCACTTTCAACCATTTTGGAGTACACTTCATCATTCGAGGAGGAAGCATCTGTGTGGTTCTGTAATGGTTTGGGCGATTTTTGTGTGGAAGTCTCAATCTTGTGATAGCACTGGAATGTTAGGATTACTTTTACTCATCAGTGAATTGGAGCACTTATTGCCTCCAAAGGAGCAGCAACTCTATATTAAATAATAAAATTGTTATTTAACATGATGTTTCCATTATTTTGTCTAATAACCATGTTTGTGTGTCTAGGTATAAACTGAAAGATTAAGCATTTAATGTTGTGGCAGCAATGCTCTCATTGATTGCTGCCATGATATCATCATAAAATTTGAAACAAAGACACCTGCCTACACAGCAGAAAAGAGACAGATTTATGAGAATTGCTGCGCCCTTGTAGCAAGCTAGTTACCATTCATTTTTTTCAGCCTTTAACTATTTCATGTTCAAACCTTTTCAATTGTTTCTGATGGAGATGTACCAATTGGTTTGCTTTTCTTAAAATCAAACTACATCATGGTGGTATTATTCTTATATTCTTGCTCTGAATCAGAAAGTGAAATCTTCTTACCTTTAAGCGATTTAACCCCTTATAGCTTCTGCCAAATGTTTGTAGGCTTATACTTGCTTCGGGCTTAAGCCTCCGGAGAGTGTTCAAATCCTGATATAGTTATACCAAGCCTATCTCTCACAATTCATAGATTAATCCCTAAGAAATATATGCATTTGCAGATGTATGATCGACATAGCTGGCAAAGCACATTGACTGGGGCATTTTTCAGTGGATTCTTCGTCTGCATTTTTATGTCTCCATTTGATGTCATTTCTACCAGAATTTATAATCAAGGTATCACTGTTGTGTTGACACTTGCGATGTGTGCCATTACTGGCCTCACTTTTTCCTTTTCACCATTTTGTCTCCTTTGGATAGCTGTGCTTCATTTTCTAACCCAGGTAGGGAGCTCTGGTCTACCAAGCTGCGTCCCCGTAAGGGGCGCGGCGATATGCCATCCTGGCCGCCGTGCTGACGAAACTCAGCACCCCGTCCGACCCCCCGTAAGGGGCGCGACGATTTGCCATCCTGGCCGCCGTGCTGACGGGATCCAGCGCTCCGTCCGGCCCCAGCTTAGCCTCTCTTCCTTCATTCAGATAGCCTGTATTTCTCCCCTACTTCGTCGCTTTTCATACAACCTCTCCCACAACTTTCGCTGGTCAGCCTCTAATTTCACAGGGTAGATGCAGACCTTTTTCTCAAGCCAACCGTCCCGGATCGGGGCTGAGGGGGAAGGGGACAACGTTTCCTGACCCCTGAGCTCCGGTTCAGGATGGGGGTTTTTAACAACCTGCTTCATCCCCACCCATACCTTCCTCACATCCCTTTTCCTTTCCTCTTCACAATCTATATTTTTACGCTGTGTCTAAGGTGGATCCGCCAGGCGGGAGAGGTGGTCCTGAATGGAGGCACCTGGCTCTGCCAGGCCTGTACGCACCCATTGCATTGCGGGCTACTGCGAGGGTTGATGAGCTCTTGCATCGCGTAATAAAAAGAGGGTCACCATGCCCAATGATGAGTCCAGAAAAAAAAACTTTAATTTTCCCTGTACCAACGACGGAGCCGCCCTCGTGCAGCTCCACCAAAAAAATGGAGGTCATCTCCCTGTGCTTGCGCAGGAGACCCTCCATATTTCTTTAACCGGAGAAGAGGCTTACTCCTCTCCTACGACTACGGGTGTAGGGGACTCCCCCCCCCACCCCCTTCTCTGGAGGTGCTTGCGGGCACCTTCCTGTTTCTAGCAGCAGTTCCTCCTTTTCTTTCCAAGGGGAATGCCAAGAAAGCCAACAGGCAGCCCATTGCCGACCGCTTCCCATTTAAGCCGCTGGGTAGGGCAAACCCTCTTATGGGGGAAAGGGAACCCAGGCCCCTTCGGTCGCTTCCCTCAAAAGACCTGCTGGCAAGAATATTGAACCTTGCCGTGGTCAAGGCCTGTGCCTCCCCACACCACCTGACTAGTGACAATACTGCCAACGAGACCTGTGTTGTCTTGGTGGGGGATGGCCAACTGGAGGCTCCCCCTGAGGTAGACATGGTCCTTGAGGCAACCTAGCCTCAGACGGTAGGGCCTTCCATGGGAGCGATCCGGGCTCGGCGCCAAGCACAGAACCCGAATCCGCCCCTATGCAAGGTCCTCCTCAAATGGCTAGGGTTTCCGAGGCGTTACAAGGAGGGGAGGGATCTCCTCCGACCAGTGCCCCTACGACTGCCAGGAGCTTCTCCATTTCGGAGAAGGACCTGGCTGAGGCCATTCCATCTAGCCTGGGGTCTCCTGCCGGCTGAGGTGAGAAGCGGGTTCATTCCCCGCGTTCCTCTCCTAAAAAGAAAAAAAATAAGAAAAAGACTAAAAAGACTCGGGGCTCCTCTCCATCCGCGGGGACTGCGGGGACGGATGGGTCTGCTGCCACTTTGGCAAGCAACCAAGCCAAGATCGGCACATCCGGCCCCTCTACCCCCCCGTGTGCGTAGCCCCTGACTAAGACCAAAAGTGCACTGGGCAGAGCCTCGATGACATCGGGGCCCCTCATTCAGAGGTTACCTGGCGTTTTCGAGCCCGCTGGCTTCAAACGCTTCCAAGGGCAACATAATCCATCAGAGGAGAGCATTAGCTAGTGAAATTGGTAAAGAGCCGAAGGTGACCTGTTTTCGGACGAGGGCCTTCTGGCGAATCCCGCCGAGGCGGCCAAGATAAGTGCTCTTCGGACACTTCATGGCACCCCGGTGAGTGTGACGCCGCACTCTACCATGAACTTTGTGAAAGGAGTAGTTTATGCGAGGGAATTCGTTAACTACTCCATAGAGGACATCACCCTAGAGCTGGCCGACCATGGGGCGGTCAAGGTCGAACGTGTGATGAGAAAACAGGGAGGGGCCTCGAGACCCACCCCTACACTCTTCGTCACGTTCGACTGTGACATGCTCCCTGAGTCGGTGCGTGCCGGTTGGTACCTCTACCGCGTGAAGGCATTGGTGCCACTGACGCGGCGGTGCTATTACTGTCACCGCTTCGGCCAAACGAATCGTTCATGTAGACGTGCAAAGTCGGGGTCACCCGAAGTCTGTGTAAATTGTTCCAAGGGCGCACACGATAAGTCTAAATAGTGTGTGGCCAAGTGTGTCAATTGCGGAGAGCCGCACCCCGCTTCTTCGAAGCAATGTGGTGCATATCTCCATGAGAAAGAAATCATGGCCGTTCAGGCCCAGGATCGACTCTCATTCCGCGAGACTAAGGACTTGGTCCTGGTGCGCCCGGATCTGCCTGGGACGTCTTATGCCTCAATAGTTAGAAAGGTACCCTCTGCTCCTGGCCCACCCAGGCAAACGAACACGGTTATTTCCGCGTCCATACCGAGCCCTTCTGCGGGTTCTACTCAACCCGGGTGCTCCCCTGGTAAAGCTGGCGGCAAAAAGGGTTCATCCCCAGCCCCGGCTAAAACCAAGGCTCCTCCCTCTTTTCCTAGCCTGACCGTTTCCCGTAAGGCGAAACGGCCACGCGCCTCCACCGAGTCGTTAGACTCAGAGGGGGCAACACCCCTGAATTTGGTTGCCACGCCATCTTCCGGGGTTCCTAAAGCTGTCCCCCGAAAGGAGGACAGCAACAAAAGAGCTTCGGCTCCTTCGCCCACGCCCAGTGGTGGAACGAGTGGTTTTCAGACGGTGGTTCCTCGAAAAGAGGGCCCCCCGCCTCCGAAGCCGCAACGGCCGCCTAAGGTTTCGAGGCGGAGGGAGGAAAAGACTCGCATTGCGAGCCCAACCTCCCCCAATAAGTCCTAGAATGCGACAACACTTTGTCCGGCCAACAGCACCCGGAGTTCTGTCTCCGGGAAGCGTACGGCCATTCTCGTGAGGGTCTTCTGTTCGAAGAGGGCCCCCGCCTCTCCGAGCTAGGCCTGGAAGGCATATTCCTTCAATGGAATTGCCGTGGACTCCCGGCCAACTGGGAGTAACTGCGGAGGCTCGTCTCGTCCCGTTCCCCGTTAGCCATTTTTCTGCAGGAGACCATGCTAGGCGCGTGCCCCCTGCCCGCCCTCCGGGGGTATAAGGGTCTTGCGACCCCACCACCGCGAGATGGCCGGGCGCGGGGATTCGTGGTTTACACCCGGCATGATGTCTCCGTTCTTCCTTTCACTTCCGCTGCGTCGTGGCATTGTTGCCGAGGAGGCGCTTTCTCTTGTTTAGAGATCTGATTGCAGGGATCCTCTCTGGGTAGATTACTCAATAAATTCCAGGGGACTTGTCCTTACCGATCTGATCGAAAAACTGGAGATAGGTGTCCTAAACGTGGATGAGTTTACTCATCACTCCCCGAGAACCGCTTCATTTTCTTGCCTTGATCAATCTTTGTGCTCTTCGGATGCACAGCCTTATTTTAATTGCGGGGTGGTGGATGACTTCCATTTTAGTGATCACTTTCCCATTCAAATATCATTTTCAGGGCAACTGCCGCCTGAGAGCCCACCTCGGTGGTGCTTTGCGCGGGCGCGGTGGCCTGCATTTCAGGAAATGACTGAATTCTCTATCTCAGTCGAGGAGTTTAGGTCGGTAGATGAGGCCGTTGAGTTCTCCGGCAACCTCATCGCCGCGGGCCTGGCTACTATTCCCAGAACCCCTGGCCGTTTTGCACGCCGACCACTCCCGTGGTGGTTGGCTGAGTGTGAGACGGCCCTCAAACAGAAGCGTTATGACTACATGCGCTATAAGCGCCGCCCGAACGATTTCACTATCGATGAATTTCGTCGAGCTAAGCTAGGTTCCGGTATATCTCGAAGCACGCCCCCCGCTCTTCTTGGCGGGCATACGTGTCTTCACTTAATTGGAAGACTCCTCTGGCAGAGGTGTGGAAGCGAGTCAAAAGGATTCGGTGAAAGTTCACGCGGGACTTTCCTCCCGTCCTCCAGGAGGATGGGACCGCAATCTCGGACCCCGCGTCCGTGGCGGAATCCTTCGCGACCGCATTCTCTAGCCGAGATGTTGCTTCGCCAGCATCCACTGCACGTCGTGATGTCGCGGAAGGCAGCCGGCTGGACTTTACCTCTAGAGGAGCTCTATTGCAACGACTGCGTCGTCCCCCAGACTGTTCGGCACATTCTTGTCGAATGTCCCAGTCTGGGTGATCTTCGCGCACGATACCTGTCCCGGTACCGGGATGGGCGGGGTCGCTACCGCCTGTCCCTTGTACTCGGGACGAGTGCGTGCACCATGACTAGTGGACTTATTGACTTTTTGGGGGAGGCTGGCCTTCTCCCTTTCATTTAACACAGTTTAATTGTTGTTGTTGTTTTTGTTATTGTTTTTGTTATTGCTTTTTTATTGTTATTTCGTTTTATTGTTTCCTGTTTAATTTTTAAAGTAGCCTAGAACTAGGCTGTTTGTTTACGGCGACTAATGCCTAAGTCGGCAGTCGCCAGATAGCCGCTTAATTAAAAAAAAAAAAAAATACCTCTAGAGGTGGAGAACCCTTCAACGACAGGTTTACTGTGAGTGAGTTGCGTTCAGCTCTTGCTTCGTGCGCGGACACCGCCCATGGTCCGGACGATGAACCGTACGCCATGCTTCGACTCCTGGGTGAGCGAGGCATGGCCTTTCTGTTAGATTTGTTCAACAGGATCTGGGTGGAGAGTCTCCTCCCAGATTCCTGGCGAATCGCTACTGTGCTCGCCTTTTGAAAACTGTGGAGAGATCACTCTACTCTGGCCGGTTTCCGCCCAATCTCTCTAACCTCTTGCGTGTGCAAGTTTGTGGAGAAATTGGTAAATGTTAGATTAGCCTTTTTCCTGGACAGCGGAGGTCATCTGTCTTCTGCACAGTGTGGCTTCCGCAAGTTCCACTCCACGTCGGATGCTCTGCTCCGCCTGGAAAATGCCGTCTGCTAGGCCTTCCTTCGTAGACAGCCCTACATCACGGAGTTTTTCGATTTGGAGAAGACTTATGATACCGCATGGCGATACGGTAACATGGAGACTCTCCACACGATGAGGGCGAGGGGACGCCTCCCAATGTTTATATCTGAATTTTTGCGAGATCGTCGATTCCGCTTACGGGTGGGGGGAACACTCTCCGGCCCAAAGGAGCAAGAAGAGGGTGTCCCGCAGGGAAGTGTCCTCAGGGTTACACTCTTTGACCTGAGCATCAACGGCATCACCTCGGTGCTGCCGGAAGATGTTCTCGCTACGCTCTACGTGGAAGACCTTTCGATCTCTTTTAGCGCAGCCCAGATGCCAACTCTGGAGCGTCGACTCGAACAGGCATTGAACCGCGTCTCTCGCTATGCCGAAGCGCACAGGTTTCGGTTTTACTTGGCCAAGACTAAGGTGGTGCACTTCTGCCGCCATCCACGGCTCCACCCAGACCCAGACTTGTTTCTTAATTAGGTACGCCTGGAAGTGGTTGAATCGTACCGTTTCTTTGGTCTTGTATTTGACGACGTCTCACCTGTGAGGCTCAAATTCGCAGCCTTAGGGTCTCTTGTACCCGCGCCATGGATATTTCCTCCGTTCCTTGACGTTCAGCGTTTGGGGCGCTGATTGAGCTACTGCCTTTCCTTTTTGATTGATCCTTTGTTCATTCGAAGCTCGACTACGGATACGAGTTATATGCATCCGCATAATAGTCACCCCTCTGCTTCCAAAGCTTCTACAGCGCCGGGAGTATTGCGTTCGACCTTTTTGGAGCACACACCGTGTCACGCTTGAACCGTGCCAGTGTATCCGGATGGCTCCAAGTCCCAAGAGGGGGTCGGCTTCCACGCCGTATCCCCTCTGTTTGAAGTCAGCGGGGCTCTACCAGGCGCTGCGTCTGTCTTCACGGCCGAGCTGGTGGCAATACACCACTCGGTACGGGAGATTACGCGACGTGCCCGGTTCGGAGACCGGATTGTGATCTATAGCGACTCACAAAGCGCCCTGAGTGCTCTCGGGGCATTGGAATCTCCGCATCCCCTGGTTCGCGATATCCGTGACGCCACGGTTTTGGCGAGCCGGGCAGATGTCGAGATTATCTTCTGCTGGGTTCCTGGACATGTAGGAATTGCGGGGAATGAGCGCGCCGATGAGGGCGCCAAAGAATCCGCGAGGACTCTGCGACCTGACCAGCGTTTCACTCTTCCTCACACTGACAACATGGCAGGAATACGGGCAGCTCTTCGGGCGTCTTGGCAAAGAAGATGGGAGACGGTCGAAGGGAACTTAAAGTTGCGTGCCATTCCGCCGCGACTATTTCCATGGACCTACCCCTTAATGCCGCCAAGGTTTCAGGTCGCTTTCTCTTGTCTCCGAATCGGACACACTCGTGTGACGCATTGCTATTTGATGGAAAGCTCGCCCTCACCCTATTGTGACGACTGCGTTGTCCCCCAGACTGTTCGGCACATTCTTGTTGAATGTCTCTGTCGGCGATCTGCGCGCACGTTACCTGTCCCAGCACCGGGATGGGCGGGGTCGCTACCGCCTTCTCCTTGTACTCGGGATGAGTTCGAGCACATTGACTGGTGGACTTATAGACTTCTGCAGGGGAGTCAGGCCTTGTCCTTTTTGTTTAACTGGGTTGGGTTTTTCTTCTTGTTGTTTTCTCTTTAGGTCACACTTAATTGCGTCGGCAGGAGGCTGACCTCCCCCGACGCTCGAACCTGCTTCCTGTTGTGTTGCCTTTTTTTCTTTTTATTGTTGTTATTTTAAAGTAGCCTAGTGCTAGGCTGTGGTGGTGAGTACCGCGACTTGTGCCAATGAAGGCAGTCGCCAGATGGGCTCGTAAAAAAAAAAAAATTGGTCTCTGTTATGACAGCTGCCATAAGGTGTAGATACCTGTGGTTCAGATCCCTCATTAATCAGTAGGTCATCATTTAGAAATAAGGTCAACAGACCTAAGTTGCGTGCTCTCAGTTATTGTGACTTATGGCCTCACAACCTTCAAAATTTTAACCAAGTGGGGCAAACCCATACTTAGTTTGTTGTTTTTTTTAATAATTCCCGCAGTAACCTTGGGAGGACTTTGGGAGTTATACCATTCGCCAGAGAGTGTAAAACAACATAAGGGTTTCAAATTCCGTTATCAGCCGAATAGTTACGACGTTATTGCCAAAAAACTCATTGAAAAGTAAAGTGGTTACCTTCCGACCGACATAGTATCTTTTAGAGTCGCCTGCACGCGACCAAAATGACATCCTTGCCACTTTTGTTTCTGTCATTAGTGGTTGTAGGGTTTCTCTCTTTTTGCCCCAGATTAGGTCAGGTTTCTCAGTCTGGTCCTTCACTTGGTTCTTTCAGAGCGCGATGCCAAGGGCAAAGGCCTGCTGTACCGAGGCGTCCTGGATTGTTTCATAAAAATTCTTCGGGTAGAAGGCGTCTACGGACTCTACAAAGGAGTGACGGCCATATATTTAAGGGTTGGACCCCACAGCTTCTTTAATCTTTTATTCTGGGATCATTTAAAGAGATTGCATAAGGAAGTAAGTAATTCCTGTTTACCTTAATTGCAATTGCATAAGGAAGTAAGTAATTCATGTTTACCTTAATTGCAATTACATAAGAAAGTAATTAATTCCTGTTTACCTTAATTGCAATTACATAAGTAAGTTAGTAATTCCTGTTTACCTTAATTGCAATTGCATAAGGAAGTAAGTAATTCCTGTTTACCTTAATTGCAATTGTATAGGAATTAAGTAATTCCTGTTTACCTTAATTGCAATTGCATAAGGAAGTAAGTAATTTCTGTTTACCTTAATTTCAATTACATAAGGAAGTAAGTAATTCCTGTTTACCTATTAAGCCCAAAGATATTTATCAAAAGTCAGAAAACCAGAGAGTCCCAAATCTGGAATTTTCATTTGTTGGCTGAATTTTCGAAAATTTCACTAAATCCCTATTGTTGCGACCTTGCCCATCCATTGGTGTTGAGGTGTGAACGGAAGTGACAACACCCTCTGCCAGGGAGAGGAGCTTCCCTCTCATCACTCCCCATTAGTAAAGAGATTTACCACATTTGGAGCCACCCTCGGCCAGCTCCACCAATCAAAAGGAGTGAAAAGGTGGGTGTAGCTTCCATGACGTCGGGTCTCCTCATCGAGATGCCTTCCTGCTGTCTTCGAGCCCGCCGTCTTTAAACATTTCCTGATTATTCTTACTTATGGGATGATGCTGTCTAAAGGACGCATGTTCCATCACATCCAAGGCGAATAAGGCAGCTGCCTCCGAACACGAGACGCATTCACGATAATGGACAGGGTTGTTGCAGGCCCCGGCCAATCAGACCAGCCGAGATGTTACAGTACATAGTACCCCATCATTATGAAGTTTCTTAATGTGGTCAAAAGGCTCGGTATCCTTGTGATTAATTGGGCATAAGGGGGGCTAGTTTTAGTGGCATTGACCCTTGCCAACCCTAATTAGTGAAAAAATGGTAGATGTTGTCTTGAAGGGGCTTCTAAGAACTTATTTATCCCATCTTAAGTCAAAACGTTAAAGTTGTAAGAGTGACATTTAGTTTTTATCATGCTAGGTAGAATTTGGCAACACCCTTAAAGTGCCCCTTATATGGGCCAGTAACTTGGCTCAGCTGATATTTACAATTAGCATGGTAACTATTCACTCCTAAAATATTGCCTTTTGTTTTCAGTTTTATCAGAACAGCTCCTGATTGAGATAGCGAGGTCCCATCTCGTTCTATCATTAGTAGACATTGGCAATATCTGCGAATGCGCTGGATGGATTCTTGAGGTTGACATTACCCTCGCTTGAGATCTCCTTGATCCTTGTTACTAACCCATTATGTGCAGAAACCTGGGTGTAATGAAGATTACCGAGACTAAACTATTTGGGTATGAGTTTGTAGCGTAAACTTTTAGATTGTTGGCAACATTTCAGAGATATGCTTTGGCTGCATCATTTATAGAGAATTAAGAAGTACTCGATAAATAGAATAGTCCCTTATGGCATTTTCTTGATTCTCGGCATTCTGGCAAAGGAGGGATCGGTGGGTATCCATGCCAATGAATGTTTCGTTGCGTTCTCGGGCAATAAAATTAAGAGAAGGTGGATTACTAACCCAGCCACCGGTGTTTTGTTTTCTTCCATGTTATGTGCCTGAAGATAGTAAGTGTATTATTTAATTTTATTTTTTATCCGTTATCCGTTTTAGGTTTATTAATTGTATTTAAATTTAATGTAGTTTATTTTTCAGAAATTTATTTCCATAGTAAATTTATTTTCCTAACTCTGAAGGAGAAATCCTGATGTCATTATCCCAAGAACACATTTATAATTCTCTTTTGAATCTTTTTCTCTTTTAAATCCTCTCTTAAGTTGCTCTTGGGTATGGGCCATCCTTTAACCCTGCAGCCTCGCCGAACTCCGCCGACAGGACAGTTATACCAGAGAAATTGGGCCTTCCGTATATTTGCTTGTATTGTCTCAGTTGTACTTTGTGTCAAACATGTTGTAAATGTGTTGAACTGTCTCGTTGATAACGTAAGCAGACGTCTGTGTTGATCAGGCTGGTGTAGAGTTTAGTTTAGGAGCCTTGCATGGGTGACCCCTATATAAAGTGGGTCGATGTCCTGTGTAATGGCTTTGCAGAGGAATGTTTTGTAGGGAATGGGGAGGGGGGTTATGGAGTGGTGTTATTCGGTGTAGTATGTTCAGGGATTTTTGTCGAGGATGTTATGGGCTGTGCCTGTAGTGGCACGGGTTTTTCGGGGTCAAGTCAGTGGTTCAGAAGCACGAGCTTTGTTTCAGAGTATTTGTGATTGAGAACGTGAATTACCGTGCTGCTGTTGCCATTACTGTCCTGCGGTCTGGTGTGAGTTGGTTGAATCTTTGTTGTATAAGCTGGGTGATGTTAGTGAGTACATTGGGTAAAAACCATTCTAGGATGTCGCAATTGAGACATGTGAGTTGATTTTGTTTAGTACTAAACGTTCAATGATTTTAGAGGGTGCTTCGGAGTAGGATGAGTTATGTAGGCGGATTTCCAGAGATTTGGATAGTTAAAGGACATAGACTGGTTGATGATTTGTAGCTACATCAATGCCTCTTTTTAAGTGAGTATTTGATGTTTTTAAGGCAAGAAATTGGTGTAACTTGGGCTACCATTTGTTGGGCTGAATAGGGTACCTGTTTGTGCCGCTGTTAGATGTCGGGTCTTCATTTGGTCATTTTTGCAGGTTGTATGGACTCTTTGGACTGATAGTTTTGTAGAATTTCTTGTTTTGTGTATTGCTATGTCGAGAAAGACTTACCAGTTTGGTTTCTTTTGCTGGATCAGTTTGAATTGAACCACTTATGTTTGTGGCGCTCTCGTCGGCGGCGGAGAGTTGTAGGGGGCTTCCTTTGGACGGGCTCCTGCATTTTCGTTGGAGAGGGGGGGGGGGGGTCAGAGCCCTCTTGTGTTGGCTACGAACTATACTCTTATCCGGCTCACTGCTCCCACACCCTTTATTTGATATAATAAATTTATTGTTTATTATTATGCTTACTTATACGTCATTTTATGTTATCTTGTTTCTAGCTTACGCTTTTTCGCATGTTGACTGTGCATGGAAACCATAAAACTCCCGCTGCCCCTGTCTGGAAATTGAGTTTCCCTCCAAAGTTGCGACTTTGAGGTGGCAACTCACTTCTTGATGCCAAATGGGAGGCCGAGTTGGCTCTGCCTTGGTCGATCAAGAGACTTGGCCCACGTAGACATAAGGGGCCAATCGGCACCTAGATCCTGCCACAACATAGGTCCGCAAGGTTCTGTTTGGGTTAAAAAAATGTGCGTGTTGGAACCGCATTCGTTCTGCAGATGACAAACTGGTTGCAACCGATTTGGCAGTTGCAGTATAGCCGGGCCGTCGTGGGTCTTCGTGGCCGGGATTCACGAGGAAGAGTATGAACCGAACCTAGGTGTAATGGGTAAATCATCTCTCCCAGTTCCCTCCCCATGTTGCCCAATTTAAGGGTAGCCTTCCCTTTTAAGAAGGGTTCTCGTGATAAGCTTTCTAAATTTGTTTAGTTCACTTTCCCCTACTCATTGGATCCTAATAACAACGAAGTGGACCCATAGCTTGATTATTCTCGTTTTTTTGTATTGACATCGATACTCTAGTTTCTAATGTAGACGTTAGAAACCGGTTGCTTTTGAATCTTGTTTCAGTGAGCTAACGTCGTATGTAGGCTTGTGGCAAAGCCCTCTTCTTGCACTCAACAGAATGCTGAATGAGTTATGCTTTTGCAGCAGATGCACCAGTCTGTAACTTCTTATCCCAGACTCAATTTTGTAAGGGGGTAATACAATCAAACGAGTTTAAAGATTACGACCTGCATCGGCTCCTAAGTAACATGCCAGAGCAACCTGTTAGTTTTTATGGTGACTAAGCGTCGGCTCAACTCGTATCAATACCCCTACATTAATTCCGACGTTTGAGTGCCAGAAACTTGTAAGTTGTCAGGGATGGGTACCACTGCATCCCAGTATGCCGTTTTATGTTTTTTTTTAACTGCTGGGATTGTTTCAACTATCAGCAGTTCAGGCATGTGAGCCGTACGTGTCGGAATGCAACTACACGTCAATTTTGCCTCTGATTACCATGACCTTGACTGGAGTAGATTTATGCGTTCCAATTGTGAAGTGTCCCATATTGCTGCAGCCAAAACGTGTCTGTTTCATATTCGAGAAGTCTTTTCGATGCGTGACTCGCGCTTGCACATTTACGAGTTCGGGAACACATTCCGTCGGGGGGGGGGGGGGGGGGGGCTACCGGGCACTTGTTCATATCAAAGATTCTTACTACCATAATAATACCCGTCGTCTTCCTCGGGATGTTCGGTATTTCGCCTCATGAGTGTCTGCCACAGCAGTTTAATGGTTAAGAACTAGGTGACCTTTGCCGACACACATTTATTTATTAGAGACCCGCTTACTAAGATATATCTGCGACTAGTGACAAAATACCTAAGACATACCGGTGTAGATAGAGGGAAGTAGGAAAAGGGACAAAGAAAAAATAATAGCGTAGGTGAGTTGCGAACAGCTTCCCGCGTCGCAGGACCAATTTTAGCCAGCGGCGAATCCACTCTGCCATCCTGGGTCTCAAAAAATACTCATTCAAACGAAGCTTTTAAGTCGCTCGCCTGCACTTCTCGTACGCTATACCGGAAGAGGAAGGATTCTTGTGAAGCGTCCTTGGTTGTGAGCAATCATGCATCACATTATATGAAACACATGAACGAGGACGATTCTTCGTCCGATATAAACTTTATTGTGAATATCCGCTTGTCCCAGGTTGAGGGCCCCACCGTTCACCATTAAGAGAACTACATCTGGTGCCTGATAATATGCTACACACTACCGAGCCGGATGACCCAACTTTAGATAGCTAATAGGATGGTCGTACCTTGCCGTCTGATTCTACCTTGGTTCGAGTTTTGAGCTCGACCACCTTTTCTCATTCGATTAAAAGAATATCACTGATGCTCGTTCACCGTGCACATCAACTTCCGTCAGCGTAAGAAGGTTTACTATGATGATACCCGTCTTCTTCATCCCCGTATTAAATTATTTTAGTTTAATATATATGGGCGTGTGTCAGCAGTGACTGGTTGATTCCAAAGTCCGAGACTTCTGATATCTCGATGGCGGCCAAGGGCAAAGTGATTTCTTTACACTCCATAATTTTAAATTGCTAGATATCCCACCCCTCTGCAAAAGACCTCACCCATACCCGCGAAGGCCTGGGTAGGAATCTATATAACTCAGAGTTGCAAAGTAAACAAGAAAACGAGGAGGCTGTGCGGTCCTCCGTTCCCACGAGCCCAGAGGTCCAACAAAAGGTAGCCTTATACCTTGAATCGTGTCTAATTAATCACGGTCAAATTTCCTGCGCCAAAGGGTAGGAAAAGTTAAAAGAATGGATAGACGCAAACACTTCTGCACTCACTAAAACAATGGGTAAACATGTAGACGAGCGGCCCGGCCGAAAAAAAATATTTTTGTGTAAATATTATCGTTCACCCGTGTTTGAATATTAATGCGCGTTTGAGTTTTCTTCGAATGATAGCTGCCGCCCTTTTCTGTATTAAAAAAAATGCCCGAAAGTAAACAAACCGAAAACGCTGTTTACGTAGGCTATTTTATTTACAAAATTGCCCGAAAAAACAAACGAAACACGCTGTTTCCGTACTAATTGCAGTGGTTATACTTCCGAAATAGCGAAGAGGAAAGCCTATTTATTTTGCGCGTCTGCGTCCTATTGGAAATCTAGCTGACTTGAATCACGTTTTATTTTCGAGCATCTAAATTCAAAGTTAGGGTTCACATCTAATGCTCGGCCACAAATGTCGCATTCGCTTTTAATTCCCACTAAATTATGAACATCCAAAAAGGTGTTTAATTTATCTTTATCAGAAACTAGTGTTAATAATTCCGCAATAGACGACGGACAAAGTTCACAATTCGATACTATTTTCACGTCTGATTGATCATTTTCAAACTGCATAAAAGGGGAATGTTCGACACCCAAACTGCTAAAAAACAAGTAGTTCCTTGAAATGATCTAGCTAATTACATTTAAATGTATAAAAGAAGGTAATAAAAATAGTAAAATGGGGCAGAATATATTGACAAATAAAAATGACTCTGAATGAGGATAATAAAAAGCTATTAAGTGGGGAAAAAATTGAAATCAAGCATTTCTGACGTCATACTTCCCCCCCCCAACCCATATTATAATTCGCAAAACTATTAAAGACGCTGACATGATGTAGTTAAAGCATTCACCTCTGTAAACGTCAGAGCATTATAACAATTAGGATTATATACTGGGGGGCTGTGCACCCCAGACCCCCCCTATCCCAATTTAATGAAACTCAGGATATTCATAGTGTGGTCCCCCCATGGTGTTTACCCCCACACGAGCCGTCCCCTTAAATGTACTCTAAAAACGTGAAACATTTTGGAACACGGACGAAAATAGTACGTTTTATCGGCCGGGCCGCTCGTCTACATATTTACCAAACAATGAAAGGCAAAGTTCAAATAAGTCTAAAAAGCTCGAAGAAGTTCAGCAATGAATACAGAGGCTACCCTGTGAAGAAAGTTTTCAGAGTATTGTTTATGGTTATTCATGTGATTTATTTTCTGTTAATAAATCAGTCTTAATAGCGTTTCGAAAACCATAACGATAAATTTGTTTGATCCAAGTTGTCTCCTGATAGTTTTTAGGCCTAAGACGACAGCGAAATAAATTTTGAAATAATGATCTGGGTTTTAAGAAAAACAATTAAACATATATAAATATATTCATAGAATCAACGAATGTACAATGAGATAAGTTGGATTAGGTATACAATGTAAGATATGGTAAAATATGATTTAGAGTAACAAGATGCGAAGAGAATTGAAGTACGTGAAATAAATATGAGATAATATGGTGACTATGATGGACTGTGAATTAGGGGCTGCAATATGAGAAGTAATTATAATTAGGACCTACTCTCGTATAGTCGTTTGCAAAGAATTGTGAGAGAAAGTGGAATTAACTAAGTATGATTTTTTGTAGTTAAATGACTAATTGTAGAAGGAATGATTACCGACCCATATACGAGAATGGTGAGAGTCGAATGGGAAAGAATATTGTTCCAGAAGGTCGAGCTGAAAGCGTGTGTTTGTTTATTTGTGTCTGAAATTTTAAGAGATGATGTTTGAAACAGTAGTACGTTAAATGAATTGACAAGTAAAATAAATGAATTAATTAATTATTAAGTTGTACATAAAATATGATTTAATTTACAAAAGTTAAGTAAAATAATTGAACGATTAAATTGACAAAGTTAAGTAAAATAATTGAACGATTAAATTGACAAAGTTAAGTAAAATAATTGAACGATTAAATTGACAAAGTTAAGTAAAATAATTGAAAGATTAAATTGACAAAGTTAAGTAAAATAATTGAACGATTAAATTGACAAAGTTCAGTAGAATAATTGAACGGTTAAATTGGCAAAGTTTAGGATTGCATGATATAAATTTCACATAACAATTGATGTATATATATATTTAAGTTTCCCAGGAGGTTTTTATAATGGGAATGCCCAGAGGCATTGCTATAAGAGGAGTATGCAGGGAAATCTGGAGGAGAGATGTGCTAAACCGATCTGAATCCTAGAAGTCTGGACATGAATGGCAGTCTCATAGTGTGCTGTAGCTGGGACAGAAAATAGGCAGCTGTGAACTGGGGTAGTTGGTGTCTGCTGTAAAATTGTGTTGTAAGGTACAATACCGTGAAGTTATATCATAAGCCCCCTACCAAAGAACGCTGCCAGGACGGGATAGTGGGTTTTTTATTACCAAAAAAAAAACGTATAGTGTTCTCTAAGTGAAAAGGCAGGTCATTAGCGTGCTGATGTGTACACACGGGCAATTTTAGGGCTTTATTTGAACAAGCCCTAAATGGTGCCCAGTCTCGGGGGGGGGGGGGGGTAAAGAGTTATGCCTTGGTTAACGTTTCCAATAGGAGCGCCTTATTTTTATTTATTTTTAATACGCTCCGCTTCTAGAAGATAGCTGTTTATAGCGTACCTAGAAGTACAAGCAGGAATTTTTAAATCTTCCCTTGAATGGGTAGTTTTGAGACTCAGGATGATGCAGTCGATACACTGCTCGTCAACGACGCATAGATCGTTCGCACCTCGCCTGATGCTATGTCGTTTTTATATTTTCATCTCCCCTTTTCCTACACTGCTCCATCTACAAGCCACAGGGCTATAGTGCTTACGCAACCCACATTGAAAAGGCGACAACAGGCCATTTGCCTGGTTTTGAAAATTGAAACTTCCCAGGTTGAAGGGTATGAGCCTGTTGACCACATTAAACTAAAATATCTCAAAATAATTCAATTAAGTTGGGAGACGTTGATGCGCACTATGAAAGAGCAGCATGCAGTTCAACGACTAAATAATTTAGTGTAAAGAAGACTAGAAGTTGTGGAAAAACAGGAGGACGGTATTTCCTGTAAGCATTAAAGGTTAAAAATTATTCTCAATAACAAGCAACACTGCTAACTTCATAAAAACGGTCAAACAAGGTATTAGCTACTAACCATTGATCGGATGGTATAGATTACTGCATCGTTAACACCGTAGTAATATGACCTGCATATCGGCCTCGAATCATATTAACCTTTTTCCAGATCTTCGATGGGTGGGTTGAAGGGGAGATGGACGATACATAAGATCGCCAAGAAGTTTGATGGGCTAGTCTTAGAGTCTTTTGACAAGTAACTCTTGTTCTATGCTTTTCGATCCGATTGCGTGGCGTGTTGTTACCCCGCTAATGGAAGTGGGCAGATATGCAAAATTTTAAAATCCACTAACCAAATAAACAAAACACATTATATATATATATATATATATATATATATATATATATATATATATATATATATATATATATATATTAATTAGTATAAATGGGTAGCAGACCTTCTTGTATGCAGATTTTATTAAAGATATAGTATATTTTGTTTATTAATTTTCTTTGGAAACTTTCCCTTTTTCTCATATGCTTATTTAGATCATCTTTTAGATGGTAAACAAATTCTCTACGTGCATCTCTTTTTTAAATAAAATGTGTTTGGTAAAAACCAAACTTGACTTCAAAAAAGAAATGTACGTAGGAGAATTTGTTTATCATCTACAAATGAGCTTAAAAAGATCATAAGAAAAATGGAAAGTTCCAAAGAAAATTAAAAATATACCATGGTCTTTAACAAAATCTGCATATATATATATATATATATATATATATATATATATATATATATATATAGCTGGACGCGACTGTATTTTTTTCAGATGCGACTTTGCCGCCGTATCTGGTGCGATTGCGACTTTTGCGACTCTATTTTTGCACCCACCCCCACAGTGCGACTTGCGACTTTGCAACTACGACTTTTTCCCCCTGGTGTGCCTCTCTAAATTACAAAGTAAACTTTAGCGCGATAACAGAAAAATGCTTTTATATGGCAGAAAAACACAATTTATTATTTTTTTAAAATTTTTAATTAAAACACAGACTAAACTAATATTTACAGGTCATCCTCCATGTCCTCCTGGCCCATCTTCTCCTCCAGGAGTTCCATGTTCCCGTTAAGGAACATAAGCTCTTCAAATTTGACCTCATCCAGGGAGAACCTCTTGCTCCCGAGGACGTCCCCGACGTGCTGAATAGCCTCTCCACAACTGCAGAGCTGGGGAGAGGGGTATTGTACTTAATGAATAAGTCCATCCACACCTTCCTGTGCTGGTAGGGAAAGAACGACCAGGCCAGCTCGTCTTTAGAAGGCACCCACTCGTCCCTAACATCCTGCTGCTGGTTGGCCTTGCCTCTAGCAAACAACTTGTTGAAGAGGCGGTAGTCCAAGTCCTTGGGTTCCAGCACTTCTGGGGTTCCCACTCCTTCTCACAAACTTATCCTTGTCTATGTCTCAGTCTTTTCAATATGTAAAAGAACAAAGACTTTACAAGAATTTTAAGTAACTAATAATAAGTTAAGCTACAATAAAAGCCACAAGAAAGTTAGTGAAAAACACCTCTGTTACAACCACTCGCAGGGTGGCTCATAATGGATTTAAAGAAAGATAAAGCCATGTGAGTTTAATAGGTTATATCAATATGATCTTTAAATTTAGAATCAAGGCCTAGTCTACGTACGATGGTCCAATTTTTATTTATATTGTTTAATTTTAGGCATATTAAAGGTAAAATGCTGTTAGATTTTAATTACTTCTTACACTTCACAAGAAAAGTATAAGCACATATTAACATACGAGAAAATGAGATTAATTCGCCCGATGAACGCCACAAGGTATAACACGTTCTCGAACGTTTTTAACTTACAAGACAGGTTCAAAACTTGGTTCACGCCTGAATGCGTATGTAATTTTATTAATTTATAATAAAATTCAGAATGACAAAATGTTGGGGGTACGTTTAGGTAGTTTCATGTAACGTAAGTCTCATATAATGTGAAGAATTTAATTTATCGTAAAAGCAAAGTTAAAAATCAGAACAAAATAAAGTTAAGTGTTACCAATTCAAATTTGACATTTTTAGCCAAATCGGGCTTTAAAACTGGCTTAAAACAGCCGCAACAATTTCTTTAAAAAAAAAACTCGTCTTTGTTCCTGTTCAAAGTCAGGGCAAAATTCGCGGAAAAATGGCGGTGCGACTTTGCTTAGTCTGAACTTTCCCACTTCGAAATTCATAGTGCGGCAAATTCACAACTCGTTCCGGAACGCCCAGCTATATGAGGTGTCCAAGGTTTGTCTTGATCTCCAATTGGCATGCCGAAATATGCCTTGTAGGCCTCACACATTTTAGCAGATCTCTCTACAGAGTAATTTTTCGTTCTTGTCTTAATAAATTTGCTGCATACATAGCAAAATGCGTCTCACGGGTGCTTACAAACTCTTGATGCCATGTGTGATGAAGGCTTCTATCAATGACGAGTGACGATATCTGCGCTGTGACGGCGAGAGTTAAAATGATCTGTTGAGTATACATTCTTTGTATTTATACAGTCATCTACGTTGCCAGAATGTTCTAGAAATTCTCCACACATATAAAAGAATTCGAAAGTTTTAGACAGCTTTCACCAAATTAGTGCTGAATCTATGTGGAATGTAAGACAACTGTCATTGCTGTCCAGATCGCACCCCCTTCCCCCAAAAAATATATAAAGGAAATAATAGCTATGACTGTATTATTGCTTCTATAACTTTTTTAATAAAGTGTATCATGTTTATACCATAACTGAAAAAAACAGCCCTCGAAACTTTTTATATATTTTTACTATTTGCACCAAAATAATGTTATTTACCATAAATGGTATAATTTAAAAATTCAATGTCCTAGGCACAAATGCAAAGTTTGGGGATTAAAATTGACTTGTTTGTATTTAATAGAGCTACAAACAAATGGGAAATAACACTGTCGTAGAATCGCCCTTTTCTGATCACTCCACACCTGACCCACTTTTATGTTGGAGAATGCCCCTTTTTAATCTCTCCACACATAAACCGCTTTTGTCGTGGTATTCTTTGTGGTCGTGATATACTTCTTTGATGAGGTAGGCTTTGTTCTAACAGTGCTAATATTGCTGTTTTAAAGAAGAGCCGCTGCAAACACATAAGGATATAGAGAGACGCCCAAGAATTCCAGAAATAAACTTATATTTTAACTTTAACAATTTACTACACAAATACTAAACATTAACCACAGAAATACTCCGAATACTATAATCCACAATAATTACTTTAAATAGCTTGCCACTCTAAAATTGGCTAAATTCGCATCGCACTTCAATATACAAGATTTAGGCTTATTGACTCTACTTGAATTTAAATACCTCAGGAATGTTATTGGCTCCACGACGCGTGCCGACCGGCCAGATGGAGGTGGTCGAGATCACGAGGTATTTTGGCGAGGGTAGCAGATGGGGTCCACACGGTATTCAAAGGGGCGGGGGTGTCGTCAAGGACGAGAACAATCACGGTGCTTTAGGCGGCACCAAGGTAGGCGGGGCCTCTCTGGCGAGAGTAAGTCGAACTTGGCTATTAAACCAAGTTAACTTAAAGTTTGGTGTGACCACCGAGATCACGAGGTATTTTGGCGAGTGTAGCAGATGGGGTCCACACGGTATTCAAAGGGGCGGGGGTGTCGTCAAGGACGAGAACAATCACGGTGCTTTAGGCGGCACCAAGGTAGGCGGGGCCTCTCTGGCGAGAGTAAGTCGAACTTGGCTATTAAACCAAGTTAACTTAAAGTTCGGTGTGACCACCGAGTAACGAGCTCGAGGGGGAGCTTTTCTCCCTTGTTACTTAATTTCTCATCGACGAGGACTGTACTCGGGGGGGGGGTCTTCTTCAAGGGCGAGGATCGAGGAGGGGGGGGTTTCTCTGACGAGAATAAGTTAAACTTGAATAAGTCAACTTACAGGTCGGTTTGGTAACCAGCAAACTAGCTCGAGGATGAGCTTCTTCTTAGTTATGGTCTTCCTCAAGGGCGAGGATAACGGAGGTGGGTTTCTCTGACGAGAATAAGTTGAACTTGGTTCCTCAACCAAGTTAACTTATGAGTTTGGTGTGGCCACCAGATAACGGGCTCGAGGGGGAGCCTGTTCCCTTTTCTTTTCTTAATTCCTCAAGGACGAGGAATTTCCCTGGCGTTTACGATCCCTTATGATAGGAGGAGTCTCTCTGATGAGAGTAAGTTGAACTTGACCAAGTTAACTTAACGTTCAGTTTGATAACCAGGGACTAGCTCGAGGATGAGCTGCTTCTTAGCCCCTTCGGTAGCCCTGCCTTTCTTGCAGGGGACTTCCTTGTCTGGCGACTAAAGTAATCTACCTGTCCAGTCTCGGTAGCCCGGTCTTAATCCGGGGACTTCGTCACCTGGAGACTGACGTATTCTACCGCGATTTTCCTAAGTGTTTCCTATTTATACCTCGTCACCCCACTGGGGGAGGGTTAAGAGGGAAGGAACTTGGGGACAGGCCCAGGAGGGTTCTTATTTCAAACGGTTTTTCTCACCAAGTCTTACATCAGCTCCCGTTAGCCTTCTAGCTTGAGAGAAACGCGTCTCCAATTTCTTACTTGAGGAGAAATTGAATATCACTCTCGTAGGGGAGATCTTGCATTTTAACCTTTAGGCCTTTCATAGCGACGAGTGGCGAGGCGCTGTGGTTACGAGTTTGACCCCACGGTGCCGGGGCGGGATGTTTTTTGCGGTAACCATCTTAGGTCTCCACTGAGGGAAAACGGGTGGGTGACGATTCCCCTACAAACACTTAACGCAAGGGCAAGACAAAAATCATTTTTATTACACAGTGTAATCAGAGGAAAAAATTGACACGTGTACGTGCATGCTGACATATACGGCACCCATGCCTGCCTGAAATGCTGACAGTTGTAACAATCTCTGCAGTTTAAATGTATTGATACGAGTTGAGCAGGCGGGTTTAGTCACCATATAAACTAACAGGTTGCTCTGTTAGGTCTTAATCTGTAAACTCATTTGATTGTATTACCCCTTGACAAAATTGAGTTTGGAACGAGACATTACAGACTGGAATATCTGCAAAGGAAAGCCTAGCTCGTTCAGTATTTTGTTGAGTGCAAGAAGAGGGCTCTACCAGAAGCCTACATACGACGTGGCTCACTGAAAGGAAATTTGAAAACAACCGTTTTATAACGTCAACCTTAGAAAACGGAGTATCGATATCAGATGTCAATACAAGAAAACAAGAACAGTCAAGCTATGGGACCACTTCGTTGGTATAAGGATCCAACGAATGGGGGAAAGTGAACTAAAAACATTTAGAAAGCTTATCACGAGAACCCTTCTTAAAGGGGCAGGGGGCTACCTTGAATGAGTCAGCACGGAGAGGGGACTGAGAGAGATGATTTCCCATTACACCTAGATTCGGTTCATACTCAACCTTGTGATTCCCGACATAAGGCCCCCAATGGCCTGGTACTACTGCAACTGCTGAATCTGTTGCAACCAGTTTGTTATCTCGCAGAAAGAATACGATTCCAACACGCACATTTTTTTTTTAACCCATCCAGAACCTTGCGGGCCAATTTCGTGCCAAGATCTAAATGACAATTGACCCCTTATGTCTACGTGGGCCAAGTCTCTTGATGGACCGAGGCAGTGCGAACCTGGCCTCCCATTTGGCATCAAGGAAGTGAGTTGCCACCTCAAAGTCGCAAACTTGGAAGGAAACTCAATTTCCAGACAGGGGCAGGGTGAGTTACAAGGTTTCCATGCACAATCAACACGGTAAAATGCGTAAGCTAGCAACAAGATAACATAAAATGAAGTATAAGTAAGCAAAATAATATACATAATAAATTAATTATAACGAATAAAGATAGTGGGAGGAGTAAGACAGATAAAAGTCTAGTTCGTAGCCAACACAAGTAGCCCGTCCAAAGGAGCCCCCCCCCCCAACAAAAAATTCTACACGGCGACGAGAGCGCCATGAACCTAAGACAACATTAAAAGCATAACATGCGACGTTCAATTCAAACACTGATCCAGGAAAAGAAACCAAACCGGTAAGTCTTCCTCGACATTCCAACCCACAAAACAAGAAATTCTCAAAACTATTAGAGTGCAAACAGGCAAACACCATCATACAACTATGAAAAAATTATAAACTGAACACTCCGATGACTCCTAACGCCACAAACAGGTACCTTATTCATCCCACAAATGATAGCCCAAGTTACACCAACCTCTTGCCATAACAACTTACCAAATGTTCACCTAAAACAACTAAGGTCAATAGGCATTGACGTGCTTATAAATCTTAAACCAGTCTATGTCCCTTAACTATCCAATATCTTGAAATCTGCCTACATAACTCATACTAAACCAAACAAACTACCCATTGACCACTCATCTTCCTACTCTGAAGCACCATCTAAAATCATCGAACATTTAGTACTAGACAAAATCAACTCACCCCTCTCAATTGCGACCTCCTAGAAGGATTTTTGCCTAATGTATTCACTAACATCACCCAGCTCATACAACAAAGATTCAACTAACTCACACCAGACCGCAGAACAGAAATAGCAACAGCAGCACGGTAATTCATATTCTCAATCACAAATACTCTGAAACAAAGCTCGTCCTTCTGAACCACCGACTTGACCCCGGGAAACCCGAGCCACTATATTCACAGCCCATAACATCCTCGACAAAACTACTTGAACATACTACACCGAATAATACCCCTCCGTAACCCCCTCCCCATTCCCTACAAAACATTCCTCTGCAAAGCCATTGCAATGGACATCGACCCACTTTATATAGGGGTCACCCATGCAAGGCTACTAAACTAAACTCTGCACCAGCCTGATCAATACAGACGTCTGCTCACGTTACCAACGAATCAGTTCAACACATTTACAACATATTTGACACAAAGTACAACTGAGACAATGTAAGTAAATATATGGAAGGCTCAATTTCTCTGGTATAACTGTCCGGTCGGCGGAGTTCGTCGAGGCTGCCGGGTTAAAGGATTGCCTGTACCGAAGAGCAACCTAAGTAAGGTTTTAAAATAGAAATCGATTCAAAGAGAATTATAAATATGTTCTTGGGATAATGAAGATCAGGATTTCTCCTTCAGAGTTAAGAAAATAAATTTACTGTGGAAATAAATTTCTGAAAAATAAACTACATTAAATTTAAATACAATTAATATACAAAACGAATAGCAAATATAATTAAAATTAATACAACTACTATCTTCGGGCACAAAACATGGAAGGCGACACAAACCGGTCTCCTAACTTCATCGCCCGAGAACGCATCAATGCATTAGCATGGGTACGCACTGATCCCTCTTTTGCCAGAATGGAGTGAATAAAATGCCATAAGGGACCATTATATTTATCGAGTACTTCTTTGCATTCAATATAAATGATGCAGGCAGAGTCCATCTCTGGAATGTTCCTCACAATCCATATGTTTACGTTACAAACTCCCAACATGACCCTGTAACGGTCTATACCCCTACAAATGAAATATTTATTCTCAACGGTATATATATATATATATATATATATATATATATATATATATATATATATATATATATATATATATATATATATATATATATATATATATACATATATATATATATATATATATATATATATATATATATATATATATATATATATATATATATACTCAAAAAGGGTTGGTAACCATGACTTAAATCGAGATTGGTACACCCGCTCTCCCAAGCGTCTTAAAATTTACCCATGAGGTTCATTCGTTGTCCTCGCACCGGTGAATCAAGTCTGTAATATTTGAATTGTAATTGTTTAGCTAAATATTTCCCAAAAGAATCCCGATATAATGCGTGATTCTGTTCTAATTTACAGATCCTCCCAGCTCCGTTATAATCTATTTATCATTTCATTTGACTATTTAACCATATAATCCATTTAACTATTTAACCATCTACCCATTTAACTATTTATCATACCATTTAACTATTTATCCAATTTAACGATGTAACTATTTCTCCAATTTAATCCATATATCCCATTATCCAATTTGACAATTAATCCAATTTAACTATTTATCAATTTAATCCATATATCCAATTATCAAAATTTTACTATTTATCATACCATTTAATTATTTACACATTTAACTGTAATGCCCTAATAAGCGAAGTGGAACCAATCGAAGCCAATCTTAAATATGCATACGTCAGATTTCCAGACGACCGAAAGGATACGGTGGCTATCCAGGATTTAGCCAGTTAAACGAGATCGAAGATATTCCTAATCTTAATTCCGATATCATATCGCCGTTTCCGTTTCTTGATGCTTCTGTAAATGTTGAAAGTAAACGAGATCCTAATTCATCATGTGATGATGTTCCTCCTCTGGTTGCTCTCTCTGAAACCTCCTCTGAAAATATCTAGCGTCGACCTACCTGATATAGAAAACGTGTTGAATGTTATATTGAAAACGATACATTTAATGATGTTCCTCTTCCAGCTGCTCCCCATGACGCCTACTCTGAAAATATTCTTCGTCGCTCTACTCGATCTAGAATGATTGTTAAACGTTGTCGAGGGAGGAAGGCGTGTGACCAAAAAGTCTCTAAAGGTATACAGTACTGTACGACAGGCAGTCACTATCGGCGCTGCGCTTGGGTACAATTGAATTGGGAAAAAGGTAAGGGCCTTCTACTTAGAGTACGATATTATTAGGTTGACTCTTTAGAAGGGAATACGTTTGCCGGGTTCGTCTCAAGGGTTATTCGAAAGATAAACACCTCTACAAAAATAAACTTTAATACAAATAATAAGAAAAAGGGCACAGATAAATATGGAAATCTAAATAATAATCAGTACGACAAAAGAATATTATGGCCGGCAAAAATTAAGGAAACTAAGTCCGGGAAAATATATAAATGATCCAATAAGTTGGATTGAATGGAAGACTTAGCAAGTCTATTGGCGTTACGCCAAATGGAGACTTCTTCTTAGGACTGGGAACGAAGAGCTGGAATTTACGAGGAAAGGACTCCTGGTTACCTTTAGAGGATGAACTGGAGATATGGAAGACCAGTAGCTGGGTCTTCGTCGAGTGGGTCTCGATGCAAAGGCGTCCAGAGAGACTCCAAAGGGGGTTCAGATTAGTTCAGCTCCATGGAGAAGCAATCACGAAATCGAGATTCGCCTGCGGACAGCAGGAACTCTTAACCAATATAGTGAGACGAGAGAGACCCAGGGCAATCTTCCAGGGTATAAATGGGTTTCCGTAATCTTCCTCTGATCACGGCGGATTACACGAAGACGATCTGCTGACGAGATCACAAGGGCGAGGGGACCACTTCACGGGAGACAGATACTAGGGTCTGGCCGGCCATAAGCTCGGGTTCTCTCTATCCACTGACGATTTGCAGACATCACCTTAAGTATGAGCCACATCCATGATCGACAGCGGGCTGCGCGCGCGAGGGCGTCCCGAGGGGATATCGGACACGGCTTAAGCAAACATAGACCTTAATAATTTCGGGCATCGACGAGGCGAAAGGGAATTAAGCGAGATTCCCAGGGAATATCGGACGCGGCCTAACAAACATGAACCTGTTAATTTGGGGCATCGACGAGACGAACGGGAAATAATAGAGATTCTCTTCTACCCCAAGAGAGCTAAGATGGACACGGCTGCCATCTGGGAGCGGGACAGCGTTATCAAACTGGGAAGAAAACGGTGATAAAGCACCCCAAATTAAACACATCTGCGCTAGTTGTATTTAGTTTCATGCTCCCACAAACTTTACATTGAAAACTGCTAGATCCTGTAAATACTTGCATTAGACGCTTGGTCTAGTATTTCATTGTATTTTAGCCTTTTACTTTTTGTAGAGAGGAAGATTTTTATATTTTAGTTTTGTTTTAAGTTCATAACTAACCTGTGTTTATTTCTTTATTAGATTCAAATATTCAATAAAAGTATGAAATAGATTCATTGCTATATGGCTGACGATATTGCATAGAAATGAAGATCTCTCGGTTCCTTTACTAACTGGACTCCTAGGTTTGCTAAACCAACATTATGCTACTTATATTGACATTAATAATTCTTTGTGGGTAAAATGTACATGTGCCTATATTTGTGTGTGTGCATTATGTGAGTGTATTCATTGTCTGTATTATGTGTGCGCGCTAATGCGAGAATGTTTTTATTATATCTATTATTTTTTTTGTATACTTTTGTTCTGTAATTGTTTATTTCAGTGAAATAAAGCCAACGTTTGGAATCTTCTTGACCTTTGGGCTACTTCGTTTACTTTAGCGGCGGACGATTTTTTTGGCCATTTTCGCTACTGTTTTGTTATTTTTTTTGTTTTTCAGATATCGCTCCAGCCAATCAGCGATCTGTATTAAACACTGTCATCGGCCAATCATAAGCGTTTATTTTTTTCCAGCCCTCCTTTGTGTTTCTAAAGACGAGTAAGAAGTAATTGTTTTTTTTATTTTCTATATTTTTTTGAAGTTGATTATGAATCTGTCCAAAATATTCTATGCCTGTATTATTTATTCTTTTGTATTAGGTTTTCTTTGTTTTTGTTAAATAAAATCACTCTTTTCTGTTACCAATGGATTAGGTTCGCTGAGTGAAGCCGAAAGCTTAGTAGAAAAAGCCTTTTCTTTATTTTTCTGCCGTTACTTTTTTTTCAAACTATTTTTCACGGCACTATTTCTTAGTATCGTTACAAAACAATTTATTCAGTTTATTACGAAAGGTTTGACATAAAACAAACACACTTTATCGATGTTTTAACTTTTGAAATCGTTTCGAACTCGATGATACTTTTCCAGCCGCGATAGTCAAATATATACTCGAGCGCAGGACTACAGTAGTGTGCAGTCGGATAGCGGAAAAAATTTTCTCACTCAAAAAGAACCTTTCCTTAATCGACACCTTCAACTTTGAAAGGCGAAATTCATCGTTTTTGCATCGTTGCTAATTCAAGAAAGAAGATACAGAAGAGACCTTAACTGTTAGACGAGACAATTACTGGACTTTCCACAAAGTCGCACTCTCACTTCCCTATCCACCCTCTTTAGGACGAGTCGGGTAGGTAAGCTTAAAGTCTCCTTAGATACCCACTTGTGCAGGAGCCATATCTGAACAGGGCGGCTAACTCGGAGCAGGCTGAAGCTTAGCCCGGGACGGGTTAGATCCCGTGTGAGCAGCGGACACATACAGGTGTCAGGTGGAGCAAACACTGCTAGTGCTAGGGTCTAGGTAGGTATGTAGGTAGGGAATACCGACTCGCCAGCTGAATAAGCCGATCAGTATAAATGGATAGAACAGCAAACTATATCTACCTACTCTTTTCATTCTCTTAGCCTTTGAAGAAAAATATAAAAACCGGATAGTAAGAAGATGGACACCACTAAACGGGTCCCTTTGGGCGTCCTGAAGGGCGCGCCGTCAAATTGACCCCTGAATAGGAGACCACAACGCCGACTAAATTAAGGAAAAGATAAAGAGAGCACAACTATGGGCAAAGGTAAAACAAATAATTAAATTCACCAACCAAGCAAACAATACAGAATACTCCCATGTTTTCAAAGTAATATTCCGTGAAACAAATATGGCTGCGAAGGCGAGGGAATCGCATTTAATCTAAAGATCACGCCTGATCAAATAAAAACTGACGAATTCATCAATATATTAACTTGCTTTAACTGCTCGCGCTCGAGAAACACAATACAAGGGACTGTCCGGTAAGAGACATAAAATAGTGCTCTGAGTGCAGCGAGAAAAACCATACGTGGCGGGAATGCAATTCACAGTCGAAAAAATTTTTAGACTGCAATGGAAACCATCGTACCTTGGCAATGGCATGCCCGATGAAGAGAGAGCATATCGAGAATAAGAAAAGAGAGAGGGCTAGAGCAGAAGAAGAAAGGCAGAACCTTACATTCGCTAAAGTAGCTAAAGCCACAGCCGAAAAGATCCAGCCGGTTAAAAATGTCATCGAAGTCAAACAAGGGGAGTCCCTGAATATATTAGCTTGCATTCTACACGCACACATGTGTTGAACGTAGCAAACCCAGGCTCTTATTCCAGGGAATTAAATCTAATGTTGAAAAACAACGGTTTAGACGAGATGTCGTTCCCCGAAAACCCTACAATCGGCGGACATTTTAAGCATGCAGTACAAACCAACCAAAATAGATCAAACCCAAGCACAGCCAAAGGCGCCTAGCCAAGAAAAAACACGGAGACCAACAGGGCAACGAATCGAGATCCGAGGCTAAGGAAGACTACACAAAAAGGACAAGAGGAAGAGATGGAGATAGAAGTCGTCACAGGCAACAACAATAATATGGAAGTGAAAGCAGCAAACCAGACCAAAGAAGGACCGAGACCAGCTCCCTCCCCAAAGCCTGCGAAAGAAAGGGATGAAGATCAACAAGATTTCAACCTAAAGATCTACGCCTCTGAGTAAAAGCCCTTCCCCGATAACAATGAAGACCTGGCACAAGGTATCAAAAAGGGAATATATAAATAAGATTACGAAAGCCCATATTCAGAACGTGAGGTATTCGCAATGTTAACAGCAGGCAACCTAGAAATCCCGCAGGAACTACGCTGTACTCTGAAGAAGGAGAAATTCAAGAAAAAGAGAAGTAGAAGGACAAAATCGCCCATCGAACGCGAAGCGCATAAAGCAGAGAGAAGATGGAGCAGAGAGGAAAGAAAACACAAATAATGGCCGACGGAAGAAAATTTAAAATAATATACCACAACGTAGCTGGATGTAATGACAAGAGATTCTCCCTGAGCAACGCATACTTAAAAGAAGATCCGGACATCATACTGCTAAATGAGATCAATATAGACCCAGCAAGAAACAAAATCAATATGTTCAACTACACTATAATCACTAAGACCACAAACGACATCAACTACGACGGCGTCTCTATGGCAATCCGTAATGATAAAACTACCAAAAACTCAAAGACCTTGACGAATCATACCTAGCGATAAGTATAAAAATAGCAACAGGCAACCTTATAGTTGCAACGGGCTACCAACCCCCAAGGAGAGACTTCTTACCCCTCCACAACTTCACAGAAATATTCGGTCACAGAGACCAAACATCATGGGCGACTTAAATGCCCGGAGTAGAGCCTCCGGCTACACTCGCAACCACAATAGTGCCGGAAGAAACCTTGATGAACTACTGGAAAGAGGGATAGTGCAGCGTTTGGGACCGGAATTTCCAACATATCTGGGCCAGAATAATGCTACAAAACCAGATATAGTTTTGGCAACCCCGAACCTTCAGTTCAATTACATCATAGAGAAAGGCCCCCCATCAACTAGCGACCACGAAATGGTGGCCATGACTTTGTCTATGGACCACATTCAAGTCAAGTTTCACCGAGAAAGTCATATAGACAGGCCGATTGGACCAACTACAAAGAACAGCTCGCCAATTACGGTCAGAGAGACCTAACTGAGGCCTCACTAGAAGAAATAGACAAATAGATCGACGACATCATGGAGGCGCTTGTCAGGGATGATAAAAACATGTTCCCACAACAATGTACATAACTTCACCGCATCCAATCAGGTCATCCCAAATAGAAAATCTCGAAAAGGAATATAACGACACGAGAAATTCAATCGAACGAAATTGCCTTCAGAGAGGCGACCGTGCAAAGATGTGGCACGTGAAGAACCAACTGATAGAGGAAAAAAATAGAAAGAAACAGAAGGAGGGATCTTTTCGTGGAAGTCATAGATGATGAATTGAATCTTACCAAAATATGGCAGAAAATTAACATAGCTAGGGAAAAGAGAAGGCCGAGGCCAAAATTTAAACTCCAGACCGAGAATGGAATAGAAAAGGAGCCCCAAGAAATCGAAGAGGCGTTCCGGGAACCCTGGAGGAGGGTTTTTTATATCGTCCCCAACGAAAATGAGGATTTCGACGGCGACCACGAAGCAAAAGTGGTAGAGGAACTGGAACAAAATCGCCAAGAAATAGTCCCCAACATAGCTGCCTCACCAACACTATTAGTAGAGCAAGGGATCGAACCGATAACCCTACAGGAAATTAAAAAAACGCTCAAAGCTACAAACAAAACTTAATACACGCACCAGTCACCTTTTTGTCACGGATATTAGCAGTATTCAACGCCTCTCTAAGGGCAAGACACTTGCCAGATGCACTAAAACGGGGAAGATTATCTTCCTACCGAAACCCGGTAAGCCACCAAATAACCCAGGAAACTTCAGGCCAATCACACTACTAGAGACAGTGGCAAAATTAATGGAAGAGAGAAAACTGATTCCAAACCATCAGCACTGATTCAGAAAGAACAGAAATACTGAGACTGCCCTAGCCATTCTGATTGAAACACTTGCTAAGGCCAAATACGATAGAAACTACACAGACATCGTACTCAGAGACGTCCGAAAGTCGTTTGATAAAGTATGGAGAATTGGCCTGAAATATAAAATCAAAAGACTAGGGCTACCCTCCGCCCTAACCAAATGCATCTGCGATTATATAACTGACAGGTCGGCGTTCATTTCAATAGCAGGCTTCGATAGCCCGGACTTCGAAGTACTACAAGGTGTCCTCCAAGGGGGCTGTATAAGCCCAACACTTTATAGCATATACACGATGGATCTACCAAGGCCGGTCCACGATACAACAACGTACATTTAATTCGCCGACGACATCACGATAGTGGCGAACAGCACATATAGACATCCCCCAACCATGGCCAGAATCACAGCGGCAGAAATTGCCAATATTAACGAGTTTGAACGAAAACAGAAAAATCGCACTAATCCAGAGAAGTTCTCAATTATTCCAGTGGGGAGGCGCCTGACCTCAAGAGTAGAGGTTGAAGAGAAGAGATACCACTATGTAAAAGAAGGAAATGTACTCGGGCTAAAGATCACCCGAAGTGGCTATTGTAAACACATTGCGAGTAGAATAAACCAGGCAAAAACACATCTAGCAAAACTGTTCCAACTCAAAAACCTAAAGAAAATATACAGCGCCATCTGCAAAGCCACACGTTGCTCTACCCAACTATCACAATGAACAGTCTCTCGAAAACAAGCGCAATGAAGCTTCAAAAAGTGCAAAATTCAGTGGTATACATAATCACCAACACAAGAAGGAGTGGGTGCAAAAGAATAAGAGATCTTCATAACGAGATAGAACTCCCAAATACGAACGTGTCCTTACACAGAAGAGCAGTTAAGGTGTGGGACAAACTGGATCGTATAATGAACGACGACGAGAAAAGAGCGATCGATATTCCACATAACCACAGAGTAAACAACTGCGGCAACTTTAGAAGCGGTAGACCCGATTCGAGGGAAGAACTGCCCCCATGATACACTGCAAGGTGAGATTGCAGACTCAAAGCAGAAAACATACCCAGAAAATCCGCAACAAAAAGCAAAACAAGAAATTCAAAATACCGAAGAACTACAGAGGCGCGAGTGCCCCATCAAGAACACAGAATAATAATAAAGAAAAATAAAAATAAGAACCAAAGAGATGGCTGGTCACCCAGCAACTAATTCTAACTCTTACTCATTCCTCTTCACCACTTTATCCTAACTACCCTATCCACTATACTACGACTATACACTTTTAATTCTAATTTTTTCAAGACGTAAGACGTACGTAGTGTGCAAATTAGTTCGGACAGTATCAAATATTTGGAATCTTTCATAATATCTCCTAATTTTGGCAACACTAATTAATATTTCTTTTGTTTTCCGTGCAGAATAGTTAACACCTGGCAACTGTTTTGTTATGCCCTAGCTACACTAAGCCCGACAGTGTTACACCAGAGCTTGTCGTGGATGATTATTGCTGGGAGCGTGCTCCGTGGTGTACTTGGTTCTGCCGGAATATTCGACTTCCAACCATTATTAGACTATAGATTTACCAGGCAATGGCTTCGCCAGCTTGCGGTGCGCTACTAAGATTAAAATTTAAAATCTAAAAAAAGCAGCCATACTTATAAATCTTCTGAACTTCGCCAATTATAATAATTTTAAACTAAAGTTCCCTCCTCTCAAAATATCACGTTGCAAAAATATAGAGTTATAGAAGATGTATAAAAATAAGTTTCTGAACTTTATTTGTAATTCTTTGGGTTTTAAAAAATTCACAAAATTTAGATACTTATATTTATTTCTGAACTTCACCATTTTTTTTTATATTATAAATGAATTATTAAAAAATAACTTTGATAAAAAAACATGTCATAACCAAACTAAAATGAAATTATTATTCAAATACTCAAAAAAATCCTCTTCTTAAATTATAGAGTTAGTGATGATGATGATTATGGATATCACGCCCAAGAAGCGTGCAAGTATTATAGCTCTTAGAAAACCTGCTGCTTTTAGCACCAGACGGATTTCTGAGTAAATGAAGGTAGCAAAGTCAAGTGTTGGCGGCATTGTGAAAAGAGCTGAAGACATTGGTGAACATTCAACACTGCGACAAGGAAAATGTGGAAGAAAACGAAAGACAACACACTTCACGATGACAAGGCTCTCATCAGAAATAGTGTGACGGATACCAAGAAAACCAATACAGACCTCCAGAGAGATTTGTCTTTGGCTGGTTTAAATGATTCGTCTTCAACCGTCCGGCAAAGGCTCATTGAAGTTGGCATATTTGCTAGAAAGCCGGTACGTAAACAGTTATTGACTTCTGCTATGAAGACAAAACATCTTCCCTGGGCACACAAGTGTGCTGGATGGAACGCATCTTACTGGGAGAAAGTTATGTTTTCAGACGAATCGCATTTTGAAGTACATGAGCATAGGTCAGTGGTAGTAAGACGAAGCAAATATGAATAACTTCAGCAAGGACACATTCAACAGGCGCCAAAATACTTACCTAAGAAGATGTTTTGGGGTTGTTTTAGCGCTACCGGCCTTAGGGCGGCTTGTTATTATTGAGGGAATGATGAACAGCGTTAAATACAAGGCAATCCTGAGGACTCACTTGCTTCGCGCGATGCAGAAAGACTTTCCTGATTGAGGCGGCATTTTTCAGCAGGATCTGGGTCCGTGCCATACTTCCCAAATAATGCGCACATTCTTCTAAAAAAGTAGACTTACCGTTATAGATTGTCCTGGGAATTCTCCTGGGCTATAATTGGACTTAAAATCGAGAAAACCGACTGTTCGACGATGCAGAAGATAATTTTTGCTGTTATCAATACCTGGTACCATAACGAAGAACTGGCAGAAAGGGGGTTCAAATTTGGTTGAACCTAGGCCAGAGCGAGGGAAGCAGGTTCTAAAAGCAAAGGGCGGTCATATTTCATATTAAATGTTCCATTTATCTTATCATTGTCGTATTTTTTAAAAATATAAACAACAATTATAATATCAAACAATTATATTGTTTCACCACTGTCCGAACTAATTTGCACACTACTGTATTTAGCCAGGTTTTCAAAATGGCAAAGTGCGTGGTCTGTGTATTCATTATCTGTCCACCATCTAGGTTTGGTTTTAATCGATAGCGATAAAGGCAACAAATTTTGGTAATTGTTTACTTTATGAACGGATGCTATTTCTTGCTAGTTTGGGGACTATTTTTTACTGTTTTTGAGCTATCCCACTGACCAATCAGAGATCAGTATTCAACTCTGTCATTGACCAATCAGAAGCGTTTATTTTTCAGCCTTTTTTGTGCTTTTAATACCAATAAAAAGTAGGGATTTTTTATTTTTTTATGTAGTTTATCAACCTTTCATAAATAATTGATGCCTGACAGTATTTAGCCTTTTTATTTAATTTATCTTTGTTTATTGTTTAATAAAATCACTTTTTTCTGGGCGTATGTGAGTTCTAGTTATATTATTTCTAGAAATTTTATTTCAACATGCTTAAATAATAAAAAAAACTTGTAACTATCATGCAAATATTATTGCAGGCATGTTGAGCGATGAAGCACATTTCCTATACTTAGATTTATATTACCTATAATTCAGGATTTTGAACGTATAAAGGCTGCTTTTCAAGCTACATATGTAGATAGATGCCAACTATTTACAGACCTTCATATACTTCATTAATCTATCAAACAAAAGATTAGTTCAAAATTTCTAGGATACAAATTTGAGTTGCATCGCGAAAGCTCTAAGTTACCCGCAGAAAACAAAAAAAAATATTAAAAAACGGTTTTTACATTTTGTTATTGGGGCAAGTGATCAATTAGAGAGTCGCTTAATGGATGGCAGTAATATATTGAGTCTTCGCTTGCTTAAACCTGAAAGGGTATTATGTCGCATGAGACCACATTATAATGATCTGCCCAAATCTTTTCATGATTTTATACAGAATGAAGATGCAGCCAAAAGTGAAATCAATATGAAAAGCTAATTTATGTGAATTGGAAAGAAGAGTTCAAATTTGGTGAAATACCATCTGATCTAATCGAATTTTGGGCAATGATAGAGCAGTTTGAAAGTTCAATTGGAGAGAAGCATTTCGCAGACATTTCTCAATTCTTTTTTCTTACCTGGTAGGGCCTCACTACCATTGCCCAATCAGAGCTGGGCAGGAGGGTGGTCTCAGTCTCAGACAGATACTCCAGTCAGACAAACGAGTAATAATAACTACAAAAAAATGACATAATTGACTGGTTCAGTGTATCTTCCTATGGAATAAACCAGGAACAAGAACTTGTGGGGTTGCTGGAAACAAGGACATAGGAGTGGCAATGATTGCTACAGGGAAAATAATTCGTTATGGAGGAAAAGTTGTAATCTAGATTTAAACACTGGAAGGCTGGGAGCATCAACTACCTTCGAGGACAGAGAATTCCATCTTCCCACCACTCTTGAAGAGAAGAAACGCTTACGAGCTTCAGACTGACAGTGTTGAACTTGAATTTTATATCTGTGACCTCTAGTGCCTACATCAGGGGATAAAGTCAAAATATCAGAAGGACGGATAGAGTAGAGATTGTGGAAAATGCGATAGCAATAAATCATGTCATGTCTAAGTTGCCTACCCTTTATGGAGAATAGCTTTACAGAGTTTAGTCTATCAACATAGCGCAAGTCAGGTAAGTCTGATACTTGCTTTGTCCACTTCCGCTGAACAGATTCAAGGAGCTTTTGATCCCCAAAATACCCAGAGTGCCAAACTGGGGATGCTAAGTCTAACAGGGTTTAATATCTGAAACAAGAAGAGATGACATGAACTCCGTGGAACGGAAAACAGTGGCAGTTAGCAAATTAGAAGCCATGCTCCTGCTTTACCTACAGAATTTCTGATGTGGTGATGAAACTTTAATTTGTCATCAACAATAACTCCAAGGTCTTTATAGGTATTGCAGAGGTTTAAGGGCGTGTCGTCAAGGATATAGCAAGAATTTGGGTTTCTATCAATAATATGTCTAGCAAAACGGAAGTGAGCACACTTGTCTAAAGAGAATTTAAGACACCAGGAAGAGGGAGTAGCTGACAAAATGTAAATACTGTGTTGTAGATCAGGTGAAGATAAGTAATAACTAGAAGATGAGAAGTGGAGATACAGCTTTAGGTCATCCGAAAGCAGCTTGTATTGACACTGAAGATGGGAGCAAGTGTGATTAATGAATATGAGAAATAGAAGGGGGCCCAGGACAGGGCCTTGAGGCACCCCACTTAGGACCGGTCTAGGAGAGCTGACACTACCACTAATGGAGACACTTATATAACGGCCAACAAGGAAACTCCTAATCCAACTAAGAAGGTTCCCAGAGATCCCAATGGAGGCAAGTTTGTCCAAAAGAATACCGTGGTGGACACGATCAAAGGCTTTGTAAAGTCAAATAAGATGAGATCTACTACATGGCCTTTGTCGTACCAGTACATAATTGTATGTCAAAAGGAGCTGGTGAGTAACAGATCTATTGAGTCTAAACCCAAATTGTTGATTGTCAAATAGCTGGTGGTCATCCAAAAACTGAATAAGAACTTGGACTTAGTAATGATCCTCTCCATTGTCTTGCATGGGATAGGGTTAAGACTTATAGGTCTGTAGTTTAAGGGTTCACTACGAGACCCTTTCTTAAAGATGGGCGAGACACGTGAGAGTTTTCATGATTGTGCTAGATTTCCAGTACACATGGACAGGTTAAATAGGTGAGAAAAGGGGTAAGCCAGCTCAGAAGCGCATTCCTTTAAGACTCTAGGGGGGAGATGATCGGGTCCCATCGCACTATCCGCTTTTAGGCCTTTCAATTGGGGTTCAACGTCCCTGGGGGAGAACTGGACAGAGGTAAGATTACTATGACAAATCTGGTGAGAGAAGATGTTTACCGAAGTCTCAAAAATGACGACTAATGAGAAAGCCTCCACAAACAATTCAGACATTATGCTGGGATTATCTGTGAGGAAACCATTGTTCATAAGAGGGCCAACTTTAGGACGATTAGTTTTTTTATTTTTAATATATGAGTGGAAAAGTTTAGGTTTAGTATAACGTTGATCAATGAGATTAGATTCATATTTGATTTGGGACTAGTGAACTTTAATTTCATTAAATTTAAAGAGTTTTTGTAGAGTTAGGTGGTACAGACTTCCATAAGTCTGTCTTAATAGTTTATACTGATTCCAAAGTTTACTACGCTTTTTAGTTAAGTTACGAGGGATACTTTTTCCCATGGGACAGTCTTACCTGTGGGTTTCTTAATAGGAATATACATATCGAAAAGCTTATTTTAAAAAGCTGTAACAAAATTTGTGGCATTATCAACATCAAGAAGCATAAGTTTAAAGTCCCAATCAATAAGATTGAGAGCATTACGAATCTTGACATACTTACCTCTAGCCCGGTCCAATAGGGTGTTTTAGCTATGATATGGAGGATATCACTCTGGTATAGTAGTGAGGCCTTGATGACACAGTGACCACAACGGGGAAATGGGGGATGGGTGTTGACTTCTTGAATTCTGTGGTGTTCAGTAGATAGGATGAGATCTAAAATATTGCCTGAGTGTGAAAGTCCATGTAAAATAGATATTAGTAGCCAAGCTTACCATTTGGGTTCGTAAGCACGTTCCGGCCTTCACAAATAACAATGGACATGAAAAACAGACACATATGATAATTACAATGCAATAGACGAGTACAACTCACCTTAGATAACGATAAACTCAAACCTAACACACTTTACTGAATCAGTAAGTCCAGAGTTCACGTCAGTAGAATCAGGTAGGAAAGGTACTTTAGTATGTGTCACGTAGGCCTATGTCTAATTGGTAAGTATGAAATAGTAACTAGGTAGTAAAAGTAGTAGTTGCAGATCCAAATGCGGTGACGGTCAAGCCAGAACTCCTAACATAGGCAACTCGACTATGCACTAAAACTCGGAATAGGAACACCGAAAACAAGACGAATACACGAACATATATACACAATAAAAAGTAACTGTAATTGGAATTACAAGTTACTACACTGAGCTAACAAATGTGGGTTCCAATACAAATTGAGGAAGACCAAGAGTTTGGAAGAGGTCATAGAACATAGTATCGGTAGCACTAATGTGAGGTCAGGAACTACATTATTCCAACAATAGAAGGCAGATTGTATGGTATTTGGTTATTAATGGGATTTATTTTTGGTTAATATATCAGCCTAAATAGCTATTAGAAAACCATTACCATAAATTTTGAGTTTAGACGGAATCGTTGTCTGCTAATGTTTAAGCCTACGACTAAAGTGAAATAAATTTTAAACTTCTTAACTAGGTTTGTAAGAAAAACAATTAAACAAATATAAATATATTCCCAGAATTAACGAATGCACAATGAGAATTGAATCAGGAATACAATGTAAGATGCGATAAAGTAAATATAATAAAGTAACTGATTTAAAGTAACAAAATGTAAAGAAACTATTATATGAAATGAACATGTTGTAAAGTAATATGTGGAGTGAAATTGAAAACGAGGGAGACTATAATAGACTGAATTGGGGTCTGCAATACGAGAAGGAACCAGAATTAAGACCTACTCTCGTATGGCAGTTTGCAGAGGATAAGTGTGAGAGGATTTATAACTGACCCTGATTGAAAGTAAAGTTGAATCAGAATGGATGGTGGCACAAACACAAATGAGAGAGAGAATTCGTGTTATTTCAAAAGTGGTGAAATGCGTGTGTTGGTTTGTGCGTGAAATTCTAAGAGATGTTGTTTGAACCAGTAGTACATTAAATGAAATCAGTATTTCGTCACAGGATATTTGAATTATTAAACGTTACATAAAATAATTGATTTGCAAAAGGTTATGGATAAATTAGTTGAATGATTGTATTGACAAAAAGTTAATTAAAATAGATGAATGAATTAATTATTAAGTTGTACATAATTTGCATGAATGATTTAATTGATAAAAGTTAAGTAAAAGAATTGAATGATTTGAATTTTATACATAATAAATGATGCTATATATATATACATATATATATATATATATATATATATATATATATATATATATATATATATATATATATATATATATATAATTAAGTTTCCTAGGAGGATTTTATTATAAGAATGCCCAGAGGGCATTGGTGTAGTTGAATTCACCCATCAATATAAGTTCCTTACCCAAGCTAATATTGTAGATGTAATTAATAAGTGCAATGTTTGTGTCATGAGAGTAAGAGGGAGACCGGTAGACAGTTAGTATATAGAGGTTAAGTGTAGGAAGGAATAAAGTCAGTGTGTTAGGGAAGGACTCAGAGTCATTGCAAACAACAGCCTTAATATTATTCTTAATATAAGTACAAACACCAAACTTAGGAATATGTGAAACAAAATCATTGCGAAATAAGGAATATCCATTAATATTAACAACTGAATCTTGGATAACTGGGTTGAGCCAAGACTCAGTAACAGTAAAAAATTGAAATTTCATGCTCAAAACAAAAGTTTCTGACATAACTAACCTTATTAGATAAGCAGTTCAAATTATAAAGAGCTATACACAATAGGTTTAATCTAGTGTTAAAGGGGGAAACTGTATGCACTAAATGATTAATAGTAAATGGATGGGAACCTGTACCTCTGCCCCACTGACATATGGTAAAGGGACACCAGTGCGGATACCGCCAGGAGGCACCACAGGTTACCAGCACCATCTATACCCGGGGCCTCGACACCATGGGAGCTGCTGTCATCCCGACCAATGGGCTCCACCCTTGATATACTGAGGGTGCAAGGAGCACTACTACTGGCATTAGGAAGACTGGGCATGAGAGCTCTGGATGTAACACCAGATCTGCGAGAAGACAGACGTTCATTGAAAGTCAAATCCCTTGTAATATAAATATTGTTGAAAGTAGAATCTTTCAACTTCTTATCAGCCTCAAGTAATGATCGCCAGGAAGAAGTGTCTTTAATCTTGGTGCATATCAGATCAGGTTTGATAGGTACAACCTCCTCAAGGGCGATGGATGTATTTCTACCAAAAAAGGTGATAACCTCATCAAACTTATGTGGAAGAACATACACATCTGAACCTAATTTTCTTATAATTACAGAGTCAGCCCCTTTTTCTCTCTCTCTAACTTCTAAGGCTTCTTTGTGTAAGATGGTGCGAATTTCAGCTGGAGTGGGATTTGAGGATTGGTGATGAATGGTATGTTCAACCTGTTCTCTATTCTCATTAATAATGCATTTGTAGAACGCATATTTTTATTTGTTACAAATGGGAAAAGTAAGCACAAAAAAATTAAACGTGACCATATTATAGTCCTTTTTAAGGTTCAAATCTCATGTAGCATTAAATAATATATGCTGTAAAAACTTTAATGTCACAGAAAAAATGTTGTCTTTTTACAAGTGAGATGTATTTGCAAAGTTGTAGCCAAAGCCCAACCCAAGAGCATAAGGAGAATCAGGAAGCAGCAGAACTATTGAAAGAGAAATGGAACACTTTTAATTAAATAAAGGTAGATTTCATTTATTTATAATTATTTTTTTAAATTTCAACATTTTATCGTCACAATACTCATTTGGCTAATTGTGGCTAATTTTTACCTAGCCTGTGGCTATAAATGCTCCAAACCATCTGACAACCCTACTCTAGCCATTGTGACGCCAATTCTTCAAAATGTCCTTTCTTACCTGTTCCGTTTGTTCCTTAAATGTTCACCGTCTAGGTTTTGTTTTTACCGACGTCGATAAAATTATCGATTTTTTAGTAAACCATGAGCTAATAAAAACTAAACGCGAGTGCCCTACATGTAAGTCAGAACTTATAATGAACAAAGAGTTTGTTTTTCGTTGTCATAAATCATTTATTGTTCCGGGAGGCAAGCGCCAACGTTGCAAATTTAAATCCAGCGCTCGCAGAGGGACTATTTTCGAGGGTTCACACCTCTCTATCGAACAAATCGTAATGGTGGTCTTTTGGTTTGTGGCGCACAGGTTAACCATGAACGAAATCACCGAACATACGGCCGTAGGTCAAACAACCCTCGTCGATTGGTTTAACTTTTGCAGAGAGGTTCTTTTACATTATTTTGAAAGTCTGTCTGTACCACTTGGAGGGCCCGAAAAAACTGTTGAAATCGATAAGGCTAAATTTGGCAAGCGGAAGTACAACCGTGGTGATGTAGTCGAGGGTCAGTGGGTATTTGGAGGCTTCGAACGCGAATCTAAGAAAGTTTTCCTCATACCAGTTGAAATTCGAGATAGCGAAACCCTCCTTGCGGCGATAAAAAAGTGGATTTTGCCGGGAACGACAGTTGTATCTGATGGATGGGCGGCCAATGCGCAATTATCATCCGAAGGATACACTCATCTAACCGAAAGAGTGTGGAGGGATACGAGAGCCAATGCACCCCACTATGGACGGAGAGAGTCGCATATGGATGGCTATCTGGCAACCGCTCTTTTTATCAAGAAGTTTCCCTGTATGAAAGAAAGGTTCCATGAATTTTGGATTGCCGCGGCAAAACTTTACCCACCAGTCTGAAGTAAGTAAATTTACATTTAAAAGAAATATTTTGTTTAGCTGGGGGAGATCTTGCATTTTAACCTTTAGGTCTTTCATAGCACCGAGTGGTGAGGCGCTGCTGTTACGCGCTTGACTCGCCTGTGCCTGGGGCCGGATGTTGTGACTCCATTACAAGAGAACTGGGGGAGAGTGACGATTCCCCTACATGTATATTTTTACATTTGATTTCATAGGTTAATTTAGCGATTCTTATTTTTTTTATTTAAATGTTGTTAACTCATTATTAACGGAACTGTGATACATTTTTTTCTTCAAATCCAAAGGATAGTATTATATGGAACTTTCTATGTGATGTTTTTATTTTAGTCAGGATTCTCAGGAATATAATGCAATCATAAATAAATAAATAGAAAATATAAATGTGTAACTATTTAGTATTATTTTCTCCTTTAACCATTTTGTTGCTTAAAATGTTTCAAATTTAAACCTGCAAAATTCTGTATATTTTTATAGTTTTGGAATCTAGAACCAGTCCTATGGTATATTAGCTAGCCAATATGTGTGCAATACATGTAAAATGACTATAAATTAGTTAGAATAAATTAATTTACTATTAAAACCATAAAAACAAAAAGACAACTTTTTTTCAAATTATTGTTTTTTTTTAAATGTGGTTTTTGCCAACCCTGGTTGGAAGTCTATTAAAATTGAATTTTAACAGTGTACAAATACTTGGGACCTTCAAAAGTTTCAATAATTCTGGGACTAACCTTGGTAATTATATCATTCAACAGAGAATGTTAAACAACAGAAGTGCTTAAAGTTTGTTAGAATTGGCCAAATATTTGTTATTGCAAGAAAAAAGCATTGAAAAGTCAAATGGTTACCCTATGATGAATCAATATAGTAACATATAGTCGCATGCATGCAACTAAAAAGGCATCTGAAATCACTAAAGATAGGTGATAAAACCTCCTACCACTGTTGTTTCTGACAGCATATATTGCCTTTATTCTTCACCCGCCCCTATTTCTTTTGTTGTAGGGAAAGGGTTGTCTTATTTCTCCCCTGATGAGGTTTCTCACTGATCCTTCGCCTGGTGTTTCAGAGCGCGATTCTAAGGGCAAAGGCCTGCTGTACCGAGGCGTCCTGGACTGTCTTGTCAAAATTCTTTGAGATGAAGGCATCTATGGACTCTACAAAAGGAGTGACAGCCATATATTTAAGGGTTGGACCCCATAGCTTCTTTAATCTTTTATTCTGGGATCATTTAAAGAGATTGCATAAGAAAGTAAGTAATTCCTGTTTTCCTTAATGGCAATTCCATAAGAAAGTAATTCCTGTTTACCTATTAACCCCAAAGACATTTGTGAAAAGTCAGAAAATCATAGTGATAAGTGGGAGTGGCTAGAAGCAGAAAATAGCTCACCCTATTTTCTTTTTCTATGGTCCCAAATCTGGAATTTTCATTTGTTGGCTGAATTTCTAAAAATTTCATTTTTCATTCCTATTATTGGAACCTTGCCCATCCATTAGTCTTGAGGTGGGAAGGGCATTGACAACACACGTCTGCCGGGGGGAGAATCTCACTACTCCCCATTAGTAGAGAGATTTCCCATTTACTAAATTTGGAGCTGCCAGCTCCACTAATCAAAATGAGTGAAAAGGTGGGTGCAGCTTCCATGATGTAGGGTCTCCTCATTGAAATGCCTACCATTCATTGTCTTTGAGCTTGCTGACTTTGTAAGCGTTTCCTGATTATTCCTTTTACTTATGGGGTCATGCTGTCCAAATGACTCATGTTCCATTACATCCAAGGTGACTAAGGTCGGATATGGGGCCGTTGGCTTGGAAAGCCTTGCCTCCGAACACAAGATACATTGACGAGGATATGGTGGACCCCAGTCATTCAGACCAGCTGAGATTTTACAGTATATAGCACCCCCATCATTATGAAGTTCCTTCTGCTGGTCAAAATGTTTGGTTGCCTTGTGATTAATAAGTCGGGGGGGGGGGGGTTAGTGGCATTGACCACCACCGACCCTAGTTAGTAAAAAAATGTTAGATGTTGAGGTCATAAGGGGTTCCTAAGAACATATTTATTCCCTCAAAACGTTAAAGATGTAGGGGTGAGACTTAGTCTTTATCATTCTAGGTAGAATCTGGGAACCCCCTTAACGTGCCCCTTATAGTCAACAGGAACTTGGCTCAGCTGACATTTTGAATTACCATGGTAACCAGAGAATAGTCATTTTGTTATTCCTTTGATTCCCCCCATAATTCATGGAATAACAGTACATGGGGAACAACAACCCCACAATCAGCCCTGTAAGGTGCGCAACGATTTGCCATCCTGGCTGCCTTGCTGATGGGACTCAGCACCTTGTCCGACCCCAGCTTAGCCTCTTCTTCTTTCAGACACTTGTGTTTCCTCGCTTTTCTTACAACCTCCCACAACTTTCTCAGGTCAGCCTCTAATTTCACAGGGTAGATGCTGGAGTCACCATGTGACTCCAGGCAGCCCATAACCGACCATTGAAGCGGCTCGGTAGGGCAAACCCCCTTAGGAGGGAGAGGGAAAAAAGGCCCCATCGGTCGCTTCTCTCTAAAGACCTGCTGGCCCATATATTAAATCTAGCGAGGGTGAAGGCCTATGCCCCCTAAAAGAACATGGACAAAACTGACATGACCTGTGATGTCATGGGGGGGAGGTGGCCAAATGGAGCCCCCCCCCTGAGATAGACATGCCCCTCAGAAGGTGGGGCCTTCCATGGTGGAAGATTCGGACTTGGCATCAAACACCGAGCCCAATTCTGCTCCTGTGCGGGGCCCTTGCCAGAAGGGTCGGACTGCTAAGACATCACAAGAAGTGGATGGATCCCCTCCTCCACTCGGTACCCCAAGGACTGCTGAGACCTTCACCACCTCAGTGAAGGACCTTGCAGAGGGCGGCCCATCTGGCCTGGCAGCTCCTGCTGGGGGAAGGGGAGAAGTGGGTACATTCCCTGCCCTCCTCTCCTAATAAGAAAAGGACAAATTTAAAAAAAGACTTGGGGCTGTTCTCCCTCCAGGGGGCTACTGGGACAAATGAGGCTGCTAACATTCTTGAACGCGACCAAGCCAAGATCGGCACATCCAGCCCCGGTTCTCACCTGGTTGGGGAATCTACCCAAAAGGGAAAAGTGCACAGAGCTGAGCCTCGATTATGTCGGGGCCCCTAATTCAAAGATTGCCTGGTGTTTTCGAGCCTGCTGGCTTCAAATGCTTCTAGTTATTCACTCCCTGATGGCAGCATGTTGGCCAAGGGTAACATGAACCATCAGAGGAGGGCATTAGCTAGTGTAATTGGTAGAGAGCCGAAGGTTACCCGTTTCTCGGATTGGAGCCTTCTGGCGAATGCGGCGGATCCCTCTGAAGCAGCCAAGATAAGTGCTCTTCGGACACTTGATGGCACCCTGATGAGTGTGATGCCGCACTCTACCATGAACTTTGTAAAAGGAGTAGTTTATGCAAGGGAACTCGTGGACTACTCCATAGAAGATATCACTCTAGAGCTCCCAACCACAGGACTTTAAGGTCGAGTGTGTGATAAGAAAACAGGGAGGGGCCTCGAGACCCACCCCTCCACTGTTCGTCACGTTTGACTGTGACAAGCTCCCTGAGTTGGTGCCACTATCGCAGGAAGGCATTCATGCCACTGCCACGGAGGTACTATTACCATCACCACTTCGCTCATGTAGACGTGCAAAGTCGGGGTCACCCGAGTGTGTCAATTGCGAAGAGCCGCACCCTGCTTCTTCGAAGCAATGTTGCACATATCTCCTTGAGAAAGAAATCCTGGCTGTTCAGGTCCAGGATCAACTATCATTCCGCAAGGCTAAGTACTTGGTCCTGGTCTGCCTGGGACGTCTTATGCCTCAATGCTTAGAAAGACACCCTCTGCTCCTGGCCCATCCAGGCTAATGAGCACGGTTGTTTCAGAGCCCTTCTGTGGGTTCTACTCAACCCGGGCGCTCTGCTGGTAAAGCTGGCGGCACAAAGGTTTCACACTCAGCCCCAGCTAAAGCCAGGGCTCCCCCGCCATTCCCCAGCATGACCGTTTCCCGTAAGGCAAAACGGCCACATGCCTCGACAGAGTCATTAGACTCACAGGAGGCAACACCCCTGAAGTTGGTCGCCAGGCCTTCTTCCGGCGTTCCTAAAGCTGCCCCCTGAAAGGAGGACAGCAACAAAGGAGTTTTGACTCCTTTGCCCATGCCCCGTGGTGGGCTGGGTGGCTCTGAGATGGTGGGTCCTCAAAAAGAGGTCCCTCCCGCCTCTGTAGCCGCAATGCCCACCTAAGGTTTTGAGGTGGAGGGAGGAAAGGACTCCCATAGCGAGACCAACCTCCCCCAATAAGTCCTCAAAGGTGACAGTGCATTGTCCGGCCAACAACGGCCGGGGTTCTGCCTCCGGGAAGCGTATGGCTATTCTAGTGAGGGTCTTCTGTTTGAAGAGGGCCCCCGCGTCTCCTCTGAGCTAGGCCTCAAGGACATATTCCTTTAATGGAATTGCAGGGGACTCTGGGCCAACTGGGAGGATTTGCGGAGTCTTGTCCCGTTCCCCATTTTTCTGCAGGAGACCATGCTAGGCATGTGCCCCCCTCCCTGGTTATAAGGGTTTTGCGACCCCACCACCACAAGAAGGGATCTGGGCTCGGGGATGCACTGTTTACACCCGGCATGATGTTGCAGTTCTTTTCAATTTAGATATCTCCTTTCAGGCAGTGGCTGTACAGCTTCACCTGGATAGGAGGTATACTGTTATTTCTGCGTACATTCCACCGTCAGCTGACTTCGATGCCAGGGAATTCCGCCACGTTGTGGCACAGTTGCCGAGGCCCTTTCTCTTGCTTGGAGATCTGAACGGCAGACATCCTCTCTGGAGAGACTACTCAATAACCCCAGGGAACATGTCTTTGCTGATCTGATCAAAGAGCATGAGATAGGTGTCCTAAATGTGGATTAGTTTATGCATCACTGCCTGAGAACCGCTTCATTTTCTTGCCTTGATCTATCTCTGTGCTCTCTGGATGCACAGCCTTATTTTGATTGGGGGGGGGGGGTCACTGACCTACATGGTAGTGATCACTTTCCCATTCAAATATAATTTTTTTTTTGGCATTGCTGCCTGAGAGCCCACCTCGGTTGTGCTTGGTGCGGGCGCGGTGGCCTACATTTCAGGAAATGACAATTCTCTATCTCATTCAAGGAGTTTAGGTTGGTAGATGAGACCATTGAGTTCTCTGGCAACCTCATCCCCACGGGCCTGACTACTATTCCCAGAACGTCTGGTCGTTTTGTATGCCGACCACTCCTGTAGTGGTCGGCCAAGTGTGAGACGGCCCTCAAACAGAAGCGTTATGCCTACATGCACTATAAGCGCCGCCCGAACGATTTCACTCTGAGTGAATTTCTTTGGGCTAGGTTCCGGTATATTTCGAAGCCTGCCCGCAGCTCTTCTTGGTGGGCATACTTGTCTTCTTTTTACGGGAAGACCCCTCTAGCAGAGGTGTGGAAGCGAGTCAAAAGGATTCGGGGCAAGTTCTTGCAGGACCCCCCTCCCATTCCACAGGAGAATGCAATCGCAATCTTGGACCCCGCGTCCGTGGCGGAATCCTTCGCGACTACATTTTCTAGCCGGGATGCTGCTCCGCCAGCATTCAATGCACATCGTGATGTCGCGGAAGGCCGCCAGTTACTTTACCTCCAGAGGCGGAGAACCCTTCAACGACAGATTTACTGTGAGTGAGTTGCGTTCCACTCTTGCTTCGTGCGCGGACATGGCCCATTGTCTGGACGATGTCCCGTACGCCATGCTTCAACACCTGGGTAAGCGAGGCAGGGCTTTTCTGTTAGATTTGGTGAATCACTACTGTCCTAGCTCTTCGCAAACCAGGGAGAGATCATTCTACCCCGGCCGGTTTCCGCCCAATTTCTCTAACCTGCGAGTGAAAGTTGATGGAGAAATTTGTAAATGTTCGACTAGCCTTTTTTTCTGGACAGTGGACGCCTTTTGTGTTCTGCGCAGTGTGGCTTCCACAAGTTCCATTCCACGTCGGATGCTCTGCTTTGACTGGAAAAGCTGTCTGCGAGGCCTTCCTAGTAGAGAGCACTTCACCACGGTGTTTTTCGATCTGGAGAAGGCCTATGATACCGCATGCCGATACGGTATCATGGAGACCTTACGCACAATGGGGGCGAGATCGCCGATTCCGCGTATGGATGCGGAGAACCCCTCCGCCCTAATGGAGCAGGAAGAGGGTGTCAGGCAGGGAAGTGTCCTCATCGTTACACTGCCTTGAATATCATTGCCATTACCTCGGTGCTGCCAGAAGATGTTCTTGCTAGGCTCAACGTGGATGACCTTTCGATCTCTCTTGGCGCGGCCCAGATGCTAACTCTGGTGCGTCGACTCCAACAGGCATTGAACCGCGTCTCTCGCTATGCCGAAGCGCACAGATTTTGGTTTTCTTTGGACAAGACTAAGGTGGTGCACCTCTGCCGTCATCCACGGCTACACCCAGACCCAGACTTTTCTTAATAGGGTGCCCCTGGAAACGGCTGAATCGCACTGTTTCCTTGGTCTTGTATTTGACCGATGCCTCACCTGGGAGGCTCATATTCGCAGCCTTAGGGTCTCTTGTACCCACACAATGGATATTCTTTGTTTCGTGACATTCAGTGCTTGGGTCCCTGATAGGGCTACTGCCTTACTTTTTTATCGATCCTTTGTTCGTTTGAAGCTTGACTACGGATGTGAGTTTTATGCATCCTTAGTTGAGCGTGTATTGCGGAAGGTGGTCTCGATCCACCACACCAGCCTTACCCTATTGAGAGTCTGCTTGTTGATGCTGAAGAGATGACATTATCTATGCCCATGGCATTACTCGCCTGTATGCACGAGCGCAGCGTCTCCCTTTGTCGCCAATGCCTCTCAAAGCATCCGCAGCTGATCTTGACGGTGCTTATGCCGTGGAGAGACGCAAGTCATACCCTAAGCCCTTTGGGTTTAGGGATAGGAAACTCCTTCGAGAGCTAGATATCTCGTAGCTCTCGTGCCAGTGGCACCCCTGGTTCTGCCCAGAACGCCATGCTGGAGGTTACCACCATTGGCTATTTGTCGCCATGCCTCTGCTCCCAAAGCTTGTACAGCGCCGGGAGTATTACGTTCAGCCTTTTTGGAGCACATCTCGCGTCACGCTGGAACCGTGCCAGTGTATACAGATGGCTCCAAGTCCAAAGAGGGGGTCGGTTTCCTTGCCGTTTCCCCTCTGTTTGAAATGAGCGGGGCTCTGCCAGGCGCTGCATCTGTCTTCATGACTGAGTTGGTGGCAATACACCACTCGGTATGGTCGATTACGCGACGTGCCCAGTTTGGAGACCGGATCGTGATTTATAGCGACTCACAGAGCCCCCTGAGTGCTCTCGGGGCATTGGAATCTCTGCACCCTCTGGTTCGTGATATCCGTGATGTCACAGTTTTAGTGCGCCGGGTGGATGTCGAGATTATCTTCTGGGTTCCTGGACATGTAGGAATTGCGAGGAATGAGCGTTTCGCTTTTCCACACACAGACTACATGGCAGGAATACGGACAGCTCTTCGGACTGCTTGGCAAAGAAGATGGGAGACGGTCCAGGGGAACTTAAAGTTGCGTGTCATTGCACTGCGACTGTTCCCATGTACCTATCCCCCAATGCCGCGATGGCTTCAGGTCGCTTTCTATCGTCTCCGAATCGGGCACACTGGCGTGACACATCGCTATTTGATGGAGCGCTCGACTGCGCTTTCTTGTGATGACTGCCTCCTACCCAAGTCTGGATGATCTTCACGCACGCTACCTGTCCCGGTACCGGGATGGGCAGGGTCGCTACCGCCTGTCCCTTGTACTTGGGACGAGTGCGTTCACTTTGACTGGTGGACTTGTTGACTTTTGGGGGGAGGCTGGCGTGTTATTGTATTGTAAATTTAAAAGTAGCCTAGTTCTAGGCAGTTTTTAATTCGGCGACTAATGCCCAAGTAGGCAGTCGCCAGATAAGCTCTTTAAATTAAAAAAAAATAATCGCGACCGCCTGTCCCTTGTACTCGGGACGGATTCATGTACACCGACCTGTGGACTTTTATACTTTTTGGAGGAGTCCAGCCTTCTCCCCTTTATTTAACTACTGTTTTTTTTTGTTATTTTAGTAGGTGGCGCGAAGCTTGCTTCCTGCTCATTGCGTTTTTCTTTTTATATTTTTAGTGTTGGAGATTTTTTTTTTTTTTTTTTAATCTTATTTTAAAGTAGCCTAGTACTAGGCATTTTTATACGGCGACTAATGCCCAAGTAGGCAGTCACCAGATAAGCTCTTAAAATTTAAAACAACAAACAAAAAACCCCCACAATCATAGGAGTTCAGAGCCTTTTAAATCAATATTCACTCCTAAAATATTGCCTTTTTGTTTTCAGTTTTATCAGACCAGCTCCTGATCGAGACGAGACAGCAAGGTCCCATCTGGTTCTATCATTAGTAAACATTGCCCGTGTCTGCAACTGCGCTGATTTGATTCTTGTGTTTGACATTACTTTGGCTTGATCTCCTAGTGCTCATTCTGGATCCTTGATCCTTGTTATTAACCCATTATGTGCAGAAGCCTGAGTATAATGATTATCGAAGCTAAACTATTTGGGTACTTGTCTTGCATTTGTTTATGGATTATGTTGGTAGTTTGTAGCATAAACATTTAGATTATTGGTTACATTCCAGAGATGAGCTTTGGCATTTTCTTCACTCTCGCCATTCTGGCAAACAAGGAATTGGTTCATATCCATGCCAAAATATTGATGTGTTCTAGCAACCAGTTTCTGTCACCCATGTTATGCGCCCAAAGATATCTTTATTATTTTTAATTATATTTATCTGTTTTTTAATTGTATTTAAATTTTATGTAGTTTATTTTTCAGTAATTAATTTACATAGTAAATTTATTTTCCTAATACAGGAGAAATCCTGATCGTCATTATCCCTAGAACATACATATTTATAATTCTCTTGAATCGATTTCTCCTTTAGATCCTCACTTAAGTTGCTCTTGGGTATGGGCCATCCTTTAACCCGACAGCCTCAACGAACTCTGCCGACCAGACAGTTCTCCCAGAGAGATTCAGCCTTCTATATGTTTGCTTGTATTGTCTCAGTTGTACTTGTGTCAGACATGTTGTGAATGTTTTGAACTGTCTTGTTGGCAATTTTCCTAATACAGGAGAAATCCTGATCGTCATTATCCCTAGAACATACATATTTATAATTCTCTTGAATCGATTTCTCCTTTAGATCCTCACTTAAGTTGCTCTTGGGTATGGGCCATCCTTTAACCCGACAGCCTCAACGAACTCTGCCGACCAGACAGTTCTCCCAGAGAGATTCAGCCTTCTATATATTTGCTTGTATTGTCTCAGTTGTACTTGTGTCAGACATGTTGTGAATGTTTTGAACTGTCTTGTTGGCAATGTGAGCAGACATCTATATTGGTCAGGCTGGTGCAGAGTTTAGTTTTGGGTGGTGACCGTCTCTGAGACTTGCCTAGGTGACCCCTGTATAAAGTGAGTCGATGTCTGGTGTAATGGTTTTGTAGGTAATGGGGATAGGGTTGAGTGCGTTATTCACTGTAGTATGATCACGGTTTTGTCGAGGATGTTATGGGCTGTGCATGTAGCGGCTTGGGTTTCGCTGGGTCAAGTCGGTGGTTCAGTGTGAGTTGGTTGAATGTTTGTTGTATGAGTTGGATGATGATAGTGAGTACATTAGGCAAAAACCCTTCTAGGAGGTCCTAATTGAGAGGTCTGAGTTGATTTTGTTTAGTATTATATGTTCAATAATTTTAGAGGGTGTTTCAGAGTAGGAAGATGAGTGGTCATTGGGTAGTGTGTTTGGTTTAGAATGACTTATGTAGGCAGATTTCCAGAGATTTGGATAGTTAAAGGTCATATAATGATTGAAGATTTGTGGGTACTTCAATGCCTCTTTTAGGTGAATATTTGATTTTAAGGCAAGAGGTTTGTGTAGCTTGGGCTACCATTTGTAGGTTGAATAGGCTACGTTCCTGGTGCTGTGAGAAGTTGGGTGTTCAGTTAGTAATTTTTTGCAGGGTTGTATGAGCCTGTTTGGATTGGTAGTTTTGTGGTTTGGAATGTCGAGGAAGACTTACCAGTTTGGTTTCTTTTAAAAGCGTCATGCTTTTAATGTTGTCTTAGTTTCGTGGCGCTCTCATCGCCTGCAGAGAGTTGTGAGGGCTCCCTTTGGATAGGCTCCTGCCTTTTCTGTGGAGAAGGGGGTGCAGAGCCCTCTTGTGTTGGCTATGAATTAGACTTTTATCTAGCTCACTCCTACCACACCCTTTATTTGTTATAATTATTTATGTATATTATTTTGCTTACTTATGTCATTTTATGTTATCTTGTTGCTAGCTTACACTTTTTTGCCTATTGACTATGCATGGAAACCTTGTAACTTCCCCAGCCCCTGGCTGGAAATTGAGTTTCCCTCCATTGTTGTGACTTTGAGGTGGCGACTCACTTCCTTGATGTCAGATGGGAGGTTGGGTTGGCCTAGGTGTAATGGGTAAATCATCTCTCCCAACTCCCTTCCCATGCTGCCCTATTTAAGGTAGCCTTCCCTTTTAAGAAGTGTTCTCGTGATAAGCTTTCTAAATTTGTTAGTTCACTTTCCTCTACTCATTGGATCCTCATACCAACGAAGTGGACCCATAGCTTGATTATTCTCATTTTCTTGTATTGACATAGATACTCATGGTTTCTAATGTTGACGTTAGAAACCGGTTGCTTTCGAATTTTGTTGCAGTGAGCCACGTCGTATGTAGGCTTGTGGTAGAGCCCTCTTCTTGCCCTCAACAGAATACTGTACGAGCTATGCCTTCTTTTGCAGATGTGCCAGCCTGTAACGTCTCGTTCCAAACTCAATTTTGTAAGGGTGTAATACAATCAAATGAGTTTAAAGATTGCGACTTGCATCAGCTCCTAAGTAACCTGACAGAGAAACCTATTAGTTTTTATGGTGACTAACCCCTACATTAACTGCTGAGATTGTTTCAACTATCAGCAGTTCAGGCATGTGAGCCGTACGTATCGGCACGCACCTAGACGTGTCAATTGTGCCTCTAATTACCATGACCCTGACTGCAGTAGAGCTCTGCCATGTTCCAATTGTGGTCTCATATTGTTGCAGCCAAAACATGTCGGTGTTTCATATTCGAGACCCCATTCCCTATTTGGGACCTTTTCTTTCTTCATGGATTGGTCCCCCTGAGGCTGGCCATTGGTGGTGAAGGGGGTCAGTCCTGGGGCCAATTGGACTTTTAATATAGCCCTCTTTCCCCCACCACTATTTCTTTTACTGCCCTTTATTTCCCTTTTTTTTCTCGCCTATTAAGCGGCCCTAACGGTCACCTGACCTCTGCTTGTCTTTTTTGGACTGATGAAGATGGAGGAGGTTGGACATCTCTACCGCCTTCGTCTACTGATGCCCAAGGAGAAACCATCATTGGCCCCCTTTCTCCTCCCGTAGGAGAACTCGGGCAGCCTCTTTGGTGTATAAAGATGTGGTGGATCCTTATCCATTTTCCAAGAGGACATACCCGACGTAACCGAATCTAGAGTTGCAGTAGCGCCGGGCTTTTGTAGGCCTCCGTGGTGGGGAGTCCCGAGGGAGAATGTCAAGTTGTTTCTATTTTCATTGGCTAGCCATAAACATAAAACTTTCCCCTCTCGCAAGGGTTCTCGTGGCAAACGTTCTTCAGCCCTCCTTCGCTCGTTGGATCCCTATGTCAACGATGTGGACCCAGATTTAAACTATTCCCGCTTTCTGGTCACGTTCATCTGACACCACTCTTGCAAGAGTGGATGTGTTTGATGTTAATGAATCATTTGAGTCCAGATGTGGTCAAGAGGTAGTGGTGATATAGTATTTGAGGGGTTATATCTCTCAATATCTTGTGCAAAATCCCGTAACCCTTTCACCCAGCCGCATCTGAATTTCGTTAAAGCTGTCGTCCGTCCGTTCAAACGAATTAAAGGACCATGACCTCACTCATCTTCAGAGCAATCTTAGTGTCCAACGTAACACGTGTACGCAGGATGACTAGAACTGTAGGCTCTACTAGGATTCAAACTGCCACATTGATTTTAATGTTTGAAAGTCAGGAACTGCCGCAGTTTATTAAAGCTGGGTACCTTTGTGTCCCTTAAGCCCCTACGTTGAACTACCCACACAGTGCTTAAATTGTAATCAATTTGGACATGGTCGTGCCTGTCGGCACTCCTGTCCCTTCGTGAATTGCAGTTCTGATTACCATGGCCCTGAATGCACCAAAACACCGTACTCTGCCAACTGCGGTGGTGCCTATAATGCCCCATCAAAAATCTGCCCAATATTCTTATATGGAAAGGAGGTCTTCGCTTTGCGCGACAACCCGTCTCGACATCAGAAGGGTTCGCCAACGTGTGCGAGCACAAACCTCGCATCTTGGCCGTCTCTTCTCAGACGCTTTGCATGAGGCTGGATGAAGCTGACCATGACGTTCGAGCTCCGACACGCCTTAAGCATATCGTCGCTCATCTGCCGTTAGTTTTAGAAGCATTCACGATATACTGTCGAATTATCAATCTCACACAGATACCTGATGTTGCCTTCCCCCTCTCCGGCAACTAGCCGGGACAGACACTTGAAGACAGCAGATGTTATCTGAAAGAATCGTTCATATCGACCAGTGAAGGTTCTACCTGTCCCGTGACCCAAAGCCCCGTGGTAAAAGGAAGGACTCCTCACCTGGATCATCAGCCACCTTGGCCCTCGGCCCATCAATCCCGATCTACCGTTTCCACCTGGCTGTGCGCCCCAATTACATGCAGGTGCCTTGGCCGGTTCCTCGAAACCATCGGACATATCCCCTGTAGGTTCTCCTTCCAGGATCTCTTCCCTTGCAAAGGCAGGCTCTTCAAAATCTGCAACCCCAAGAGGAGGGATATCCTCAGAGCAGTATTTTATGTTTCATAATTGCGATCAATATCGTTTTCTCCCCCCCCCCCCCTCCCTCTCTGGGATCTTTTCTTCAGGGGTTGTTCCCAGAGAGGCTCTGGCCTTCTCGTGGCGAGGGGGGTCAGCCCTGGGCCCCCTAGGGGACCCATGTTGCTGCCAACAAGACTTTTAACATATCCCTCTTTCTTTCCTCCTCTATTACGATCTTCCACTGCCCTTTATTGCCCCCTCTTCCTTCACCTATCTAGTGGTCCTTATCAATACCCGACCTCTCCTCGTTTAATGGATTGATTCTGAATTGTTCTTTCATGAAGGTGAAAGAGGCTGGGCATCTCCACCGCCTTCGTCTACCGAATGCCCAAGGAGAAACCCATCGTTGGCCCCTTTTCTCCGTGTGTAGGAGAACTCGGGCAGCCTCTTAGGGTTACAAAGATGGTGTGGTGGATCCGTATCCATTCTCCAAGAGGACATACCGGACGTAACTGATTGCATAGTTGCAGTAGTGCCGGGCCCTTGTAGGCCTCCATGGTGGGGAGCCCCGAGGGAGAATGCGAAGTTTTTTTCTTTTTGCAATGGCTAGCCATAAACCAAAAACCTCCCCTTCTCGTAAGGGTTCTCGTGCCAAACGTTCCTTAGCTTCCCTTTCAGCCTTTCCTCGCTCGTTGGACCCCTATTCCAACGAAGTAGACCCACATCTTGATTATCCTCGCTTTCTTGTCATGAATTCATCATCTGACATCCCACTTGCAAAAGTCGATATGTTTGACGTCAATGAATCTTTTGAGTCCCGCTGTGGTGAACCCCGCCGGATGTGGTCAAGAGGAAGTGGTGATGTCGTAGTCGAGGTGTCATCCCACTCTCAACACAACCTTGTGCGAAATCTATCTTCGATAGCTGAAATTCCAATAACTGTCTCGCCCCATCCGCGTCTGAATTTCGTCAAAGGTGTCGTCCGTTCAAACGAACTAAAGGACTACGACCCCACCCGCCTTCAGAGTAAGCTCAGTACCCAACGTGTGACACACGTACACAGGGTAACTAAAACATTAGGCTCCACTAAAGTTCCAACCGCCACACTGATTTTAACATTTGAACGACAAGAACTGCCGCAGTATATTAAAGCTGGGTACCTTCGTGTCCCGGTAAGTCCCTACATCGAACTACCCAGACGCTGCTTCAATTGCAATCAATTTGGACATGTTGGCCGAGCTTGTCGGCACTCTCGCTCCTGCGTGAATTGTAGCTCTGACTACCATGGCCCTGAATGCACCAAAACGCCCCACTGTGCCAACTGCGGAGGTACCCACAGTGCCGCGTCGAAACTCTGCTCTATATTTTTATATGAAAAGGAAGTTCTCGCTTTGCGCGACTCCCTACGTCTAGATATAAGAGAGGTCCGCCAGCGTGCCCGAGCACAAACCTCGCCACTCGGCCGGCTCTTCTCTGACGTTTTACGTGATGCTGGACGAAACCGACCATCACGCGCGAGTTCCGACCGGCCTGAAGCACTTCACCCTAGATCTACTCGCGGCGTCGAAAATATTCAGAATATGCAGTCGAAGCATCGCTCTCATACCGAGATAATTAATGTAGCCCCCCTCTCTCCAGCAGCTCTAGCTAGGAAAGACGCTCAGGGTGAGACGCTTGAAGACATCAGGCGCTATTTGAAGGAATCCTCAACATCGACCAGTGAAGGATCATCCACCCGGCCACGAGACTCAAAGCCCAGTGGTAAGAGAAAGGATTCCTCACCTGGGTTATCGACCACCAATAAGCGGGCAGCCTCTGGAGCCGACTCGGCCGAACCCCGAGAATCTCCAATGGACTCCTCCCCTATGGTTGAACATTCTCTGCCCTTAAGTCCGTCTCGCCCTTCACAGGACGTAGGCCCCATCCTGATCCAAACGATGGCAGAAATACACCCAGCTCCACACACCTCGCTCAGATCACCTGTTCGCCCCGCTCACCCTTCAAACCAAGATCCGATTGAAGCAGTTGATACTCCAACATCACCAACTGCGGTGGTTGGACCAACTCCTCAGACACCTAAAATACCCTCGACCCATGAATCCGGATCTACCGGCCGAAAATCCCTTCTTGATCTTCCTTTTCCGCCAGGTTGCGAGCCCGAATTACAATCAAGGGCCTCGGTCGGTTCTCCAAAACCCACGAAAAAAAACCCTCAGTTACTACTCCATCTAGGATTTCTCCCCCTGCAAAAGCAGGATCCTCAAAATCAGCTCTCCGTCTCCCAAGCTCTTTGGGAAGAACCTCAAATACATTATCGGCCTCAAAAGAGAAAAAGATATCAACAGTGGTATCTAATCGTCACACATAATATCTTCCATTTTACAATGGAATTGTCAAGGAGTTCTTCCAAAGTGGGAAGAACTCAAAATTCTTTTGACGACTATCCACCCCGCTGTTATTTGTCTCCAGGAGAATAAACTGGGTATACGGCCCTTTCCGCCGGTACCCGGTTTTCTCACTTTCAACTCTATTGCTCCTGCTGGAAGCCCCTCTCATGGAGGGGTGTCAATCATGGTATCTTCATCCTACCATGTTTCTCTCATCTCCCTACATACTACCCTCCAAGCTGTTGCTGTGAGGGTTTTTCTTACTAAGCTTTTTACCGTTTGCTCTATTTACCTACCCCCTTGTTTATCATTGTCAAGATCCGACCTTTTAGAACTTATAGACCAGTTACCCTCCCCATTCTTATTACTAGGAGATTTTAACGCCCGTCACCCATACTGGGGTGACATCACTCGAAATGCCAAAGGCAGTGTTTTAGAGTCTCTTTTATTATCTGACCTTCTTTGTGTTTTAAATACTGGCGATTTTACCTCTTATCATGTCCAGACGGACTCTTTTAGCTGTGTTGACCTTTCTGTTTGTTTCCCTGATTGCTTCACGGAATTTCGATGGTCAATTCTTGAAGATCTCCATGGAAGTGACCACTTCCCTATTGTCTTGTCGGCCCTTCAAGTTAGCCCTCATACAACCATGCCCCTTAAGTGGGACTTAGGTCATGCAGATTGGGAAGGTTTCCAAGAGGCGTCCTTCACAAATGCATCTTTGGGGACCTTCAATGGAGTGGACGCGGCAGTAAAATACTTAACATCTACTATCTACAATGCAGCAACACAAACCATCCCACGGAGGCGACCTGTCACGGGCCGCTCAACCGTGCCCTGGTGGACTTCGACGTGTGCAACAGCTATCAAAAATTACAAGTTAGCCCATGCCCGATTCCGAAAGAACCCAACTTTGTGCAACAAGGTCGACCGAAACCGAGCTCGTGCGCTTCGCCAAAGAACCCTTCGTCAAGCTCGCCGAAATTCATGGCGCAGATACGTTTCATCGATCTCCTCTATGACACATACTGCTAAGATCTGGAAGAGGATTAATAAGATCAGGGGCCGTTATGCTAATCATCATACCCCCACACTCAACTTAGACGGTTCCTTGGAGAATGACGGCCTGGCGGTCAGCAATGCTTTTGCTGACCATTTTTGTCGCCGTCAGCAGTGTCAGCCGTTACGATAAGGCTTTTCAATCCTACAAATCAAAGGAAGAATCTCATTCTCTCAACTTCACAACAAACTCTATCCTTCCGTATAACGCTCTATTCAGCATCTATGAGCTGCAAAGCGCTTTGTCCCTTTGCAGATCTACTTCCCCTGGCCTTGATGAGATCCATTTCGACATGATTCGGCACCTACATCCACACTCTACTCTCTTCCTGCTTGATTTGTACAACCTTATATGGGTGAAGGGTTTTTACCCGTCATCATGGCGCATTGGGATCATCCTTCCCTTTGTCAAACCGGGCAGGGACGGGTTGAATGCAGATCACTACCGCCCTATAGCTCTCACCAGCTGTTTGAGTAAGTTGCTGGAAAAAATGATATTGGAGCGCCTAAACTGGTTCCTAGAAGCCAATCACCTTCTCCTCCCATTTCAATGTGGCTTCCGCAAAGGTCATAGTACCCTTGACCTACTAGTACGTTTCGAGGGATCGGTCCGGAAAGCTTTCTCATTAAAGCACCGAGTCCTGGCCATATTTTTCGATATTGAGAAAGCCTACGACACAACATGGAGATACGGCATCTTGAAGCAGTTATACGTCTGGGGGATGAGAGGCCTTTTACCTTCATTTATTCAAACTTTTTTAGCATCTCGATCCTTCAAGGTACGTGTTGGAGACGCATACTCTGACCTGCAACCCCAAGAGGAGGGAGTTCCTCAGGGCAGTGTTTTAAGTGTCTTATGTTTTATAATTGCCATCAATGATATTATTTCGTCTCTCCCAGAAGGTGTATCGGCAACTCTGTTTGTCGATGATTTAGCACTATACTGTTCCTCACCTCGTCTTTCATCAGCAGCGCGTCGGCTACAACTGGCGGTTGATGCTGTATCCAAAAGAGCACAACTTAAGGGATTCCGCTTTTCCACGACCAAAACCAAAGCAATATATTTTCACCGAGGCAGAGGGGTTCTTGTTCCGCCATCTATATCCCTACAAGGCGAAGAAATAGAGTTCGTCTCCGAGTTTCGGTTCCTTGGCGTAACTCTCGATCCAAAGTTATCCTGGTTACCACACCTACGCCGACTTCGAACAGGCTGTCTGCGGGTTCTAGACATTTTGAAAGTCCTCTCACACACTTCGTGGGGCAGTGACCGACAAACATTGTGGACATTATACACAGCCCTCGTTCAATCCAAATTGGATTATGGCTGTCAAATTTACTCATCGGCTAACCCCTTCAGCCCTTAAAATGCTGAACCCCATTCGAAACCTTGGAGTTCGCCTTTCTAGTGGAGCCTTCCGTACTTCTCCTGTCAACAGCCTTTACTGCGAGAGTGGGGTACTCCCTTTGCCCTACCATAGACTTCAAATCTGCATGCGATACCTCTGCCGAGTACAGCAAGCCCCTGTATCAGAGGTCTACAGATGCCTGTATGCTGCCGAATCAACGGCGGCATATGATAAGTTGCCATCTTTACCCCGCCCTTTGAACCTTCGCATATGAGATCATCTCTCTAACCTGGGTGCTCCAAGGGTCCTTACCTTCCATCCTTACTGAACCCTAGGTGGCGTGCTCCTCTCCCCACAGTATGTACCAACATGTGGAGCCTGGAGAAGTCCTCTATGGACCCTCGCATCATTAAAAGCCTGTTCTTAGAGCATTCGATCTCCCACAAACAATGCTGCCCACTCTACACGGATGGCTCTAAGTCGGACGGTGGCGTGGGCGCCGCAGCCATCTACCCTGGAGGAGAATTCTTAACTTTATCTTTGCCGCCAGCAGCATCCATTTTTACCGCTGAACTTTCAGCAATCCTTTTAGCCTTTAGACTCATCCAAATCTTACCTTTTAGTGATTTTGTCATTTTTTCCGACTCAAGGAGTGTCTTACAATCAATTAGATCTTTTAATGCGTCCCATCCCGTGGTCACAGAAATTTGCAACTGGCTGATCCAAAATGCATCCCGATATAGAATTATTTTTTGCTGGGTTCCTGGGCAACGAGAAGGCTGATCGGCTGGCCCGCTCAGCACATTCTGTGTCCCCTGAGAACTCTGCTCTGCCTTTTAGGGACTACTTTCCTTCAATAAGAAAGTATATTTTTCAACTGTGGCAGAATGAATGGGATGACTGTTCATCATCCAAACTATACAAAATAAAAAATTCTATCCGCTCTTGGCCCTCGAGTCGTCATAGAATACGGTCGTTGGAGGTGGCCCTTTGCCGAGTTCGCATTGGCCACACGAGACTTACTCACGGCCATCTTGTTTCGGGCGATGCCCATATCAGCCCTCGCTGTCGTTTTTGTGGTGGGGACCAATCGGTTGCCCACCTTTTATTGGATTGTAGCCATTTTACCATTCTCCGGTTGTCCTGTTTCCCGACCCTTTTAACTATTCCTCAACACACCCGTCTTCGATTCATATTGGCGGAGGAATCTTTTAACCCGTCGTTTTTTAAATTTTTGCACAAAGTGGTCTCCACCTTTTATAGATGATATTTCTCGTTTCACCCTAGTGGCCATATAGAATCCACTTGGATTGGGCAGCAACCCACCGGTAGCTTATCTTAAATCTCGTTTTCTCCCTCCCAAAGGGTGTATTGGCAACCTTGTTTCCCGATGACTTGGCACTATTTGTTCCTCGCCTCCCCCGTAAGGGGCGCGGCGATTTGCCATCCTGGCCGCCGTGCTGACGGGATCCAGCGCTCCGTCCGGCCACAGCTTAACCTCTCTTCCTTCCTTCAGATAGCCCGATTTCTCCCCTACCTCGTCGCTTGTCATACAACCTCTCCCACAACTTTCTCTGGTCAGCTTCTAATTTCACAGGGTAGATGCTGACCTTCTTCTCAGCCAACCGTCCCGGATCTGGGCTGAGGGGGGAGGGAACAATATTCCCTAACCCCTGAGCTCCAGGCTGGGGTGGCTGGCTTTTAACAACCTGCTTCATCCCCACCCATACCTTCCTCACATCCCTTTTCCTCTCCTCTTCAAAATCTATTAATTTTTACGCCGTGTTCAAGGTTGAGCCGCCATGCCGATGGACTGCCAGGCCACCAGGCGGGAAGGGTGGTCCCAAATGGCGGCGCCTGGCTCTGCCAGGCCTGTAAGCACCTCTTGCAGTGCGGGCAACTGCAAGAGGTGATGAGCTATTGCGTCCCGTATTAAAAAGAGGGTCACCATGCTCATGTATGAAAAAAAAACAAAAACCCCAACCCCCAACTTCCCCAAAAACATCTACGGAGCCGCCCTCGGGCAGCTCCACCGAGAAAATGGAGGTCCCCCCCCTTGTGCTTGCGCAAGGGACCCTCCATACTTCTTTAACCGGAGAGGAGGCTTACTCCTCTCCTACGCCTACGGGTGTAGGGGACTCCCCCTCACCCCCTTCTCTGGAGGTGCTTTCGGGCAGCTCCCTATCTCCAGCGGCAGTCCCTCCTTTGCTTTCTAAGGGGACTGCCAAGAAGCCAGCAGGCAGCCCATTGCCGACCGCGACTCGAGAGGGCAAACCCCCTTAGAGGGGACAGGGAAGCCAGACCCCTTCGGTCGCTTCCCTCAAAAGACCTGCTGGCAAGAATTTTAAACCTTGCTGGGGTCAAGGCCTGTGCCTCCCCACACAAGACTGGCGACACTGCCAAGGGGACCTGCGATGTCCTGGGAGGGGATGGCCAACTGGAGGCCTCTCCTGTGATAGACATGGTCCTTGAGGAGACCCAGCCTCAGACGGTAGGGCCTTCCATGGGGGGGAATCCGGGCTCGGCGCCAAGCACCGAATCCGAAATCGCCCCTATGCAAGGTCCTCCTCTCCATCCGCGGGGGCTGCGGGGACGGATGGGTCTGCTACCACTTTGGTAGGCGACCAAGCCAAGACCTGCACATCCGGCCCCTCTTCCCCTGACTAAGACTAACACCAAGAATGCACAGGGCGGAGCCTCGATGACATCGGGGCCCCTCATTCAGAGGTTACCTGGCGTTTTCGAGCCCGCTGGCTTCAAACGCTTCCTCGTTATTCGCTCCACTGATGGCACCATGTTGTCCAAGGGCAACATGATCCATCAGAGGAGAGGATTAGCTAGTGCAATTGGTAGAGAGCCGAAGGTAACCCGTTTCTCGGACGGGAGCCTTCTGGCGAATCCCGCCGAGGCGGCCAAGATAAGTGCTCTTCGGACACTTCATGGCACCCCGGTGAGTGTGACGCCGCACTCTACCATGAACTTTGTAAAAGGAGTAGTTTATGCGAGGGAACTCGTTGACTACTCCATTGAGGACATCACCCTAGAGCTGGCCGACCATGGGGCGGTCAAGGTCGAACGTGTGATGAGAAAACAGGGAGGGGCCTCGAGACCCACCCCTACACTCTTCGCCACGTTCGACTGTGACGCTCCCTGAGTCGGTGCGTGCCGGTTGGTACTGCTACCGCGTGAAGGCATTGGTGCCACTGCCGCGGCGGTGCTATTACTGTCACCGCTTCGGCCATACGAATCGATCATGTAGACGTGCAAAATCGGGGTAACCCGAAGTCTGTGTAAATTGCTCCAAGGTCACACACGATAAGTCCAAATCGTGTGTGGCCAAGTGTGTCAATTGCGGAGAGCCGCACCCTGCTTCTTCGAAGCAATGTGGTGCATATCTCCTTAAGAAAGAAATCCTGGCCGTTCAGGCCCAGGATCGACTCTCATTCCGCGAGGCTAAGGACTTGGTACGGGCGCGCCAGGCTCTGCCTTGGACGTCATATGCCTCAATAGTTAGAAAAAGCACCCTCTGCTCCTGGCCGATCCAGGCCAACAAGCACGGTTGTTTCCGCGCCCCCCCGTAAGGGGCGCGGCGATTTGCCATCCTGGCCGCCGTGCTGACGAGATCCAGCGCTCCGTCCGTCCCCAGCTTAGCCTCTCTTTCTTCCTTCAGATAGCCCGATTTCTCCCCTACCTCGTCGCTTTTCATACAACCTCTCCCACAACTTTCTCTGGTCAGCCTCTAATTTCACAGGGTAGAATGCTGACCTTCTTCTCAAGCCAACCACCCCGGATGGGGGCTGAGGGGGGAGGGGACATTGTTCCCTAACCCCTCAGCTCCGGTTCGGGATGGGGGTTTTTTAACAACCTGCTTCATCTCCACCCATACCTTCCTCGCATCCCTTTTCCTCTCCTCTTCACATTCTATCTGTTTTACGCCGTGTCTAAGGTGGAGCCGCCAGGCCACCAGGCGGGAGGGGTGGTCCCAAATGGCGGCGACTGGCTCTGCCGGGCCTGTAAGCACCTCTTGCAGTGCTGGCTACTGCAAGAGGTGGTCAGCGATTGCGTCCCGTAAAACAAAGAGGGTCACCATGCCCAATGATGAAAAAAAAAAAAACATCTTCCCTTAATTCCCCCTAAAACAACGGAGCCGCCCTCGTGCAGCTCCACAGAAAAGATGGAGGTCCCCCCCCCCCCCTGTGCTTGCGCAGGGGACCCTCCATACCTCTTTAACCGGAGAGGAGGCTTACTCCTCTCCTACGCCTACGGGTGTAGGGCACTCCCCCTCACCCCCTTCTCTGGAGGTGTTTTCGGGCACCTCCCTATCTCCAGCGGCAGTCCCTCCTTTGCTTTCTAAGGGGACTGCCAAGAAAGCCAGCAGGCAGCCCATTGCCGACCGCCCCTCGTACAAGCGGCTCGGTAGGGCAAACCCCCTTAAGGGGGAGAGGGAAGCCAGGCCCCTTCGGTCGCTTCCCTCAAAAGACCTGCTGGCAAAAATATTAAACCTTACGGGGTCAAGGCCTGTGCCTCCCCACTAAAGACTTATGACGCTGCCAAGGGGACCTGCGATGTCCCGGGAGGGGATGGCCAACTGGAGGCCCCTCCTGAGATAGACATGGTCCTTGAGGAAAACCAGCCTCAGAAGGTAGGGCCTTCCATGAGGGGGAATCCGGGCTCGGCGCCAAGCACCGAACCCGAATCCGCCCCTATGCAAGGTCCTCATCAAACGGCTGTAGATTCTCAGGCAGTACAAGGAGGGGAGGGATCTCCTCCGGATGATGCCCCTGCGACCACCAGGACCTTCTCCATTTCGAAGAAGGACCTGGCTGAGGCCGGTCCATCTGGCCTGGGGGCTTCTACCGGCGGGGGTGAGAAGCGGGTTCATTCCCCGCCCTCCTCTCCAAAAAAGAAAAGGACCAAAAAGACGACGAAGACTCGGGGCTCCTCTCAATCCGCCGGGGCTACGGGGATGGATGGGTCTGCTGCCACTTTGGCAAGCGACCAAGCCAAGATCGGCACATCCGGGCCCTCTGCTTCCCCGGGTACGGAGCTCCTGACGATGACAAAGACCAAAAGTGCACAGGGCGGAGCCTCGATGACATCGGGGCCCCTGATTCAGAGGTTACCTGGCGTTTTCGAGCCCGCTGGCTTCAAACGCTTCCTCGTTATTCGCTCCACTGATGGCACCATGTTGTCCAAGGGCAACATGATCCTTCAGAGGAGAGGATTAGCTAGTGCAATTGGTAGAGAGCCGAAGGTAACCCGTTTCTCGGACGGCAGCCTTCTGGCGAATGCGGCGAATCCCGCCGAGGCGGCCAAGATAAGTGCTCTTCGAACACTTCATGGCACCCCGGTGAGTGTGACGCCGCACTCTACCATGAACTTTGTAAAAGGAGTAGTTTATGCGAGGGAACTCGTTGACTACTCCATAGAAGACATCACCCTAGAGCTGGCCGACCATGGGGCGGTCAAGGTCGAACGTGTGATGAGAAAACGGGGAGGGGCCTCGAGACCCACCCCTACACTCTTCGTCACGTTCGACTGTGACAAGCTCCCTGAGTCGGTGGGTGCCGGTTGGTACCGCTACCGCGTGAAGGCATTCGTGCCACTGCCGCGGCGGTGCTATTACTGTCACCGCTTCGGCCACACGAATCGATCATGTAGACGTGCAAAATCGGGGTCACCCGAAGTCTGTGTAAATTGCTCCAAGGTCGCACACGATAAGTCCAAATCGTGTGTGGCCAAGTGTGTCAATTGCGGAGAGCCGCACCCTGCTTCTTCGAAGCAATGTGGTGCATATCTCCTTGAGAAAGAAATCCTGGCCGTTCAGGCCCAGGATCGACTCTCATTCCGCGAGGCTAAGGACTTGGTCCTGGCGCGCCCGGCTCTGCCTGGGACGTCATATGCCTCAATAGTTAGAAAAGCACCCTCTGCTCCTGGCCCATCCAGGCCAACGAGCACGGTTGTTTCCGCGCCCATTCGGAGCCCTTCTGCGGGCTCTACTACACCCGGGCGCTCCCCTGGTAGAGCTAGCGGCAAAAAGGGTTCACACCCAGCCCCGCCTAAAACCAGGGCTCCCCCCTTTTCCCCCAGCGTGACCGTTTCCCGTAAGGCGAAACGGCCACGCGCCTCCACAGAGTCGTTAGACTCACAGGAGGCAACACCCCTGAAGATGGTCGCTAGGCCATCTTCCGGGGTTCCTAAAGCTGTTCCCCGAAAGGAGGACAGCAACAAAGGAGCTTCGGCCCCTTCGCCCACGCCCCGAGGTGGAGCGAGTGGCTCGGAGACGGTGGTTCTTCGAAAAGAGGGCCCCCCGCCTCCCAAGCCGCAACGCCCGCCTAAGGTTTCGAGGCGGAGGGAGCAAAAGACTCGCATGGCGAGCCCAACCTCCCCCAATAAGTCCTCGAAGGCGACAGCGCCTTCAGCGCTTTGTCGGGCCAACAGCGCCTTCAGCGCTTGTTCGGGCCAACAGCGCCCGGGGTTCTGCCCCCGGGAAGCGTACGGCCATTCCCGTGAGGGTCTTCAATTCGAGGAGGGCCCCCGCGTCTCCTCCGAGCTAGGCCTGGAGGGCATATTCCTTCAATGGAATTGCCGTGGACTCCGGGCCAACTGGGAGGAGCTGCGGAGGCTCGTCTCGTCCCGTTCCCCGTTAGCTATTTTTTTGCAGGAGACCATGCTAGGCGCGTGCCCGCTGCCTGCCCTCCCGGGGTATAAGGGTCTCGCGACCCCACCACCGCGGGATGGCCGGGCTGGGGGATGCGCGGTTTACACCCGGCATGATGTCTCCGTTCTTCCTCTCTCTTTAGATACCTCCTTTCAGGCAGTGGCTGTGCAGCTGCACCTGGATAGGAGGTATACTATCATTTCTGCGTACATTCCACCGTCAGCTGACTTCGACGCGGGGGACTTCCGCCGCGTCGTGGCACGGTTGCCGAGGCCCTATCTCTTGCTTGGAGATCTGAACGGCAGGCATCCTCTCTGGGGAGATTACTCCATAAATCCCAGGGGACAAGTCCTTGCCGATCTGATCGAAGAGCTTGAGATGGGTGTCCTAAACGTGGATGAGTTTACGCATCACTGTCCGAGAACCGCTCCATTTTCTTGCCTTGACCTATCTTTGTGCTCTTCGGATGTACAGCCTGATTTTGATTGGGGGGTGGTCGATGACCTCCATGGTAGTGATCACTTTCCCATTCAAATATCCTTTTCAGGGCAACTGCCGCCTGAGAGACCACCTCGGTGGTGCTTGGCGCGGGCGCGGTGGCCTGCATTTCAGGAAATGACTGAATTCTCTATCTCAGTCGAGGAGTTTAGGTCGGTAGATGAGGCCGTTGAGTTCTTCTCTGGCAACCTCATCGCCGTGGGCCTGACTACTATCCCTAGGACGTCTGGCCGTTTTGCACGCCGACCACTCCCATGGTGGTCGGCCGAGTGTGAGACGGCCCTCAAACAGAAGCGTTATGCCTACATGCGCTATAAGCGCCGCCCGAACGATTTCACTGTCGCTGAATTTCGTCGGGCTAGGGCTAGGTTCCGGTATATTTCGAAGCACGCCCGCCGCTCTTCTTGGCGGGCATACGTGTCTTCACTTAACGGGAAGACCCCTTTAGCTGAGGTGTGGAAGCGAGTCAAAAGGATTCGGGGCAAGTTCTCGCAGGACCCCCCTCCCGTTCTCCAGGTGAATGGGACCGCAATCTCGGACCCCGCGTCCGTGGCGGAATCCTTAGCGACCGCTTTTTCCGCATTCTCTAGCCGTGATGCTGCTCCGCCAGCATTCAATGCACGTCGTGATGTCGCGGAAGGCCGCCGGCTGGACTTTACCTCCAGAGGCGGAGAACCCTTCAACGACAAGTTTACTGTGAGTGAGTTGCGTTCCGTTCTCGCTTCGTGCGCGGACACCGCCCATGGTCCGGACGATGTCCCGTACACCATGCTTCGACACCTGGGTGAGCGAGGTATGGCCTTTCTGTTAGATTTGTTCAACAGGATCTGGGTGGAAGGTCTTCTCCCAGACTCCTGGCGAATCGCTACTGTGCTCGCCTTTCGCAAGCCGGGGAGAGATCACTCTACTCCGACCGGTTTCCACCCAATCTCTCTAACCTCTTGCGTGTGCAAGTTGATGGAGAAATTGGTAAATGTTAGATTAGCCTATTTCCTGGACAGCGGAGGCCATCTGTCTTCTGCACAGTGCGGCTTCCGTAAGTTCCACTCCACGTCGGATGCTCTGCTCCGACTGGAAAGTGCCGTCTTCGAGGCTTTCCTTCGTAGACAGCAATACGCCACGGGGTTTTTTGATCTGGAGAAGGCCTATGATACCGCATGGCGATACGGTATCATGGAGACTCTCCACACGATGGGGGCGAGGGGACGCCTCCCAATGTTTATATCTGAATTTTTGCGAGATCGTCGATTCCGCGTACGGGTGGGGGGAGCCCTCTCCGGCCCAAAGGAGCAGGAAGAGGGTGTCTCGTAGGGAAGTGTCCTCAGTGTCACACTCTTTGCCCTGAGCATCAACGGCATCACCTCGGTGCTGCCGGAAGATGTTCTCGCTACGCTCTACGTGGACGACCTTTCGATCTCTTTTGGCGCGGCCCAGATGCCAACTCTGGAGCGTCGACTCCAACAGGCATTGAACCGCGTCTCTCGCTATGCCGAAGCGCACAGGTTTCGGTTTTCTTTGGCCAAGACTAAGGTGGTGCACTTCTGCCGCCATCCACGGCTTCACCCCGACCCAGATTTGTTTCTTAATGGGGTGCGCCTGGATGTGGTTGAGTCGCACCGTTTCCTTGGTCTTGTATTCGACCGACGCCTCACCTGGGAGGCTCATATTCGCAGCCTTAGGGTCTCTTGTACCCGCGCCATGGACATTCTCCGTTCCGTGACGTCCAGCGCTTGGGGCGCTGATAGGGCTACCGCCTTACTTTTTTATCGATCCTTTGTTCGCTCGAAGCTCGACTACGGATGCGAGTTTTATGCATCCGCAGCAGAGCGTTTATTGCGGAAGGTTCGTTCGATCCACCACACCGGCCTTCGCCTTGCGACCGGTGCCTTCCGCACTTCCCCCATTGAGAGCCTGTTGGTCGATGCTGGGGAGATGCCACTCGCTCTGCGCCGCGTGCAGTGCATCACTCGCCTGTACGCGCGAGCCCGGCGCCTCCCTCAGTCGCCAACAGCTCTCACTGCATCCGCAGCTGATCTCGATGGTGCCTATGCCGCGGGGAGACGCCAGTCATACCCTAAGCCCTTTGGGTTTAGGGCCAGGAAACTCCTTCGAGAGGTAGATATAGCTCTCGGGCCGGTGGCGCCCCTGGTTCTGCCCAGGACGCCACCCTGGAGGGTACCACATTTGGCTATTTGTCGCCACGCCTCTGCTCCCAAAGCTTGTACTGCGCCGGGAGTATTGCGTTCGACCTTTTTGGAGCACACATCGTGTCACGCTGGTACCGTGCCAGTGTATACGGATGGCTCCAAGTCCCAAGAGGGGGTTGGCTTCCACGCCGTATCCCCTCTGTTTGAAGTCAGCGGGGCTCTACCAGGCGCTGCGTCTGTCTTCACGGCCGAGCTGGTGGCAATACACCACTCGGTACGGGAGATTACGCGACGTGCCCGGTTCGGAGACCGGATTGTGATCTATAGCGACTCACAAAGCGCCCTGAGTGCTCTCCGGGCATTGGAATCTCCGCATCCCCTGGTTCGCGAAATCCGTGACGCCACGGTTTTGGCGAGCCGGGCAGATGTCGAGATTATCTTCTGCTGGGTTCCTGGACATGTAGGAATTGCGGGGAATGAGCGCGCCGATGAGGGCGCCAAAGAGTCCGCGAGGACTCTGCGACCGGACCAGCGTTTCGCTTTTCCTCACACTGACTACATGGCAGGAATACGGGCAGCTCTTCGGACTGCTTGGCAAAGAAGATGGGAGACGGTCGAGGGGAACTTAAAGTTGCGTGCCATTGCGCCGCGACTGTTCCCATGGACCTATCCCTCAATGCTGCGGCGGCTTCAGGTTGCTTTCTGTCGTTTTCGAATCGGACACACTCGTGTGACGCATCGCTACTTGATGGAGCGCTCGCCTGCGCCCTATTGCAACGACTGCGTCGTCCCCCAGACTGTTCGGCACATTCTTGTCGAATGTCCCAGTCTGGGTGATCTTCGCGCACGATACCTGTCCCAGTACCGGGATGGGCGGGGTCGCTACCGCTTGTCCCTTGTACTCGGGACGAGTGCGTGCACCATGACTAGTGGACTTATTGACTTTTTGGGGGAGGCTGGCCTTCTCCCTTTCATTTAACCCGGTTTGTTGTTGTATTTGTTGTTATTGTTTTTGTTATTGCTTTGTTATTGTTATTGTTATTTCTTTTTATTGTTTCCTGTTTAATTTTTAAAGTAGCCTAGAACTAGGCTGTTTGTTTACGGCGACTAATGCCTAAGTCGGCAGTCGCCATATAGCTCCTTATTTAAAAAAATAGAAAAAAAAAAGACAACTTCAAGGTGGTGAATTTTATGACTGATTTCCCCTCTCTTCTCTCTAACAAGAAGTTTTATAAATTTTTACATGCTCATTTCACTGGGTGTGGTTACTTAAAATATTAAACATAGTAGGAAGGCTTTTATAATTATGGTCCAGTTATATTTGATTTAGTTACTAAGTTTTTTAGATTTTTACAATTGAGCTAATGGTTACATAAATCATTGAACAGTGGGATGTTTTTTATAATAACTATCCAGTTATCTCTATCATAAGGTAAATGGAGCAGAAATTTCTTACCACTGAGCCAATATGAATAAATTTTGAAGATAGGGAATACTTCTACCTTAGAGATGGAGCCCGATAGGGTTTACCTAAGAATGTCTTTTGCAAAAAAAAACAAAAAAAGAACAATGAAACCACAGGAAATTAGTCGACTGTATTAAAGAATTTTGATAATTAGGAGGGAAGATTGCTGGTTGTTGCCATGGGGATTAGCTGAAGCAGGGAGAATGGGTCAGCAAGAACGGGATTGAAAAAATGGAATGCGTCATATACTACAATTTAGCTTCGGAAGATAATGTACATTTGTGTGAATTTATAAGCTCTTATTTCATGCCTATCTGATAATCCTCTAATAATTATTATTACTTACATTATTATTATTATCATCATTTTTATTAATATTATTATTATTATTATCATTGTTATTAGCAGCATCATCATTATTATTATCATAATTAATATTATTATAACATAGTACAATTGGAGTTTGATTTTATGTAAGGATGTAATCATAACACTAATAGCTCTTGTAGACGCGCAAAGTCGGGGTTACCCGAAGTTTGTATGAATTGCTCCAAGGCCGCAGACGATAAGCCCAAATCGTGTGTGGCCAAGTGTTTCAATTGTGGAGAGCCGCACCCCGCTTCCTCGAAGCAATACGGTGCGTATCTCCTTGAGAAGGAAATCCTGGCTGTTCAGAACCAGGATCGCCTCTCATTTCGCGAAGCTAAGGACTTGGTCCTGGTGCGCCCGGCGCTGCCTTGGACACCCTATACTCCTGGCCCCTCCAAGCATATGAATACGGTCGTTTCTTCGCCCATTCGGAACCCTTCTACGGGTTCTAATCATCCAGGACGCTCCCCTGGTAAAGCTGGCTGCACAAAGGGATCACACCGGGCCCCGGCTAAAACCAGGGTTCCCCTCTCTTCCCCCAGCGTGACCGATTCCCGTAAGGCCAAACGGCCACGCGCCTCCACCAATTCATTAGAGTCACATAAGGCAATACCGCTGAAGATTGTTGTGAGGCCATCTTCCGGGGTTCCTAAAGCTGCCCCCCGAAAGGAGGATAGCACTAAAGGAGCTTCGGCTCCTTCGCTCACACTCAGTGGTAAGCTGGGTGGCTCGGAGACGATGGATCCTCGAAAAGAGGGACGTCCAAAGCCGCCCCACTCGCCTAAGCTTTCGAGGTGAAGGGAGGAAAAGATTCGCATGGCGAGCCGAACCTCCCCCGATAAGTACTCGAAGGTGAAAGCACCCGGAGTTTTACCTCATGAAAGCGTACGACCATTCCCGTGAGAGTCTTCTCTTTGAAGAGGGCCCCCACATCTCCTCCGAGCTAGGCCTGGAGGGCATATTCCTTCAATAGAATTGCCGCGGACTCTGGGCCAACTAGGAGGAGCTGCAAAGGCCTCTCTCGTGCCGTTCCCCGTTAGGTATCCTTTTACAGGAGACCATGCTGGGCGCGTGCCCCCCCCTGACCACCCTCCATATAAGGGTTTTGAGATCCTACCACCACGGGATTAGGTAGGGCAGGAAGATGCGCGATTTACACCCGGCATCATGTCTCCGTTCTTCTATTTTCTTTCAGGTAGTAGCTGTGCAGCTGCACCTAGATAGGAGGTATGCTGTTATTTCCGCGTACATTCCACCGTTAGCTGACTTCGACGCGGGGAACTTCAGCCACGTTGTGGCACGGTTGCCGAGGCCCTTTCTTTTGCGTGAAGATCTGGACGCTAGACACCCTCTGAGACTACTCTATTAATCCCAGAGGTCAAGTCCTTGCCGACCTGATCGACTAGCTGGAGATGGGTGTCCTAAATTTGGATGAGTTTACGCATCAGTGCCCGAGAACCGCTTCATTTTCCTGCCTCGATCTATCTTTGTGCTTTCCGGATGCACAGCCTGATTTGGGGGGTGGATGACCTCCATGGAAGTGATCATTTTCCCATTCAAATATCCTTTTCTGGGCTGCTACTGCCCGAGAGCCGCCACGATGGGGGTTGGCACGGGCGTGGTGGTCGCCATTTCAGTAAATGACTGAATTCTCTATCTCAGTCGAGTAGTTTAGGTTGGTAAATGAGGCCTTTTAGTTCTCCGGCTACCTCATCGCCGCGTGCCTAATTATTCCTAGAAAGTATGTCCCTTTTGCATGCCTACCACTCCCGTGTTGGTCATCCTAGTGTCAGACGACCCTCAAACAGAAGCGTTATTCCTACATGTGTTATACGCGCCGCCCGAACGACTTCACTGGCGGTAAATTTCTTTGAGCTAGGGCTAGGTTCCGATATATGTCGAAGCGCGCCCGCCGCTCTTTTTCGCGAGTATACGTGGTTTTACTTAACGAGAAGACCTCTCTAGCAGAAGTGTGGAAGCGAGTCAAAATGATTCGGGGCAAGTTCTCGAAGGATCTCTCTCCCGTTCTCCAGGAGAATGGAACCGCAATCTCGGACCCCGCGTCCGTGGCGGAATCCTTCGCGACCGCTTTCTCCGCATTCTCTAGCCGGGATGCTTCTCCGCCAGCATTCAATGCGCGCCGAGATGTCGCAGAAGGCCGCCGACTGGACTTTACATCCCGAGACAGAGAACCATTCAACGACAGGTTTACTTTGAGTGGGTTGCATTCCAACAGGCATTGAACCACGTATCTCGCTATGCTGAAGCGCACAGGCTTCGGTTTTCCTTTGCCAAGACTAAGGTGGAGCACTTCGGACTTGTTTCTAAATTAATGCGCCTGGAAGTGGTGGACTCGCACCGCTTCCTTTGTTTTGTATTTGACCGACGCCTCACCTGACAGTCTCACTTTCGCAGCCTGGCGGTCTCTTGTACCCGCGCGATGGATATTCTTCGTTTCGTGACGTACAGCGTCTGGGGCGCTGATAGGGCTACAGCCTAACTTTTTTATTTATCCTTTGTTCGTTTAAAGCTCGACTACGTTGGCGAGTTTATGTATTCGCAGCCGAGCGTGTATTGAGGAAGGTGTACTCGATCTCCCACGCCGTCCAACAAGTGCCTTCCGGACTTTCCCCATTTAAAGCCTACCTGCCGATGCTGGGGAGATACTACTTGCTCTCCACCATGCATGCTGCATTATTTGCCCATACGCGCGAGCCCGGCGCCTCCCTCAGTCGCCAAAAGCTCTCACTGCTTTCGCAGCTGATCTCGACGGTTCCTATGCCGCCGAGAGACGCCAGTCATACCCTAAGCCATTTGGATTTAAGGACAGGAAACTCCTTCGAAAGGTAGGTATAGTTCTTGTGCCGGTAGTGCTTCTGGTTTTTCCCAGGACACCACCCTGGAGGATAACACCTTTGACTATTTGTCGCCACGCATCTGCTCTCAGAGCTTCTACAGCACCGGGAGTTATTGTATTGCATTCGGCCTATTTGGAACACGCTTCGTGTCACGCTGGAACCGTGCTAATGTATACGAATGGCTCCAAGTCCCATGAGGGGGTCTGTTTCCACGCCAAATCCCATCAGTTTGAAGTCAGCGGGGCTCTACCAGGCGTTGAGTCTGTCTTCACGGCCAAGCTTATTGCAATATACCACTCGGTACGGGAGATTACGTGACGTGCCTGGTTCGGAGACCGAATTGTGATTTATAGCTACTCACAAAGCGCCCTGAATCTCCGCATCCCCTGGTTCGCGCAATCTGTGATGCCACGGTTTTGGCGAGCCGGGTCGATGTCGAGATTATCTTCTGCTGGATTCCTGGAAATTTATTAATTGCGCGGAATGAGGGCGACAAAGAGTCCGCGGGGACTGGGCGACCAGATCAGCGTTTCGCTCTTCGTCACACCGATTACATGGCAGGAATATATGCAGCTCTCCGGGCTGCTTGGCAATGAAGATAGGAGACGGTCGAGGGGAACCTAAAGTTGCGTGCTCTAGCGCCGCAACTGTTCCTATGAACCTACCCCACAATGGAGCGCTCGCCTGCGCCATACTGTGGAGACTGCGTCGTCCCCCAGACTGTTCGGCACATTCTTGTTGAATGTCTCAGTCTGGGTGATCTTCGTGCACGCTACTGGTACCGGTATGAGCGGGGTTGCTACCTCTTGTCCCTTTTACTCGGGACGAGTTCGTGCACACTGACTTGTGGAATTTTTACTTTTTTTGAGGAGGCTGGACTCCTCCCCTTTATTTAACTTTTGTTTTTGTTGTTGTCTCTGTGTATGTCGCACGTTCTGCACTGGGGTGAGGTGGGCTTCTCCACCCCCGACGCCGGAGCGTGCTTGTTGCCCTGTTCCTTTTTATTGTTATTGTTGTGTTTTATTTTGTTTTACATATTGTTATTTTAATGTAGCCTAGAACTAGACTCTCGTGAGTACGTCGGCTTATGCCCAAGTAGGCAGTCGCCAGATGGACTTCTAAAATAATTAAAAAAATTCAGGTGGTCTATGGACACAGTATCCTGCTTGGTACCAAGCTAAATGACGAAGAACTTCGGATTCCTATGGATGACGAGAAAGGATCCATCATAGACTGGTTGCAAGGAAGAGCCAATTAAATCACGACGGACACAAACATGGGAACAGGTTTGCTTAACTTCAGCCATCACCCGTACAAAATTGTGTACATATGAAGCAGGAGCGAGGTGAGAAGGTATATGTTGGTCAGAAGAATAAAAACATTGACCAAGAAAACGAAGTTCTTCGTCTTTCAACTTCGCATCAAACAGGATACTGTGTTCATAGACCACCTGAAACCCACCTATATTGAAAATGTTCACTTTGAGCACCCTTTACCCACTTCTCATCTCACTATAACCCTTTATGGTGCAGGAAATCCTCCGAAACACTCTTACAACCATCCCTGCTGCTCAAAATCTACCTTCCCTTTTTGCTGCCTTCGCCTGTTGTGTTGAAGGAACCCTCGTCGGCAGTAGTGATCAGTCGGGAGCAAATATCTCAGCGGATGTCTGGACTCCCACTTCCCGCACGACGCCATCTCGGAAAGAACCAAGAAGCGGATTACCTTCGCTCGGTCAATCTTCACTCGCGTCGGCGCCTCGCCCAACGCAATTGGCACTGCCACAACAAACGAGTATCGCCGTGCTCGCAGGCAAATCACTGGCACTGTGACACGCTCCGGTCGCGTTATAAGGAGACCTACACTCCTATACTTTTAATGATTTTTTGTATTTAAAAAATACACTTATTTTTTATTTTCCCAAGAAGTCTAAATTAAAAAAAAAAGTGTGGTTAATATTTAGTACACAGCCACATTGTTAATTGGAATGGCATCATATTCCATTATATATTATTTTGAAGCGATATTTCTCTGAATTAAAATAAGACATGGACATTTTATATTACTCAATATTAAAGAGAATATAATTAATTTCATAGCATTCGGGGGCGGAGCTTATATGTATGAAGCCAAGAAACACGGTATAAAAACAATGAACATTAGAGCCCCTAACGACGTTTGGCAATCGCCTTTAAATTCCAACATAATGCTAGGTTTTCGAATTTTGAATACTACTATCTGATTAAAAATAACAGGATATGTCGAGGTGCAACCCCCATCATTAAAATAGGGTATGTAGACGAAGCAGGCGCGGATCTAGAAAATAAATTTGTGGGTGGGGGTCTTTGTTACAATTTCATAAGTTGACGGCAGCCTCAGAACAGTGAAAACCAATGGATAGTGATGAAGGTTCTTTGTTTAAAATCCGTCGTTCTCGTGCAACCAACGGATATGTGACTAATGAATTGTGGCTTGCATCTATGTACGAGTGCACCCGGGTAATATTTAAACAACAAGAAACCCAAGTTAACCTGAACATCTGAGTCTGACGAGTGAATAGGCAGATCTGAACAGGTAGAAGTCATCACCATACCATACATTCGAAGAAAAAACGTTTACCTCACCATTTAAACAGCAGCTGCAATAGTACAGACATATAAGATCATTATACAGGTCATACATAAATGACAAACCTTTACAAAACGTAGTTATGCAGAACTAGACACAGCTGAAGGTAGAAATAGATGCATAGCTCCCGAACACTAGACAGGTGCCTCACTAAGCTAAGATTATACGGCGGTATTCTCACCGAATTTTTCTATCATTTTCTCGACAAGGGACACAGAGGAGTGCAAGACCGTTCAGGCGCTCTTGGCCAATAGTACTCTATAATACGTTTTCAACCTTTCCAATGCTAAGAAAGACCGACTTTCACGTTAGAGAATGGCGAGATTAGGACACATGCTGGTGCTGGCGTGTGTGTGTATGGAATGGGGGGAGGGGAGTCTTTAATCGTTTCAAACTCCAGAAATCACTTTAGGGTTCGAAATCAATGCAGTTGCCAGATGTTGTTAGAAGCTCTAATGTTCATTGTTTTTATGCAGTGCCCCCCCCCCCCCCTTCCAATGGGCGGAGCTAGAAATGGAATCATAAAATTTTCTTAAAGTCGGTGGCTGTGTCATTAGTTACAAAATTTAATATGAACTAAATCAGTTAACACAATAGCTACCGATTCGTCTACTTGTGCAGGCTGCTCCTATACTTTTAATTTAGTTATTTTAATTTTTTTAAAAAAAGACACTTTTATTTTGCTTAAGAATAAAACAGTATCTAATTTTTTAAAAAACCCTGTTTTTAAGCAAAATTAAATATGAATTATCCACAAATTAGAGACCGGTCACTTTATCAACATTTACCCTAACTTTATACTGGAGGTGGTGTGCTGGTTTGGTTACCAAGGCTAATTTGTCACCGATTTTTTGGTACCACTCCTGGGTAGTCCGATAGGTATGGTGGTTACTGGTTCGATTCTTGGCGGAGTGCCTTTTACGTGAGGCACTGGCTCAAAAGGGTAGAATTGTCTTCTTTCTTGATTGCAGTCTGGGTAAAGGTAAAGAAATCTTAAGTGCTGGATTTAGTATTCTTTATTCGGCGAGAACTTGGAGTCATCAGATGCATCTCTTAATAGATATTAGTCTTCCTCATACTGAGAGACTGCAATTTTCCTTTTACAAAACCGGCTGCCATACACGGCGGTATTTAACAGATTACGAATGGAAGTAATTTTTATACATTGAGTTCAAAATAAAATTAAATTTGCACACACTAGTTATATTAATTTATTTTACCTGGCTTTATGCTATTATAGAATCCTACAATTGCTATTATTAAATTAAGGTTAAATTTGGGAAAATGCCCTCCCCCCTCGATTTTTGAGGGCGCTTTGTTATAAATATCTCTATTTTTTTTTAAAAAATACGCAAATGCACTTTAGTTGGAATCACATCATAGTGTATTATATGTCATTTTGAAGTGAATTTTTTATCTTAATTAAAATATGATATGGACATTTCATATTGGTTAATTTGGGGATTATGCCCGCCCTGAATTTTGTGGACACTTTGTTATAAACATGTAGCGCCACTGTGCAAGGTGGAATAGTTTGAGAATGAGGTCTCCACATGAGCATCATGTGAAATATATGAAGGCTTGTACGTTCAAAACTATGCAGTGCGTAATTGTGAGCGTGCCTGTTACAGTGGCTGCTCGTGTATAGGCCATGTGGAACTGCAACCCCCCTTATTTCCACTTAATATTATCGATAACATTCAATGTAATGACTCCTTTTTTTTCTTTAATTCTTTCTTTATATTTGTACATTATATAACCCGTAAGCTTAATGTCAGTAGTCAATACCCCTAGTTTATGAACAAAAATACAAAGATCCTTGTATAGAACTGTGCACTTCACAGTTCCAGCGACGCGGTGTTCCGCTGATGTGCGCATGCTCACATGCGCGAGATAGGAAACTGCACGCTAGGAAGAGAGTATTTTTGCTCATGCAATGCCGACCCTGGTGTGCTGGTGGAAGGTATTGTTTTTTGTTTGACACTGCTTGTGCTATGCTTAAAAATGTGTTTATATTCTTGAATGTCATAAAGTGTAGAATTTAATTCATATGCTTTCGGTTCTTTTATTAATTAATTGGGCTGCTCAAGTTTATCTTGTAAAATAATCTAGATGATGTTCTTAGTGAACTACGAAACTAATAAAAATCCTTTTGAAAATTCCCATGACTACATCAGAGGCAGAACGCTGCTTTTCAACACTGAAAGGAATATAAAAAATTCTAAGCAGCACCATGAATTCTGAAAGACTAAATGCACTAGCAGTGCTTTCAATGAAGAAACAAATTATCAGTAGTTATCCAGAGATCAAGGAGAAATTAATTAATCTTTTCGCACAAATTAAAACAAGAAGAATGAATTTCGTTTTTAAATCAATAGATCAAGCTTGAACTGTAACATTTAGGCTATTAGTAAGTAAAAAAAAAGGTTGATTTTGTTGTGTTTAGGATTTTATCAAGTTTATCTATAAAATTTATTTTCTATATGTTTATATCCTTTTACACATTATTAAAACAATGCTTTAAAAAATCTGATGCAGCACCCCCATGAATTTTAGCTTCGAGCCGCCACTGCCTGCTGCAAGCCTTCATAGGTGGACATTATTGCGATAATTACATCGGGTTATCGGTTATCCAATTTTTCCCCCGCGTTATCGATTCATCTTTATCCCCGATACTTTTGGTTCTAAACCAGCGATAATCGATAATTTCAGTATTTGGTTCCAGTTTACCATAGGGGCGAGCCTTGCGTGCCTTGGAGGCATAAATAGGTAGGTCCGAGCTGGGGAGGAGGATCCTCAAAACCTATGAGGAGATGAAGGAGAGCCTTGGAATTTTTGATTTATCGGTTATCACCTTATCGGGCGATAAATTTATCGTCAGTTATCGGTTATCGCCAATAAGATTATCGTTACCGGTTATCATGATACATTTTTTCGTTATCGCGCCCACCATTGCAAGCCTCAATAGGATTCTCGTGGTACTCATGTGTGAGGCCTCATTGAGTGTTCGGATGTCCGAGCTGCAGATCCTAATCTGTGAACAAAACATTTTTTTCATGTTTATATACATTAATTCGTGTGTATGCTCTACACAATGTTTATTTAAACTAGACAGATCCTAATAATACGGAGTTAACTTTAAATTAATGATTTCATTGACTTTGTACACATAATACTGAGTTATCTTTAAATTAATAACACTGTACAACAAATTTTAGTGTAAAAAAAAACATAGATCTCATGTGCATTTTATTATGAAGTTGAGTTTGTTGAATTTGAATTTGATAACGAAGATTTCCCATCACGTGACATTTTCTTGTAAATGGCCGATTTAATAATTATGTAATTGATACCGATTTCCACGATACCTTAAATGCTTTCCCAAAGTCAGATTAAATGTGTCCATTGTAATCAATTCATGAATATATAATGAATTAGCATGTTTGTTAACATTATATAATGTATTAACTTGCATTTTAGTATTTACTTTTTCGTTTGTAAGACGTCTCAGGTGTGTCACGCTTCAGGTTCCCGCAGAGGTCGGCCAGCATAGCAGGGCTCCATTGTCCCTTAACCTTTTTTCTATTGACGGCATATTTTGATAGAACCTCTCTCGATGTTCATCACTCACATCTCCTGCATTCTCTGGGAAGGACAGACGAGAATGAAGAAAGTGTATCTTCAGTGACATATTGAATCCGAGATCTTGGTAGCACTTGATTAGGCTCTCCACTATACGCTCTCGTTGAGCCCCTTGGTACTTTACCTGAAGTCTTCTGCATACATCTTTGAATGCATGCCAGGCCATTAGCTCAGTTTCATCCATTGTGACCTCAAAGTCCCCATCAGCTATAAGTTGACAAATCTGAGGGCCTACGATTCTACGAATATGCTTTCTTTAATCTTGGCAGTACAAATTTGGGTAGCAAAATGATTTTCTTCTTCTTAACTGGTGGCTCATGAATTACATTATGGCATTCATGCGTCATAGTTTCTCGAGGTGACCATTCTGAGCGTACATAATGTTCTGATCTGGCCATACTGTCCCACTTGCAAAGGAAGCCCATTAAGTAGGACTACTACTTTCAAGTCCGCACAAATTAGCCACTCATGCTCCTTGTAGCTTATGCGGTCTAGAATATAAGCAAGGTTCTCATATGTCTCTCTTAAAATGACTGAATGAGCAACTGGAACTTAAGGCATTGTGTTCTCAATGTGCAACATAACTGTTTTTATGCTGGAAAGGGATGCATCTATGAATAACCTCCATTCATTTGGTTCATAGCTCAGCTCAAAGGCGTTGAATAGGTTTCTGGTATCACTACAATAAGTCAAATTGTTTTCAAAAGTTAAGAATTGTTGTAGACGTGAGGCCAGGAGTTCAATCTGTTGCTTAGTAAGTGTTAAATGACGAACTACGAGGGGCGGTCAATAAGTTTTTGCAATTCGGATATAAGCAAACAAGATATGAAGAAAAGTGTTTTATTATTTTTCAAGATAACTACCCTCGACTTCCCTGCACTTGCGCCACTTGTCCCTGAGGCTTCGAATTCCCAACAACCAGAAATCTCCCGACTGCTGTTCAATCCACTTTTGGACGGCGAGCTGGACTTCTTCATTGTCCCCAAACCGGCGTCCACGCAGTGCAGCCTTGAGCTGGCAGAATAAAAAGTAGTCACTAGGGGCCAGATCTGGACTGTAGGGGGGATGGGTGAGCTCCTCGAATCCGCACTCGCGCAGGGCAGCTTGTGCAACTCTAGCCTTGTGGACTTTGACGACGTTGAAGTCGATCATGGGGCGTCAGGTTTCTAGGGATCCAACGGGCAGAGACCTTGGTCATGGCCAAATTGTCGTGGATGATGTTGATAACACTTCCATGTGATATTCCAATTTCTCGCTCGATTTCTTCGACCTTCACCCGTCGATTTTCGAGGATCCTCCTCTTCACACGGGCCACATTGTCCTCGTTGGTCACGTCTGATGGACGTCCTGGACGGGGGTCATCTTCAAGAGATTCACGACCATTGCGGAACTCCTTATTCCAGTGAGCAATTCTTGCTTTCCTTGGCCAAAAGTTTGATCACTGCGCGGTGCTCAACCTTCTCCATTGTTAAAATATTTGTGACTGACGATCTGCGATCAGCTACTGCTTCTTAAATAGATGAGGCAGGAGGGGGCGGCTGCAGGTCCTGACTTGTCATAACTTGTCCTAGCACGCCCACAAACAGCTATCCCCCTTCCTCTGTTTTGCCCTACCGATTCGCAAAACTTATTGACCGCCCCTCGTAAATCATTGAGTTCCGGTTGAGTGACGAGATGTGGTTTCTTATCAGATTCAAGCTGCACCACATATGGTGTATCTTGAGATTCTAAATCGTCTGAGTTGCTCGTTTCATCGCTTGACAGTTCAGATGACGCTTTGATACAGGAATAGCACTTGAATGTCGAACTGGGCGAATAGCAGACTGAAGATCTGGATACATGATAGATTTCTTGCCTTTTCTGTTGCGAGCTGCAGTAAAATAAAATAAAATCAGTCTATAAATGGATATTATTGACTGTGATCACTTGCAGAAATAGTGGCAGTACAACATAGTATGTATTTTGATCTTTTTAATTGATACATCTTTTGAAATATATTAAAGACCAAGAAAGAAAATACATTGAATACTCACCTTTAATATCTGATAAGAAGAAGTAGAAATCCGTTGAATGGTCCTTTGGCTCCTTCCAAACCATTGGTACGCCAAGCATGAGGCCCAGACCTTTTGCCTTTCACCCAGGCAGAAAGGGAACTTGTACACCTAGCACAACATATGTGAGGTTATGAGGGTTGAACCTAGTAAAAATTCGTTTGGAAATTTTAAACGGTTCACACATTGAAACTTATAAATGGGAAGACAAACTTCCCGCCTTTTAGTATTTCTCTTTCGTAAATAGGAAGATAAATTTCCCGTTTTTAGTATTTCTTTCTCATAAATAGAAAGATAAACTTCTCGCTTTGAAGTATTTCTCTTTTCTTGAGGTGACTACCCCTCGCCTTTTCCTCCTTTGCCGGCTATTAACTTTTCGGTGAGCTTAATTTTCTTGTAGATTTCTTCCAAGTCTAAAAATTCGGAAAATTGATTTCAGCCGTGTTTATGTGTAAACGGTTAGAACGTTAGTAGCATTTTAAATCTATCATAGCGCTGATTGAACAATTATTACAGTGCTTATGTTTAAAAGCTGATTCGCAAATTTTCAAGAAATGAACATAAAAATGACTATAAAATTTATATCAATACTGATTGGTTGAATTGTTGAGTGTTAAGTGTAGATGAAATAACTATTTATATAGGTGTATTCTTGTGTAAAAGATAGTCAGAAATAGTTAGAAAAGTTATTATTATTTAAGAAGAAAAGCTATATTTCCTGTTCGCCATTTCGAAGATTATTCCAGCAATATACCTAGCAATAAAGAATCCATATATATATATATATATATATATATATATATATATGGATGTAAAGTGGGTGGCCAAGACAAAGGCTTACCTAAACCCTATAAGGTACCGAGCCTTTGTTTTGGCCACCCACTTTACATCCAAAGTACAGCTGATATAGTTTATTCACATGTTCAATCAACTGTCTCTTGTATTTTCTCAAGGTAACTGATCCACATAACTAGCAGAAACTGTCAGAGGGATTTTTTGCATTTTTTAAACATTTTAGCTCTGTAACATGTAAATAAAAAGCATTGTATTATGTGAAAATAAATATAAATATTAACAGCAACAAATATTAAATAAAAAAGTAAAATAGGAAACATTTATAGTAAGTTACAAAATTGTTAAGCGTTACGTAGGAGTTACTACGGATTTGGACCCATATAACTAAAGAAATATTGAGTATCTTTCATAAATTTCATATGTCAGGTTGAAAAATACCTTAGGAACACACCATTAAAATTATATCAAAATTGGTTTATAACTTTTAGAGTTGTCAGTTTCGACCCAATATTGTTTGCATTTAATCCCTAGGGAACCATCAGTGTATTTGACGTAAGATGGTAATTTACGTGAAACTGGAGGGTCGCAGAAAGAGACGGGTGTTATATTCGTGATTTACGCAAAAGATACCCCTAGAAAAGGTTATTTTCATTTCCCGTTTTTTTTTCATTGTTGACAGTGTAATTTTATGGACTTTGTATCTACACCTTATTTATTCTAATAAAATTAATATTATCCTTCTTACCACCTGACACTGGACTTTTATTATTTACTTCTTTTTTTTTTAAATAAGCACTGAATCTACACATTTAAATTGCTTTGCACTGGAATTTTTATACATATTATTGGTATTCGGAAAACTTTCTACGATATTTATTATTTATTTAAAAAAAACTATACCTGGATGTATGGCACGAGTTCGTTTCGTCCTTTGGTTTCGTTTTGATCCAGTGTCGACCTTTTTGAGCTGCGATGATGAGCGCTGTGTAGGCATATAATGATTACTGGAAAAACTTTTGCCGGGTTCGTTTTCATCCTAAGTCCACGTGTAGCGGTTCATCTTACTTCTTCCAGGATGCTTGAAGTAGTATGGTGCGTAGAAATAGGCTCCTACCATTCTAATGGCTGCTTCGGTGAAATGGGAGGCCAACCGAGATGGAATTCGCCAAGTATTCTTCTTCTTGAGCTGACATCAGGCTTGATGGCGCTTGCGTTGGTGACTTCTATTTGATTAGGCTCCGCTCTGTCTTCGTTTTTTGACCCAATTGTTCTTTTCGATCCCTCTTCCTGTTCGAGGATTAGTGTCACCAGTTTGGGGGGCTTGTTGACTGTAGAGGAATGGCAACATAAAGCCTCCCGGAGGGCCAGGCGGACATATACCTTAAAGTCCCTCTTCCCCCTTGTGCAGAAAGCCGGAGAAGCGAGCCCCATGAGGAAACCCGTGGGAACGGTAGCCGGCGAATAACAGTAACTGCCTACCCTGTTTGATCTCCCCACCGCATAGGTAGTTGGAGCAACCATCTGTGTTAAGGCAACCACCAAAGGCCCTTAAACGACGCTCTAAAGATCCAATTACCTACGAGACCTGTAGGCCCGTGGTTATGTCACTAAAAAGCGATGCCAGTCAAAAGGCACGCCAAGGAGTGTGGCGGTTGAGGGTCTTGCTAATTAACAAGCCGACTTGGGCACCTCAGTGCAAACCTATGCACTTCTCGCTCTCCCAGATGCGAACTCACCATTCGCGCTCCCTCTTTGGCCTCGCCCCTTCCCCCTTAGATAGGGCAGTGGTCCGCCTATAAATAAGTCCCTGAAAAAAAGAGAAAAGATGACTATTCGGTGAGAACGACGGAGGATCAGTTCGTGAAGATCGATACTCCAGTCATTCAAGATTATTCGGTGAGAACGACGGATGATCAGTTCGTGAAGATCGATCTTTCAGCCAGTCAAGATTTTTTCGGTGAGAAGGGCGGAGGATCGGTTCGTAAAGATCTATCTTTCAGCTAGTCAAGATTATTCGGTGAGAACGAAGTAGGATCAGTTCGTGAAGATCGATCCATCAACCAGTCAAGATTATTCGGTGAGAAAGACGTAGGATCAGTTCGTGAAGATCCACCCTTCAACCGGTCAAGATTATTCGGTGAGAAAGACATAGGATCAGTTCGTGGAGATCGATCCTTCAGCCAGTCAAGATTAGTCGGTGAGGAAGGCATAGAATCATTTCGTGGAGATCGATCCTTACCTCCTATGGCTGAATTAACATAAATCGTCAAGTTTTGTATCAGTGCCATACTGAAGAATCTTTTACAGACTTAGAAAAAGTCTGACTGGAGTAAAGAAAACCCGCTCACACTCGAGTAACTCTCACATCTCAAGCTTCGTAAGAGTTAGAGGAGAAGAACCCAGTCCCAACTAGGTTCCGTTCTTTAATTACGGTAAAAATCCATCAGCATACCCCAATTCTAGTTGGGAACTTTTCGTTAAAGAATAAGACACCAAGAGGCTTCAAGATTATTCAGAAGAGGACTCTTAGAGCGAAGAGCACCGTAACTCTCTCCGTCTTTTTAACTTAACCAGAGGCAAATTTGCAATAAGAAGTTGACTTCACACTACCTTTCTTCCGCCATCCCATCTCTTTGAAATTCTACCATCGGCCACAGCAACCCTCCAAAGCGTGAGATAAGCCCTCCAGTGACATCCGGCAATCTCTGACCCCTCCTGTCATGTAAGTTAGAAAGAACATTTACATTCATATTGCGATAGTATGAGTTTAGTACGTCTTACGATTTAATGGAAGTAGAAACAATTGTGCGTGAACCTCTGTCATATTTGCCAGTAGAAGAAAGTACTTTAATTTAATGTTTAACGCTAATCCAAAAGGGTCGCGATAAAAATACTAATCGGCAATTGGTGTGTTTACCGGGAGCCTATTTGTTTATTTTTGTCATTGAAGATATTGTAATAGGCTCAGTTGCCACTGGGTTAGTCTCGGTTAGCGTAAGAGGAGGATATAAATGTGTTTCCTGTTTTTTGTCATAGTTAATTGTTAAATTTAAAATATATGTTAATTTTGGGATAATTCCTGTGTGTTACTTTATATCCTTACGTGTTGAAGCGCTCTTCCTTAACAAAACAAAAATTCGCACTCTGAGATAAAAGCATACTTCAACAAAGAAATGTATCACGACCACAAGGTATACTGCGACAGTGACTCTAATTGAAATTTACTTTCAGACTTCCTCCTACGGTCTACCCAACATATATGTGGAGAAATGGCTACATTAAGCATCCTGGAGGAGTATAGGTACAATAAAGCCCCCCTCCCTTATGAGGAGAAGCGTGGGAAAGGTAGCCGGCGAAAATGCTTACCATGTGTGATCTCCCCACCGCTGTGGGCAGTTGGAGCTAACATCTGTTTGAAGGCGACCACCTAAGGTCCTTAAACGACGCTCTAACGATCGAATTACCTACGAGACCCATAAACCCGTGATTATGGAAAAAAAAGCGGTGCGAGTCAGAAGGCACGCCAAGTAGCGGTGCGGTTGCGAGCCTATAATTTGCGAGTTGACTTGGGCACCCCTGTGCCACCTTAGGAATTCTCGCACTCCCCAGATGCTAACTCACCATTCGCTCCCCCCCCCCTTTGCCTTTGTGGCCTGGTCACTTCCCCCTTTAGATGGGGCGGCAATCCGCCTATAAATAAGCCCCGCAAAGAAAGAGTAAGAGATTATCAGAAGTCGATACGCCAGAGGAGGATTAGTTCGTGAAGATCGATCCATCGGCCAGACAAGAAGATTATCAGAAGTCGATTCGCCAGAAGAAAGATTAGTTCGTGAAGATCGATCTTTCAGCCAGACAAGAAGATTAGAAGTCGATACGCCAGAAGAAGGGTTAGTTCGTGAAGATCGATCCTTCAGCCATACTAGACTATTTCCGTGAGAAACGATAGGATCAGATTGAGAAAATCGATCCTCCCTTTCAGGGCCGTATTAACCTAAATAGTCAAGTTTTATATCGGTGCCATACCGAAGAAGCCTTTTCAGTCTGCAAAGAAGTCCGACTGAAGAAAAGCAAAGCCGCTCACACTCGAGTGATTCTCACATCTCAAGCACCGTAAGAGTGAGAGGAGAAGAACCCAGCCCCAACGAGCTCCCGTTCTTTAATTACGGTGAAGAATCAGCCCCCGTAACAGGCGACAAGCAAGCCCTCCTCGACGAAGCAACACTTCAAAGCGAGAGATAAGTCCTCCAGCGACATCCGGCAATCCTAATACCTACCTGTAAGTTAAAAATAACATTTATATCTCTATTGCGATAGTAGAAGTTTAGTACGTCCCAAGTTTTAAAGGAGAGTAGAAACCATTGTTCTTGAACCTAGGTCATATGTGTTTGTAGACGAGAGCACGTTAATTTAATGTTTAACGCTAATCAAATAGAGTCGCGATAAAAAAATACTAAGCGGCAATTGGTATGTTTACGGGAAGCCTATTTGTTTATGTTCTGTCATTGAAAGATCTTTGAGGCCAAAGATAGAAATGTGTTTACTGTTGGTGTGTAATATTTAGGTTTTTAATTTAAAATACATGTTTATTTTGGTAGAAAAAAAATACTAAGCGGCAATTGGTATGTTTACGGGAAGCCTATTTGTTTATGTTTTGTCATTGAAAGATCTTTGAGGCCAAAAATAGAAACGTGTTTACTGTTGGTGTGTAATATTTAGGTTTTTAATTTAAAATACATGTTTATTTTGGTAGATTCTGGTGTTTCCTCTTATCCTTATGTGTTTAAAAATAGCTCTTCCTTAAGAACTGAACCACTAAATTAGCACTCTTAGAACAAAGCCTACTTCATCATAGAAGTAACTCACGCCCCTTAAAGCAGACAGATACTAAAAGGGTGTCAAAAAGTATAGTGATCAAAACCAAAGGTCATTCTACGACATATTTTAAAAGTGGTGTCAGGTCTAGAGGTTTTATATTAGAAAGAACCCAGCAGTGTCTATTTAAGGAAGAGCTAACACATAAAAGGAACACCAGGAATAATAGAATATTTGACGAGTGGGAAATTGGTAAAGTTAGAGATATACTATCTAAAGGTAATTGTTAGGTCAAGTGGTAAGTTTCGGTGGTGGAGTAGGTCAGGCTTGATTAAAAACAAGGTAGATGACTGACATAAGCGCGATGGCATTGTTTGACCTTTATCAGAAGCAAGGTCAAAGCCTCGGACTGGAAGGAACCGAGCTGAACTCGTTTATTCAGGAGAAAGAGAGAAACGAAAGAGAAGAAAGAAGAGAGGAACGTAAAATGAAAATGGAAGCTGATGAAAGAAGAGAAAATGCGAAAATGGAAGCTGATGAAAAAAGAGAAAAGGCGAAAATGGAAGCTGATGAAAGAAGAGAAAAGACGAAAATGGAAGCTGATGAAAGAGAGAAAATAAGGGCCCACGAAAGAGCTCTTAGCAAAGACGAGTTAGAGGTGCAATCAGTGTCATCCAGAACAGGAGTGTCACCAGCGGCCAGCATGAAACTCCCGGAGTACAGGGACGATGAAGATTTATGCTCATATCTCTCCCATTTTGAGAAAATATTTGAAGTCAATAATTGGGACCTAGAAGAAGATGGGGTCGCCAGACTGTTACCGCTACTCAATCGTAGGATGAGAGAGATATTCGTATCTTTACCCTCAGAAGCGACTGTGGACTCTTCCACTCTCAAAGCCGAACTTCTCTCAGCAACAAACCTTAACCCGGAAGAATATAGGATGAAGTTCAGGCAGTCTCGTATAAGATATGGACAAACATACAAACATTTTGGCTTTGAGCTTCGTCGAAGCCTACAGTTTTGGATGGAGTCAGAAGGGGTAGAGAACGAAGTCGCTGCGGTCGTCGACTTCATGCTTAGAGATCAGTTACTAAGTACACTAACCCAGGAAATCCGTGCATTCGTTAAGGACCGAAAAGCTTCTACCTTCAACGAGTGTCTGGACGAGGCTGACCTCCACGCGGTAAATCATCGGTTATATCCTAGGGAGTACAAGAAAGAGAAGGCTCCCTCCCCAAAGAAAAATGGGCCGCCACCCAGGCATTTACAGAAGAAGCCCTTTAAGTTCTCAGCAGCAAAAGGAACTTATAAACCAAATTTTGGAGGAGAAAAAAATAAAAAAGAAGGTAGGATTCCACAAGGATCATACCCTAATACCGGCACGTATCCCAGCAAGCCCGTCACTTGTTATACCTGCGGGATAATAGGTCACCTGATTTTCCAGTGCCCACAGAACTCCCGACTGAGGGAGATCTCGAGACAACAGGTGCAAAACCTGACTGCCGCGATCCCAGCAGGACAAGCTGATTCGTCCTACGTCCCCGCGCCAACATCCGAAGGGCCCCAGCAACAGGTAGACTTTCTATTCAACAAAAGTTCGCCAGGCGGCCTACAGTTTAAAGAGGGCACTGTTAATGGGTGCCGAGTATCCACTTTAGTCAGAGACACCGGATGTACGTGCATAGTGGTATCCGACAAGTTGCTGCCCCCAGTAAACCCTAACCATAAGAAATTCGCAATCGTCCACGACTTTTTAGGACGCGACAATCGATTCCCCGTCGTGAGATGTCATATACAATGCAGATATTTCACCGGTTGGACGGACGTGGTAGTAGCCCCGATTAAGTTCTGCGCAGTACTAATCGGACAAAACCCCCTAATTCCCCAGCAAGAAGTGGCCCAACAAGTAGTCACCCGGGCACAAGAAGCCCAGAGGAAAGAGCAACCTGCTAAGTTGACCCCGAGGATTACCCTCGAAGACAATGGGTTCAAATTGACTTCCTTCGCCAGAGCTCAGAAGGAATGCCCCACTCTTAAACCTCTATGGGAGAAAGCTATTAAAGATGAAATTCTCCAAGTGAAAGGAAAAAAGCCTATCCAGTATATCGTAGAAGACTCACTTCTCTACCGTACTATCAGCGAGGAGGATAAGGAGAACAAGAAAGCACTGTGTGTACCTCAAGAATACACGCAAAGAATTTTGAATACCGCGCATGATGGAATATTAGCCGGACACTTTGGGCACAACAAAACGGCGCAGCAGATATTCCGACACTTTTATTGGCCCCAGGCCGCCAGGGAAATTGTGGCCTATTGCCGATCATGCGACGTGTGTCAGAAGGATCCCTCCAGAGGACGGGTACCTCCCGCTCCCTTACAAAAGGTGCCCGTTATTACCGAACCATTCTTTCGAGTGGCTATTGATTTGGTGGGACCAATTCACCCCCCTTCAAGTGGAGGACACTCCTACATCCTCACCCTAGTGGATTGTGCCACCCGGTTCCCAGATGCCGTGGCCCTACGGAAGATTGACACTATTTCCTGCGCGGAAGCATTAATTTCCATTTTTGCACGAGTAGGCCTGCCTAAAGAAATTCTATCGGATAGAGTGCGCCAATTCACCTCAGAATTGAAGGAGCATGGTCTAACCGCCGGGCCGACCAAGTGTTATTTTGCCTACGAATCCATTGACTACCTGGGATTCAAAATAGGACAAAAACACTTGACTACCCAGCAAGAAAAAGTGGACGCCATAGTCAAGATGCCCCGGCCGAAAATAATGAAACAACTCCGATCGTTTATGGGAGCGGCCTCGTTCTATAGGCGTTTTGTACCACACTTCGCTTCCATTGCGGCCCCACTTAATGATTTGTTAAAAAAGAGAGCGTCAGACCCTGTCACGTGGAACCCCCATGCAATAACTCAGTTGGAGGTTCTAAAAGGAAAACTCGTAACTGCGCCCATTCTTCGCTTACCAAATCCCAACAAGATCTTCGGCCTTCGCACGAACGCTAGTCGAGACGGGTTAGGCGGAGTATTGCTTCAATACGAAGATGACGAAACAGCCTATCCCATAGCTTATGTCAGTAGGAAACTGTTGAGTAGAGAAAAAGCCTACGCTACTATCGAAATCGAAGCTTTGGCCATAATATGGTCCATTGGTAAATTCAAATATTATCTAATAGGGCGCGAGTTTAAGTTGGAATGCGACCATAAACCGTTGTCATACTTAAATAAAAATAAGAGTAAGAATGGAAGACTCCTGAGATGGAGTTTACTCTTGATGGAGTACCAGTACTCCATTCACTATATAAAAGGGTCCAACAATTGTATGGCCGACTCGTTAAGTCGGAACCCTGTTGACGATTAAGGAGCAGCCCAACTATTTTATTATAGCAAAGTTAAGTGTAAATCAGTAGAATTGTAAGTAAGTAGGGGCGAGTAACCCCCTAGTGGTAGGTAAGAAGATCCTAAGTTGGCACAGTAATATAGGAATTAATGTAAGGTAAGGTAAAATTTTATCGAGGCATTCCCGGGTGAACTAGAATTTATTGTATAATATAATGTTCCGTAAGTTCCCCATGTATATTATTGTAAGCGTCGGATTGGAACTCCCCTCCCCATCTCCCGTTATTTTCTTAAGGAGGGAGGTAAATGTGGAGAAATGGCTACATTAAGCATCCTGGAGGAGTATAGGTACATTAAAGCCCCCCTCCCTTATGAGGAGAAGCGTGGGAAAGGTAGCCGGCGAAAATGCTTACCATGTGTGATCTCCCCGCCGCTGTGGGCAGTTGGAGCTAACATCTGTTTGAAGGCGACCACCTAAGGTCCTTAAACGACGCTCTAACGATCGAATTACCTACGAGACCCATAAACCCGTGGTTATGGAAAAAAAAGCGGTGCGAGTCGGAAGGCACGCCAAGTAGCGGTGCGGTTGCGAGCCTATAATTTGCGAGTTGACTTGGGCACCCCTGTGCCACCTCAGGAATTCTCGCACTCCCCAGATGCTAACTCACCATTCGCTCCCCCCTCCCCTTTGCCTCTGTGGCCTGGTCACTTCCCCTTTTAGATGGGGCGGCAATCCGCCTATAAATAAGCCCCGCAAAGAAAGAGTAAGAGATTATCAGAAGTCGATACGCCAGAGGAGGATTAGTTCGTGAAGATCGATCCATCGGCCAGACAAGAAGATTATCAGAAGTCGATTCGCCAGAAGAAAGATTAGTTCGTGAAGATCGATCTTTCAGCCAGACAAGAAGATTAGAAGTCGATACGCCAGAAGAAGGGTTAGTTCGTGAAGATCGATCCTTCAGCCATACTAGACTATTTCCGTGAGAAACGATAGGATCAGATTGAGAAAATCGATCCCCCCTTTCAGGGCCGTATTAACCTAAATAGTCAAGTTTTATATCGGTGCCATACCGAAGAAGCCTTTTCAGTCTGCAAAGAAGTCCGACTGAAGAAAAGCAAAGCCGCTCACACTCGAGTGATTCTCACATCTCAAGCACCGTAAGAGTGAGAGGAGAAGAACCCAGCCCCAACGAGCTCCCGTTCTTTAATTACGGTGAAGAATCAGCCCCCGTAACAGGCGACAAGCAAGCCCTCCTCGACGAAGCAACACTTCAAAGCGAGAGATAAGTCCTCCAGCGACATCCGGCAATCCTAATACCTACCTGTAAGTTAAAAATAACATTTATATCTCTATTGCGATAGTAGAAGTTTAGTACGTCCCAAGTTTTAAAGGAGAGTAGAAACCATTGTTCTTGAACCTAGGTCATATGTGTTTGTAGACGAGAGCACGTTAATTTAATGTTTAACGCTAATCAAATAGAGTCGCGATAAAAAAATACTAAGCGGCAATTGGTATGTTTACGGGAAGCCTATTTGTTTATGTTTTGTCATTGAAAGATCTTTGAGGCCAAAGATAGAAATGTGTTTACTGTTGGTGTGTAATATTTAGGTTTTTAATTTAAAATACATGTTTATTTTGGTAGATTCTGGTGTTTCCTCTTATCCTTATGTGTTTAAAAATAGCTCTTCCTTAAGATCTAAACCACTAAATTAGCACTCTTAGAACAAAGCCTACTTCATCATAGAAGTAACTCACGCCGCTTAAAGCAGACTGATACTAAAAGGGTGTCAAAAAGTATAGTGATCAAAACCAAGGGTCATTCTACGACAATATATATCCCGTGACGCACGCCGTGGATGTGCCTTACCATTAGCTAATGATTTGGTTTGGGCGGAGCCTCCTCCACTCAGTGTTAATTTAGGTGTCCATGGAGATAGATTCATTTTTAACGAATTCCAAAAGGGGCGTCTTTGCGTTTCGCGGGTTCCTGCTAGCAAATAATAGCCACTACTATCGTGTTTTCTGCTCCGTACCTGCTACCAAGCTTGTTTGAACAGCTGAACTTTAGTGTGACCGTGGGGACCGCTCTACGCTAATTGTTTACTTTAGTGGTGGAGGATTTGTCTAGCGATTGTCGCTGCCTTTTTACTATATTTATATGTTTTTTTAGCTATCTGACTGGCCCATCAGTGAGCTGTATTAAACACCATCATTGGCCAATCATAAGTTTTGATTTTTTCCAGCTTTACTTTGGGTTTCTAAGGGTGGGTATGAAGTAGGGTTTTTTATTTTCTGAGTTTTTTTCTGAAATTGATTAGCGATCTCTCCTAAAGATTCTATGCCTGACACTATTTATTCGTTTGATTTACTTTTCCTTTGCTTTTTGTTAAATAAAATCACTTTTTTCTATTACCAATAAATTGGGTTTGCTGAGTGAAACCGAAAGCTTACTAGATTTTCTAAAAAAAAAATTCACTCGTTACTTTGTTTTCTTTATTTTCTTTTTTCTTTTTTTTTTTACAAACTATTTTTTACGACACTATTTCTTATTATCGTTGCAAAAGAATTAATTCAATATAGGCTAGTTTATTACGAAAAGTTTGACATACCACAAACACACTTTCTCGATTTTGACTTTTAAAATAGTTTTGAATTCGATAATACTTTTCCAGCCACGCGAGTCGTATATATACTCGAGCACAGGCCTATTTAGCTAGATTCTCAAAATGGCAAGTGCGTGTGCCGTCTGTCATTGTCTATCCACCATCTAGGTTTGGTTTTAACCAACAGCGATAAAGTAACGAATTTTTAGTTAACCACAAGTTAATAAAAACCAAGAGCGAGTGCCCTACCTGTAAGTCGAAACTTACAGTTAACAGATATTTTTTTTTTTAGCCGCGGGGGACAAGCGCGAACTGTGCAAATTTAAATCGTCCGCTCGAAAAGGGACTTTTATTTCGCCGGCTCACATATTTCTTTTGAACAAATCGTGATGGTGGTGTTTGGGTATGTGGTGAACAGGTTCATCATAGACGAAATTACCTAGCAGACTACGCGTAAGCTAAAAAAGCCTCGTTGATTGGTTTAATTTTTGCTAGGATTCTTTTAAATTATTTCAAAGTCTGTCTACAACATTTGGAGGGCCCAGAAAAAACTGTCGGAATCGACATGGCTAAATTGGCAAGCGGATCGAGGAAACTTTTCCTGGTACCAGTCTAAAATCAAAATACCAAAACCCTCCTTGCGGCGATAAAAAAGTGGATTTTGTCGGGTACGACGGTTGTATCTGACGGATTGATGGCCTATTCGCGTTTATCTTCCGAAGGGGACACTCACCTATCCGAAAGAGTGTGGGGAGATACAAGAGCCCATGTGCCCCACCATGGGCGGCGTGAGGCACATATGGACGGGTATCTCGCAACGGCTCTTTTTCTAAAAAAAAATGTGGTGTGGGGGTGCAACCCTTCACAATTAAAGGTGAGGTATGGCGTCGAAGCCACCCTTCCCCTATTTACAAAAAAGTAGCTTTATTGACTCAAAGCAATGAAGTGAGTGAGTAATAAATAGTAGCTAGAAAAAATCATCCGCTCCTAAAATAAGCAATTACCAACTTGATTTCGTTTTACTGTGTATGTGTGTGTACATGTGCACAAGTTTGATAACGTGTGAACATCTCAAATTCATTCTAGGTAAATTGAGACGATGATAGCGCCACCTACTTTAGGCTATTTCTGCCCCAAATTATCCTTTGTAAGGTAATGTAAAAATTTACCTCGAGGTATTTTTTTACATTACTCGAAAGTTTTTCCTGCAATCCAATAATTATTCATCATTTGTTCCAAACTCTTTCGTTTTCCTCTTTATCCTGAGGGCAAACGGAGCTTAGCAGATCAATACATAGTACGGCTCGAAGTCGGCTTCCAGTAACCAAAGACATATACGAATAACCAAACACATGTACGAATAATGTAAAAATATAAATAAGCACACTTTAGTGACAACCACAATTAAGGTTTTATTTGGTAAATATGAACATCAAAATGGGCTGGCTTGCATATCCTGACGTCTATTTTGGTTTACACCTTTTTTAGGTTTTTTTTTATACATGTTTTCCTTTTCCCAGATTTTTGAAATTCTTTTTTCTCTTCTATCCTTTTTAAATACCTAACTTTTGTAATTAAATTGGAACGTTTGCCCCGCTCCTAGTCTAATGAATACCTTTCGTCAGGTATTTAGTCTTACCATGGCTTATACCCACGAAGGTACGCCCGCTATTTCTTGCGAATGTTTCCCCGTTATTTGTCGCCAACTGCTTAATTTGATTTCTAATCACGAAAATTCAATTGTTTTTTTAAGGACCCATAATTTTATTAGACTTGAAATTCCGTCCCCTTTATGAGAAACCCCTGCGTATACAAACCGATTTCACATTTCGTTGCTTGAAAATTAAACGACCCCAAAGAACCAGCGAAATCCCCCGCTATTTGCCTGTTTTTTTTAAAAAAAAAATTGCTACTTGTCAACGGTTTCACGCTTTCCTCGTCTCCAAGGCAGACCTATATAAACCCGAATAACGTAAGTAACAGATATCTTATTTTTAGTTTTTCTATATTATTTTACATTAATTCTAGGGTATAGATTCGAAAATCGACGAGTGAAGGTCGAAAAAATCGAGCGAGAACTTGGAATATCATGGAACTGTTAACAACATCATCCACGACAATTTGGCCATGACCAAGGTCTTTTCCCGTTGGGTCCCTAGAAACCTCACGAAATCTCACGCCCCATGATCGACTTCATCGTCGTCAAGGTCTCTTCCCGTTGGGTCCCTAGAAACCTCACGCCCCATGATCGACTTCTTCGTCGTCAAAGTCCACAAGGCCAGAGTTGCACAAGCTGCCCTGCGCGAGTGCGGATTTGAGGAGCTCAACCATCCCCCCGACAGTCCAGATCTGGCCCCTAGCGATTACTTTTTATTCCGCCAGCTCAAGGCTGCACTGCGTGGACGCCGGCTTGGGAAGAATGAAGAAGTCCAGCTCGCCGTCCAGAAGTGGATTGAACAGCAGTCGAGAGATTTCTGGTTGCCGGGAATTCGAAGCCTCAGGGACAAGTGGCGCAAGTGCATTGAAGTCGAGGGTAGTTATATTGAAAAATAATAAAACACTTTTCCTCATATCTCGTTTCCTTATATCCGAATTGCAAAACTTATTGACTGCCCCTCGTATAATGAGGCCTAGATAAAAACTGACTTACACGACTCAAGATTTGCATCATGGTTATATGGAAGACAAAAACTAGTTCCCCGCAAATATCTAATTATTTATTTTAAAATGTTAGGTGAATCCCCAATAAATCAGAAAGTAAACAATTATAAAACTTTAAAAAAAGCTAGAAAAACCTGGGTATAAGAATAAATATAAAGAACCTAAGTAAACTTTAAAGCGATTCTATCTGGAATAGATAGTTATTTCGGTAAAAAAAAGGGGCAAAAATTATATAATGTAAAAAAAGAAAGAATTAAGTGTAAGACTAAGTGTGCAAAAGAGAAAAAGAATACAAAAATTGCATACAAAATACAGCCTTCATTCATTGGTAACGTCACTGAATTCGCACCAATAGATTATAAACTTAAGTCTTAAAAAACAATCCGTCCTTAAAAAGCTACCAAATTTGTTTAGAAAACAATATCCTTAATTACTTTTTTCGGGAAACAAGAGAGAAAAAATAGAAAATGGTGTAGCCTCATCTAAATTCTTGACATATCTGAAGGACTATAGTCCTTGCCCACCTCTATCCCCTGCGCCTGAGTGCAGACCTCAATTGCCCCTGGTGCAGGGACACTGAAGAGACAGTGAAACACTTTTTACTGCACTGCCCTCACTTCCATTCCCATAGTGTCCTGCTGCGCACTCACCTACGTGCTCATCGCATCAACAACTTCCGGTAATTGTGGAGATTCGCGGCCTCTGATTTCCCGCGCGATTTTTTGGGCTACTTTTATAGCTACTTTCTCTTTGCCTCACTCACTTCATTGTTTTGAGTCGTTATTTTAAGACAAAAATAAAAATTAACATTTTTTAGGCAGACTCGCTTTTGTTTTAACTGATGGTTCGCCTCCTCCACCTCTAATTATGTTATGTTATAGCAACCCAGGTAGGGTGTACCAAAGGGGAGAAGTCCTGCCAGCTGCCACTCGAGTGGGCACAATGCCTAGGACTTATCAAAACAAACTGGCGCCTCCGAGGTCGGTATTAGCGATCTGGTCACGTCTTGAGGCTATTAAAGAAAAAGCCCTCACTTCAAATGAGACGTACAATTACTTCAATTTGTAATACTCCAAATCGTACAACACCAGCCATTCTTTACAAAAGGAATATTTTGGAATTTAATAGAGTAGCTTTTCAAAAAAATAATAATCAACAATTTGCTGAGGAAGAGTAAAAACAACATTTTATACAAAAATGAAATCCGGAATTTATATTACTGTATATATATAAAAAAAACATTCCCATTTACACACACATTCTTACAGAGCGAGAGAGAGAGTATTGGAAAAAGGGGTGGGAGAATGGCCCTTCACATACACACTCACATTCACTCCACCACACCCCTCCTTCCTTAGGCCATACGACCACAGTCATTCACAGTACACTTTCAATCCTTACTCACGGTACTTTTTATACTCAATCGCACCCTTCTGCACCTATGTAGTGACACTCGTCTACTGGTCCCTGGCTGCACGTAACAATCTGTCGGGGTTGTTCGTCAGTTTTTCTGTCAGTCTCCTCTTCACTATTGATCATATCGTCCACCATTACCAGTTCTCCCATCTCTTGACAGAACTCTTTCATACTCTTCCGTTCAGAACCTTCACTCTTCATACCCCCATTCATCAGCTCCTCACTCACAGCTCTCATCCAACTCAAGGTACACTTTTGCGAAACAGACAAATCGCTCACATCCCCTCTACTCTCAGCGGCTACACCGGAAACCCCTCCAACTGGTTCCCACCAGAAGCCAGAAAAGTCAATCACCTCCTCATCCTCCACATCAAACTCACCTCTACCCTTACCATTAGCAAAACCAGAAAAATCAGCCACAGGCAGCTCACTCACTCGTCTACTTACACCAGCCAAATCACTCACCTGCTTATGCAAACACTCAATCTCGCTCTCCAGCTTACCTATACCATAAAGACTCTGCCCAGACTTACTTTCATTCGTACTTGCATTCTTCCTTTCACTCGTCCTTGCACGCTTTCTACTCCTCGAGACCAAGACAAGCTCTTTCCCAGTCAGATCCATACTATCACACTCCATCTCATGATCATGCACCTTATCTCTCTCTCTGCACAGTTCATACACTAGATGGCTCACCAGGTAGTCAGGAGGTTCTCTCCACCTCCTCAACTGACTGATGTGCTCGCACTCTCTCAGTCGCACCTTCATTCAAACTCTCTAAAACATACATCACACCATTCTGCCAGACTCACACAACTCTATACGGTCCTTCAAACTTTTCACTCATCTTTGACACATTCGACCTACCTTTTACTTCTTTTACCTTCAATACTTTTGCACCAATTTCAAACGAACGAGACCTTTCATGTGCCTCACGCCATGCTTTCTGCTCACTTTCACTCAAACGAAACCTATCTTTCACTCGCCTTTCAAAATTCATCACAAACTGACACATGGACACCCCAGTTTCACTATGCACCGTCGAATTATACATCCATAACACCCTACTCAACCATTCATCCCAGTCATTCAAAGTCGTACTCATCATTCTCAACATCTCACACAAGGTCCTAATTGTACGTTCAGCCAACCAAAGTTGAAGATAGTTCATACGGAGTCGTCCTCACATGATCCACAACATTCTCTCTCAAAATTCGCTCAAACACTTCACTTGCAAACTCAGGCCCATTATCACTCAGACATCTCCTAGTCTTCCATACACACATAGGAAAAAAACAACTGCTCAACCACACGCTCAACAGTCACACCCCTTTTATCTCTGACAGGCGCTGTATACACAAACTTAGTTTTATGATCAACCATAACAACCATACCAACATTCCCAGCATTTGTACGCGGTAAAGACATAATTAATTACTACTAATTAAAACGGTTCTTTCGCATCAACTTTCAACATCGGCAGTTTCACTTGCACACATTGCAACTTTCACACGTAGTTGCAACATCATTTACAACAGTTCTCAGAAACGGATGGAACACACGCTCCTTCATACACTTCCACAACTTAAACTTACCCATATGCCCATAATTATCATGCACAACTTTCACCAGACCAATCATACCACCAAGGACATCGCAGGTACAAACATATCATCCCCATCCTTCATGTGCCTCACAAAATATACAACATCCATACAAATAACAAAATGTTTACAATACATTTTAAAATCACTCAAACACTCAGGCCATTCATTCAAATCAACACGTATCATCACACACCTCTTCAACTCACTGACAAAAGGACACATCTCTTGCATCTCTAGAATATCATCATCATTTAAAATCTCATTCTCATCATCCATGACCAATTCAATCATACCGCAAAACTTGACAACATTCTTCGCATACTCATTCAAACTCACCTCACATTCACATTTCATAACATAATACTATCAGCATCCAAATACAAATCATTCAATCTTATAAAGTCCACACCAAGCAAGAAACAACACGGCATTTGCTCATATTTCAGAATCACAAAGTCATACTTCACATTCACACCACTGCCTAAACTCACTATGAGACTAACCTGTTCCCATGCCACTATCATGCCATTACCAATCCACTTATACGTAACTTCACAGGCTTCCGCTCGCACCATCTAAACTCATCATACTTCCTCAGAATCTTCTTGTTCACTAACGACACTTGTGCACCAGTATCAATCAAACCAAACCACAGCAGAACCTTTCGCCAACTTTCATTCTTGCTTCCATCACACAGGTCCACCATGTTCGCAATACACAGAAGGAGCAACCACACCAACATCAGCACTGACATCCACACCGTCATCACCTCCCACATCATCATTCACCACACACTCATCTTCATCCAGACAATCATTCTTCTCCCTCCTATACGAACACTTTTCAATCACCCAATTGTAATGAACACCGCTCAAACACTGCAGATGCACCACATTAACATTCAAACCTTTCACTTTATCATCTTTGTACACAATCGGTCTCTCACCACCAAAGTGCACATAAACAATCACTCCATACAAACGACTCACTACAATCAACACTTCTTAAAAACGGCGGGACTCCTTAACATAAGAACATAAGAAAAGAAGGATACTGCAAAAGACCATTCATGGCCTACACTTGGCAGCTCCTGTTCCAGTCAACACACAAAAGATTTCTTACCAGAGAAAAGTCATCAACATTGTCACCCTTTACAGGAGTTCGTCAGATCTAATCTACAATATACATAAAATGCATCCAGAAGATTATGTCCATTCATGCAACCGCAAAATATAATCTCCCCACTCCTTAGAAAAATATATACATAAAAAAAGTCAGTCCCATCTAGCAGCTTCATCCATATATTTATCTAATCTATTCTTAAAACTACCCAGAGAGGAGGCTTCTATCACATGTCTAGTGAGCCTATTCCATTCATTTACCACACGATTTGTAAACTAATTCCTCCCAATCTCCTTCATAAACCTATACTTATCAAGCTTAAACCCATTGCTACGTGTCCTGTCATGTTCACTAAGTATAAGAACCTTGCCCAGATCCCCTTTATTATATCTTTTTACCCATTTGAAGACTTTAATCAATTCCCCTCTGACTCTTCTCCTTTCCAATGTATGTAGATTTAGTTTTCTGAGCCTTTCACCATAAGGTAAGTTACTTAGCCAACCAATCATCTTTGTCATCTTTCTCTGCACAGACTCAAGCAAATCAATATCCTTCCTATATATAATAGGGTGACCAAAATTGTACTGCATAGTCTAGATGAGGCCTAACTAGCGCCAAATACAGTTTTAGAATGACTTCAGACCTCTTATTGCTTACACTCCTCCTAATGAATCCCAATATCCTATTAGCTTTATTCTTAGCATTTAGGCATTGCTTTCTAGGACGAAGGTCTGAACTTACCAAAATACCCAAGTCCCTCTCACAATCGGTCCTCCCTAAAATTCTCCCATTTAATTTATAACTATTCAATGGATTATTTCTACCTATACTAAGTACACTACATTTGTCTATGTTAAACTTCATTTGCCAGTTCTCGGCCCAATTGGACAGAATGGTCAATTCCTCCTGCATTACAACAGCATCAGAATCAGCCCTAATGTCCCTACCTAGCTTAGTATCATCAGCAAATTTACTCAGGTCACTACTTATACCTATGTCAAGATCATTAATATAAATTAAGAATAGCAAGGGACCCAAAACAGATCCTTGCGGAACTCCACTGCTAACACACCCCCACTCAGATTTAACTCCATCTATACTAACTCTTTGCTGTCTGTCACCAAGCCATGACTGAATCCACCTAAATATACTGCCATCGATCCCGTGTGCTTTAACTTTGCTCAGAAGCCGTAAGTGTGGCACTCGATCAAAAGCCTTACTAAAGCCCAAGTATAAAATATTATAGTTTTCATCATTATCTGCTGCTTCATACACCTTACTATAAAAAGACAGCAAATTAGTCAGACAGGATTTACCCTTACTAAAGCCATGCTGTGATTCTTTTATCAACTTATACTTATCCAAGTGATCTCTAATATTCCTTGTTATAATAGATTCCATCATTTTCCCTACCACTGATGTCAAACTTACTGGTCTGTAATTAGACATATTTGTTTTATCCCCTTTCTTAAATATAGGTATCACATTGGCTTTCTTCCATGCCACTGGCACAATGCCACTCTCCAATGATTTTCTAAAGATGCATGCTAGGGGCTCACTTAACACATCCTTACATTCTTTCAAAATTCTAGGAAAGACCTCGTCAGAACCGCGTGCTTTACTACTTTTGATTTTATCAATTTCCTTTGTCACTATCTCCTTTGTGATCAAGATATCCTTTAATTTCTCTTCATCATTACCCCGAAAGATCATTAACACCTCGGGTATATTTAGAGTATCCTATTGTGTAAATTCTGAGAGAAAAAAGTCATTTAGCATTTCAGCCATTGAGTCCCTATCACTCACTAATTCTCCATTGGAATCTATAAGTGGGCCTATTTTATCTCTAACCTTAGTTTTGTATAATTGATAAAAACTTTTAGGATCTTCCTTTGCCCTATTTGCCACTTTAATTTCATAATTTCTCCTTGCTACTCTAATTAACTTTTGAACATCTCTTGCTAGTTCATTATATCTCTGCCTTAAGTGATCCTCTCCATTTTTTATTTTCCTATAAATGCCCTTTTTAATGCCAATATAATGCTTAATTTTATCTGGCATCTATTTTGGGTCATTATTTTTAGTCCTAATCTCCTTATATGGAATGTTAATCATTTGACCTGTAATTAATTGCTCAATTATTCTTTCATACTCCTCTTTAATTGTAATCTCTTCCTCCTGGTGATTATTGTCTCCACTAACTGATATCATTGAATCTATTCCTGATTTGATTTCATTGCCTGGTTTCTGTACAACTGCCTCCAGGTAAGTCCTTAGCCCATTAGAATTTGCTCTCCTAAAGTCAGGAATTTTAACATTGTTCATGCTACTATCAATACCATTCCATTTCATCTTGAATCTAATTTCACAATGGTCACTATTACCCAAATTTCCTCCAATCTCAGTATCCTTAATAACTTCTTCCCTATTTGTCAGAACTAAATCCAGTATATTATTACCTCTAGTGGGTTCGTTAATAATCTGCCTCAGAAAATTATCTTGGACAACATTCAAAAATTCCTCAGCCTCCTGATCACCCACAAGAGCTTCCCAGTCTATATTTCTGTAATTAAAATCGCCCATTATACACACATGCTTACTTCTACATGCCCGTTCTATCTCCTGCCACAGAAGATTTGAAGCTTCCTTACTAAGATTTGGTGGTCTGTATAATAATCCTATGACAAGCTTGTTTTTACCTTCCTTTACATTTAGCCATAATGACTTTGTGTTATCATCTAATTTAATTGTAATGTTTACACAGCACTGGAGATTATCTTTAATATAAATAATAACCCCTCCTCCTCTCTTCCTATTCCTATCTGTATGGAACACGTTAAAGCCCTCAATCTCAACCTCAGGTTTAAAGTGATTACCTGCCAAATCAAGCCATGACTCTGTTATCGCAATTATATCAAAATTCTCTTCACTCGCCTAACGCTCTTAAGATATCTATCTTATTCCTTATACTCCGACCATTTGTGTAGTATATTTTTAAGTTTTTTTTTATTATTGCCATCTTCATTGAATCGGGCTTTTTTATTCCTAGTTATCTGCTCTTCACTTGTGCATTAGTCCCCCTATAACGCATCAATATGCCCTCCCCCCTAGCTATTCCTCTCTCTCTGCATCCCTTCAATTTCCTACACCTGCCCTCTATTCCTGTTATTCCCTTACCTCTAACAGCTTCTAGTTTCCCACCCGTAAGAACCTAATCACACTATCCAGCTCCCCCCATAGAACCTCAACACCTGCCCGACTAAGATGGAGCCCATCTATCGCATACAACCTCCTATTCTCGTAAAACCCACCCAGACATCTACAAACACCAATCCTAACTCCTCACACAGTCCTTTCACAAATTCATTCAAACCAATTGCACGCAACAACCATTCTACCCCCACATCCAATCTCGGAAGCACACCAGAAACAACACCTTTACCCTGCTTTTACTCATCCTTTCAACTAACCTTTTATACTGCTCACGTAACTCACATGTACCCACCTTCTTTACATCATTCACTCCCACATGCGTAATCACAACTGCATCCCTCTCACAGCCAGAAACCAGCCTATCACACCCCTCACAAACATCACTTACACCAGCACCCGGCAGACAAACTCTCATTTCCTTCCACTTGCTATCACTCAACTTCCTATCTAAATACCTAATCTGAGAGTCACCCATCACTAGCACCTCAGTCATTCTCCTATTCTGTCTTGGCCTAACATTACCCTCCCTCCTGCTCTCAGTCACACTACCACCCATTCTGCTTTCATCCACAATCACACCAGGCAAATCACTTTCACACTCTTCCTCTCTCAGGACATTGAATCTGTTAGTCAACCTAACAGGTTCTATGTCCTTCCTTTTCAAACACCCTCGCAATATCGATACTTTCAGGCTTCCTACATACTTCACTCATTACCTCCTTCCTTAAATCATCCACACTATCGGGCACTCTCACATCTACTCCATCACTCTTCAAATCTTGCAAACCATTTCATACGCTCTCAAATAAGGAATCACCACTGTCGTGGTATAGGAAGGACCGAGTGATGGCTGGACTTCGTACGTAAGAGATGGTTACGTACTTCACTAATCTCCGTTATTACGTTTTATATCTAAGAGTGCAATATAGTTTTATTATTATTATCCTCATTATTACTGATTTAACTTTGAGGGTTCCTAATGTCTTGCTTAGCGTTTCGTGGATTGAATAAAAGTTTGTCAAAAAAGAACTAAAACTTTAATTTTAAAAAATGAACTAACGAAATTTGACACCTTAAATGCACAGAAATGACTTCAATAAATTTAAGTGAGGCTTGGCTTTCTAAAATGACATACTTGAAATGATAGTGATGGTTGACCCACAGCTCACTTTAATATAAAAAAATGCAAACGAACTTTACAGAAACAGATACCGAGGTTTAAATACCTTTATACTATAGCGTACGAGAAGTGCAGGCGAGCGGCTTAAACGCTTCGTTTGAATGAGTCTTTTTTAGAGACTCAGGATGGAAGAGTGGATTCGCCGTTGGCTAATAGTGGTCCAGCGACGAATCCACTACGCCATCCTGAGTCGCTAAAAAAGACTCATTTAAACGAAGCTTTTAAGCCGCTCGCCTGCACTTCTCGTACGCTATAATACTTCCGACTAGAATCGGGTTTGAGTCTGACCTTGAACTCAATCGTTACATCACCTCAGGAATTCTTGTTGTCTGGTTGACGCGTGCTACTTGTCCAGATGTCTTGTATGGGCGAAATAGCTTTAAAGCCACGGAGGCTTTTGGCACGTGTGACAGCTGGAAAGGGTCACGCCTTCGGTAGGAAATGATCTCACCATGGGGCAGTGAAATAATGTTTCTTTCTTCTCTTCGAATTACTCTGGGGAATAATTCGCTATGGCTAGCGATGAGCCAATGCGGGAATCCTTTGACTCAGGGGAGTGCTGGAGGGAGCTCACTCGGGGGTCTTCCTCAAGGGCGAGGATTATCTCGGTCCTTTGTGCTACACCAGAATAGGGGGTGTTTCTCTGACGAGAGTAAGTTGATCTTGACTCTTAAATCAAGTTAACTTAAAGTTCAGTGTGACCACCTGGAACTAGCTCGAGGATGAGCTTCTACTTAGTTCCGGTATTCCTCGAGGACGAGGATTATTTCGGTGCTTTGGGGGACCCACTGGGATAGGAGGGGTTTCTCTGACGAGAGTAAGTTGAACTTGAGCAAGTTAACTTAAAGTTAATTGTGATCACCAGGGACTAGCTCGAGGATGAGCTTCTTCTTAGTCCCTTCTGTTGGTAGCAAGGGCCTCTTGCCGGGAACTTCGTCGCCTTGATGACTAACGTAATCTACCACGTTTTTTCAAAGATCTTCTCTTTTATACGTCGTCCCCCTACTGGGGTAGGGGCAGGAGGGAAGGGGTGCAAGGACATACCGATTGAAGTCTCCTCCTCCAACGGTTTTTCTCAGGGCATCGTACCTCTGGTCCTGAGGGACCTTCTTGTTTGAGGGAGACGCTCCTACAATTTCGCATCTGAGGTGAAATTGAATACCCGCTCTTATGGGAAATCTTGCAGTTTTAACCTTTCAGCTTCTTTTCCAGACAAGGGGCAAGAGAGAGAGGTGGTTACGAGTTTGGGCTACATCGTCTAGACTCCCAGGATGTTGTGGTCAACGACCAGCGGCTCAACTGAGAGGGAGGGGAGGAGAGTATCGATTCCCTTACAAACGTCCCTTCGAAGAATCTAATGGGGTGGGGGGACGCTAGTGAACAACAAAAAACAAATAACTAAACATAGTCGACACAAGCAAACTTGCATGTCTTTGAACCTCCTATTGATTATCACGGCTAACTAGGGTCAACCATACTCTTACCTTAAGTTTATCTGAAATTGGGCGCACGCGCGCGGGCTTACAAAGGCAGCGGATATAAATAGGCCTCGCGAGCCTACTGGGGGCATGTTTCACTACACAATTTAACATACAAACAAAACCAAACCTAATTCATTGATTACACAATAAAAAAGAGCCTGGCTCGAAAGTGGTATCTAACTAGCTACTTTCTTATATTTCTAAACTTTTAAGAACCTAAATCCAAACGCTAACTACTAACACAAAAAAAAAATTAAAACATGGTTTCACGATTACTAGGTGCTGAAATAACCCTCGATGGGGTTTCGACTCAAGTTATAGAGCGTCTTTACTTTATCGAAACCTTTGAAATAGCTAATATTATATTAGTGCTCTATGACTATTACTTTACCGCACCTGAGTCGGCCGTTGGAATTATTGAGTCTACCCAAGTATACCACAAGATGGTAGTGGTATTTCAACATACTCGAACTACCCTTTTTATGGTATTTGAATAATTTTAAACTGACCCTTATGGCTAGAGCGGCCTGTTGCAGTGTGGCATAAATGATGGGAGCGTGAGTCCCATAGTCCTCCTTTAACAAGGTACATTGGTAGATCGTGTCTGGGTTCGATCTCACGGGGTCGAAAAAAATTTCCTTACGGGATCGTTAATGGGCGTGGCGCTCACGACGACTTGGAGTTTTAGTGGTAACTCCGTGGATGCTTCATTCTGGGGGAAGACTACTGGGGGTAGGGGATACTCATTATCCGCGTCTACCATCTGACTCGGTTTACCTGGATGTACCGCATTTGCACTTCCATCTCCCTTCATTGTCACCCCATTTGACTGGGTTCTCCTCGTAGGTACTTTCTTAGGTACACCTGCGTGTACCTCTTCACTACTTCCTTCTTCATCCATCGTTACTCCATTTGGCTTGGTTTTCATCGTAAGCCCTTGCTTAGGTACACATGCTGGTACATCTTCACTACTTCCTTCTTCATCTCTCGTTACCCCATTTGGCTGGGTTTTCATCGTAGGTACTTCCTTAGGTACACACGCTGGTACCGCTTCCCTACCCACTTCTTAATCCATCGTTCCCCCCATTTGGTTGGGTTTTCATGGATAGTCCTTCCCTGGGTCCAAGCCGGGATAAGGCCGCCTCGACCACCATCTGATCCTTGCTGGATGCCCTTTCATGTGCGAGCATTCTTTCCTTTTCCTTTCTCTCTTCTCTTTCTGCTTGGGCTAATTATCTTTCTCTCTGTCTTCTTCATTCTTCGGCTTCTCTTATCGCTTTCGCTAGTTCTTTTCCCGCCGTATTCTTCTTTTTTGTCTTCTCTTTTTATCTTTATTTTACTTTCTTCAGCTTCTATTTATATCTTTATTCTTAATTCTTCAACTTCTCTTTTCAACTGTATTATTCTTTCGTTTGTTTTACTTCCCCTCGGAATTCTTCTTTCTTCGTCTTCTAAAGGGTCTTTCATTAAGGTCGCTGGATTTTTAAATGTAAATAAAACAAGTTGTGTGTCATATATGCACTCAATTTATCATAAATTTGAAAGTACATTTTATGACATTAAGTGTGGAATATAACGTCGTTCAAATGTCCGCCGTGGCTTCGCTTGGTGGAACGTATTCGGGAGGCTAAATTTTCGATGATTTTGTCGCATAAATCTGGCTGAATTTGCTGGATGGTGTTCGTTATGTTGACTTTGAGAACACCAACTGTTTGCGGATTATTCGCATAGACCTGCGATTTAAGGTAGCCCCAAAGAAAGTAGTCTAATGGCGTTAAATCGCATGATCTCAGTGGCCAGTTGACGTCACTGACGCGCGAGATGACCCTGCCTTGAAATCACTGGTGCAAAATGTCTATCATGGCGTGCGCAGTGTGGCACGTAGCTCCGTCCTGTTGGAACCACATGTCGTCAGTATCCATATCAGGCATATATTCCAGTTGAGTCCACAAGAAGTTGCTTATCATCAAACTGTAGGTCTCGCCGTTGACGGTTATGGCAATCCCATCTTCGTTCTCAAAAAAATACGGACCAATGATTCCGTTAGACAAAAATCCGCACCAAACAGTGACTTTGTTCGGATGCAATTAGTACTGGTGAATCTCATGTGGATTGTTTTCGTCCTAAATCCGATAATTTTGCTTGTTCACAAATCCATTCATCCAAAAATTAGCCTCGTCACTGAAGATGATTTTGGGGGGAAAATTTGGGGCAACTTCCAACTGCTCTATAGCCCAATCAGCGAACACACGGCGTTGTCTATGGTCGTTTACCTTAAGTTCCTGGGTAAGTTGGATTTTGTACGGGTGCAGACCCAAATCCCTACGCATAATTCGCCAAACTGAAGTCGCAGAAAGGCCAAGTTCTTGTGAACGACGAGAAATTGACTGCCTTGGATTTTCCCGTACACTCTCATTTACTGCAGCGATGTTTTCAGCAGACCTTGCGTTTCGGCGACGTACGGGTGTTAGCTGATTATTGATCGATCCTTTTGCCTCGAATTTGGCCACCAAGCGTCGAACAGTGGACTTGGCAGGACGATTGTGCCGAGGATAGAAATCACGTAATGAGCGTAACGTTTGTCGAACGGAGCACTGATTTTGATAATAACATTTGATGATTTGCACACGCTGTTCAACGCTATAACCTTCCATTGTGACCTGCTAAGTACTACTGAACAGTTCGCAGGCAGGTTACCATATGTCGCTTTAACAACATGGCCACTATCGCATGACAAAGCTCGAGCGTCCTTGTTGAAAGACCCTATATTTTCCACTGTATTCTTCTTTCTTCCATTTTACTATCAAACTGTATTCTTTCTTCTTCTTCTTCTTCTTCTTCTTCTTCTTCTTCTTCTTCTTCTTCTTCTTCTTCTTCTTTTTCATTCCGCCCGCTTAGTCCTGACTGAAAAGACGTGTTATCTCTGTGCTCCTGCTTAATTCATCTGTGCCCATAAATTTCGTTTTCTGAGTAACTTAATAATTCTAGATACTTCCTGCGCTCATATAATATTAGTCGCTGTATTAAAAAGATTGGCCGTCTTATTCGCTGTGTTAATTTTATTTATCTTCATACGTATTCTAGAAATCGACAATGCCCGTGATCAAGTTTGAATGTTCGAGTTGTGGGGCTTCCTTTAATATGGAAATTTACGTTCCTTCTAACATGGAACAAACTAGAATTTGTCGTTTCTGTATGTTAAACGATGCATTGGAGCGTAAGTTTGCTAACGCTATTAGCGAAATTAAATTAGAACTAAATTCCGTCGCGAGGGACGTTATATCGACCAACCGTAAAGTCGACGAATTAAATTCGAGTCTAAATTCTACCATTCATGATATGCGTGGGAGGGAAAATAGAAATCGCGACAACCGGCCTACTCGTATGAATCATCAGGCAATTGTTGACCAGCAACAAAGGATTTTGAACTCGTTTTGACCCCAGGATTCACAATATAGACCCCAAGATTCGCAATTTAGGCCCGTTAGAAATGGGGCTAGACCATCGAGGGAACAACATTTCACATTACCATGTTCGAACCCCTTCGCACTGCTAACTCCTATCGAAGGGGAAGAAGAAACTGTACTAATTGGGGATTCTTTAATTAGAAATCAAGAGCCGGAATTCACAGCGCGAAACCCGTCAAAACGAAAACGATTTTGCTTTCCTGGTGGCCGCATAGATAAAGTAGTTAGTGAAATTGAAAAATTGGACCAAACACGTGACGGGCGTACGATCCTCACGCTCGTAGGGGGGAATGATGTGCACAGATACGACAGCACCCCACAGGGAATAGTAAACCGCGCTAAGAATCTGATTCATACTGCGAAAGTTAAAGCGGATAACGTAGGAATAATTGGTATTTTACCCCGACTAAAATCCACGTTGCGTCTGCAGTCCCGTGCTATATATACAAACGAGTGCCTTAAGCGCTTGTGTCGCGATACTGGAGTTAGCTTCTTTAACGTTTGGGATACATTCCAAGACCAACCTTTACTTTATCAAACGGACGGAATCCATTTAAGCGATGTGGGCAACAGTCGGCTGGGTAGGATTTTAGACCAGTCAGTACGTAGCATGTTAAGTAGGAGAGTTGCGGGGCCACGTGATGCCCATGCGCCGGACCGATCCTCGCTTGAAGGGGCAATGAGTATTGGGGAGCAGGGAAACGGAACCGATCCGCGTGTGATAGAGGAGTCCACCTAAAGCGCAAATTGAAATGTATATATTCAAATGTTCGTAGCTTAAAAAATAAACTTGCCGAAATAAAAGCCGTAATTCTAGAGGGAGACTATGATCTCGTATTCTTAAGTGAGACTTGGATAGATACACATTCCGGGATCAGTGTTTGCGAATTTGATATACCAGGTTATAAAATTCATTATACAAATAGACAAACTGGTAGAGGAGGGGGCGTATTAGTGTATATAAAAGATGACTTAAACGCTATAACGATCGACTCGTCTACGGCAGATATGAGAAGTGAGGCCTTATTAATCCAATTATGTTGTAATGCAAAAAATAAAATTAATTTAGCCGTCATATATCGTCCTCCATCGCAAATAGAAAGAGAAGATGCTGCACTCTTTGATATGCTTTCATCTTGGGTTAGAAAAGGGACCACATTAGTCTGCGGCGATTTTAACTATCCAAACGTTAATTATAGTAACCTAACGTCAGATAAAGCTGGGGAGAGACTACTAAACTTTATTCTGGAGAATTTTCTCGTTCAAAAAGTGGAGGAACCAACTCGTGATAATAATATCCTCGATTTAATCATGGCGACTGACGAGTCATTGGTAGAAAATGTTTGTGTAGGAGAGCATTTAGCCTCGAGTGACCATAATGCGATTAGATTCGTAGTAAACACGTGTGTAGATGTAAAAATTAGTACACAGCTCATGCCACGTTTTGGTAGCTGTAATTTTGATACTTTTCGCGAAAGGATTAAGGATGTAGACTGGGGAATGCGCTTCGGGAATAGGTCAGTAGGAGAAATGTACACTGAGCTTCGGCGTACACTCCTTAGTGTAAATTTCGACTTAGTAAAGTATGTGCACCGTAAGAGCGGGAAGTCGATGAGAGCGCCGTGGGTTAGCCCACTAATATTAAGCTTAATTAAGGACCGAAAAATAGAAAATTTCAAATACATAAGAACAATGAGTCATTTATAAGTCGGCAAAATTACATAGATTCTCGAAGAGAAGTTAAATGGGCGGTTAGAGATGCGAAGCGGAAATATGAAATAAAACTGGCGAAGGATTCAAAGAAGGAACCGAAACGGTTTTACGGCTATGTAAACAGTAGGAAACCCTTAAAAGGTTCAATAGGGCCGATTAAAGACAAAGATGGTCGTTTGACGGAATTTCCGGCGGAAATGTCTGAAATTTTAAATGAACATTTCACAAGCGTCTTTACTGTTGAAGATTCGTCCCAATTAGGATCGTTAGTTGAAGAAGTAGATAATAGTGATATTTGCATATCCGATATAACAGTTAATGAAGTGGAAATTCTTAAATATATCAACCTGATGAAAAAGTCGAAATCACCCGGGCCCGATGGCGTTTACCCCACTCATTTAAAGGAACTTAAGAATGAGCTTGCGAAGCCGTTGCGTTCAATTTTCAATCGCTCATTAGAAGATGGTGTAGTCCCTTTAGACTTCAAGCGTGCAAACGTTACACCAATATTTAAGAATGGGAATAGATACGAAGCAACGAATTTTCGTCCTATTAGTCTAACTTCGGTAGTTGGAAAGCTTTTAGAATCGGTAATTAGAGATAGAATAGTGAGCCACCTCGAGCTAAATAATCTAATTAAAGATTCCCAACATGTGTTTAGGCGGGAGAGATCGTGCTTGACAAATTTGCTGGAGTTCTTCCATAAAATGATTTGCGTTTGCGACGAAAGCAAAGCTGTAGATGTAATCTATCTAGACTTTAAAAAGGCGTTTGACACCGTTCCGCACGAGAGATTATTAATGAAAGTTAAAGCAATCGGTGTGAAGGGTAAGATATTAAATTGGATTAGAAATTGGCTGAAGGATCGTTCGCAGCGAGTAGTTATAAATGGTGAATGTTCTGATTGGGTCAACGTCAGTAGTGGAGTGCCACAAGGCTCCGTTCTTGGCCCATTATTGTTTCTAATATATATAAACGATTTGGATAATGGCGTATTTAGTACGATTTCTAAATTTGCTGACGACACGAAGCTGGGCAACCGTGCCTATGTAAGATCGGATGTAGAAAAATTACAAAAGGACCTAAACTTGATTGTCAGATGGGCGGATAAGTGGCAAATGCAGTTTAATTTAAGTAAATGTAAGGTGATGCATTTGGGTTGCCATAATTTGAGGGTAGAGTATACCATGAAAGGCCAGGTCCTCGACGTAGTTAAATTGGAAAAAGACCTGGGAGTTTTAGTCTCGGATGACTTCAAAGTCACGAAACAATGCGCGGATGCATGTAAAAAAGCAAATAGTGTGCTGGGTTATATCGCGCGTAATTTCACGTTCAAATCCAAAGAGATAATTTTACCATTGTATAAATCACTTGTGCGTCCACTGCTCGAATATGCGGTTCAATTTTGGGCTCCATACTTAAACAAAGATATCGCGCAATTAGAAAGAGTGCAGCGTAGGGCTACAAAATTAATTCCCGAGCTGAGAAACAGGCCCTACGAGGAAAGACTCAGGGCATTAGATTTGCCATCTCTCGAAGGCAGAAGATTACGTGGAGAGCTAATAGAAGTATTTAAAATATTGAAAGGATTTTCAAACGTTGATTATAGGAACTTGTTCGAGTTGGATCACAGGGGAAACACTCGGCAACACGGATTAAAATTAGTAAACAAGCGATTTAACACTAGTATAGCCCAAAACTATTTTACGTTTAAAATTACTCAAATTTGGAATAGGCTACCCACCCACGTAGTGGATAGTAGGTCGGTAAATATGTTTAAAAACCGTCTCGACGCGCACTTAAATAGTATAAATATAACGTAGTCTGAGCACAGTAAATAAAAACGTCTTTGCAAAAAAAGTTTGAAGCGGAGGAACAACGAGAGTAAAAATGATGACTAAAAATGATGCCAGCGATTTCTCTTGCATGTGTAGTTTAGATATCCATTTTCTTTTCCGCCTATCCTATAAAAAGTCTTACTATCCTAAAACTAGATTTTCACCACTAGCAGTCGAGGGCTGCGGAAGTTGAGAAGAAAAACTTTCTATCACCCCTCCTAGGTTGAAGTAGTTAATATGCATGACATTGTACACATGTAGATAAGTGTGTACAGTAGATTATATATTTAAAAAAAAAATAATAAAAAATAAAAAAAATATAGCATGTTAGAGATACACTCGTAGATAAGTGTGTATCGTAGTTTCGGATGTAGTGTAGCGGACTAGCCTCGAGCGGACCTTAGGGTCTTTGCTGGTCCTAGATTCTGTAGTTCTGTAGTTCTTCTTCTTCTTCTTCTTCTTCTTCTTCTTCTTCTTCTTCTTCGGCTGGGTAGGATTTTAGACCAGTCAGTACGTAGCATATTAAGTAGGAGAGTTGCGGGGCCACGTGATGCCCATGCGCCAGACCGTTCCTCGCTTGAAGGGGCAATGAGTATTGGGGAGCAGGGAAACGGAACAGATTCGCGTGTGATAGAGGAGTCCACCTAAAGCGCAAATTGAAATGTATATATTCAAATGTTCGTAGCTTAAAAAATAAACTTGCCGAAATAAAAGCCGTAATTCTAGAGGGAGACTACGATCTCGTATTCTTAAGCGAGACTTGGATAGATACACATTCAGGGATCAGTGTTTGCGAATTTGATATACCAGGTTATAAAATTCATTATACAAATAGACAAACTGGTAGAGGAGGGGGCGTATTAGTGTATATAAAAGATGACTTAAACGCTATAACGATCGACTCGTCTACGGCAGATATGAGAAGTGAGGCCTTATTAATCCAATTATGTTGTAATGCAAAATATAAAATTAATTTAGCCGTCATATATCGTCCTCCATCGCAAATAGAAAGAGAAGATGCTGCACTCTTTGATATGCTTTCATCTTGGGTTAGAAAAGGAACCACATTAGTCTGCGGCGATTTTAACTATCCAAACGTTAATTATAGTAACCTAACGTCAAATAAAGCTGGGGAGAGACTACTAAACTTTATTCTGGAGAATTTTCTCGTTCAAAAAGTGGAGGAACCAACTCGTGATAATAATATCCTCGATTTAATCATGGCGACTGACGAGTCACTGGTAGAAAATGTTTGTGTAGGAGAGCATTTAGCCTCGAGTGACCATAATGTGATTAGATTCGTGGTTAACACGTGTGTAGATGTAAAAATTAGTACACAGCTCATGCCACGTTTTGGTAGCTGTGATTTTGATACTTTTCGCGAAAGGATTAAGGATGTAGACTGGGGAATGCGCTTCGAGAATAGGTCGGTAGGAGAAATGTACACTGAGCTTCGGCGTACACTCCTTAGTGTAAATTTCGACTTAGTAAAGTATGTGCGCCGTAAGAGCGGGAAGTCGATGAGAGCGCCGTGGGTTAGCCCACTAATATTAAGCTTAATTAAGGACCGAAATAGAAAATTTCAAATACATAAGAACAACGAGTCATTTATAAGTCGGCAAAATTACATAGATTCTCGAAGAGAAGTTAAACGGGCGGTTAGAGATGCGAAGCGGAAATATGAAATAAAACTGGCGAAGGATTCAAAGAAGGAACCGAAACGGTTTTACGGCTATGTAAACAGTAGGAAACCCTTAAAAGGTTCAATAGGGCCGATTAAAGACAAAGATGGTCGTTTGACGGAAATTCCGGCGGAAATGTCCAAAATTTTAAATGAACATTTCACAAGCGTCTTTACTATTGAAGATTCGTCCCAATTAGGATCGTTAGTTGAAGAAGTAGATAATAGTGATATTTGCATATCCGATATAACGGTTAATGAAGTGGAAATTCTTAAATATATTAACCTGATGAAAAAGTCGAAATCACCCGGGCCCGATGGCGTTTACCCCACTCATTTAAAGGAACTTAAGAATGAGCTTGCGAAGCCGTTGCGTGCAATTTTCAATCGCTCATTAGAAGATGGCGTAGTCCCTGTAGACTTCAAGCGTGCAAACGTTACACCAATATTTAAGAATGGGAATAGATACGAAGCAACGAATTTTCGTCCTATTAGTCTAACTTCGGTAGTTGGAAAGCTTTTAGAATCGGTAATTAGAGATAGAATAGTGTGCCACCTCGAGGTAAATAATCTGATTAAAGATTCCCAACATGGGTTTAGGCGGGCGAGATCGTGCTTGACAAATTTGCTCGAATTCTTCCATAAAATGATTTGCGTTTACGACGAAAGCAAAGCTGTAGATGTAATCTATCTAGACTTTAAAAAGGCGTTTGACACCGTTCCGCACGAGAGATTATTAATGAAAGTTAAAGCAGTCGGTGTGAAGGGTAAGATATTAAATTGGATTAGAAATTGGCTGAAGGATCGTTCGCAGCGAGTAGTTATAAATGGTGAATGTTCAGATTGGGTCAACGTCAGTAGTGGAGTGCCACAAGGCTCCGTTCTTGGCCCATTATTGTTTCTAATATATATAAACGATTTGGATAATGGCGTATTTAGTACGATTTCTAAATTTGCTGACGACACGAAGCTGGGCAACCGTGCCTATGTAAGATCGGATGTAGAAAAATTACAAAAGGACCTAAACTTGATTGTCAGATGGGCGGATAAGTGGCAAATGCAGTTTAATTTAAGTAAATGTAAGGTGATGCATTTGGGTTGCCATAATTTGAGGGTAGAGTATACCATGAAAGGCCAGGTCCTCGACGTAGTTAAATTGGAAAAAGACCTGGGAGTTTTAGTCTCGGATGACTTCAAAGTCACGAAACAATGCGCGGATGCATGTAAAAAAGCAAATCGTGTGCTGGGTTATATCGCGCGTAATTTCACGTTCAAATCCAAAGAGATAATTTTACCATTGTATAAATCACTTGTGCGTCCACTGCTCGAATATGCGGTTCAATTTTGGGCTCCATACTTAAACAAAGATATCGCGCAATTAGAAAGAGTGCAGCGTAGGGCTACAAAATTAATTCCCGAGCTGAGAAACAGGCCCTATGAGGAAAGACTCAGGGCATTAGATTTGCCATCTCTCGAAGGCAGAAGATTACGTGGCCAGCTAATTGAAGTATTTAAAATATTGAAAGGATTTTCAAACGTTGATTATAGGAATTTGTTCGAATTGGATCATAGGGGAAATACTCGGCAACACGGATTAAAATTAGTCAACAAGCGATTTAACACTAGTATAGCCCAAAACTATTTTACGTTTAAAATTACTCAAATTTGGAATAGGCTACCCACCCACGTAGTGGATAGTAGGTCGGTAAATATGTTTAAAAACCGTCTCGACGCGCACTTAAATAGTATAAATATAACGTAGTCTGAGCACAGTAAATAATAACGTCTTTGCAAAAGGAGTTTGGAGCGGAGGAACAACGAGAGTAAAAATGATGACTAAAAATGATGCCAGCGATTTCTCTTGCATGTGTAGTTTAGATATCCATTTTCTTTTCCGCCTATCCTATAACTAGATTTTCACCACTAGCAGTCGAGGGCTGCGGAAGTTGAGAAGAAAAACTTTCTATCACCCCCCCTTAGGTTGAAGTAGTTAATATGCCTGACATTGTACACATGTAGATAAGTGTGTACAGTAGATTATATATTTAAAAAAAATAAAAAAATAGCATGTTAGAGATACACTCGTAGATAAGTGTGTATCGTAGTTTCGGATGTAGTGTAGCGGACTAGCCTCGAGCGGACCTTAGGGTCTTTGTTGGTCCTAGATTCTGTAGTTCTGTAGTTCTGTAGTTCTTCTTCTTCTTCTTCTGATACTATTCTCAGTTCTGCCAGGGCGTAGGCATCCATATCTTCGCCTTTTAGTCCCAGCATTTGGCCTTGTTGGTAGAATCTTTTGACCGAATCCATTTTATGTTTGACTGTCAACTTTTCACCGCTGTAAGCTCAGGTTCTTATGGCACCACTAACCAGGTAGCGCGTTGCCTAACTTTCCTTAATCCCAATACTTTGCTGATTGGAATACCACTCCACCAAAAAAATTACTTAATAACCTTAACCGGCTAATCACCACAAATTTATACACCGACCTTGTTATATTTTAATCTTTCCTCGAACGCTTGGCACACCTTTACTCTTCCTGAAAGGAATACAAGACAACCAACTTTTACTGAGTTCTGCCAATACCCATAAAACCTGAAACCAAATATTTAAGTCGTGGTATGGGAAGGACCAAGTGATAGCTGGACTTTGAACGTATGGGTTGGTTACGTACTTCACCAACCACCGATATTACGTTTTATCTCTAAGAGGGCTATATAGTTTGATTATTATTATCTCGATTATTACTGATTTAACTATGAGGGTTCCTAGTGTCTTGCTTACCGTTTCGAGGATTGAATAAAAGTTTGTTAAAAAAAACCCTAAAACTTTAATTTAAAAAAATGAACTAACGAAATTTGACACCTTAAATGCACAGAAATGACTTCAATAAATTTAAGTGAGGCTTGGCTTTCTAAAGTGACATACTTGAAATGATAGTGACGGTTGACCGACAGCTCACTTTAATATAAAAAAAATGCAAACGGACTTCACAGAAACATACCGAGGTTTAAATACCTTTATACTTCCGACTAGAATCGGGTTTGAGTCTGACCTTGAACTCAATCGTTACATCACCTCAGGAATTCTTGTTGTCTGGTTGACGTGTGCTACTTGTCCAGATGTCTTGTATGGGCGAAATAGCTTTAAAGCCACGGAGGCTTTTGGCACGTGTGACAGCTGGAAAGGGTCACGCCTTCGGTAGGAAATGATCTCACCATGGGGCAGTGAAAGAACATTTCTTTCTTCTCTTCGAATTACTCTGGGGAATAATTCGCTATGGCTAGCGATGAGCCAATACGGGAATTCTTTGACTCAGGGGAGGGCTGGAGGGAGTTCACTCGGGGGTCTTCCTCAAGGGCGAGGATTATCTCGGTCCTTTGTGCTACACCAGAATAGGGGGTGTTTCTCTGACGAGAGTAAGTTGAACTTGATTCTTAAATCAAGTTAACTTAAAGTTCGGTGTAACCACCTGGAACGCGCTCGAGGATGAGCTTCTTCTTCTTCTTCTTAGTTCCGGTATTGCTCGAGAGCGAGGACTATCTCGGTGCTTTGGGGGACCCACCAGGATATGGGGCGGGGGAGGGAGGTGTTCTTCTGACGAGAGTAAGTGAACTTGAACAGGTTAACTTAAAGTTAAGTGTGATCACCAGGGACTAGCTCGAGGATGAGCTTCTTCTTAGTCCCTTCTGTTGGTAGCAAAGGCCTCTTGCCGGGAACTTCGTCGCCTTGATGACTAACGTAATCTACCACGTTCTTTCAAAGATCTTCTCTTTTATACGTCGTCACCCCCACTGGGGTAGGAGCAAGAGTGTGTGTGTGGGGGGGGGGGGCATGACGATTGAAGTTTCCTCCTCCAACGGTTTTTCTCAGGGCATCGTACCTCTGGTCCTGAGGGACCTTCTTGTTTGAGGGAGACGCTCCTCCAATTTCGCATCTAAGGTGAAATTGAATACCCGCTCTTATGGGAAATCTTGCAGTTTTAACCTTTCAGCTTCTTTTCCAAACAAGGGGCAAGAGAGAGGTGGTTACGAGTTTGGGCTACGTCGTCTACACTGCCAGGATGTTGTGGTTAAAGACCAGCGGCTGAACTGAGATGAGAGGGATAGTATCGATTCCCTTACAACCACCGCCCTTACTCTCCTTTCCATTCATAATCCCTTTCAGCAAATACTCAGGATCACTCACTCCACACACATTTTCATCATTCGAACCAGGATACCTTGACATCAAATCAGACACTCCATTCCGTTCACCAAGCACATACTAAATCACATAGTCAAAATCACTCAAATCTCCTAAAGTCCTCGCAATCCTACTATCAGCCCATTCCATACGTTGCAAATACACGAGGTTGGTGATCTGTTTCGATCACAAATCTCACACAATAAACTTTCGCTGAAACTCAATCAAACCCTGAAACGGCTTCAGTTGCTTTACAGTCACCGGTTTCGGAAACATTCGCACCTTCTCAACATACTTCAGAGACTTTCGTAAGCCATTCTCACTCACCATATGCCCAAGGAATTCCACTTCTTTCGTAAACCATTCACACTTCGCTACTTTCACCTCACACCAACACTCTCTAATGTTCTCAACACATCATTTATCAATCTCATGTGCTCCTCAAAACTCTCAGCCATAATCAAAATATTTATCTATAAACACAATCAGATTCTTACTCGCAAACTTACTCATACAACATTCATCGCCCGCTGGAAGGCTCCATAAGCATTAGCTAAACTAAAGCTAAGGTTCCGGTACTGATAATGCCTTTTTTTTAGAGGAAAAGGCAGTATAGGTTTTAAATGAATATTGCGGTAATATCCCAAATAGCTCTTAGATCCCAATAAACATAAAAACCTAATTCGTTATTCAAGGAAATGAATTGTTGAATGCTAACGCGAGTCTAAATTTTGCAGACGAATTCCTTAGGCCTAAACTGGAAGAGGTTGGGAAAACGTGAATGAAAAACAGAGTTTTTTTTTAAAAAAAATATATATTATTGAATAAACAGTTAGATTATTTAAAGGTGAATTTATATAGTAACAGTTTATGATTGGATTGAGAATTCACGCGTGAATTAAATTTGAGTGAGTTAACGGGAATGGATTTTTGGGGTTGAGGAATAAGTTCTTGCGGGTTTATCAAATTTATTCATTTCCATTAACAATTTAGAAAAAAACTCATTTTTAATTGATAACAATATGCAATTTAATCAATAATGTATTATCCGTTGTTATTTACGACTTCTTCCCAACGTTCAACTAGTTTTTCGATGCATCCACAATAATAATCTCTGGATTTTGACTCGAAGAATTCGTCTAACCAGGTTCTAATTCCACATCAGTATTAAACGAAACGCCGCGCAAATAGTTGGAGAGCGATCGGAACAGATGAAGGATGTGGAGGATGTGGCAGGATTTCCCAATTAACTGTTTGGATGGTGTCTTTTATCATATTGGCAATGGAAGGAAGAGCATTGTCGTGTTGCAGAAGGACTCCATAACGTCGATGAGGTCACTTTTCACGAATAGCTTCGGCGAGTCGATACATTTGTTGAACGTAGAGTTCTGCATTGACAATGTCGTTGTTCGCAAGGAGCTCTTAAGGAATGATGCCTTCACAATCCCACCACACACACAACATCGTCTTTCGTGGAAGAAGTGCTTGCTTTAATCACGTAAGTGGGTTTTTTATTGGGGCTAAGCCATTGTTTTCGACGGTTCATGTTGACATAAACACACCACTTTTCGTCGCCAGTGATGATGTGGAAAGAAATATGTCCTTATATTCACGAGTAGCCTTGCGACGAGCAAGCAAACCTCCGGCAATCGTGGAGTGTTGAAGTTTGTTGCTTTCGCTCAAAGCGTGCGGAACCCATGCACCGAGTTTTTAAATTTTCCTCATCGAATGAATGGGATTCACTAAAGTTTTCTGATCACACGCCAATTCTACAGCCAATTCTCTAGTCGATTGACGCGGATTTTCATGAAGAAGGTCGTTCAATCGATCTTCATCCAACTTAATGGGGCGTCCAGAACGTTCTTCGTCATTAAGATTAAAATGACCGTTTTTGAAACGTGAAAACCACCATTGAGCTGTCCTTTCTGATAAAGCCTTTTCTCCGTACACAGCACAAATATCGCGACGAGCTTTAGCTGCGTTTGCATTGTTCCCGTCTTGATTGAAAATGAACAACAACAAGGGTCGAAAATGCGCCTTTCTTTCAACTTGACCTTTCATTTTAAGGGAACAGAACAAAAATTAAATTAACACAACTTTTAAATAAACCGCAATGACTTATTACTCAACTCCAAGACGTAGCCGAGGCAAAAGCCTAATAGTCTACGCTGTTAAGAGAAGTAGACTAATCTTTGCAAATTTTGCTCTAATTATTTATTATTTTTTCTTAATATGTGCACAAATCACGTCAACTAAACTTAAATCAACACAGCATTAAAAATAACCGCAAGAACTTATTCCTCAACCTAATACATTTGATAAATATTTTTTGGTAATTAGAGTATAACAAATGATGATTGATATTTGGATTATAATTGGTAATTAGATAATTGATAGATAGTAATTGGATTATAAGTAATTGGTAAATTGATTGGCAAATATTAATTGGTAAATTCTAAAGAGTAATTGATAAATTTAGTATAACAATTGATGATTAATAATTAGATTGGGTAAAGTGATTGGTAAATATTAATTGGTAAATTGATGAGTAATTGGGTGAATAAATTGGTTAATTGGAATTATAACGGAGTTGAATGGGTCCGTAAATGAGAAAAAAGAATCAAGCATTAATTCAGGATTCTATCTGGGAAATATTTACCTAAACGATTACAATTCAAATATCTACAGACCTGTTCAACAATGCAGCACAGTATAGCGAATGAAACCTCATGGCTTAATTTTAAGACGCTTGGGAGAGCGGGTGTACCAATCTCGCGATTTAAGTCATGGTTACCAACCCTTCTTGGAATTATTTATTTATTTATTTATATATATATATATATATATATATATATATATATATATATATAATGTAAGAAATAAATATTTACATTTGTAGGGGCGTAGACCGCTGCAATAATGTCCCACCGAGAAAAAGTTCGCACAACACAAGGTATTTACATAAAATTTATTCTATATAGCGGTGAGGCCTCCTTACAACGCGCCCTAACGGGTTATGGTGTCAATTGGCTGACCCGGATTGCCGGTCAGGTGGCGATTAGTAGTGCCACTCGATTGAGGCGGTAGATTGTTGCGAGCGAGGACCGGATCGTCGGGTGACGATTGTTCTGGACCTCCCGAAAAGGCGACTGTCGCGAGTTGTGCGTTGGTCGCTTGGTGTTCTCCAGCTTCTATTGAGTGGTCCTGCAACAAAAAGGGAGGCGACAGCAGTTGGGAAGAAGATTTGGGGATGTAGAAATGGTTGGCGGAGGGTTTGCGAATAAAAATGTGGGAAGAAGAGTTTCAGTTTTATTTGAAAGAGCCGGAAAAGGGTTCAAAAGTGGGGTTAGTTGGTTGGTTGGGAAAGTGTTGAAGGAATAGTTGGGTGCGGAAGGTAGGCTGGGATGACCACTGGACCTACATTACTGGAAGAGAAAGGTAGTGGCTGTTGAAGGTTGGGTAAGGGAACCTGTAGAGTTTTGTAAGATCAGAGGTGGTGAGGTAAGGTTAAGTTTAAATTGAAGTTGAGCATTTTGCTGGTAGTTGCATGGGTCAGAGCATTTTTTTTTTGTTCTAGAGCCAAATTTAAGGTGATACCAACAAAAGCCTGGAGGCTGAAAGATAGCAGTATGAGCAGGACAACTAGAATGAGGGTTAAAGTTGCGTGCATGAAATGATGCACGGCAAAAACTGCAAGGCTGAACACAGCGGCAGCGTTGTTCCCATAATTAGAATGGTACCAGCAGCTACCCCGGGAGTTGTCAAGATAGGGGTAATTAGGCTTAGGTTAGAAATTAAACTGCTGTGCTTCACCTCTTGTGCTGCTGTTTCCTTGTTTCTGTTGCCTTTTTCGGGAGGAGGAACGACGTCTGACTCCTCCGTCCTGCTCACGATTTTGCTCTCGATGAAGCCCCCTTTCACACCTTTAGGGCACGAATATCCATCTCTATCCTCTCCAGAACGGATAAAATACCCGAATCCTGCAATGATGCATCCTGAGGAAGTCCTAGCCGGTTGTAAGGAGTCTCAGCCGGTGACTTAACCTGTGAAATGGATACATGTGAGTCGCTTTTAACATTAGTGTTGTATGATGTGCTACGCCCCGAATTTATATTGCTAAAAGTCCTGGTGCCTGCATTCCCCAGGTGACGAATGGATTGTTATACAAGGTGTCAGCCGCGTATGCCACCTTCTCCACGTTCGCTGGGGAGGACATTAGTATTTAGGGGCTTAATATGGTCCGGCATCCACGCATGAATATCTCTGTTATGAGTTACTCGAGTTGGTTGAGCTGTGCTCCCTTGACATATGCCAGGGCCTTGAGATGGTCCAGAAAATGCGTGGGGAGCCTATAACAATTTATGATTAATAATTAGATTCAGTAAAGTGATTGGCAAATATTAATTGGTAAATTGGTGAGTAATTGGATGAATAAATTGGTAAATTAGAAAATTGGAATTATAACGGAGTTGAATGGGTCTGTAAATGAGACAGAAGAATCAAGCATTAATTCAGGATTCTATCTGGGAAATATTTAGCTAAACAATTACAATTCAAATATCTACAGACCTGTTGAACGATGCAGCACAGTAAAGCGAATGAAACCTCATGGTTGACGCTCGGGAGAGCGGATGTACCAATCTCGCGATTTAAATCATGGTTACTGTAGAAGAATCGTCACTCCCCCGTTCTCTCGCAGTGGTCACGAGGCGATTACCGCAAAGACATCCGGCCCCGGCCCCTTCAGGTCAAGCGCGTAACCGCAGCGCCGCGCCACTCGTCGCTATGAAAGACCTAAAGGTCAAAATGCAAGATCTCCCCCAGGAGAGTGAGATTCAATTTCACGTCAAGTAAGAAATTGGAGACGTGTTTCTCCCAAGCTCGAAGGCTAACGAGGAACCGATGTAAGACTTGGTGAGAAAAACCGTTTGGAATAAGAACCCTCCGGGGGCTGTCCTCAAGCCCCTGCCCCCTCTTACCACTCCCCCAGTGGGGTGATGAGGTATAAATAAGAAACACTGAGGAAAATCGAGGTAGAATACGTTAGTCCACAGGTGACGAAGTCCACAGATTAAAACCGGGCTACCTAGACTGGATTGGTAGAATACGTCAGTCTCCAGGTGACGAAGTTCCCGGATTAAGACCGGATTGGTAGAATACGTCAGTTTCCAGGTATTATGAGATAGACTACTTGGCTCGCCAGACCAAGAAGTACCCTGCAAGAGAGGCAGGGCTACCTACCTTAAGGGGCTAAGAAGCAGCTCATCCTCGAGCTAGTCCCTGGTTATCAAACCGAACGTTAGGTTGACTTAGTTAAGTTCAACTTACTCTCGTCAGAGAGACTCCTCATATCCTGGTGCATATTAAACACCAGGGATATTCCTCGTCTTTGAGGAATTAAGAAAAGAAGAAGGAAAAGGTTCCCCATCGAGCCCGTTACTCGGTGGCCACACCAATCTCATAAGTTAACTTATTCAAGTTTAACTTATTCTCGTCAGAGAATCCCCCCCCCCTCCGTGATCCTCGCCCTTGAAGAAGACCTTCCCCCACTTCAGTCTTCGCCCATGAGGAATTAAGTAACGATGGAGAAAAGCTCCCCTTAAGCTCGTTACTCGGTGGTCACACCGAACTCTAAGTTAACTTGGTTTAAGAACCAAGTTCGACTCACTCTCGCCAGAGAGACCACGACTACCTTGGTGCCGCATAAAGCACCGTAATTGTTCTCGTCCTTGAAGACCCCCCTCCCTGAATACCGTGTGGACCCCCCAGCTGCTACCCTCGCCAAAAGGACGTCGTGATCCCGCCCACCTACATCTGGCCAGGCGGCACGCGTCGTGAGACAATAACATTCCTGAAGTATTTAAACTCCAGTAGAGTCCGTAAGCCTAAATCTTATATATTAAAGTGTGTAGCGGAATTAACGAATTTTAAAGGGGTCAAACAAATTTAATTAATTCTTGTGTATTATAATATTCGGAGTATTGCTGTGGTTAATGGTTAATTTTTGTGTATTGAATTGTTAAAGTTAAAATATAAGTTTTTTTTGGAATTATTGTGCGTTTCTCTATATCCTTACGTGTTTGAGACGGCTCTATTCTTTAAAATAACAATATTAGGACTCTTAGCACTCTTAGAACAAAAGGGCGGGGGGAGGGCATTCTACGACATTAATAAAAGTGGTGTCAGGTTTGTAGGTTTTTATTAGAAAGAACCCTGCATTGTCTAATTAAGGGAGAGCCAACACGTAAAGGAATATCAGGAATAAGAGAATAATTGACGAGAGGAAAATTGGTAGAGTTAGGGGCGATAACAATCTGAAGGTAATTGTTAGGCCAAGTGGTAAATTTGTTGTCGGAGTGGAATTCCAATCAGCAGAGTAGTGGAATTAAGGGTAAGTTAGGCTGCGCGCTACCTGGTGAGTGGAGGCATACGTATCTCATAATACAGTAAGTAAAAAGCGACGGACAAACACAAAATGGATCCGGTCGAAAGATTTTACCAACAAGCCCAAAGTCTGGGACTTGAAGGCAAAGAGATGCATGACTACGTCATGGCAGAATTGAGAATAGATTGCGAAGAAGAAAAAAGAGTTTTGTATAGAGAAGAAGAACAAGAAATAATAAAGTTTGATAGAGAAACATAGGATATAATAAGAGAGGAGAAAAGAGAATGTGAATCAATGGAAATACGGATGAACCGAAAAAGGGAAGAAGCCCGAATACAGTGGAAAATAGAAATAAAGGAAAGAAGATTCCCGAGCGGAAGTAAAACAAACGAAAGAATAAGACAGTTTAAAAGAGAAGCAAAAGAATTCAGAATAAGGACCGAAAGGGAAGATGAAGAAAGAAGAATAAAGATAAAGCTGGAAGATGAAGAAAAAGAACCCGGCGGGAAAAGGAAATAGAGAAAGCAGAAAAAGAAGCCGAGGAAAGGAGAATGAAGAGGGAAAAAGAGTCGAAAGAGAGGAGAATAAATATTAACAAAGAAATAGATGAAAGAAGAATACAGAGGGAAAAAGAACTTGCTCAAGATGAAGGAGAAGAGAGAAAAGAAAAGGAAAGATTGCTCGCACTCGAAAGAGCACCTATTGAGAATCTGATAGAGGTCGAAGAAGTTGGAGCTCGGTCTGGACCTAAGAAAGGACCATCGAGCGAAACCCAGCCAAATGGGGTTACGAGGGAAGAAATAGAAAGTAGGGATGAGGTAACAGCAGGAGTACCAAAGGAAGAACCTACGAGGAGAACCCAGCCAAATGGGGTTATCAGGGAAGAAGTAGAAGGTAGGGTAGAGGTACGAGCAGGTGTACCTGAGGAACTGCCTACGAAGATAACCGAGTCAAAGGAGTTGATAAGGGAGGAGGAAAGAGGTGTTATTGCCATACACCCGGGTAAGACTAGTCAAATGGTAGACGCGGATGAGTATCCCCTACCCCTAGTAGTCTCCTCCCCGAACGGAACGTCCACGGAGTTACCGCTAATACTCCAAGTCGTAGTGAGCACCACGCCCATTAACGACCGCGCAAGGAAAAGTTTTTTCGATCCCCAAAGATCGAACCCAGACACGATCTTCCCGTGTACCTGGTTAAAGGAGAGCTATGGGACCCACGCTCCCATCAATTATGCCCCGCTGCAACAGGCCGCTCTAGCCATAAGGTTTAGGTTAAAGTTATTCAAGTACCATATGAAGGGTAATTCGAGTAGATTGAAACACCACTACCATTTAGTGACATACTTAGGTAGACTCCGTAACCCAAACGGCCGACTCAGGCGTGGTAGGATAATGGTCACAGAACTACATCAAAGGAGCCGATAAAGTACAGCTGCTCTATAGGCGGAGACGAAATACCATTGAGGGTTATTTCAGTACTTAATGAGCGTGAAACCATGTTTTCATTTGTTTTTCGTGTTAATAGTTATCGGTAGGAATTAAGTTCTCAAAAGCTTAGAAATGTAAGGAAGTAGCATGTTTTTTTTTCTTCTGTTTTGTTGCGGGTAATCGACGAATTAGGGTTTTGTTATTGGAACGTTAAATTGTATTGCGAGTAGGTAAAGATGCTTGTGTAACATACCCCCCCATCCAGTAGGCACGCGAGGTTTAGTTCGACACATTGCCTGTGTACACGCGCGCGTGTGCGCGCATGTTTGAAGAAACTTAATGTAAGAGAAGGCTCAAAGATATACAACTTGGCTAAACTCGACTAGGCTGAGTTGTTTTTTTTTAGTTCCAGGTGCCCCCTCCCCATTAAGTTCTTTCGAAGGGAGGTGTGTAGAAGAATCGTCACTCCCCCGTTCTCTCGCAGTGGAGTCACGAGGCGATTACCGCAAAGACATCTGGCCCCGGCCCCCTCAGGTCAAGCGCGTAACCGCAGCGCCACACCACTCGTCGCTACGAAAGACCTAAAGGTTAAAATGCAAGATCTCCCCCAGGAGAGTGAGATTCAATTTCACGTCAAGTAAGAAATTGGAGACGTGTTTCTCCCAAGCTCGAAGGCTAACGAGGAGCCGATGTAAGACTTGGTGAGAAAAACCGTTTGGAATAAGAACCCTCCGGGGGCTGTCCTCAAGCCCCCGCCCCCTCTTACTACTCCCCCAGTGGGGTGATGAGGTATAAATAAGAAACACTGAGGAAAATCGGCGTAGAATACGTAGTCTCCAGGTGACGAAGTCCCCGGATTAAGACCGGGCTACCTAGACTCGATTGGTAGAATACGTCAGTCTCCAGGTGACGAAGTCCCCAGATTAAGATCGGGCTACAGAGACTGGACAGGTAGATTACTTGGCTCGCCAGACCAAGAAGTACCCTGCAAGAGAGGCAGGGCTACCTACCTTAAGGGGCTAAGAAGCAGCTCATCCTCGAGCTAGTCCCTGGTTATGAAACCGAACGTTAAGTTGACTTAGTTAAGTTCAACTTACTCTCGTCAGAGAGACTCCTAATATCCTGGTGCATCTTAAACACCAGGGGTATTCCTCGTCCTTCAGAAATTGAGATAAGAAGAAGGGAAAGGATCCTCATCGAGCCCGTTACTCGGTGGCCACACCAATCTCATAAGTTAACTTATTCAAGTTTAACTTATTCTCGTCAGAGAACCCCCCCCCTCCTCCCCTCCATGATCCTCGCCCTTGAAGAAGACTCTCCTCAAGTAGAAGGCATAGGTACATATAGAGGGGTTCTCCTGGAGCATGTTACGCAGGAGCTCAGCTTTTTACATAGATAAAAAAATTTCTTTAACATTTTAATTTTTTCCCAATAATAGGGTTTTGTTTATATATTCTAATTTTAATTGTCTATTACATTGTTTGGTTGATATTTGCTTATCTATCCATTTATATATATACTCATATCCACTATATTAACATTTTACACTCATTCTTGTTTATCGCGATATATTACACTTGTTCTTAATAGTATTATACAGTTTTACTCATATCTACTATATTATTATTTTACACTCATTCTTGTTTATTGTTATATATTACATATAAATGCCAATCAAAATTTATATAAATAAAACATTCAATTAGACTATATATATACAAAAGGAAAACAACCACAATAACAAACAAAAAGAAAAGACCTCACATCGTACGAGGGGTGGTCAATAAGTTTTGCAATTCGGATATAAGGGAACACGCTACTTGTTCCTGAGGCTTCGAATTCCCGACAACCAGATATCTCCCGACTGCTGTTCAATCCACTCCTGGACGGCGAGCTGGACATCTTCATCGTCCCCAAACCGGCGTCCACGCAGTGCAGCCTTGAGTTAGCGGAATAAAAAGTAGTCGCTAGGGGCCAGATCTGGACTGTAGGAGGATGGTTGAGTTCCTCGAATCCGCACTCGCCCAGGGCAGCTTGTGCAACTCTGGCCTTGTGGACTCTTTAAAATTTTTTCCGGGATAGATAAATTGGATGTTAGCAAGTTTTTTGAGTTAGATGATGGAAATCGGACTAGAGGTCACCACTTGAAAATTAAAAAGCAAGGGTGTATTTTTTCACCAATAGAGTGGTAGACTTACATAAGAACATAAGAAAAGAAGGAGACTGCAAAAGACCATTCATGGCCTACACTTGGCAGATCTGGAACAAATTGCCGCAGAGGGTAGTAGGTAGTCCAAATCTAAATGTATTTAAGAGTAGGTTGGATGAGTTTATGGGAAGGAAAGGGGTAATACTTCAGATTCAAGGCTACAGGATATCTCTTATGACGTCAGACGGTAGCGTCAGATATGACAATCACTGCGTTATATTTTCTTGTTGTTTTGTGGATTTGTAACTTCTAGTCTATTATTTACTAAATATCTGCGCTCTGCTCGTTTATAGTTTTTTTCTAAGTTAGGTAAGGTTTCTTGATGTCTTGTATTGTTTTTTGTTTTGTTTTCGTATTTTTTGTTTACTGCGAACGATAACAGCTTCTTACTGGCAACATCGTAGCTTATAAATAGGGCCCGTTTTGCAAATGTTTTTCTTTCGTTATTGTGTTTTCGTGCTCTCCAAGTGCTTCTTTGTTATTCAAATTCGGCTTTACTTTGTATAATCGCAAAAAACTTTTAGATTATCTAGAGGCACATAAACTAATCAAGAAACCTATAAAAGTAAGAATTGTTTGTTATTAGGTCAGATTTTTCTGCCAGTAAAAAGCTGTTGGGGAGAAAAAACCCCAGTAAATTCAAGAGGACTGCTCGTGGGGGTGATATCACTGCAGGGGGACCACTCTGCGATGATCCTGAGTTTCAATCAATTGGGGGGGGTCTGGGGGGCGCAGCCCCCCAGTATATACTCATACAAAAAAATATTACGCCGATATTGTTCACATCTGATGCTACCGTCTGACGTCATAAGAGATATGCTGTAGCCCAAAATTGTAGCCGACTAACAGCGCTATCGGTAATACTTCAGATTCGTGGCGCACGGTAGATGGCGCTGTTAGTCGGCTACAATTTTGGGCTACAGCATATCTCTTATGACGTCAGACGGTAGCCTCAGATATGACCAATCACGGCGTTATATTGTTTTGTTGTTTTGGGGATTTGTAACTTTTAGTTTGTATTATTTACTAAATATCTGTGCCTCTGCTTGTTTATAGTTTTTTCTAAGTTAGGTAAGGTTTCTTGATGTCTTTTATTGTTGTTTTTTTGTTTTCGTATATTTTGTATTACAAATGATAACAGCTTCTTACTGGCAACGTCGTAGCTTATAACTATGACCCGTTTTTAAAAAAAAATTTTGTAGTTATGTCGTCTGCGTGCTCTACTTGTGCTTCGTCATTATTTGAATTTGGCTTTATTTTGCATAACCGCGAAAAACTTTTAGATTATCTAGAGGCTCATAAATTAATTAAGAAAACTATAAAATGCCCAAAATACAGTGCAAATTTACATTTTTCGGAAGATTTACTGTTTCGTTGTGATAAGTTCTATTTAAACACCAGGGGTATTCCTCGTCCTTCAGAAATTGAGATAAGAAGAAGGGAAAGGATCCTCATCGAGCCCGTTACTCGGTGGCCACATCAATCTCATAAGTTAACTTATTCAAGTTTAACTTATTCTCGTCAGAGAACCCCCCCCCCTCCTCCCCTCCATGATCCTCGCCCTTGAAGAAGACTCTCCTCAAGTTCAGTTCTCGCCCATGAGGAATTAAGTAACGATGGAGAAAAGCTCCCCCTCGAGCTCGTTAGCCTAGTTCAAGAACCAAGTTCGACTCACTCTCGCCAGAGAGACCACGACTACCTTGGTGCCGCATAAAGCACCGTAATTGTTCTCGTCATTGAAGAACCCCTCCCCCCTGAATAGCGTGTGGACCCCCCAGCTGCTACCCTCGCCAAAAAGGCCTCGTGAACCCACCCACCTACATCTAGCCAGGCGGCACGCGTCGTGAGACAATAACATTCCTGAAGTATTTAAACTCCAGTAGAGTCCGTAAGCCTAAATCTTATATATTGATGTGTGTAGCGAAATTAACCAATTTTAGAGGGTCAAACTAATTTAATTAATTCTTGTGTATTATAATATTCGAAGTATTGCTGTAGTTAATGGTTAATTTTTGTGTATTGAATTGTTAAAGTTAAAATATAAGTTTATTTTTGGAATTATTGTGCGTTTCTCTATATCCTTACGTGTTTGAGACGGCTCTCTTCTTTAAGATATCAATATTTGCACTCCTAGCACTCTCAGAACAAAAAGGGGGGGGGCATTCTACGACAGTTACCAACCCTTCTTGAAATTATATATATATATATATATATATATATATATATATATATATATATATATATATATATATATATATATATATATAGTAAGAAATAAATATTTACATTTGTAGGGGTGTAGGCTGCTACCGCAGTCACCGGCCGGCTTCTCTTAGCAATGAGCATCTGATAATACTCCCGTACCAAATCCATCTTTGTACACCACTCCACCCCATGCATACTATACACACACTCAGATACCACACACATTGGAAACCCCTCTTTCACAGTTCTTTCGTTCACCTTTCGATAATCCACAGACAGATGCAATCTTCCATCCGGCTTACGTACAGGCACAATCGGACTATTCCATGCACTCTCACTTTCTTCAATCATCCCAAATCGTTATAATTCTACTCACTGCTCCTCAATCTCTTCAGCAACTGGACGCGGAAAATGTCTCGGCCGCTGATAGATTGGGGTGTCCCCCTTCAGGATAATCTTGAAATCCGGAAGCTTCGTAACCTCTAAATCCAGATCCTCTTTACTGGAGACCCCCTTTCGTTCAAACAACATTCGATACACATCCCCCTTTTTGTATTTAGTCAAATATCCATCCACTTCCACCATCCTTTCCCACCTCATTATTTGCCCAGTCACACGTCTTTTCATTTACAACATTTACCCTGACATCCGTGCTATCATCAATACCTACATATCCAACTTGGATCCCCCTCACCTGCCCTTTCAGTCTGGGGTCCGCCTGCACACATACAAAAGGATCATTCATTCTCATCAAGCCACCACACACACAAGCAACACGCCTTACCTTATAACACGCATCCTTCCCATCAAATATCACAGTGTTCTCACTCTCACCTCACATCCTTACTCCAACTCACTCTAACAGACACCCTGTCACCCTTCACAAGCCTTACACTCTCCATAGCAGTCACCTCAATACCGGTAAACACACTACTCAAAACACTACCATATTTCCCTAGGTACAACTTATACACCCCATTCTTACCAATCTTTCTCTCAATCTGATCATTTGCAGGATGCACAACCATACGATTCACTTTCATAAAATCATACCCCACAATCACACGATACTCACTACTCACCTTATCAATCACAGAGAATTCACACTCTTTCATCAACATACCATGCATTCGAACAGCTGACCTCATCATTCCAATCACAGGCACTCCCATACTACAAATCCCTCCCAAACTACCTTTGCATTCAGACAGGAGGGCTTTTTCACCCAACTTGTCATACTCACCCTACAGTAATATACCAAGCCCGTCTTGCTTCCAGAATCTATCAAAGCCCAACACTCAATCCCATTCAATTCAACCTTCACACTCAGACACTCATATTTCCTACCAGACAGCACTTTCACACGAGACAGACTCACCAACACATTACTCGCACTCATGCACCCAGAGGATACTTCACCAGGTACCCTCTTACAATTCAGTTTCCGACTTTCGACTTTCCAATTACACCCTGCGCTCTCAGCCTAATCCAACACTTTTCACTCGAATGTCCTTCCATCGGACAATAGCTACATACATTCCTCTGGTCACGACACATCCTTGCATAATGACCGGCCTTTTCGCAATTACCACAAGCATACTTCATACTTCTCCCAGCAGTCGCTCCAGCATTCAACTTCAGACAGTATCTCTTCAAATGGCCTCTTTTAATACATTCAAAGCACTCTTTCACACTTGCCTGGCAATTCTTTATCACATGCCCCTCTTACCACACATAAAACATGCATCAGACGTCCATCTACATTGCGCCAACATATGACCCTTCCTTCCATACCTACGGCATTCCACGATCTTTTTCACACCATTCGGTCTCTCATTTGCTGGGAGATACCTCGGTTGCTCCCTCATATAACCATTCATGCCCTTACCACTCAGCTGGCCTCTTCCATTTGTCCATCCTCCATTCGCCAATCCTGCCTGCCGGCCCAGGAAGTTCGACTTCACTCTAGCTGGCGCAGCCCTCAGTGCATCCCGATAGCTGACAAACTGCTGGGGTGGAGGAAAGCTCCTGGGCTTCTTACCCCCAACACTTACACTGTACCATCTATTCTCGTCTAAATCACATTCCTCATCGAATCGCCCGTCTTCCAACAGTTCCATCGCATCCTCCCACACCAACCGTTCACCTGTCATCCTCATTCTTTTCCCATTCAGCCATTCACTTACCTTTCGAGGGACCGTATCCATGAACTTTTTCATCACTTGTTTACATTCAGTCACATCATCATCACCATACCTCCTTCTCGCCATACTCTCAAGCCTATGTGCATACATGTTCACACCTTCACTCTTCCCCATTCGAACTTTCTCAAATTCATTCACTCTTTTATACTTCACACTCTCTTTCATTCGTTTCACCTGCCCAATCAATCTTTCCTTTACTACATCATACCTCGGTTTCCCCACACTCGTGATCACACGGAAAAACTCTAATACTTTTTCATCCCAACATTCTCCTAAAAGATTCATCCAGTATCCCTTATTCTCCGGGTACTTGAGCTTGCAATACCGCTCAAATTCTCTGAATAATTCTTCCATACTTTTCCCACCATGCAACCTAGACTTATCTACCTTTGGAACTTCCCCTATCAAAATACCCTTCTCCACATTTACTTCACTCTCCCTTGAGCTACTCTCGCTATCACCAATCACAGCATCACTCTCCTTCATCCGAGTACAACCAGTCCATACCCTTCCCTCTCATCTTCTGATCCTTCCCCTTTGACCCAGTCTTCCTTCTTCTCTTGCGTTCCACTCTCTTCCATTCTCCATCCTTCCTATCACTCACAATCATCCTATCCTCTCTAGACTCACACACACTCCCATTGATCCCATTAGTCTTATCCCCTTCAGTCAGAGCCGGGGTCAGGGTCGAGGGTCCTGGGGCCACCCGGAGCCCTTCATCATGTCATATCCGTCCTTCATTCGTTGGTCGACCTACTTCCGTCTATTTCTTTCCTCATTCTGTCTGTCTTCTCATCCATACTCATCATATCACTCTTCAATCCCTCAATCACGCTCCTTAACATAATACATTCCTCCTCTTTATGCCTCAACTCCAGCCTCAGTCTCACAATCTCATCATGGAGGCACTGTTCCACAGAAGCCATCCTCCCAGGTTAGTAAAAATGATAGAAAAGGGAGAAAAACAACCAAACTACCTGCCACTCTAATTGGGCGTGGACTGCAATCCAATGCTTTCACGCTCCCGGTTTCGAGATCTCACGTCCCTATTCGGGCGCCAAATGTAGCAGGCCGAAAATCTAGACTAGAGCCCCAATCGTTCCAACCCGCATCTTACACTAATTTTGATGTGAGAAATCGAGGGAGAAATGAAACGGATTATATGTATAGTTCTTTACTTACCAACAAAATATGGGGTTAATATTTACAAGAGATAGGGGTAAGTAAATTTGAGGCCTCGTAAAAATAATCCTACTTAGAAAGCCAATCTTATTGATGATGGTATATTTATTTGAAAAAAGCACAAGACATTATTATAAATTAATTTATATAATGTTATTAGTAATAGTGCTGAATAAAGGAAAAAAAATTATCGTTGAGAAGGAGAAGGATTTAGTAGAAGGCATAGGTACATATAGAGGGGTTCTCCTGGAGCATGTTACGCAGGAGCTCAGCTTTTTACATAGATAAAAAAATTTCTTTAACATTTTAATTTTTTCCCAATAATAGGGTTTTGTTTATATATTCTAATTTTAATTGTCTATTACATTGTTTGGTTGATATTTGCTTATCTATCCATTTATATATATACTCATATCCACTATATTAACATTTTACACTCATTCTTGTTTATCGCGATATATTACACTTGTTCTTAATAGTATTATACAGTTTTACTCATATCTACTATATTATTATTTTACACTCATTCTTGTTTATTGTTATATATTACATATAAATGCCAATCAAAATTTATATAAATAAAACATTCAATTAGACTATATATATACAAAAGGAAAACAACCACAATAACAAACAAAAAGAAAAGACCTCACATCGTACGAGGGGTGGTCAATAAGTTTTGCAATTCGGATATAAGGGAACACGCTACTTGTTCCTGAGGCTTCGAATTCCCGACAACCAGATATCTCCCGACTGCTGTTCAATCCACTCCTGGACGGCGAGCTGGACATCTTCATCGTCCCCAAACCGGCGTCCACGCAGTGCAGCCTTGAGTTAGCGGAATAAAAAGTAGTCGCTAGGGGCCAGATCTGGACTGTAGGAGGATGGTTGAGTTCCTCGAATCCGCACTCGCCCAGGGCAGCTTGTGCAACTCTGGCCTTGTGGACTCTTTAAAATTTTTTCCGGGATAGATAAATTGGATGTTAGCAAGTTTTTTGAGTTAGATGATGGAAATCGGACTAGAGGTCACCACTTGAAAATTAAAAAGCAAGGGTGTATTTTTTCACCAATAGAGTGGTAGACTTACATAAGAACATAAGAAAAGAAGGAGACTGCAAAAGACCATTCATGGCCTACACTTGGCAGATCTGGAACAAATTGCCGCAGAGGGTAGTAGGTAGTCCAAATCTAAATGTATTTAAGAGTAGGTTGGATGAGTTTATGGGAAGGAAAGGGGTAATACTTCAGATTCAAGGCTACAGGATATCTCTTATGACGTCAGACGGTAGCGTCAGATATGACAATCACTGCGTTATATTTTCTTGTTGTTTTGTGGATTTGTAACTTCTAGTCTATTATTTACTAAATATCTGCGCTCTGCTCGTTTATAGTTTTTTTCTAAGTTAGGTAAGGTTTCTTGATGTCTTGTATTGTTTTTTGTTTTGTTTTCGTATTTTTTGTTTACTGCGAACGATAACAGCTTCTTACTGGCAACATCGTAGCTTATAAATAGGGCCCGTTTTGCAAATGTTTTTCTTTCGTTATTGTGTTTTCGTGCTCTCCAAGTGCTTCTTTGTTATTCAAATTCGGCTTTACTTTGTATAATCGCAAAAAACTTTTAGATTATCTAGAGGCACATAAACTAATCAAGAAACCTATAAAAGTAAGAATTGTTTGTTATTAGGTCAGATTTTTCTGCCAGTAAAAAGCTGTTGGGGAGAAAAAACCCCAGTAAATTCAAGAGGACTGCTCGTGGGGGTGATATCACTGCAGGGGGACCACTCTGCGATGATCCTGAGTTTCAATCAATTGGGGGGGGTCTGGGGGGCGCAGCCCCCCAGTATATAATCATACAAAAAAATATTACGCCGATATTGTTCACATCTGATGCTACCGTCTGACGTCATAAGAGATATGCTGTAGCCCAAAATTGTAGCCGACTAACAGCGCTATCGGTAATACTTCAGATTCGTGGCGCACGGTAGATGGCGCTGTTAGTCGGCTACAATTTTGGGCTACAGCATATCTCTTATGACGTCAGACGGTAGCCTCAGATATGACCAATCACGGCGTTATATTGTTTTGTTGTTTTGGGGATTTGTAACTTTTAGTTTGTATTATTTACTAAATATCTGTGCCTCTGCTTGTTTATAGTTTTTTCTAAGTTAGGTAAGGTTTCTTGATGTCTTTTATTGTTGTTTTTTTGTTTTCGTATATTTTGTATTACAAATGATAACAGCTTCTTACTGGCAACGTCGTAGCTTATAACTATGACCCGTTTTTAAAAAAAAATTTTGTAGTTATGTCGTCTGCGTGCTCTACTTGTGCTTCGTCATTATTTGAATTTGGCTTTATTTTGCATAACCGCGAAAAACTTTTAGATTATCTAGAGGCTCATAAATTAATTAAGAAAACTATAAAATGCCCAAAATACAGTGCAAATTTACATTTTTCGGAAGATTTACTGTTTCGTTGTGATAAGTTCTATTTAAACACCAGGGGTATTCCTCGTCCTTCAGAAATTGAGATAAGAAGAAGGGAAAGGATCCTCATCGAGCCCGTTACTCGGTGGCCACATCAATCTCATAAGTTAACTTATTCAAGTTTAACTTATTCTCGTCAGAGAACCCCCCCCCCTCCTCCCCTCCATGATCCTCGCCCTTGAAGAAGACTCTCCTCAAGTTCAGTTCTCGCCCATGAGGAATTAAGTAACGATGGAGAAAAGCTCCCCCTCGAGCTCGTTAGCCTAGTTCAAGAACCAAGTTCGACTCACTCTCGCCAGAGAGACCACGACTACCTTGGTGCCGCATAAAGCACCGTAATTGTTCTCGTCATTGAAGAACCCCTCCCCCCTGAATAGCGTGTGGACCCCCCAGCTGCTACCCTCGCCAAAAAGGCCTCGTGAACCCACCCACCTACATCTAGCCAGGCGGCACGCGTCGTGAGTCAATAACATTCCTGAAGTATTTAAACTCCAGTAGAGTCCGTAAGCCTAAATCTTATATATTGATGTGTGTAGCGAAATTAACCAATTTTAGAGGGTCAAACTAATTTAATTAATTCTTGTGTATTATAATATTCGAAGTATTGCTGTAGTTAATGGTTAATTTTTGTGTATTGAATTGTTAAAGTTAAAATATAAGTTTATTTTTGGAATTATTGTGCGTTTCTCTATATCCTTACGTGTTTGAGACGGCTCTCTTCTTTAAGATATCAATATTTGCACTCCTAGCACTCTCAGAACAAAAAGGAGGGGGGCATTCTACGACAGTTACCAACCCTTCTTGAAATTATATATATATATATATATATATATATATATATATATATATATATATATATATATATAATATATATATATATAGTAAGAAATAAATATTTACATTTGTAGGGGTGTAGGCTGCTACCGCAGTCACCGGCCGGCTTCTCTTAGCAATGAGCATCTGATAATACTCCCGTACCAAATCCATCTTTGTACACCACTCCACCCCATGCATACTATACACACACTCAGATACCACACACATTGGAAACCCCTCTTTCACAGTTCTTTCGTTCACCTTTCGATAATCCACAGACAGATGCAATCTTCCATCCGGCTTACGTACAGGCACAATCGGACTATTCCATGCACTCTCACTTTCTTCAATCATCCCAAATCGTTATAATTCTACTCACTGCTCCTCAATCTCTTCAGCAACTGGACGCGGAAAATGTCTCGGCCGCTGATAGATTGGGGTGTCCCCCTTCAGGATAATCTTGAAATCCGGAAGCTTCGTAACCTCTAAATCCAGATCCTCTTTACTGGAGACCCCCTTTCGTTCAAACAACATTCGATACACATCCCCCTTTTTGTATTTAGTCAAATATCCATCCACTTCCACCATCCTTTCCCACCTCATTATTTGCCCAGTCACACGTCTTTTCATTTACAACATTTACCCTGACATCCGTGCTATCATCAATACCTACATATCCAACTTGGATCCCCCTCACCTGCCCTTTCAGTCTGGGGTCCGCCTGCACACATACAAAAGGATCATTCATTCTCATCAAGCCACCACACACACAAGCAACACGCCTTACCTTATAACACGCATCCTTCCCATCAAATATCACAGTGTTCTCACTCTCACCTCACATCCTTACTCCAACTCACTCTAACAGACACCCTGTCACCCTTCACAAGCCTTACACTCTCCATAGCAGTCACCTCAATACCGGTAAACACACTACTCAAAACACTACCATATTTCCCTAGGTACAACTTATACACCCCATTCTTACCAATCTTTCTCTCAATCTGATCATTTGCAGGATGCACAACCATACGATTCACTTTCATAAAATCATACCCCACAATCACACGATACTCACTACTCACCTTATCAATCACAGAGAATTCACACTCTTTCATCAACATACCATGCATTCGAACAGCTGACCTCATCATTCCAATCACAGGCACTCCCATACTACAAATCCCTCCCAAACTACCTTTGCATTCAGACAGGAGGGCTTTTTCACCCAACTTGTCATACTCACCCTACAGTAATATACCAAGCCCGTCTTGCTTCCAGAATCTATCAAAGCCCAACACTCAATCCCATTCAATTCAACCTTCACACTCAGACACTCATATTTCCTACCAGACAGCACTTTCACACGAGACAGACTCACCAACACATTACTCGCACTCATGCACCCAGAGGATACTTCACCAGGTACCCTCTTACAATTCAGTTTCCGACTTTCGACTTTCCAATTACACCCTGCGCTCTCAGCCTAATCCAACACTTTTCACTCGAATGTCCTTCCATCGGACAATAGCTACATACATTCCTCTGGTCACGACACATCCTTGCATAATGACCGGCCTTTTCGCAATTACCACAAGCATACTTCATACTTCTCCCAGCAGTCGCTCCAGCATTCAACTTCAGACAGTATCTCTTCAAATGGCCTCTTTTAATACATTCAAAGCACTCTTTCACACTTGCCTGGCAATTCTTTATCACATGCCCCTCTTACCACACATAAAACATGCATCAGACGTCCATCTACATTGCGCCAACATATGACCCTTCCTTCCATACCTACGGCATTCCACGATCTTTTTCACACCATTCGGTCTCTCATTTGCTGGGAGATACCTCGGTTGCTCCCTCATATAACCATTCATGCCCTTACCACTCAGCTGGCCTCTTCCATTTGTCCATCCTCCATTCGCCAATCCTGCCTGCCGGCCCAGGAAGTTCGACTTCACTCTAGCTGGCGCAGCCCTCAGTGCATCCCGATAGCTGACAAACTGCTGGGGTGGAGGAAAGCTCCTGGGCTTCTTACCCCCAACACTTACACTGTACCATCTATTCTCGTCTAAATCACATTCCTCATCGAATCGCCCGTCTTCCAACAGTTCCATCGCATCCTCCCACACCAACCGTTCACCTGTCATCCTCATTCTTTTCCCATTCAGCCATTCACTTACCTTTCGAGGGACCGTATCCATGAACTTTTTCATCACTTGTTTACATTCAGTCACATCATCATCACCATACCTCCTTCTCGCCATACTCTCAAGCCTATGTGCATACATGTTCACACCTTCACTCTTCCCCATTCGAACTTTCTCAAATTCATTCACTCTTTTATACTTCACACTCTCTTTCATTCGTTTCACCTGCCCAATCAATCTTTCCTTTACTACATCATACCTCGGTTTCCCCACACTCGTGATCACACGGAAAAACTCTAATACTTTTTCATCCCAACATTCTCCTAAAAGATTCATCCAGTATCCCTTATTCTCCGGGTACTTGAGCTTGCAATACCGCTCAAATTCTCTGAATAATTCTTCCATACTTTTCCCACCATGCAACCTAGACTTATCTACCTTTGGAACTTCCCCTATCAAAATACCCTTCTCCACATTTACTTCACTCTCCCTTGAGCTACTCTCGCTATCACCAATCACAGCATCACTCTCCTTCATCCGAGTACAACCAGTCCATACCCTTCCCTCTCATCTTCTGATCCTTCCCCTTTGACCCAGTCTTCCTTCTTCTCTTGCGTTCCACTCTCTTCCATTCTCCATCCTTCCTATCACTCACAATCATCCTATCCTCTCTAGACTCACACACACTCCCATTGATCCCATTAGTCTTATCCCCTTCAGTCAGAGCCGGGGTCAGGGTCGAGGGTCCTGGGGCCACCCGGAGCCCTTCATCATGTCATATCCGTCCTTCATTCGTTGGTCGACCTACTTCCGTCTATTTCTTTCCTCATTCTGTCTGTCTTCTCATCCATACTCATCATATCACTCTTCAATCCCTCAATCACGCTCCTTAACATAATACATTCCTCCTCTTTATGCCTCAACTCCAGCCTCAGTCTCACAATCTCATCATGGAGGCACTGTTCCACAGAAGCCATCCTCCCAGGTTAGTAAAAATGATAGAAAAGGGAGAAAAACAACCAAACTACCTGCCACTCTAATTGGGCGTGGACTGCAATCCAATGCTTTCACGCTCCCGGTTTCGAGATCTCACGTCCCTATTCGGGCGCCAAATGTAGCAGGCCGAAAATCTAGACTAGAGCCCCAATCGTTCCAACCCGCATCTTACACTAATTTTGATGTGAGAAATCGAGGGAGAAATGAAACGGATTATATGTATAGTTCTTTACTTACCAACAAAATATGGGGTTAATATTTACAAGAGATAGGGGTAAGTAAATTTGAGGCCTCGTAAAAATAATCCTACTTAGAAAGCCAATCTTATTGATGATGGTATATTTATTTGAAAAAAGCACAAGACATTATTATAAATTAATTTATATAATGTTATTAGTAATAGTGCTGAATAAAGGAAAAAAAATTATCGTTGAGAAGGAGAAGGATTTAGTAGAAGGCATAGGTACATATAGAGGGGTTCTCCTGGAGCATGTTACGCAGGAGCTCAGCTTTTTACATAGATAAAAAAATTTCTTTAACATTTTAATTTTTTCCCAATAATAGGGTTTTGTTTATATATTCTAATTTTAATTGTCTATTACATTGTTTGGTTGATATTTGCTTATCTATCCATTTATATATATACTCATATCCACTATATTAACATTTTACACTCATTCTTGTTTATCGCGATATATTACACTTGTTCTTAATAGTATTATACAGTTTTACTCATATCTACTATATTATTATTTTACACTCATTCTTGTTTATTGTTATATATTACATATAAATGCCAATCAAAATTTATATAAATAAAACATTCAATTAGACTATATATATACAAAAGGAAAACAACCACAATAACAAACAAAAAGAAAAGACCTCACATCGTACGAGGGGTGGTCAATAAGTTTTGCAATTCGGATATAAGGGAACACGCTACTTGTTCCTGAGGCTTCGAATTCCCGACAACCAGATATCTCCCGACTGCTGTTCAATCCACTCCTGGACGGCGAGCTGGACATCTTCATCGTCCCCAAACCGGCGTCCATGCAGTGCAGCCTTGAGTTAGCGGAATAAAAAGTAGTCGCTAGGGGCCAGATCTGGACTGTAGGAGGATGGTTGAGTTCCTCGAATCCGCACTCGCCCAGGGCAGCTTGTGCAACTCTGGCCTTGTGGACTCTTTAAATTTTTTTCCGGGATAGATAAATTGGATGTTAGCAAGTTTTTTGAGTTAGATGATGGAAATCGGACTAGAGGTCACCACTTGAAAATTAAAAAGCAAGGGTGTATTTTTTCACCAATAGAGTGGTAGACTTACATAAGAACATAAGAAAAGAAGGAGACTGCAAAAGACCATTCATGGCCTACACTTGGCAGATCTGGAACAAATTGCCGCAGAGGGTAGTAGGTAGTCCAAATCTAAATGTATTTAAGAGTAGGTTGGATGAGTTTATGGGAAGGAAAGGGGTAATACTTCAGATTCAAGGCTACAGGATATCTCTTATGACGTCAGACGGTAGCGTCAGATATGACAATCACTGCGTTATATTTTCTTGTTGTTTTGTGGATTTGTAACTTCTAGTCTATTATTTACTAAATATCTGCGCTCTGCTCGTTTATAGTTTTTTTCTAAGTTAGGTAAGGTTTCTTGATGTCTTGTATTGTTTTTTGTTTTGTTTTCGTATTTTTTGTTTACTGCGAACGATAACAGCTTCTTACTGGCAACATCGTAGCTTATAAATAGGGCCCGTTTTGCAAATGTTTTTCTTTCGTTATTGTGTTTTCGTGCTCTCCAAGTGCTTCTTTGTTATTCAAATTCGGCTTTACTTTGTATAATCGCAAAAAACTTTTAGATTATCTAGAGGCACATAAACTAATCAAGAAACCTAAAAAAGTAAGAATTGTTTGTTATTAGGTCAGATTTTTCTGCCAGTAAAAAGCTGTTGGGGAGAAAAAACCCCAGTAAATTCAAGAGGACTGCTCGTGGGGGTGATATCACTGCAGGGGGACCACTCTGCGATGATCCTGAGTTTCAATCAATTGGGGGGGGTCTGGGGGGCGCAGCCCCCCAGTATATAATCATACAAAAAAATATTACGCCGATATTGTTCACATCTGATGCTACCGTCTGACGTCATAAGAGATATGCTGTAGCCCAAAATTGTAGCCGACTAACAGCGCTATCGGTAATACTTCAGATTCGTGGCGCACGGTAGATGGCGCTGTTAGTCGGCTACAATTTTGGGCTACAGCATATCTCTTATGACGTCAGACGGTAGCCTCAGATATGACCAATCACGGCGTTATATTGTTTTGTTGTTTTGGGGATTTGTAACTTTTAGTTTGTATTATTTACTAAATATCTGTGCCTCTGCTTGTTTATAGTTTTTTCTAAGTTAGGTAAGGTTTCTTGATGTCTTTTATTGTTGTTTTTTTGTTTTCGTATATTTTGTATTACAAATGATAACAGCTTCTTACTGGCAACGTCGTAGCTTATAACTATGACCCGTTTTTAAAAAAAAATTTTGTAGTTATGTCGTCTGCGTGCTCTACTTGTGCTTCGTCATTATTTGAATTTGGCTTTATTTTGCATAACCGCGAAAAACTTTTAGATTATCTAGAGGCTCATAAATTAATTAAGAAAACTATAAAATGCCCAAAATACAGTGCAAATTTACATTTTTCGGAAGATTTACTGTTTCGTTGTGATAAGTTCTATTTAAACACCAGGGGTATTCCTCGTCCTTCAGAAATTGAGATAAGAAGAAGGGAAAGGATCCTCATCGAGCCCGTTACTCGGTGGCCACATCAATCTCATAAGTTAACTTATTCAAGTTTAACTTATTCTCGTCAGAGAACCCCCCCCCTCCTCCCCTCCATGATCCTCGCCCTTGAAGAAGACTCTCCTCAAGTTCAGTTCTCGCCCATGAGGAATTAAGTAACGATGGAGAAAAGCTCCCCCTCGAGCTCGTTAGCCTAGTTCAAGAACCAAGTTCGACTCACTCTCGCCAGAGAGACCACGACTACCTTGGTGCCGCATAAAGCACCGTAATTGTTCTCGTCATTGAAGAACCCCTCCCCCCTGAATAGCGTGTGGACCCCCCAGCTGCTACCCTCGCCAAAAAGGCCTCGTGAACCCACCCACCTACATCTAGCCAGGCGGCACGCGTCGTGAGTCAATAACATTCCTGAAGTATTTAAACTCCAGTAGAGTCCGTAAGCCTAAATCTTATATATTGATGTGTGTAGCGAAATTAACCAATTTTAGAGGGTCAAACTAATTTAATTAATTCTTGTGTATTATAATATTCGAAGTATTGCTGTAGTTAATGGTTAATTTTTGTGTATTGAATTGTTAAAGTTAAAATATAAGTTTATTTTTGGAATTATTGTGCGTTTCTCTATATCCTTACGTGTTTGAGACGGCTCTCTTCTTTAAGATATCAATATTTGCACTCCTAGCACTCTCAGAACAAAAAGGGGGGGGGCATTCTACGACAGTTACCAACCCTTCTTGAAATTATATATATATATATATATATATATATATATATATATATATATATATATATATATAATATATATATATATAGTAAGAAATAAATATTTACATTTGTAGGGGTGTAGGCTGCTACCGCAGTCACCGGCCGGCTTCTCTTAGCAATGAGCATCTGATAATACTCCCGTACCAAATCCATCTTTGTACACCACTCCACCCCATGCATACTATACACACACTCAGATACCACACACATTGGAAACCCCTCTTTCACAGTTCTTTCGTTCACCTTTCGATAATCCACAGACAGATGCAATCTTCCATCCGGCTTACGTACAGGCACAATCGGACTATTCCATGCACTCTCACTTTCTTCAATCATCCCAAATCGTTATAATTCTACTCACTGCTCCTCAATCTCTTCAGCAACTGGACGCGGAAAATGTCTCGGCCGCTGATAGATTGGGGTGTCCCCCTTCAGGATAATCTTGAAATCCGGAAGCTTCGTAACCTCTAAATCCAGATCCTCTTTACTGGAGACCCCCTTTCGTTCAAACAACATTCGATACACATCCCCCTTTTTGTATTTAGTCAAATATCCATCCACTTCCACCATCCTTTCCCACCTCATTATTTGCCCAGTCACACGTCTTTTCATTTACAACATTTACCCTGACATCCGTGCTATCATCAATACCTACATATCCAACTTGGATCCCCCTCACCTGCCCTTTCAGTCTGGGGTCCGCCTGCACACATACAAAAGGATCATTCATTCTCATCAAGCCACCACACACACAAGCAACACGCCTTACCTTATAACACGCATCCTTCCCATCAAATATCACAGTGTTCTCACTCTCACCTCACATCCTTACTCCAACTCACTCTAACAGACACCCTGTCACCCTTCACAAGCCTTACACTCTCCATAGCAGTCACCTCAATACCGGTAAACACACTACTCAAAACACTACCATATTTCCCTAGGTACAACTTATACACCCCATTCTTACCAATCTTTCTCTCAATCTGATCATTTGCAGGATGCACAACCATACGATTCACTTTCATAAAATCATACCCCACAATCACACGATACTCACTACTCACCTTATCAATCACAGAGAATTCACACTCTTTCATCAACATACCATGCATTCGAACAGCTGACCTCATCATTCCAATCACAGGCACTCCCATACTACAAATCCCTCCCAAACTACCTTTGCATTCAGACAGGAGGGCTTTTTCACCCAACTTGTCATACTCACCCTACAGTAATATACCAAGCCCGTCTTGCTTCCAGAATCTATCAAAGCCCAACACTCAATCCCATTCAATTCAACCTTCACACTCAGACACTCATATTTCCTACCAGACAGCACTTTCACACGAGACAGACTCACCAACACATTACTCGCACTCATGCACCCAGAGGATACTTCACCAGGTACCCTCTTACAATTCAGTTTCCGACTTTCGACTTTCCAATTACACCCTGCGCTCTCAGCCTAATCCAACACTTTTCACTCGAATGTCCTTCCATCGGACAATAGCTACATACATTCCTCTGGTCACGACACATCCTTGCATAATGACCGGCCTTTTCGCAATTACCACAAGCATACTTCATACTTCTCCCAGCAGTCGCTCCAGCATTCAACTTCAGACAGTATCTCTTCAAATGGCCTCTTTTAATACATTCAAAGCACTCTTTCACACTTGCCTGGCAATTCTTTATCACATGCCCCTCTTACCACACATAAAACATGCATCAGACGTCCATCTACATTGCGCCAACATATGACCCTTCCTTCCATACCTACGGCATTCCACGATCTTTTTCACACCATTCGGTCTCTCATTTGCTGGGAGATACCTCGGTTGCTCCCTCATATAACCATTCATGCCCTTACCACTCAGCTGGCCTCTTCCATTTGTCCATCCTCCATTCGCCAATCCTGCCTGCCGGCCCAGGAAGTTCGACTTCACTCTAGCTGGCGCAGCCCTCAGTGCATCCCGATAGCTGACAAACTGCTGGGGTGGAGGAAAGCTCCTGGGCTTCTTACCCCCAACACTTACACTGTACCATCTATTCTCGTCTAAATCACATTCCTCATCGAATCGCCCGTCTTCCAACAGTTCCATCGCATCCTCCCACACCAACCGTTCACCTGTCATCCTCATTCTTTTCCCATTCAGCCATTCACTTACCTTTCGAGGGACCGTATCCATGAACTTTTTCATCACTTGTTTACATTCAGTCACATCATCATCACCATACCTCCTTCTCGCCATACTCTCAAGCCTATGTGCATACATGTTCACACCTTCACTCTTCCCCATTCGAACTTTCTCAAATTCATTCACTCTTTTATACTTCACACTCTCTTTCATTCGTTTCACCTGCCCAATCAATCTTTCCTTTACTACATCATACCTCGGTTTCCCCACACTCGTGATCACACGGAAAAACTCTAATACTTTTTCATCCCAACATTCTCCTAAAAGATTCATCCAGTATCCCTTATTCTCCGGGTACTTGAGCTTGCAATACCGCTCAAATTCTCTGAATAATTCTTCCATACTTTTCCCACCATGCAACCTAGACTTATCTACCTTTGGAACTTCCCCTATCAAAATACCCTTCTCCACATTTACTTCACTCTCCCTTGAGCTACTCTCGCTATCACCAATCACAGCATCACTCTCCTTCATCCGAGTACAACCAGTCCATACCCTTCCCTCTCATCTTCTGATCCTTCCCCTTTGACCCAGTCTTCCTTCTTCTCTTGCGTTCCACTCTCTTCCATTCTCCATCCTTCCTATCACTCACAATCATCCTATCCTCTCTAGACTCACACACACTCCCATTGATCCCATTAGTCTTATCCCCTTCAGTCAGAGCCGGGGTCAGGGTCGAGGGTCCTGGGGCCACCCGGAGCCCTTCATCATGTCATATCCGTCCTTCATTCGTTGGTCGACCTACTTCCGTCTATTTCTTTCCTCATTCTGTCTGTCTTCTCATCCATACTCATCATATCACTCTTCAATCCCTCAATCACGCTCCTTAACATAATACATTCCTCCTCTTTATGCCTCAACTCCAGCCTCAGTCTCACAATCTCATCATGGAGGCACTGTTCCACAGAAGCCATCCTCCCAGGTTAGTAAAAATGATAGAAAAGGGAGAAAAACAACCAAACTACCTGCCACTCTAATTGGGCGTGGACTGCAATCCAATGCTTTCACGCTCCCGGTTTCGAGATCTCACGTCCCTATTCGGGCGCCAAATGTAGCAGGCCGAAAATCTAGACTAGAGCCCCAATCGTTCCAACCCGCATCTTACACTAATTTTGATGTGAGAAATCGAGGGAGAAATGAAACGGATTATATGTATAGTTCTTTACTTACCAACAAAATATGGGGTTAATATTTACAAGAGATAGGGGTAAGTAAATTTGAGGCCTCGTAAAAATAATCCTACTTAGAAAGCCAATCTTATTGATGATGGTATATTTATTTGAAAAAAGCACAAGACATTATTATAAATTAATTTATATAATGTTATTAGTAATAGTGCTGAATAAAGGAAAAAAAATTATCGTTGAGAAGGAGAAGGATTTAGTAGAAGGCATAGGTACATATAGAGGGGTTCTCCTGGAGCATGTTACGCAGGAGCTCAGCTTTTTACATAGATAAAAAAATTTCTTTAACATTTTAATTTTTTCCCAATAATAGGGTTTTGTTTATATATTCTAATTTTAATTGTCTATTACATTGTTTGGTTGATATTTGCTTATCTATCCATTTATATATATACTCATATCCACTATATTAACATTTTACACTCATTCTTGTTTATCGCGATATATTACACTTGTTCTTAATAGTATTATACAGTTTTACTCATATCTACTATATTATTATTTTACACTCATTCTTGTTTATTGTTATATATTACATATAAATGCCAATCAAAATTTATATAAATAAAACATTCAATTAGACTATATATATACAAAAGGAAAACAACCACAATAACAAACAAAAAGAAAAGACCTCACATCGTACGAGGGGTGGTCAATAAGTTTTGCAATTCGGATATAAGGGAACAAGCTACTTGTTCCTGAGGCTTCGAATTCCCGACAACCAGATATCTCCCGACTGCTGTTCAATCCACTCCTGGACGGCGAGCTGGACATCTTCATCGTCCCCAAACCGGCGTCCACGCAGTGCAGCCTTGAGTTAGCGGAATAAAAAGTAGTCGCTAGGGGCCAGATCTGGACTGTAGGAGGATGGTTGAGTTCCTCGAATCCGCACTCGCCCAGGGCAGCTTGTGCAACTCTGGCCTTGTGGACTCTTTAAAATTTTTTCCGGGATAGATAAATTGGATGTTAGCAAGTTTTTTGAGTTAGATGATGGAAATCGGACTAGAGGTCACCACTTGAAAATTAAAAAGCAAGGGTGTATTTTTTCACCAATAGAGTGGTAGACTTACATAAGAACATAAGAAAAGAAGGAGACTGCAAAAGACCATTCATGGCCTACACTTGGCAGATCTGGAACAAATTGCCGCAGAGGGTAGTAGGTAGTCCAAATCTAAATGTATTTAAGAGTAGGTTGGATGAGTTTATGGGAAGGAAAGGGGTAATACTTCAGATTCAAGGCTACAGGATATCTCTTATGACGTCAGACGGTAGCGTCAGATATGACAATCACTGCGTTATATTTTCTTGTTGTTTTGTGGATTTGTAACTTCTAGTCTATTATTTACTAAATATCTGCGCTCTGCTCGTTTATAGTTTTTTTCTAAGTTAGGTAAGGTTTCTTGATGTCTTGTATTGTTTTTTGTTTTGTTTTCGTATTTTTTGTTTACTGCGAACGATAACAGCTTCTTACTGGCAACATCGTAGCTTATAAATAGGGCCCGTTTTGCAAATGTTTTTCTTTCGTTATTGTGTTTTCGTGCTCTCCAAGTGCTTCTTTGTTATTCAAATTCGGCTTTACTTTGTATAATCGCAAAAAACTTTTAGATTATCTAGAGGCACATAAACTAATCAAGAAACCTATAAAAGTAAGAATTGTTTGTTATTAGGTCAGATTTTTCTGCCAGTAAAAAGCTGTTGGGGAGAAAAAACCCCAGTAAATTCAAGAGGACTGCTCGTGGGGGTGATATCACTGCAGGGGGACCACTCTGCGATGATCCTGAGTTTCAATCAATTGGGGGGGGTCTGGGGGGCGCAGCCCCCCAGTATATACTCATACAAAAAAATATTACGCCGATATTGTTCACATCTGATGCTACCGTCTGACGTCATAAGAGATATGCTGTAGCCCAAAATTGTAGCCGACTAACAGCGCTATCGGTAATACTTCAGATTCGTGGCGCACGGTAGATGGCGCTGTTAGTCGGCTACAATTTTGGGCTACAGCATATCTCTTATGACGTCAGACGGTAGCCTCAGATATGACCAATCACGGCGTTATATTGTTTTGTTGTTTTGGGGATTTGTAACTTTTAGTTTGTATTATTTACTAAATATCTGTGCCTCTGCTTGTTTATAGTTTTTTCTAAGTTAGGTAAGGTTTCTTGATGTCTTTTATTGTTGTTTTTTTGTTTTCGTATATTTTGTATTACAAATGATAACAGCTTCTTACTGGCAACGTCGTAGCTTATAACTATGACCCGTTTTTAAAAAAATTTTTTGTAGTTATGTCGTCTGCGTGCTCTACTTGTGCTTCGTCATTATTTGAATTTGGCTTTATTTTGCATAACCGCGAAAAACTTTTAGATTATCTAGAGGCTCATAAATTAATTAAGAAAACTATAAAATGCCCAAAATACAGTGCAAATTTACATTTTTCGGAAGATTTACTGTTTCGTTGTGATAAGTTCTATTTAAACACCAGGGGTATTCCTCGTCCTTCAGAAATTGAGATAAGAAGAAGGGAAAGGATCCTCATCGAGCCCGTTACTCGGTGGCCACATCAATCTCATAAGTTAACTTATTCAAGTTTAACTTATTCTCGTCAGAGAAACCCCCCCCCTCCTCCCCTCCATGATCCTCGCCCTTGAAGAAGACTCTCCTCAAGTTCAGTTCTCGCCCATGAGGAATTAAGTAACGATGGAGAAAAGCTCCCCCTCGAGCTCGTTAGCCTAGTTCAAGAACCAAGTTCGACTCACTCTCGCCAGAGAGACCACGACTACCTTGGTGCCGCATAAAGCACCGTAATTGTTCTCGTCATTGAAGAACCCCTCCCCCCTGAATAGCGTGTGGACCCCCCAGCTGCTACCCTCGCCAAAAAGGCCTCGTGAACCCACCCACCTACATCTAGCCAGGCGGCACGCGTCGTGAGACAATAACATTCCTGAAGTATTTAAACTCCAGTAGAGTCCGTAAGCCTAAATCTTATATATTGATGTGTGTAGCGAAATTAACCAATTTTAGAGGGTCAAACTAATTTAATTAATTCTTGTGTATTATAATATTCGAAGTATTGCTGTAGTTAATGGTTAATTTTTGTGTATTGAATTGTTAAAGTTAAAATATAAGTTTATTTTTGGAATTATTGTGCGTTTCTCTATATCCTTACGTGTTTGAGACGGCTCTCTTCTTTAAGATATCAATATTTGCACTCCTAGCACTCTCAGAACAAAAAGGGGGGGGGCATTCTACGACAGTTACCAACCCTTCTTGAAATTATATATATATATATATATATATATATATATATATATATATATATATATATATATATATATATATATATATATATATATATATATATATATATATATATATATATATATATATATATATATATATATATATTAAGAAATAAATATTTACATTTGTAGGGGTGTAGGCTGCTACCGCAGTCACCGGCCGGCTTCTCTTAGCAATGAGCATCTGATAATACTCCCGTACCAAATCCATCTTTGTACACCACTCCACCCCATGCATACTATACACACACTCAGATACCACACACATTGGAAACCCCTCTTTCACAGTTCTTTCGTTCACCTTTCGATAATCCACAGACAGATGCAATCTTCCATCCGGCTTACGTACAGGCACAATCGGACTATTCCATGCACTCTCACTTTCTTCAATCATCCCAAATCGTTATAATTCTACTCACTGCTCCTCAATCTCTTCAGCAACTGGACGCGGAAAATGTCTCGGCCGCTGATAGATTGGGGTGTCCCCCTTCAGGATAATCTTGAAATCCGGAAGCTTCGTAACCTCTAAATCCAGATCCTCTTTACTGGAGACCCCCTTTCGTTCAAACAACATTCGATACACATCCCCCTTTTTGTATTTAGTCAAATATCCATCCACTTCCACCATCCTTTCCCACCTCATTATTTGCCCAGTCACACGTCTTTTCATTTACAACATTTACCCTGACATCCGTGCTATCATCAATACCTACATATCCAACTTGGATCCCCCTCACCTGCCCTTTCAGTCTGGGGTCCGCCTGCACACATACAAAAGGATCATTCATTCTCATCAAGCCACCACACACACAAGCAACACGCCTTACCTTATAACACGCATCCTTCCCATCAAATATCACAGTGTTCTCACTCTCACCTCACATCCTTACTCCAACTCACTCTAACAGACACCCTGTCACCCTTCACAAGCCTTACACTCTCCATAGCAGTCACCTCAATACCGGTAAACACACTACTCAAAACACTACCATATTTCCCTAGGTACAACTTATACACCCCATTCTTACCAATCTTTCTCTCAATCTGATCATTTGCAGGATGCACAACCATACGATTCACTTTCATAAAATCATACCCCACAATCACACGATACTCACTACTCACCTTATCAATCACAGAGAATTCACACTCTTTCATCAACATACCATGCATTCGAACAGCTGACCTCATCATTCCAATCACAGGCACTCCCATACTACAAATCCCTCCCAAACTACCTTTGCATTCAGACAGGAGGGCTTTTTCACCCAACTTGTCATACTCACCCTACAGTAATATACCAAGCCCGTCTTGCTTCCAGAATCTATCAAAGCCCAACACTCAATCCCATTCAATTCAACCTTCACACTCAGACACTCATATTTCCTACCAGACAGCACTTTCACACGAGACAGACTCACCAACACATTACTCGCACTCATGCACCCAGAGGATACTTCACCAGGTACCCTCTTACAATTCAGTTTCCGACTTTCGACTTTCCAATTACACCCTGCGCTCTCAGCCTAATCCAACACTTTTCACTCGAATGTCCTTCCATCGGACAATAGCTACATACATTCCTCTGGTCACGACACATCCTTGCATAATGACCGGCCTTTTCGCAATTACCACAAGCATACTTCATACTTCTCCCAGCAGTCGCTCCAGCATTCAACTTCAGACAGTATCTCTTCAAATGGCCTCTTTTAATACATTCAAAGCACTCTTTCACACTTGCCTGGCAATTCTTTATCACATGCCCCTCTTACCACACATAAAACATGCATCAGACGTCCATCTACATTGCGCCAACATATGACCCTTCCTTCCATACCTACGGCATTCCACGATCTTTTTCACACCATTCGGTCTCTCATTTGCTGGGAGATACCTCGGTTGCTCCCTCATATAACCATTCATGCCCTTACCACTCAGCTGGCCTCTTCCATTTGTCCATCCTCCATTCGCCAATCCTGCCTGCCGGCCCAGGAAGTTCGACTTCACTCTAGCTGGCGCAGCCCTCAGTGCATCCCGATAGCTGACAAACTGCTGGGGTGGAGGAAAGCTCCTGGGCTTCTTACCCCCAACACTTACACTGTACCATCTATTCTCGTCTAAATCACATTCCTCATCGAATCGCCCGTCTTCCAACAGTTCCATCGCATCCTCCCACACCAACCGTTCACCTGTCATCCTCATTCTTTTCCCATTCAGCCATTCACTTACCTTTCGAGGGACCGTATCCATGAACTTTTTCATCACTTGTTTACATTCAGTCACATCATCATCACCATACCTCCTTCTCGCCATACTCTCAAGCCTATGTGCATACATGTTCACACCTTCACTCTTCCCCATTCGAACTTTCTCAAATTCATTCACTCTTTTATACTTCACACTCTCTTTCATTCGTTTCACCTGCCCAATCAATCTTTCCTTTACTACATCATACCTCGGTTTCCCCACACTCGTGATCACACGGAAAAACTCTAATACTTTTTCATCCCAACATTCTCCTAAAAGATTCATCCAGTATCCCTTATTCTCCGGGTACTTGAGCTTGCAATACCGCTCAAATTCTCTGAATAATTCTTCCATACTTTTCCCACCATGCAACCTAGACTTATCTACCTTTGGAACTTCCCCTATCAAAATACCCTTCTCCACATTTACTTCACTCTCCCTTGAGCTACTCTCGCTATCACCAATCACAGCATCACTCTCCTTCATCCGAGTACAACCAGTCCATACCCTTCCCTCTCATCTTCTGATCCTTCCCCTTTGACCCAGTCTTCCTTCTTCTCTTGCGTTCCACTCTCTTCCATTCTCCATCCTTCCTATCACTCACAATCATCCTATCCTCTCTAGACTCACACACACTCCCATTGATCCCATTAGTCTTATCCCCTTCAGTCAGAGCCGGGGTCAGGGTCGAGGGTCCTGGGGCCACCCGGAGCCCTTCATCATGTCATATCCGTCCTTCATTCGTTGGTCGACCTACTTCCGTCTATTTCTTTCCTCATTCTGTCTGTCTTCTCATCCATACTCATCATATCACTCTTCAATCCCTCAATCACGCTCCTTAACATAATACATTCCTCCTCTTTATGCCTCAACTCCAGCCTCAGTCTCACAATCTCATCATGGAGGCACTGTTCCACAGAAGCCATCCTCCCAGGTTAGTAAAAATGATAGAAAAGGGAGAAAAACAACCAAACTACCTGCCACTCTAATTGGGCGTGGACTGCAATCCAATGCTTTCACGCTCCCGGTTTCGAGATCTCACGTCCCTATTCGGGCGCCAAATGTAGCAGGCCGAAAATCTAGACTAGAGCCCCAATCGTTCCAACCCGCATCTTACACTAATTTTGATGTGAGAAATCGAGGGAGAAATGAAACGGATTATATGTATAGTTCTTTACTTACCAACAAAATATGGGGTTAATATTTACAAGAGATAGGGGTAAGTAAATTTGAGGCCTCGTAAAAATAATCCTACTTAGAAAGCCAATCTTATTGATGATGGTATATTTATTTGAAAAAAGCACAAGACATTATTATAAATTAATTTATATAATGTTATTAGTAATAGTGCTGAATAAAGGAAAAAAAATTATCGTTGAGAAGGAGAAGGATTTAGTAGAAGGCATAGGTACATATAGAGGGGTTCTCCTGGAGCATGTTACGCAGGAGCTCAGCTTTTTACATAGATAAAAAAATTTCTTTAACATTTTAATTTTTTCCCAATAATAGGGTTTTGTTTATATATTCTAATTTTAATTGTCTATTACATTGTTTGGTTGATATTTGCTTATCTATCCATTTATATATATACTCATATCCACTATATTAACATTTTACACTCATTCTTGTTTATCGCGATATATTACACTTGTTCTTAATAGTATTATACAGTTTTACTCATATCTACTATATTATTATTTTACACTCATTCTTGTTTATTGTTATATATTACATATAAATGCCAATCAAAATTTATATAAATAAAACATTCAATTAGACTATATATATACAAAAGGAAAACAACCACAATAACAAACAAAAAGAAAAGACCTCACATCGTACGAGGGGTGGTCAATAAGTTTTGCAATTCGGATATAAGGGAACACGCTACTTGTTCCTGAGGCTTCGAATTCCCGACAACCAGATATCTCCCGACTGCTGTTCAATCCACTCCTGGACGGCGAGCTGGACATCTTCATCGTCCCCAAACCGGCGTCCACGCAGTGCAGCCTTGAGTTAGCGGAATAAAAAGTAGTCGCTAGGGGCCAGATCTGGACTGTAGGAGGATGGTTGAGTTCCTCGAATCCGCACTCGCCCAGGGCAGCTTGTGCAACTCTGGCCTTGTGGACTCTTTAAAATTTTTTCCGGGATAGATAAATTGGATGTTAGCAAGTTTTTTGAGTTAGATGATGGAAATCGGACTAGAGGTCACCACTTGAAAATTAAAAAGCAAGGGTGTATTTTTTCACCAATAGAGTGGTAGACTTACATAAGAACATAAGAAAAGAAGGAGACTGCAAAAGACCATTCATGGCCTACACTTGGCAGATCTGGAACAAATTGCCGCAGAGGGTAGTAGGTAGTCCAAATCTAAATGTATTTAAGAGTAGGTTGGATGAGTTTATGGGAAGGAAAGGGGTAATACTTCAGATTCAAGGCTACAGGATATCTCTTATGACGTCAGACGGTAGCGTCAGATATGACAATCACTGCGTTATATTTTCTTGTTGTTTTGTGGATTTGTAACTTCTAGTCTATTATTTACTAAATATCTGCGCTCTGCTCGTTTATAGTTTTTTTCTAAGTTAGGTAAGGTTTCTTGATGTCTTGTATTGTTTTTTGTTTTGTTTTCGTATTTTTTGTTTACTGCGAACGATAACAGCTTCTTACTGGCAACATCGTAGCTTATAAATAGGGCCCGTTTTGCAAATGTTTTTCTTTCGTTATTGTGTTTTCGTGCTCTCCAAGTGCTTCTTTGTTATTCAAATTCGGCTTTACTTTGTATAATCGCAAAAAACTTTTAGATTATCTAGAGGCACATAAACTAATCAAGAAACCTATAAAAGTAAGAATTGTTTGTTATTAGGTCAGATTTTTCTGCCAGTAAAAAGCTGTTGGGGAGAAAAAACCCCAGTAAATTCAAGAGGACTGCTCGTGGGGGTGATATCACTGCAGGGGGACCACTCTGCGATGATCCTGAGTTTCAATCAATTGGGGGGGGTCTGGGGGGCGCAGCCCCCCAGTATATAATCATACAAAAAAATATTACGCCGATATTGTTCACATCTGATGCTACCGTCTGACGTCATAAGAGATATGCTGTAGCCCAAAATTGTAGCCGACTAACAGCGCTATCGGTAATACTTCAGATTCGTGGCGCACGGTAGATGGCGCTGTTAGTCGGCTACAATTTTGGGCTACAGCATATCTCTTATGACGTCAGACGGTAGCCTCAGATATGACCAATCACGGCGTTATATTGTTTTGTTGTTTTGGGGATTTGTAACTTTTAGTTTGTATTATTTACTAAATATCTGTGCCTCTGCTTGTTTATAGTTTTTTCTAAGTTAGGTAAGGTTTCTTGATGTCTTTTATTGTTGTTTTTTTGTTTTCGTATATTTTGTATTACAAATGATAACAGCTTCTTACTGGCAACGTCGTAGCTTATAACTATGACCCGTTTTTAAAAAAAAATTTTGTAGTTATGTCGTCTGCGTGCTCTACTTGTGCTTCGTCATTATTTGAATTTGGCTTTATTTTGCATAACCGCGAAAAACTTTTAGATTATCTAGAGGCTCATAAATTAATTAAGAAAACTATAAAATGCCCAAAATACAGTGCAAATTTACATTTTTCGGAAGATTTACTGTTTCGTTGTGATAAGTTCTATTTAAACACCAGGGGTATTCCTCGTCCTTCAGAAATTGAGATAAGAAGAAGGGAAAGGATCCTCATCGAGCCCGTTACTCGGTGGCCACATCAATCTCATAAGTTAACTTATTCAAGTTTAACTTATTCTCGTCAGAGAACCCCCCCCCTCCTCCCCTCCATGATCCTCGCCCTTGAAGAAGACTCTCCTCAAGTTCAGTTCTCGCCCATGAGGAATTAAGTAACGATGGAGAAAAGCTCCCCCTCGAGCTCGTTAGCCTAGTTCAAGAACCAAGTTCGACTCACTCTCGCCAGAGAGACCACGACTACCTTGGTGCCGCATAAAGCACCGTAATTGTTCTCGTCATTGAAGAACCCCTCCCCCCTGAATAGCGTGTGGACCCCCCAGCTGCTACCCTCGCCAAAAAGGCCTCGTGAACCCACCCACCTACATCTAGCCAGGCGGCACGCGTCGTGAGTCAATAACATTCCTGAAGTATTTAAACTCCAGTAGAGTCCGTAAGCCTAAATCTTATATATTGATGTGTGTAGCGAAATTAACCAATTTTAGAGGGTCAAACTAATTTAATTAATTCTTGTGTATTATAATATTCGAAGTATTGCTGTAGTTAATGGTTAATTTTTGTGTATTGAATTGTTAAAGTTAAAATATAAGTTTATTTTTGGAATTATTGTGCGTTTCTCTATATCCTTACGTGTTTGAGACGGCTCTCTTCTTTAAGATATCAATATTTGCACTCCTAGCACTCTCAGAACAAAAAGGGGGGGGGCATTCTACGACAGTTACCAACCCTTCTTGAAATTATATATATATATATATATATATATATATATATATATATATATATATATATATATATATATATATAATATATATATATATAGTAAGAAATAAATATTTACATTTGTAGGGGTGTAGGCTGCTACCGCAGTCACCGGCCGGCTTCTCTTAGCAATGAGCATCTGATAATACTCCCGTACCAAATCCATCTTTGTACACCACTCCACCCCATGCATACTATACACACACTCAGATACCACACACATTGGAAACCCCTCTTTCACAGTTCTTTCGTTCACCTTTCGATAATCCACAGACAGATGCAATCTTCCATCCGGCTTACGTACAGGCACAATCGGACTATTCCATGCACTCTCACTTTCTTCAATCATCCCAAATCGTTATAATTCTACTCACTGCTCCTCAATCTCTTCAGCAACTGGACGCGGAAAATGTCTCGGCCGCTGATAGATTGGGGTGTCCCCCTTCAGGATAATCTTGAAATCCGGAAGCTTCGTAACCTCTAAATCCAGATCCTCTTTACTGGAGACCCCCTTTCGTTCAAACAACATTCGATACACATCCCCCTTTTTGTATTTAGTCAAATATCCATCCACTTCCACCATCCTTTCCCACCTCATTATTTGCCCAGTCACACGTCTTTTCATTTACAACATTTACCCTGACATCCGTGCTATCATCAATACCTACATATCCAACTTGGATCCCCCTCACCTGCCCTTTCAGTCTGGGGTCCGCCTGCACACATACAAAAGGATCATTCATTCTCATCAAGCCACCACACACACAAGCAACACGCCTTACCTTATAACACGCATCCTTCCCATCAAATATCACAGTGTTCTCACTCTCACCTCACATCCTTACTCCAACTCACTCTAACAGACACCCTGTCACCCTTCACAAGCCTTACACTCTCCATAGCAGTCACCTCAATACCGGTAAACACACTACTCAAAACACTACCATATTTCCCTAGGTACAACTTATACACCCCATTCTTACCAATCTTTCTCTCAATCTGATCATTTGCAGGATGCACAACCATACGATTCACTTTCATAAAATCATACCCCACAATCACACGATACTCACTACTCACCTTATCAATCACAGAGAATTCACACTCTTTCATCAACATACCATGCATTCGAACAGCTGACCTCATCATTCCAATCACAGGCACTCCCATACTACAAATCCCTCCCAAACTACCTTTGCATTCAGACAGGAGGGCTTTTTCACCCAACTTGTCATACTCACCCTACAGTAATATACCAAGCCCGTCTTGCTTCCAGAATCTATCAAAGCCCAACACTCAATCCCATTCAATTCAACCTTCACACTCAGACACTCATATTTCCTACCAGACAGCACTTTCACACGAGACAGACTCACCAACACATTACTCGCACTCATGCACCCAGAGGATACTTCACCAGGTACCCTCTTACAATTCAGTTTCCGACTTTCGACTTTCCAATTACACCCTGCGCTCTCAGCCTAATCCAACACTTTTCACTCGAATGTCCTTCCATCGGACAATAGCTACATACATTCCTCTGGTCACGACACATCCTTGCATAATGACCGGCCTTTTCGCAATTACCACAAGCATACTTCATACTTCTCCCAGCAGTCGCTCCAGCATTCAACTTCAGACAGTATCTCTTCAAATGGCCTCTTTTAATACATTCAAAGCACTCTTTCACACTTGCCTGGCAATTCTTTATCACATGCCCCTCTTACCACACATAAAACATGCATCAGACGTCCATCTACATTGCGCCAACATATGACCCTTCCTTCCATACCTACGGCATTCCACGATCTTTTTCACACCATTCGGTCTCTCATTTGCTGGGAGATACCTCGGTTGCTCCCTCATATAACCATTCATGCCCTTACCACTCAGCTGGCCTCTTCCATTTGTCCATCCTCCATTCGCCAATCCTGCCTGCCGGCCCAGGAAGTTCGACTTCACTCTAGCTGGCGCAGCCCTCAGTGCATCCCGATAGCTGACAAACTGCTGGGGTGGAGGAAAGCTCCTGGGCTTCTTACCCCCAACACTTACACTGTACCATCTATTCTCGTCTAAATCACATTCCTCATCGAATCGCCCGTCTTCCAACAGTTCCATCGCATCCTCCCACACCAACCGTTCACCTGTCATCCTCATTCTTTTCCCATTCAGCCATTCACTTACCTTTCGAGGGACCGTATCCATGAACTTTTTCATCACTTGTTTACATTCAGTCACATCATCATCACCATACCTCCTTCTCGCCATACTCTCAAGCCTATGTGCATACATGTTCACACCTTCACTCTTCCCCATTCGAACTTTCTCAAATTCATTCACTCTTTTATACTTCACACTCTCTTTCATTCGTTTCACCTGCCCAATCAATCTTTCCTTTACTACATCATACCTCGGTTTCCCCACACTCGTGATCACACGGAAAAACTCTAATACTTTTTCATCCCAACATTCTCCTAAAAGATTCATCCAGTATCCCTTATTCTCCGGGTACTTGAGCTTGCAATACCGCTCAAATTCTCTGAATAATTCTTCCATACTTTTCCCACCATGCAACCTAGACTTATCTACCTTTGGAACTTCCCCTATCAAAATACCCTTCTCCACATTTACTTCACTCTCCCTTGAGCTACTCTCGCTATCACCAATCACAGCATCACTCTCCTTCATCCGAGTACAACCAGTCCATACCCTTCCCTCTCATCTTCTGATCCTTCCCCTTTGACCCAGTCTTCCTTCTTCTCTTGCGTTCCACTCTCTTCCATTCTCCATCCTTCCTATCACTCACAATCATCCTATCCTCTCTAGACTCACACACACTCCCATTGATCCCATTAGTCTTATCCCCTTCAGTCAGAGCCGGGGTCAGGGTCGAGGGTCCTGGGGCCACCCGGAGCCCTTCATCATGTCATATCCGTCCTTCATTCGTTGGTCGACCTACTTCCGTCTATTTCTTTCCTCATTCTGTCTGTCTTCTCATCCATACTCATCATATCACTCTTCAATCCCTCAATCACGCTCCTTAACATAATACATTCCTCCTCTTTATGCCTCAACTCCAGCCTCAGTCTCACAATCTCATCATGGAGGCACTGTTCCACAGAAGCCATCCTCCCAGGTTAGTAAAAATGATAGAAAAGGGAGAAAAACAACCAAACTACCTGCCACTCTAATTGGGCGTGGACTGCAATCCAATGCTTTCACGCTCCCGGTTTCGAGATCTCACGTCCCTATTCGGGCGCCAAATGTAGCAGGCCGAAAATCTAGACTAGAGCCCCAATCGTTCCAACCCGCATCTTACACTAATTTTGATGTGAGAAATCGAGGGAGAAATGAAACGGATTATATGTATAGTTCTTTACTTACCAACAAAATATGGGGTTAATATTTACAAGAGATAGGGGTAAGTAAATTTGAGGCCTCGTAAAAATAATCCTACTTAGAAAGCCAATCTTATTGATGATGGTATATTTATTTGAAAAAAGCACAAGACATTATTATAAATTAATTTATATAATGTTATTAGTAATAGTGCTGAATAAAGGAAAAAAAATTATCGTTGAGAAGGAGAAGGATTTAGTAGAAGGCATAGGTACATATAGAGGGGTTCTCCTGGAGCATGTTACGCAGGAGCTCAGCTTTTTACATAGATAAAAAAATTTCTTTAACATTTTAATTTTTTCCCAATAATAGGGTTTTGTTTATATATTCTAATTTTAATTGTCTATTACATTGTTTGGTTGATATTTGCTTATCTATCCATTTATATATATACTCATATCCACTATATTAACATTTTACACTCATTCTTGTTTATCGCGATATATTACACTTGTTCTTAATAGTATTATACAGTTTTACTCATATCTACTATATTATTATTTTACACTCATTCTTGTTTATTGTTATATATTACATATAAATGCCAATCAAAATTTATATAAATAAAACATTCAATTAGACTATATATATACAAAAGGAAAACAACCACAATAACAAACAAAAAGAAAAGACCTCACATCGTACGAGGGGTGGTCAATAAGTTTTGCAATTCGGATATAAGGGAACACGCTACTTGTTCCTGAGGCTTCGAATTCCCGACAACCAGATATCTCCCGACTGCTGTTCAATCCACTCCTGGACGGCGAGCTGGACATCTTCATCGTCCCCAAACCGGCGTCCACGCAGTGCAGCCTTGAGTTAGCGGAATAAAAAGTAGTCGCTAGGGGCCAGATCTGGACTGTAGGAGGATGGTTGAGTTCCTCGAATCCGCACTCGCCCAGGGCAGCTTGTGCAACTCTGGCCTTGTGGACTCTTTAAAATTTTTTCCGGGATAGATAAATTGGATGTTAGCAAGTTTTTTGAGTTAGATGATGGAAATCGGACTAGAGGTCACCACTTGAAAATTAAAAAGCAAGGGTGTATTTTTTCACCAATAGAGTGGTAGACTTACATAAGAACATAAGAAAAGAAGGAGACTGCAAAAGACCATTCATGGCCTACACTTGGCAGATCTGGAACAAATTGCCGCAGAGGGTAGTAGGTAGTCCAAATCTAAATGTATTTAAGAGTAGGTTGGATGAGTTTATGGGAAGGAAAGGGGTAATACTTCAGATTCAAGGCTACAGGATATCTCTTATGACGTCAGACGGTAGCGTCAGATATGACAATCACTGCGTTATATTTTCTTGTTGTTTTGTGGATTTGTAACTTCTAGTCTATTATTTACTAAATATCTGCGCTCTGCTCGTTTATAGTTTTTTTCTAAGTTAGGTAAGGTTTCTTGATGTCTTGTATTGTTTTTTGTTTTGTTTTCGTATTTTTTGTTTACTGCGAACGATAACAGCTTCTTACTGGCAACATCGTAGCTTATAAATAGGGCCCGTTTTGCAAATGTTTTTCTTTCGTTATTGTGTTTTCGTGCTCTCCAAGTGCTTCTTTGTTATTCAAATTCGGCTTTACTTTGTATAATCGCAAAAAACTTTTAGATTATCTAGAGGCACATAAACTAATCAAGAAACCTATAAAAGTAAGAATTGTTTGTTATTAGGTCAGATTTTTCTGCCAGTAAAAAGCTGTTGGGGAGAAAAAACCCCAGTAAATTCAAGAGGACTGCTCGTGGGGGTGATATCACTGCAGGGGGACCACTCTGCGATGATCCTGAGTTTCAATCAATTGGGGGGGGTCTGGGGGGCGCAGCCCCCCAGTATATACTCATACAAAAAAATATTACGCCGATATTGTTCACATCTGATGCTACCGTCTGACGTCATAAGAGATATGCTGTAGCCCAAAATTGTAGCCGACTAACAGCGCTATCGGTAATACTTCAGATTCGTGGCGCACGGTAGATGGCGCTGTTAGTCGGCTACAATTTTGGGCTACAGCATATCTCTTATGACGTCAGACGGTAGCCTCAGATATGACCAATCACGGCGTTATATTGTTTTGTTGTTTTGGGGATTTGTAACTTTTAGTTTGTATTATTTACTAAATATCTGTGCCTCTGCTTGTTTATAGTTTTTTCTAAGTTAGGTAAGGTTTCTTGATGTCTTTTATTGTTGTTTTTTTGTTTTCGTATATTTTGTATTACAAATGATAACAGCTTCTTACTGGCAACGTCGTAGCTTATAACTATGACCCGTTTTTAAAAAAAAATTTTGTAGTTATGTCGTCTGCGTGCTCTACTTGTGCTTCGTCATTATTTGAATTTGGCTTTATTTTGCATAACCGCGAAAAACTTTTAGATTATCTAGAGGCTCATAAATTAATTAAGAAAACTATAAAATGCCCAAAATACAGTGCAAATTTACATTTTTCGGAAGATTTACTGTTTCGTTGTGATAAGTTCTATTTAAACACCAGGGGTATTCCTCGTCCTTCAGAAATTGAGATAAGAAGAAGGGAAAGGATCCTCATCGAGCCCGTTACTCGGTGGCCACATCAATCTCATAAGTTAACTTATTCAAGTTTAACTTATTCTCGTCAGAGAAACCCCCCCCCTCCTCCCCTCCATGATCCTCGCCCTTGAAGAAGACTCTCCTCAAGTTCAGTTCTCGCCCATGAGGAATTAAGTAACGATGGAGAAAAGCTCCCCCTCGAGCTCGTTAGCCTAGTTCAAGAACCAAGTTCGACTCACTCTCGCCAGAGAGACCACGACTACCTTGGTGCCGCATAAAGCACCGTAATTGTTCTCGTCATTGAAGAACCCCTCCCCCCTGAATAGCGTGTGGACCCCCCAGCTGCTACCCTCGCCAAAAAGGCCTCGTGAACCCACCCACCTACATCTAGCCAGGCGGCACGCGTCGTGAGACAATAACATTCCTGAAGTATTTAAACTCCAGTAGAGTCCGTAAGCCTAAATCTTATATATTGATGTGTGTAGCGAAATTAACCAATTTTAGAGGGTCAAACTAATTTAATTAATTCTTGTGTATTATAATATTCGAAGTATTGCTGTAGTTAATGGTTAATTTTTGTGTATTGAATTGTTAAAGTTAAAATATAAGTTTATTTTTGGAATTATTGTGCGTTTCTCTATATCCTTACGTGTTTGAGACGGCTCTCTTCTTTAAGATATCAATATTTGCACTCCTAGCACTCTCAGAACAAAAAGGGGGGGGGCATTCTACGACAGTTACCAACCCTTCTTGAAATTATATATATATATATATATATATATATATATATATATATATATATATATATATATATATATATATATATATATATATATATATATATATATATATATATATATATATATATATATATATATATATTAAGAAATAAATATTTACATTTGTAGGGGTGTAGGCTGCTACCGCAGTCACCGGCCGGCTTCTCTTAGCAATGAGCATCTGATAATACTCCCGTACCAAATCCATCTTTGTACACCACTCCACCCCATGCATACTATACACACACTCAGATACCACACACATTGGAAACCCCTCTTTCACAGTTCTTTCGTTCACCTTTCGATAATCCACAGACAGATGCAATCTTCCATCCGGCTTACGTACAGGCACAATCGGACTATTCCATGCACTCTCACTTTCTTCAATCATCCCAAATCGTTATAATTCTACTCACTGCTCCTCAATCTCTTCAGCAACTGGACGCGGAAAATGTCTCGGCCGCTGATAGATTGGGGTGTCCCCCTTCAGGATAATCTTGAAATCCGGAAGCTTCGTAACCTCTAAATCCAGATCCTCTTTACTGGAGACCCCCTTTCGTTCAAACAACATTCGATACACATCCCCCTTTTTGTATTTAGTCAAATATCCATCCACTTCCACCATCCTTTCCCACCTCATTATTTGCCCAGTCACACGTCTTTTCATTTACAACATTTACCCTGACATCCGTGCTATCATCAATACCTACATATCCAACTTGGATCCCCCTCACCTGCCCTTTCAGTCTGGGGTCCGCCTGCACACATACAAAAGGATCATTCATTCTCATCAAGCCACCACACACACAAGCAACACGCCTTACCTTATAACACGCATCCTTCCCATCAAATATCACAGTGTTCTCACTCTCACCTCACATCCTTACTCCAACTCACTCTAACAGACACCCTGTCACCCTTCACAAGCCTTACACTCTCCATAGCAGTCACCTCAATACCGGTAAACACACTACTCAAAACACTACCATATTTCCCTAGGTACAACTTATACACCCCATTCTTACCAATCTTTCTCTCAATCTGATCATTTGCAGGATGCACAACCATACGATTCACTTTCATAAAATCATACCCCACAATCACACGATACTCACTACTCACCTTATCAATCACAGAGAATTCACACTCTTTCATCAACATACCATGCATTCGAACAGCTGACCTCATCATTCCAATCACAGGCACTCCCATACTACAAATCCCTCCCAAACTACCTTTGCATTCAGACAGGAGGGCTTTTTCACCCAACTTGTCATACTCACCCTACAGTAATATACCAAGCCCGTCTTGCTTCCAGAATCTATCAAAGCCCAACACTCAATCCCATTCAATTCAACCTTCACACTCAGACACTCATATTTCCTACCAGACAGCACTTTCACACGAGACAGACTCACCAACACATTACTCGCACTCATGCACCCAGAGGATACTTCACCAGGTACCCTCTTACAATTCAGTTTCCGACTTTCGACTTTCCAATTACACCCTGCGCTCTCAGCCTAATCCAACACTTTTCACTCGAATGTCCTTCCATCGGACAATAGCTACATACATTCCTCTGGTCACGACACATCCTTGCATAATGACCGGCCTTTTCGCAATTACCACAAGCATACTTCATACTTCTCCCAGCAGTCGCTCCAGCATTCAACTTCAGACAGTATCTCTTCAAATGGCCTCTTTTAATACATTCAAAGCACTCTTTCACACTTGCCTGGCAATTCTTTATCACATGCCCCTCTTACCACACATAAAACATGCATCAGACGTCCATCTACATTGCGCCAACATATGACCCTTCCTTCCATACCTACGGCATTCCACGATCTTTTTCACACCATTCGGTCTCTCATTTGCTGGGAGATACCTCGGTTGCTCCCTCATATAACCATTCATGCCCTTACCACTCAGCTGGCCTCTTCCATTTGTCCATCCTCCATTCGCCAATCCTGCCTGCCGGCCCAGGAAGTTCGACTTCACTCTAGCTGGCGCAGCCCTCAGTGCATCCCGATAGCTGACAAACTGCTGGGGTGGAGGAAAGCTCCTGGGCTTCTTACCCCCAACACTTACACTGTACCATCTATTCTCGTCTAAATCACATTCCTCATCGAATCGCCCGTCTTCCAACAGTTCCATCGCATCCTCCCACACCAACCGTTCACCTGTCATCCTCATTCTTTTCCCATTCAGCCATTCACTTACCTTTCGAGGGACCGTATCCATGAACTTTTTCATCACTTGTTTACATTCAGTCACATCATCATCACCATACCTCCTTCTCGCCATACTCTCAAGCCTATGTGCATACATGTTCACACCTTCACTCTTCCCCATTCGAACTTTCTCAAATTCATTCACTCTTTTATACTTCACACTCTCTTTCATTCGTTTCACCTGCCCAATCAATCTTTCCTTTACTACATCATACCTCGGTTTCCCCACACTCGTGATCACACGGAAAAACTCTAATACTTTTTCATCCCAACATTCTCCTAAAAGATTCATCCAGTATCCCTTATTCTCCGGGTACTTGAGCTTGCAATACCGCTCAAATTCTCTGAATAATTCTTCCATACTTTTCCCACCATGCAACCTAGACTTATCTACCTTTGGAACTTCCCCTATCAAAATACCCTTCTCCACATTTACTTCACTCTCCCTTGAGCTACTCTCGCTATCACCAATCACAGCATCACTCTCCTTCATCCGAGTACAACCAGTCCATACCCTTCCCTCTCATCTTCTGATCCTTCCCCTTTGACCCAGTCTTCCTTCTTCTCTTGCGTTCCACTCTCTTCCATTCTCCATCCTTCCTATCACTCACAATCATCCTATCCTCTCTAGACTCACACACACTCCCATTGATCCCATTAGTCTTATCCCCTTCAGTCAGAGCCGGGGTCAGGGTCGAGGGTCCTGGGGCCACCCGGAGCCCTTCATCATGTCATATCCGTCCTTCATTCGTTGGTCGACCTACTTCCGTCTATTTCTTTCCTCATTCTGTCTGTCTTCTCATCCATACTCATCATATCACTCTTCAATCCCTCAATCACGCTCCTTAACATAATACATTCCTCCTCTTTATGCCTCAACTCCAGCCTCAGTCTCACAATCTCATCATGGAGGCACTGTTCCACAGAAGCCATCCTCCCAGGTTAGTAAAAATGATAGAAAAGGGAGAAAAACAACCAAACTACCTGCCACTCTAATTGGGCGTGGACTGCAATCCAATGCTTTCACGCTCCCGGTTTCGAGATCTCACGTCCCTATTCGGGCGCCAAATGTAGCAGGCCGAAAATCTAGACTAGAGCCCCAATCGTTCCAACCCGCATCTTACACTAATTTTGATGTGAGAAATCGAGGGAGAAATGAAACGGATTATATGTATAGTTCTTTACTTACCAACAAAATATGGGGTTAATATTTACAAGAGATAGGGGTAAGTAAATTTGAGGCCTCGTAAAAATAATCCTACTTAGAAAGCCAATCTTATTGATGATGGTATATTTATTTGAAAAAAGCACAAGACATTATTATAAATTAATTTATATAATGTTATTAGTAATAGTGCTGAATAAAGGAAAAAAAATTATCGTTGAGAAGGAGAAGGATTTAGTAGAAGGCATAGGTACATATAGAGGGGTTCTCCTGGAGCATGTTACGCAGGAGCTCAGCTTTTTACATAGATAAAAAAATTTCTTTAACATTTTAATTTTTTCCCAATAATAGGGTTTTGTTTATATATTCTAATTTTAATTGTCTATTACATTGTTTGGTTGATATTTGCTTATCTATCCATTTATATATATACTCATATCCACTATATTAACATTTTACACTCATTCTTGTTTATCGCGATATATTACACTTGTTCTTAATAGTATTATACAGTTTTACTCATATCTACTATATTATTATTTTACACTCATTCTTGTTTATTGTTATATATTACATATAAATGCCAATCAAAATTTATATAAATAAAACATTCAATTAGACTATATATATACAAAAGGAAAACAACCACAATAACAAACAAAAAGAAAAGACCTCACATCGTACGAGGGGTGGTCAATAAGTTTTGCAATTCGGATATAAGGGAACACGCTACTTGTTCCTGAGGCTTCGAATTCCCGACAACCAGATATCTCCCGACTGCTGTTCAATCCACTCCTGGACGGCGAGCTGGACATCTTCATCGTCCCCAAACCGGCGTCCACGCAGTGCAGCCTTGAGTTAGCGGAATAAAAAGTAGTCGCTAGGGGCCAGATCTGGACTGTAGGAGGATGGTTGAGTTCCTCGAATCCGCACTCGCCCAGGGCAGCTTGTGCAACTCTGGCCTTGTGGACTCTTTAAATTTTTTTCCGGGATAGATAAATTGGATGTTAGCAAGTTTTTTGAGTTAGATGATGGAAATCGGACTAGAGGTCACCACTTGAAAATTAAAAAGCAAGGGTGTATTTTTTCACCAATAGAGTGGTAGACTTACATAAGAACATAAGAAAAGAAGGAGACTGCAAAAGACCATTCATGGCCTACACTTGGCAGATCTGGAACAAATTGCCGCAGAGGGTAGTAGGTAGTCCAAATCTAAATGTATTTAAGAGTAGGTTGGATGAGTTTATGGGAAGGAAAGGGGTAATACTTCAGATTCAAGGCTACAGGATATCTCTTATGACGTCAGACGGTAGCGTCAGATATGACAATCACTGCGTTATATTTTCTTGTTGTTTTGTGGATTTGTAACTTCTAGTCTATTATTTACTAAATATCTGCGCTCTGCTCGTTTATAGTTTTTTTCTAAGTTAGGTAAGGTTTCTTGATGTCTTGTATTGTTTTTTGTTTTGTTTTCGTATTTTTTGTTTACTGCGAACGATAACAGCTTCTTACTGGCAACATCGTAGCTTATAAATAGGGCCCGTTTTGCAAATGTTTTTCTTTCGTTATTGTGTTTTCGTGCTCTCCAAGTGCTTCTTTGTTATTCAAATTCGGCTTTACTTTGTATAATCGCAAAAAACTTTTAGATTATCTAGAGGCACATAAACTAATCAAGAAACCTATAAAAGTAAGAATTGTTTGTTATTAGGTCAGATTTTTCTGCCAGTAAAAAGCTGTTGGGGAGAAAAAACCCCAGTAAATTCAAGAGGACTGCTCGTGGGGGTGATATCACTGCAGGGGGACCACTCTGCGATGATCCTGAGTTTCAATCAATTGGGGGGGGGTCTGGGGGGCGCAGCCCCCCAGTATATACTCATACAAAAAAATATTACGCCGATATTGTTCACATCTGATGCTACCGTCTGACGTCATAAGAGATATGCTGTAGCCCAAAATTGTAGCCGACTAACAGCGCTATCGGTAATACTTCAGATTCGTGGCGCACGGTAGATGGCGCTGTTAGTCGGCTACAATTTTGGGCTACAGCATATCTCTTATGACGTCAGATGGTAGCCTCAGATATGACCAATCACGGCGTTATATTGTTTTGTTGTTTTGGGGATTTGTAACTTTTAGTTTGTATTATTTACTAAATATCTGTGCCTCTGCTTGTTTATAGTTTTTTCTAAGTTAGGTAAGGTTTCTTGATGTCTTTTATTGTTGTTTTTTTGTTTTCGTATATTTTGTATTACAAATGATAACAGCTTCTTACTGGCAACGTCGTAGCTTATAACTATGACCCGTTTTTAAAAAAAAATTTTGTAGTTATGTCGTCTGCGTGCTCTACTTGTGCTTCGTCATTATTTGAATTTGGCTTTATTTTGCATAACCGCGAAAAACTTTTAGATTATCTAGAGGCTCATAAATTAATTAAGAAAACTATAAAATGCCCAAAATACAGTGCAAATTTACATTTTTCGGAAGATTTACTGTTTCGTTGTGATAAGTTCTATTTAAACACCAGGGGTATTCCTCGTCCTTCAGAAATTGAGATAAGAAGAAGGGAAAGGATCCTCATCGAGCCCGTTACTCGGTGGCCACACCAATCTCATAAGTTAACTTATTCAAGTTTAACTTATTCTCGTCAGAGAACCCCCCCCCCTCCTCCCCTCCATGATCCTCGCCCTTGAAGAAGACTCTCCTCAAGTTCAGTTCTCGCCCATGAGGAATTAAGTAACGATGGAGAAAAGCTCCCCCTCGAGCTCGTTAGCCTAGTTCAAGAACCAAGTTCGACTCACTCTCGCCAGAGAGACCACGACTACCTTGGTGCCGCATAAAGCACCGTAATTGTTCTCGTCATTGAAGAACCCCTCCCCCCTGAATAGCGTGTGGACCCCCCAGCTGCTACCCTCGCCAAAAAGGCCTCGTGAACCCACCCACCTACATCTAGCCAGGCGGCACGCGTCGTGAGACAATAACATTCCTGAAGTATTTAAACTCCAGTAGAGTCCGTAAGCCTAAATCTTATATATTGATGTGTGTAGCGAAATTAACCAATTTTAGAGGGTCAAACTAATTTAATTAATTCTTGTGTATTATAATATTCGAAGTATTGCTGTAGTTAATGGTTAATTTTTGTGTATTGAATTGTTAAAGTTAAAATATAAGTTTATTTTTGGAATTATTGTGCGTTTCTCTATATCCTTACGTGTTTGAGACGGCTCTCTTCTTTAAGATATCAATATTTGCACTCCTAGCACTCTCAGAACAAAAAGGGGGGGGGCATTCTACGACAGTTACCAACCCTTCTTGAAATTATATATATATATATATATATATATATATATATATATATATATATATATATATATATATATATATATATATATATATATATATATATATATATAGTAAGAAATAAATATTTACATTTGTAGGGGTGTAGGCTGCTACCGCAGTCACCGGCCGGCTTCTCTTAGCAATGAGCATCTGATAATACTCCCGTACCAAATCCATCTTTGTACACCACTCCACCCCATGCATACTATACACACACTCAGATACCACACACATTGGAAACCCCTCTTTCACAGTTCTTTCGTTCACCTTTCGATAATCCACAGACAGATGCAATCTTCCATCCGGCTTACGTACAGGCACAATCGGACTATTCCATGCACTCTCACTTTCTTCAATCATCCCAAATCGTTATAATTCTACTCACTGCTCCTCAATCTCTTCAGCAACTGGACGCGGAAAATGTCTCGGCCGCTGATAGATTGGGGTGTCCCCCTTCAGGATAATCTTGAAATCCGGAAGCTTCGTAACCTCTAAATCCAGATCCTCTTTACTGGAGACCCCCTTTCGTTCAAACAACATTCGATACACATCCCCCTTTTTGTATTTAGTCAAATATCCATCCACTTCCACCATCCTTTCCCACCTCATTATTTGCCCAGTCACACGTCTTTTCATTTACAACATTTACCCTGACATCCGTGCTATCATCAATACCTACATATCCAACTTGGATCCCCCTCACCTGCCCTTTCAGTCTGGGGTCCGCCTGCACACATACAAAAGGATCATTCATTCTCATCAAGCCACCACACACACAAGCAACACGCCTTACCTTATAACACGCATCCTTCCCATCAAATATCACAGTGTTCTCACTCTCACCTCACATCCTTACTCCAACTCACTCTAACAGACACCCTGTCACCCTTCACAAGCCTTACACTCTCCATAGCAGTCACCTCAATACCGGTAAACACACTACTCAAAACACTACCATATTTCCCTAGGTACAACTTATACACCCCATTCTTACCAATCTTTCTCTCAATCTGATCATTTGCAGGATGCACAACCATACGATTCACTTTCATAAAATCATACCCCACAATCACACGATACTCACTACTCACCTTATCAATCACAGAGAATTCACACTCTTTCATCAACATACCATGCATTCGAACAGCTGACCTCATCATTCCAATCACAGGCACTCCCATACTACAAATCCCTCCCAAACTACCTTTGCATTCAGACAGGAGGGCTTTTTCACCCAACTTGTCATACTCACCCTACAGTAATATACCAAGCCCGTCTTGCTTCCAGAATCTATCAAAGCCCAACACTCAATCCCATTCAATTCAACCTTCACACTCAGACACTCATATTTCCTACCAGACAGCACTTTCACACGAGACAGACTCACCAACACATTACTCGCACTCATGCACCCAGAGGATACTTCACCAGGTACCCTCTTACAATTCAGTTTCCGACTTTCGACTTTCCAATTACACCCTGCGCTCTCAGCCTAATCCAACACTTTTCACTCGAATGTCCTTCCATCGGACAATAGCTACATACATTCCTCTGGTCACGACACATCCTTGCATAATGACCGGCCTTTTCGCAATTACCACAAGCATACTTCATACTTCTCCCAGCAGTCGCTCCAGCATTCAACTTCAGACAGTATCTCTTCAAATGGCCTCTTTTAATACATTCAAAGCACTCTTTCACACTTGCCTGGCAATTCTTTATCACATGCCCCTCTTACCACACATAAAACATGCATCAGACGTCCATCTACATTGCGCCAACATATGACCCTTCCTTCCATACCTACGGCATTCCACGATCTTTTTCACACCATTCGGTCTCTCATTTGCTGGGAGATACCTCGGTTGCTCCCTCATATAACCATTCATGCCCTTACCACTCAGCTGGCCTCTTCCATTTGTCCATCCTCCATTCGCCAATCCTGCCTGCCGGCCCAGGAAGTTCGACTTCACTCTAGCTGGCGCAGCCCTCAGTGCATCCCGATAGCTGACAAACTGCTGGGGTGGAGGAAAGCTCCTGGGCTTCTTACCCCCAACACTTACACTGTACCATCTATTCTCGTCTAAATCACATTCCTCATCGAATCGCCCGTCTTCCAACAGTTCCATCGCATCCTCCCACACCAACCGTTCACCTGTCATCCTCATTCTTTTCCCATTCAGCCATTCACTTACCTTTCGAGGGACCGTATCCATGAACTTTTTCATCACTTGTTTACATTCAGTCACATCATCATCACCATACCTCCTTCTCGCCATACTCTCAAGCCTATGTGCATACATGTTCACACCTTCACTCTTCCCCATTCGAACTTTCTCAAATTCATTCACTCTTTTATACTTCACACTCTCTTTCATTCGTTTCACCTGCCCAATCAATCTTTCCTTTACTACATCATACCTCGGTTTCCCCACACTCGTGATCACACGGAAAAACTCTAATACTTTTTCATCCCAACATTCTCCTAAAAGATTCATCCAGTATCCCTTATTCTCCGGGTACTTGAGCTTGCAATACCGCTCAAATTCTCTGAATAATTCTTCCATACTTTTCCCACCATGCAACCTAGACTTATCTACCTTTGGAACTTCCCCTATCAAAATACCCTTCTCCACATTTACTTCACTCTCCCTTGAGCTACTCTCGCTATCACCAATCACAGCATCACTCTCCTTCATCCGAGTACAACCAGTCCATACCCTTCCCTCTCATCTTCTGATCCTTCCCCTTTGACCCAGTCTTCCTTCTTCTCTTGCGTTCCACTCTCTTCCATTCTCCATCCTTCCTATCACTCACAATCATCCTATCCTCTCTAGACTCACACACACTCCCATTGATCCCATTAGTCTTATCCCCTTCAGTCAGAGCCGGGGTCAGGGTCGAGGGTCCTGGGGCCACCCGGAGCCCTTCATCATGTCATATCCGTCCTTCATTCGTTGGTCGACCTACTTCCGTCTATTTCTTTCCTCATTCTGTCTGTCTTCTCATCCATACTCATCATATCACTCTTCAATCCCTCAATCACGCTCCTTAACATAATACATTCCTCCTCTTTATGCCTCAACTCCAGCCTCAGTCTCACAATCTCATCATGGAGGCACTGTTCCACAGAAGCCATCCTCCCAGGTTAGTAAAAATGATAGAAAAGGGAGAAAAACAACCAAACTACCTGCCACTCTAATTGGGCGTGGACTGCAATCCAATGCTTTCACGCTCCCGGTTTCGAGATCTCACGTCCCTATTCGGGCGCCAAATGTAGCAGGCCGAAAATCTAGACTAGAGCCCCAATCGTTCCAACCCGCATCTTACACTAATTTTGATGTGAGAAATCGAGGGAGAAATGAAACGGATTATATGTATAGTTCTTTACTTACCAACAAAATATGGGGTTAATATTTACAAGAGATAGGGGTAAGTAAATTTGAGGCCTCGTAAAAATAATCCTACTTAGAAAGCCAATCTTATTGATGATGGTATATTTATTTGAAAAAAGCACAAGACATTATTATAAATTAATTTATATAATGTTATTAGTAATAGTGCTGAATAAAGGAAAAAAAATTATCGTTGAGAAGGAGAAGGATTTAGTAGAAGGCATAGGTACATATAGAGGGGTTCTCCTGGAGCATGTTACGCAGGAGCTCAGCTTTTTACATAGATAAAAAAATTTCTTTAACATTTTAATTTTTTCCCAATAATAGGGTTTTGTTTATATATTCTAATTTTAATTGTCTATTACATTGTTTGGTTGATATTTGCTTATCTATCCATTTATATATATACTCATATCCACTATATTAACATTTTACACTCATTCTTGTTTATCGCGATATATTACACTTGTTCTTAATAGTATTATACAGTTTTACTCATATCTACTATATTATTATTTTACACTCATTCTTGTTTATTGTTATATATTACATATAAATGCCAATCAAAATTTATATAAATAAAACATTCAATTAGACTATATATATACAAAAGGAAAACAACCACAATAACAAACAAAAAGAAAAGACCTCACATCGTACGAGGGGTGGTCAATAAGTTTTGCAATTCGGATATAAGGGAACACGCTACTTGTTCCTGAGGCTTCGAATTCCCGACAACCAGATATCTCCCGACTGCTGTTCAATCCACTCCTGGACGGCGAGCTGGACATCTTCATCGTCCCCAAACCGGCGTCCACGCAGTGCAGCCTTGAGTTAGCGGAATAAAAAGTAGTCGCTAGGGGCCAGATCTGGACTGTAGGAGGATGGTTGAGTTCCTCGAATCCGCACTCGCCCAGGGCAGCTTGTGCAACTCTGGCCTTGTGGACTCTTTAAATTTTTTTCCGGGATAGATAAATTGGATGTTAGCAAGTTTTTTGAGTTAGATGATGGAAATCGGACTAGAGGTCACCACTTGAAAATTAAAAAGCAAGGGTGTATTTTTTCACCAATAGAGTGGTAGACTTACATAAGAACATAAGAAAAGAAGGAGACTGCAAAAGACCATTCATGGCCTACACTTGGCAGATCTGGAACAAATTGCCGCAGAGGGTAGTAGGTAGTCCAAATCTAAATGTATTTAAGAGTAGGTTGGATGAGTTTATGGGAAGGAAAGGGGTAATACTTCAGATTCAAGGCTACAGGATATCTCTTATGACGTCAGACGGTAGCGTCAGATATGACAATCACTGCGTTATATTTTCTTGTTGTTTTGTGGATTTGTAACTTCTAGTCTATTATTTACTAAATATCTGCGCTCTGCTCGTTTATAGTTTTTTTCTAAGTTAGGTAAGGTTTCTTGATGTCTTGTATTGTTTTTTGTTTTGTTTTCGTATTTTTTGTTTACTGCGAACGATAACAGCTTCTTACTGGCAACATCGTAGCTTATAAATAGGGCCCGTTTTGCAAATGTTTTTCTTTCGTTATTGTGTTTTCGTGCTCTCCAAGTGCTTCTTTGTTATTCAAATTCGGCTTTACTTTGTATAATCGCAAAAAACTTTTAGATTATCTAGAGGCACATAAACTAATCAAGAAACCTATAAAAGTAAGAATTGTTTGTTATTAGGTCAGATTTTTCTGCCAGTAAAAAGCTGTTGGGGAGAAAAAACCCCAGTAAATTCAAGAGGACTGCTCGTGGGGGTGATATCACTGCAGGGGGACCACTCTGCGATGATCCTGAGTTTCAATCAATTGGGGGGGGTCTGGGGGGCGCAGCCCCCCAGTATATACTCATACAAAAAAATATTACGCCGATATTGTTCACATCTGATGCTACCGTCTGACGTCATAAAAGATATGCTGTAGCCCAAAATTGTAGCCGACTAACAGCGCTATCGGTAATACTTCAGATTCGTGGCGCACGGTAGATGGCGCTGTTAGTCGGCTACAATTTTGGGCTACAGCATATCTCTTATGACGTCAGACGGTAGCCTCAGATATGACCAATCACGGCGTTATATTGTTTTGTTGTTTTGGGGATTTGTAACTTTTAGTTTGTATTATTTACTAAATATCTGTGCCTCTGCTTGTTTATAGTTTTTTCTAAGTTAGGTAAGGTTTCTTGATGTCTTTTATTGTTGTTTTTTTGTTTTCGTATATTTTGTATTACAAATGATAACAGCTTCTTACTGGCAACGTCGTAGCTTATAACTATGACCCGTTTTTAAAAAAATTTTTTGTAGTTATGTCGTCTGCGTGCTCTACTTGTGCTTCGTCATTATTTGAATTTGGCTTTATTTTGCATAACCGCGAAAAACTTTTAGATTATCTAGAGGCTCATAAATTAATTAAGAAAACTATAAAATGCCCAAAATACAGTGCAAATTTACATTTTTCGGAAGATTTACTGTTTCGTTGTGATAAGTTCTATTTAAACACCAGGGGTATTCCTCGTCCTTCAGAAATTGAGATAAGAAGAAGGGAAAGGATCCTCATCGAGCCCGTTACTCGGTGGCCACACCAATCTCATAAGTTAACTTATTCAAGTTTAACTTATTCTCGTCAGAGAACCCCCCCCCCCTCCTCCCCTCCATGATCCTCGCCCTTGAAGAAGACTCTCCTCAAGTTCAGTTCTCGCCCATGAGGAATTAAGTAACGATGGAGAAAAGCTCCCCCTCGAGCTCGTTAGCCTAGTTCAAGAACCAAGTTCGACTCACTCTCGCCAGAGAGACCACGACTACCTTGGTGCCGCATAAAGCACCGTAATTGTTCTCGTCATTGAAGAACCCCTCCCCCCTGAATAGCGTGTGGACCCCCTAGCTGCTACCCTCGCCAAAAAGGCCTCGTGAACCCACCCACCTACATCTAGCCAGGCGGCACGCGTCGTGAGACAATAACATTCCTGAAGTATTTAAACTCCAGTAGAGTCCGTAAGCCTAAATCTTATATATTGATGTGTGTAGCGAAATTAACCAATTTTAGAGGGTCAAACTAATTTAATTAATTCTTGTGTATTATAATATTCGAAGTATTGCTGTAGTTAATGGTTAATTTTTGTGTATTGAATTGTTAAAGTTAAAATATAAGTTTATTTTTGGAATTATTGTGCGTTTCTCTATATCCTTACGTGTTTGAGACGGCTCTCTTCTTTAAGATATCAATATTTGCACTCCTAGCACTCTCAGAACAAAAAGGGGGGGGGCATTCTACGACAGTTACCAACCCTTCTTGAAATTATATATATATATATATATATATATATATATATATATATATATATATATATATATATATATATATATATAGTAAGAAATAAATATTTACATTTGTAGGGGTGTAGGCTGCTACCGCAGTCACCGGCCGGCTTCTCTTAGCAATGAGCATCTGATAATACTCCCGTACCAAATCCATCTTTGTACACCACTCCACCCCATGCATACTATACACACACTCAGATACCACACACATTGGAAACCCCTCTTTCACAGTTCTTTCGTTCACCTTTCGATAATCCACAGACAGATGCAATCTTCCATCCGGCTTACGTACAGGCACAATTGGACTATTCCATGCACTCTCACTTTCTTCAATCATCCCAAATCGTTATAATTCTACTCACTGCTCCTCAATCTCTTCAGCAACTGGACGCGGAAAATGTCTCGGCCGCTGATAGATTGGGGTGTCCCCCTTCAGGATAATCTTGAAATCCGGAAGCTTCGTAACCTCTAAATCCAGATCCTCTTTACTGGAGACCCCCTTTCGTTCAAACAACATTCGATACACATCCCCCTTTTTGTATTTAGTCAAATATCCATCCACTTCCACCATCCTTTCCCACCTCATTATTTGCCCAGTCACACGTCTTTTCATTTACAACATTTACCCTGACATCCGTGCTATCATCAATACCTACATATCCAACTTGGATCCCCCTCACCTGCCCTTTCAGTCTGGGGTCCGCCTGCACACATACAAAAGGATCATTCATTCTCATCAAGCCACCACACACACAAGCAACACGCCTTACCTTATAACACGCATCCTTCCCATCAAATATCACAGTGTTCTCACTCTCACCTCACATCCTTACTCCAACTCACTCTAACAGACACCCTGTCACCCTTCACAAGCCTTACACTCTCCATAGCAGTCACCTCAATACCGGTAAACACACTACTCAAAACACTACCATATTTCCCTAGGTACAACTTATACACCCCATTCTTACCAATCTTTCTCTCAATCTGATCATTTGCAGGATGCACAACCATACGATTCACTTTCATAAAATCATACCCCACAATCACACGATACTCACTACTCACCTTATCAATCACAGAGAATTCACACTCTTTCATCAACATACCATGCATTCGAACAGCTGACCTCATCATTCCAATCACAGGCACTCCCATACTACAAATCCCTCCCAAACTACCTTTGCATTCAGACAGGAGGGCTTTTTCACCCAACTTGTCATACTCACCCTACAGTAATATACCAAGCCCGTCTTGCTTCCAGAATCTATCAAAGCCCAACACTCAATCCCATTCAATTCAACCTTCACACTCAGACACTCATATTTCCTACCAGACAGCACTTTCACACGAGACAGACTCACCAACACATTACTCGCACTCATGCACCCAGAGGATACTTCACCAGGTACCCTCTTACAATTCAGTTTCCGACTTTCGACTTTCCAATTACACCCTGCGCTCTCAGCCTAATCCAACACTTTTCACTCGAATGTCCTTCCATCGGACAATAGCTACATACATTCCTCTGGTCACGACACATCCTTGCATAATGACCGGCCTTTTCGCAATTACCACAAGCATACTTCATACTTCTCCCAGCAGTCGCTCCAGCATTCAACTTCAGACAGTATCTCTTCAAATGGCCTCTTTTAATACATTCAAAGCACTCTTTCACACTTGCCTGGCAATTCTTTATCACATGCCCCTCTTACCACACATAAAACATGCATCAGACGTCCATCTACATTGCGCCAACATATGACCCTTCCTTCCATACCTACGGCATTCCACGATCTTTTTCACACCATTCGGTCTCTCATTTGCTGGGAGATACCTCGGTTGCTCCCTCATATAACCATTCATGCCCTTACCACTCAGCTGGCCTCTTCCATTTGTCCATCCTCCATTCGCCAATCCTGCCTGCCGGCCCAGGAAGTTCGACTTCACTCTAGCTGGCGCAGCCCTCAGTGCATCCCGATAGCTGACAAACTGCTGGGGTGGAGGAAAGCTCCTGGGCTTCTTACCCCCAACACTTACACTGTACCATCTATTCTCGTCTAAATCACATTCCTCATCGAATCGCCCGTCTTCCAACAGTTCCATCGCATCCTCCCACACCAACCGTTCACCTGTCATCCTCATTCTTTTCCCATTCAGCCATTCACTTACCTTTCGAGGGACCGTATCCATGAACTTTTTCATCACTTGTTTACATTCAGTCACATCATCATCACCATACCTCCTTCTCGCCATACTCTCAAGCCTATGTGCATACATGTTCACACCTTCACTCTTCCCCATTCGAACTTTCTCAAATTCATTCACTCTTTTATACTTCACACTCTCTTTCATTCGTTTCACCTGCCCAATCAATCTTTCCTTTACTACATCATACCTCGGTTTCCCCACACTCGTGATCACACGGAAAAACTCTAATACTTTTTCATCCCAACATTCTCCTAAAAGATTCATCCAGTATCCCTTATTCTCCGGGTACTTGAGCTTGCAATACCGCTCAAATTCTCTGAATAATTCTTCCATACTTTTCCCACCATGCAACCTAGACTTATCTACCTTTGGAACTTCCCCTATCAAAATACCCTTCTCCACATTTACTTCACTCTCCCTTGAGCTACTCTCGCTATCACCAATCACAGCATCACTCTCCTTCATCCGAGTACAACCAGTCCATACCCTTCCCTCTCATCTTCTGATCCTTCCCCTTTGACCCAGTCTTCCTTCTTCTCTTGCGTTCCACTCTCTTCCATTCTCCATCCTTCCTATCACTCACAATCATCCTATCCTCTCTAGACTCACACACACTCCCATTGATCCCATTAGTCTTATCCCCTTCAGTCAGAGCCGGGGTCAGGGTCGAGGGTCCTGGGGCCACCCGGAGCCCTTCATCATGTCATATCCGTCCTTCATTCGTTGGTCGACCTACTTCCGTCTATTTCTTTCCTCATTCTGTCTGTCTTCTCATCCATACTCATCATATCACTCTTCAATCCCTCAATCACGCTCCTTAACATAATACATTCCTCCTCTTTATGCCTCAACTCCAGCCTCAGTCTCACAATCTCATCATGGAGGCACTGTTCCACAGAAGCCATCCTCCCAGGTTAGTAAAAATGATAGAAAAGGGAGAAAAACAACCAAACTACCTGCCACTCTAATTGGGCGTGGACTGCAATCCAATGCTTTCACGCTCCCGGTTTCGAGATCTCACGTCCCTATTCGGGCGCCAAATGTAGCAGGCCGAAAATCTAGACTAGAGCCCCAATCGTTCCAACCCGCATCTTACACTAATTTTGATGTGAGAAATCGAGGGAGAAATGAAACGGATTATATGTATAGTTCTTTACTTACCAACAAAATATGGGGTTAATATTTACAAGAGATAGGGGTAAGTAAATTTGAGGCCTCGTAAAAATAATCCTACTTAGAAAGCCAATCTTATTGATGATGGTATATTTATTTGAAAAAAGCACAAGACATTATTATAAATTAATTTATATAATGTTATTAGTAATAGTGCTGAATAAAGGAAAAAAAAATTATCGTTGAGAAGGAGAAGGATTTAGTAGAAGGCATAGGTACATATAGAGGGGTTCTCCTGGAGCATGTTACGCAGGAGCTCAGCTTTTTACATAGATAAAAAAATTTCTTTAACATTTTAATTTTTTCCCAATAATAGGGTTTTGTTTATATATTCTAATTTTAATTGTCTATTACATTGTTTGGTTGATATTTGCTTATCTATCCATTTATATATATACTCATATCCACTATATTAACATTTTACACTCATTCTTGTTTATCGCGATATATTACACTTGTTCTTAATAGTATTATACAGTTTTACTCATATCTACTATATTATTATTTTACACTCATTCTTGTTTATTGTTATATATTACATATAAATGCCAATCAAAATTTATATAAATAAAACATTCAATTAGACTATATATATACAAAAGGAAAACAACCACAATAACAAACAAAAAGAAAAGACCTCACATCGTACGATCGTCTCCACCAGAAAAGTCATCATTTACACGGACTCAATGTCCTCACTCCAGCTTCTCCTCGCCTCCTCACCCCACACCCATCCACAACTCTGCTATGACATTCAGGAATTGCTCCTCGAGTTTACCAGCCACCCTTTATGGGACGTGAAGCTGCAATGGATTCCGGCCCACTCGGGTATCACTGGAAATGAAGAAGCGGACGGCGCAGCAAACCAAGCCCATTCCACCCCAATATCCAGAACACTTCCCATTTCCCCAGCCACACGATCCTCCCTTTGGAAGGCGCAGACCAGAGCCGCATGGGAAGATGAACTCCGGCAACAGTTCCAGGGATCATCCAGATCCATCTTATATGAGGAATTCGGTCCAATGCCCTGGTCTAGATCAACAAATCGTCGCCTTGACTCAGCCCTTGTCCGACTGAGAATCGGACATTCCGGGCTCTCTGCGCATCTTTTCCGCCTGGGTCTCTCTCCTTCCCCAGACTGCCCCTGGTGCCCCAACCATCCTGAAACCATACAGCACTTCCTACTAGAATGCCCGCATCACCACTCCCACCGGGTTCTACTCCATGAAAAACTTAGAGAAATTGGAGTAATGCAGCTAACAATCCCAGTCATCCTCAATGGAATTGGTCACCCTATCCCTATCCGCCAAGCCATTTCAAACAGATTCCAGTACTTTCTGACCAAAATAGGACAGTTGCACAGAATATAATCCACCCCCTCCAGCCTGTGCCAACAAGGCCCATTTCTTTGCAGACTGCTGAGTTGGCCAGCAATTAAGAACTCTACTCCTTTCCTAAGCCCTAGCGCACAGAAACTTCCAGGCTTTGACCATCTCCAGGGCCCATAGTGCTCACCCTGGCACTCTCTGGCCCTCAATTTACCAAATTACCAAAAAATCACATCGTACGAGGGGTGGTCAATAAGTTTTGCAATTCGGATATAAGGGAACACGCTACTTGTTCCTGAGGCTTCGAATTCCCGACAACCAGATATCTCCCGACTGCTGTTCAATCCACTCCTGGACGGCGAGCTGGACATCTTCATCGTCCCCAAACCGGCGTCCACGCAGTGCAGCCTTGAGTTAGCGGAATAAAAAGTAGTCGCTAGGGGCCAGATCTGGACTGTAGGAGGATGGTTGAGTTCCTCGAATCCGCACTCGCCCAGGGCAGCTTGTGCAACTCTGGCCTTGTGGACTCTTTAAAATTTTTTCCGGGATAGATAAATTGGATGTTAGCAAGTTTTTTGAGTTAGATGATGGAAATCGGACTAGAGGTCACCACTTGAAAATTAAAAAGCAAGGGTGTATTTTTTCACCAATAGAGTGGTAGACTTACATAAGAACATAAGAAAAGAAGGAGACTGCAAAAGACCATTCATGGCCTACACTTGGCAGATCTGGAACAAATTGCCGCAGAGGGTAGTAGGTAGTCCAAATCTAAATGTATTTAAGAGTAGGTTGGATGAGTTTATGGGAAGGAAAGGGGTAATACTTCAGATTCAAGGCTACAGGATATCTCTTATGACGTCAGACGGTAGCGTCAGATATGACAATCACTGCGTTATATTTTCTTGTTGTTTTGTGGATTTGTAACTTCTAGTCTATTATTTACTAAATATCTGCGCTCTGCTCGTTTATAGTTTTTTTCTAAGTTAGGTAAGGTTTCTTGATGTCTTGTATTGTTTTTTGTTTTGTTTTCGTATTTTTTGTTTACTGCGAACGATAACAGCTTCTTACTGGCAACATCGTAGCTTATAAATAGGGCCCGTTTTGCAAATGTTTTTCTTTCGTTATTGTGTTTTCGTGCTCTCCAAGTGCTTCTTTGTTATTCAAATTCGGCTTTACTTTGTATAATCGCAAAAAACTTTTAGATTATCTAGAGGCACATAAACTAATCAAGAAACCTATAAAAGTAAGAATTGTTTGTTATTAGGTCAGATTTTTCTGCCAGTAAAAAGCTGTTGGGGAGAAAAAACCCCAGTAAATTCAAGAGGACTGCTCGTGGGGGTGATATCACTGCAGGGGGACCACTCTGCGATGATCCTGAGTTTCAATCAATTGGGGGGGGTCTGGGGGGCGCAGCCCCCCAGTATATACTCATACAAAAAAATATTACGCCGATATTGTTCACATCTGATGCTACCGTCTGACGTCATAAGAGATATGCTGTAGCCCAAAATTGTAGCCGACTAACAGCGCTATCGGTAATACTTCAGATTCATGGCGCACGGTAGATGGCGCTGTTAGTCGGCTACAATTTTGGGCTACAGCATATCTCTTATGACGTCAGACGGTAGCCTCAGATATGACCAATCACGGCGTTATATTGTTTTGTTGTTTTGGGGATTTGTAACTTTTAGTTTGTATTATTTACTAAATATCTGTGCCTCTGCTTGTTTATAGTTTTTTCTAAGTTAGGTAAGGTTTCTTGATGTCTTTTATTGTTGTTTTTTTGTTTTCGTATATTTTGTATTACAAATGATAACAGCTTCTTACTGGCAACGTCGTAGCTTATAACTATGACCCGTTTTTAAAAAAATTTTTTGTAGTTATGTCGTCTGCGTGCTCTACTTGTGCTTCGTCATTATTTGAATTTGGCTTTATTTTGCATAACCGCGAAAAACTTTTAGATTATCTAGAGGCTCATAAATTAATTAAGAAAACTATAAAATGCCCAAAATACAGTGCAAATTTACATTTTTCGGAAGATTTACTGTTTTGTTGTGATAAGTTCTATTTAAACAAAAACGGTAAACATTTTGCTGGCTATCTCGCAACCGCTCTTTTCGTGAAGAAATTTTCCAGTATCAAAGAGCGATTCCACGAATTTCTGCCAGCCATAGCAGAATTATACCCGCCCGCTTAAAGTTAGTATTGTTTGTCTTTAGGTTACGTTTTTTCTGCCAGTAAAGAGCTGCTTGTGGGGGAGTAAGCACTGCAGGAAGACCAGTATATACTCATATACCAAAAAATATTACGCCGATATTGTTCACATCTGACGCTACCGTCTGACGTCATAAGAGATATGCTGTAGCCCAAAATTGTAGCCGACTAACAGCGCCATCTACCGTGCGCCACGAATCTGAAGTGTTACCGTGCTATCTACCGTGCGCCTTGAATCTGAAGTGTTACCAGGAAAGGTTGTGATGGTTCCTAAGTTTTGTATATATTAATATTGTTTGTATATATCTATAGCTGCATGATTTAGTTCTTGACAAGCCTTGATTGGTGATACCCTTGTTTCTGGATGCAATCCTCTGGATGTACTTTTCCTGGGAGTTTGGGTGCCTTAAAAAAGAGGCCGTTTGACTCGGATGACCTTTGATGAGCCCTTGTGGCTTTTATCATCTGTTATATTATATTGTGGGGGACTTTGATTTTGTCTTCCCCTGGTGATGGTGCTTTTTGTGGGTGGGTTTTGACGGAGGCGGATGACCTTTGATAGGCTCTTGTGGCTTTTGTCATCCGTGTAATTATGTTATGTTATGTTATGTTATCATGGGGCGTGAGGTTTTAGGGTCCCAACGTGGCAGATACCTTGGTCATGGCCAAATTGTCGTGGATGATATTGATAACACTTCATGTGATATTCCAAGTTCTCGCTCGATTTCTTCGACCTTCACCCATCGATTTTCGAGGATGATCCTCTCCTCATGGGCTACATTGTCCTCGTTGGTCATGTCTGATGGGCGTCTTGGATGTGGGTCATATTCAAGGGATTCACGACCATGGCAGAACTCCCTATTCCAGCGAGCAATGGTTGCATAGGAAGGGGCGGTGTCATAACATAACATAACATAATTTTACAGATGACAAAAGCCACAAGGGCCTATCAAAGGTAATCCGTATCCATCAAATCCCACCCACATAATGCATCCATAATGCATCAGTGTACACTGAAACCATGCGTTTATGGATTTCTTTTGCATTCTTGCCTTCCTTGGTCAAAAATTTGATCACTGAACGGTGCTCAACCTTCTCCATTGTTGCAAAATTTGTGACTGATTATCTGCGATCAGTTACTGCTTCTTAAATAGACGAGGCAGGGGCATGCAGCTGCAGGTCCTGATTTGTCATAACTTGTCCTAACACCCCCACAAACAGCCATCCCCCTTCCTCTGTTTTTTCCTACCGATTCGCAAAACTTATTGCCCGCCCCTCGTACTAAATGGGGGAAGTCCTGCCAACTGCCACTCGAGTGCCCCGTAAGAGGCGCGGCGATTTGCCATCCTGGCCACCGTGCTGACGGGACTCAGCACCCCATCCGGCCCCAGCTTAGCCCCTCTTCCTTCCTTCAAAACACTTGTTTCCTCTCTTTTCATACAACCTCTCCCACAACTTTCTCTGGTCAGCCTCTAATTTCACAGGGTAGATGCTGACCTTCTTCTTGGCCAACCGTCCTGGATCAGGGCTGAGGCGGGAGGGGCCAATGTTCCCTAACCCCTGAGCTCCGGTCTGGGGTGGTTGGTTTTTAACAACCTGCTTATTCCCACCCATACCTTCCTCACATGCCTTTTCCTCTCGTCTTCAAAATCTATCTGTTTTACGCCGTGTTTAAGGTGGAGCCGCCATGCCGATGGACTGCCAGGCCACCAGGTGGGAGGGGTGGTCTTAAATGGTGGCGCCTGGCTGTGCCGGGCTTGTAAGCACCTCTTGCAGTGAGGGCTACTGCGAGAGGTGATGCGCGATTGCATCCCATATAAAAAAGAGGATCACCATGCCCATTGAAGAGTATAAAAAAAAACCCAACCCCCAACTTCCCCTATAACATTGATGGAGCCGCCCTTGGGCAGCTCCAGCAAAAAAATGGAGGTTCCCCTCCCTGTGCTTGCTCAGGGGACCCTCCATATATCTATAACCGGAGAGGAGGCTTACTCCTCTCCTTTGCTTACGGGTGTAGGGGACTCCCCCTCACCCCCTTCTCTGGAGGTGCTTTCGGGCGCCTCCTTTTTACCAGCGGCAGTCCCCTCTGTTCTTTCCAAGGGGACTGCCAAGAAAGACAGCAGGCAGACTTTAGCGAGCCGCTCCACATCGAAGCGGCTCGGTAGGGCAAACCCCCTTAGGGGGGAGAGGGAAGCCAGGCTCCTTCGGTCGCTTCCCTCAAAAGACCTACTGGCAAGAATATGGAACCTTGCCGGGGTCAAGGCCCATGCCTCCCCAAAGAAGACTAGCGACGATACTGCCAATGGGACCTGCGATGTCTTGGGGGGGGGGGATGGACAACTGGAGGCTCCCCCTGAGATAGACATGGTCCTTGAGGAAACCTAGCCTCAGACGGAAGGGCCTTCCATGGGGGGGAATCCTGGCTCGGCGCCAAGCACCGAACCCGAATCCGCTGTGGTGGAGCGAATGTGAGTGTGTGTAAAAGGGCCATTCTCCCACCCCTTTTCTCAGTACCCTCTCCCTCCCTCTGTAAGACCCCATAAGGGGCGCGGCGATTTGCCATCCTGGCCGCCGTGCTGATGGGATCCAGCGCTCCGTCCGGCCACAGCTTAGCCTCTCTTCCTTCCTTCAAAATACTTGTTTCCTCTCTTTTCACACAACCTCTCCCACAACTTTCTCTGGTCAGCCTCTAATTTCACAGGGTAGATGCTGACCTTCCTTTCAGCCAACTGTCCCGCATCGGGGCTGAGGGGGTGGGGGACAATGTTCCCTAACCCCTGAGCTCCGGTCTGGGGTGGCTGGTTTTTAACAACCTACTTCATCCCCACCCATACCTTCCTCACATCCCTTTTCCTCTCGTCTTCACAATCTATTATTTTTTACGCCGTGTCCAAGGTGGAGCCGCCATGCCGATGGACTGCCAGGCCACCAGGCGGGAGGGGTGGTCTTAAATGGCGGCGCCGGGCTTGTAAGCACCTCTCGCAGTGCAGGCTACTGCGAGAGGTGATGCGCGATTGCGCCCCGTGTCAAAAAGAGGGTCACCATGCCCAATGATGAGTTTAAAAAAAAAACCCAACCCCCAACTTCCCCTATAACATCGACGGAGCCGCCCTTGGGCAGCTCCAGCAAAAAAATGGAGGTCCCCACCCCTGTGCTTGCTCAGGGGACCCTCCATATATCTCTAACCGGAGAGGAGGCATACTCCTCTCCTTTGCTTACGGGTGTAGGGGACTCCCCCTCACCCCCTTCTCTGGAGGTGCTTTCGGGCGCCTCCCTTTTACCAGCGGCAGTCCCCTCTGTTCTTTCCAAGGGGACTGCCAAGAAAGACAGCAGGCAGCCCTTGGCCAGCCGCTCCACATCGAAGCGGCTCAGCGCCAAGCACCGAACCCGAATCCGCCCCGATGCAAGGTCCTCCTCAAACGGCTGTGGTTTCCGAAGCAGTACAAGGAGGGGAGGGATCTCCGCGACCGGTGCCCCCACGACTACCAGGACCTTCTCCATTTCAGAGAATGACCTGGCTGAGGCCGGTCCATCTGGCCTGGGGGCTTCTTCCGGCGGAGGTGAGAAGCGGGTTCATTCCCCGCCCTCCTCTCCGAAAAAGAAAAAGAAAAAGACTAAAAAGACAAAAAAGACTCGGGTCTCCTCTCCATCCGCGGGGGCTGCGGGGACAGATGGGTCTGCTGCCACTCTGGCAAGCGACCAAGCCAAGATCGGCACATCCGCCCCCTCTGCCCCCCCGGTTGCGGAGCCCCTGACAAAGAAGACTAATACCAAGAGTGCACAGGGCGGAGCCTCGATGACATCGGGGCCCCTGTTTCAGAGGTTACCTGGCGTTTTTGAGCCCGCTGGCTTCAAACGCTTCCTCGTTATTCGCTCCACTGATGGCACCATGTTGTCCAAGGGCAACATGATCCCAGAGGAGAGGATTAGCTAGTGCAATTGTTAGAGAGCCGAAGGTGACCCGTTTCTCAGACGGCAGCCTTCTGGCGAATCCCGCCGAGGCGGCCAAGATAAGTGCTCTTCGGACACTTCATGGCACGCCGGTGAGTGTGACGCCGCACTCTAACATGAACTTTGTGAAACGAGTAGTTTATGCGAGGGAACTCGTTGACTACTCCATTGAGGACATCACCCTAGAGCTGGCCGACCATGGGGCGGTCAAGGTCGAACGTATGATGAGAAAACAGGGAGGGGCTTCGAGACCCACCACAACACTCTTTGACACGTTCGACTGTGACAAGCTCCCTGAGTCGGTGCGTGCCGGTTGGTACCGCTACCGCGTGAAGGTATTCGTGCCACTGCCGCGGCGGTGCTATTACTGTCACCGCTTCGGCCATACGAATCGCTCATGTAGACGTGCAAAGTCGGGGTCACCCGAAGTCTGTGTAAATTGCTCCAAGGTCGCACACGATAAGTCCAAATCGTGTGTGGCCAAGTGTGTCAATTGCGGAGAGGCGTACCCTGCTTCTTCGAAGCAATGTGGTGCATATCTCATTGAGAAAGAAATCCTGGCCATTCAGGCCCAGGATCGACTCTTATTCCGCCAGGCTAAGGACTTGGTCCTGCCGCGCCTGGCTCTGCCTGGGATGTCATATGCCTCAATAATTAGAAAGGCACCCTCTGCTCCTGGCCCATCCAGGCCAACGAGCATGGGTGTTTCCACGCCCATTCGGAGCCCTTCTGCGGGTTCTACCCAACCCGGGCGCTCCCCTGGTAAAGCTGGCGGCAAAAAGGGTTCATACCTAGCCCCGGCTAAATCCAGGGCTCCCCCCTCTTCCCCCACCGTGACCATTTCCAGTACGGCTTGGAGATGGTGTTTCCTCGAAAAGAGGGCCGACCTGCCTCCGAAGCCACAATGCCTGCCTAAGGTTTCGAGGCAGAGGGAGGAAAAGACTCGCATGGCGAGCCCAACCTCCCCCAATAAGTCCTTGAAGGCGACAGCGCTTTGTCCGGCCAACAGCGCCCGGGAAGCGTACGGCCATTCCCGTGAGGGTCTTCAGTTCGAGGAGGGCCCACGCGTCTCCGAGCTAGGCCTGGAGGGCATATTCCTTCAATGGAATTGCCGTGGACTCCAGGCCAACTGGGAGGAGCTGCGGAGGCTCGTCTCATCCCTTTCCCCGTTAGCTATCTTTTTGCAGGAGACCATGCTAGGCGCGTGCCCCCTGCCCGCCTTTCCGGGGTATAAGGGTCTTGCAACCCCACCACTGCGGAATGGGCGGGCTTGGGGATGCGTGGTTTATACCGGGCATGATGTCTCCGTTCTTCCTTTCTCTTTAGATACCCCCTTCCAGGCAGTGGCTGTGCAGCTGCACCTGGATAGGAGGTATACTATCATTTCTGCGTACATTCCACCGTCAGCTGACTTCGACGCGGGGGACTTCCGCCGCGTCTTGGCACAGTTGCCGAGGCCCTATCTCTTGCTTGGAGATCTGAACGGCAGGCATCCTCTCTGGGGAGATTACTCCATAAATCCAAGGGGACAAGTTCTCGCAGGACCCCCCCTCCCGTTCTCCAGGAGAATGGGGCCGGAATCTCGGACCCCGCTTCCATGGTGGAATCCTTAGCGACTGCCTTTTCCGCATTCTCTAGCTATTTGATGGAGCGCTCGCCTGCGCCCTATTGCAACGACTGCGTCGTCCCCCAGACTGTTGGGCACATTCTTTCGAATGTCCCAGTCTGGGTGATCTTCACGCACGATACCTGTCCCGGTACAGGGATGGGCGGGGTTGCTCCTGCCTGTCCCTTGTACTCAGGACAGATTCATGCACATTGACTTGTGGACTTGTTGACTTCTTGGGGGAGGCCGGCCTTCTCCCTATTATTTAAGCAAGGTTTGTTTCTTTTTGTTTTTGTTTCATTTTTTGCATTTTTTTTTGTTTTTTTCCTTTGGTTGCACGCTCCTGCGCCGGGGAGACCTCTCCCCGACGCACCAGCTTGCTTCCTTTCCCCCTTTTTGGGGCATTTTTGTCACTTTAATTTTATTTTAAAGTAGCCTACAATTAGGCCAGTTTTAATACGGCGACTAATGCCCAAGTAGGCAGTCGCCAGATGAGCTCTTAAAAAAAAATAAATACCACTTGAGTGGGCACAATGCCTAAGATTTATCAAAACTAACTGGCGCCTCCAAGCTTGGTATTAGCGATCTAGTCGCATCTTGAGGCTATTAAAGAAAAAACCCTCACTTTAAATGGGACGTACAATTATTTCAGAGATATAATGAACTAGCAAGAGATGTTAAAAAGTTAGTTAGAGTAGCAAGGAGAAATTATGAAATTAAAGTGGCAAATAGGGCAAAGGAAGATCCTAAAAGTTTTTATCAATTATACAAAACTAAGGTTAGAGATAAAATAGGCCCACTTATAGATTCCAATGGAGAATTAGTGAGTGATAGGGACTCAATGGCTGGAATGCTAAATGACTTTTTTCTCTTAGTATTTACACAGGAGGATACTCTAAATATACCCGAGGTGTCAATGATCTTTCGGGGTAATGATGAAGAGAAATTAAAGGATATCTTGATCACAAAGGAGATAGTGACAAAGGAAATTGATAAAATCAAAAGTAGTAAAGCACCCGGTCCTGATGAGCTCTTTCCTAGAATTTTGAAAGAATGTAAGGATGTGTTAAGTGAGCCCCTAGAATGCATCTTTAGAAAATCATTGGAGAGTGGCATGGAAGAAAGCCAAATATGTCTAATTACAGACCAGTAAGTTTGACATCAGTGGTAGGGAAAATGATGGAATCTATTATAGCAAGGAATATTAGAGATCACTTGGATAAGCATAAGTTGATAAAAGAATAACAGCATGGCTTTAGTAAGGGTAAATCCTGTCTGACTAATTTGCTGTCTTTTTATAGTAAGGTGTATGAAGCAGCAGATAATGATGAAAACTATGATATTTTATACTTGGACTTTAGTAAGGCTTTTTGATCGAGTGCCACACTTACGGCTTCTGAGCAAAGTTAAAGCACACAGGATCAATGGCAGTATATTTAGGTGGATTCAGTCATGGCTTGGTGACAGACAGCAAAGAGTTAGTATAGATGGAGTTAAATCTGAGTGGGGGTGTATTAGCAGTGGAGTTCCGCAAGGATCTGTTTTGGGTCCCTTGCTATTCTTAATTTATATTAATGATCTTGACATAGGTATAAGTAGTGACCTGAGTGGATTTGCTGATGATACTAAGCTAGGTAGGGCCATTAGGGCTGATTCTGATGCTGTTGTAATGCAGGAGGAATTGACCATTCTGTCCAATTGGGCCGAGAAATGGCAAAGGAAGTTTAACATAGACAAATATAGTGTACTTAGTATAAGTAGAAATAATCCATTGAATAGTTATAAATTAAATGGGAGAATTTTAGGGAGGACCGATTGTGAGAGGGGCTTGGGTATTTTGGTAAGTTCAGACCTTCGTCCTAGAAAGCAATGCCTAAATGCTAAGAATAAAGCTAATAGGATATTGGGATTCATTAGGAGGAGTGTAAGCAATAAGAGTGCTGAAGTCATTTTAAAACTGTATCTGGCGCTAGTTAGGCCTCATCTAGACTATGCAGTACAATTTTGGTCACCATATTATAGGAAGGATATTGATTTGCTTGAGTCTGTGCAGAGAAGGATGACAAAGATGATTGGTGGGCTAAGGAACTTACCTTATGGTGAAAGGCTCAGAAAACTAAATCTACATACATTGGAAAGGAGAAGAGTCAGAGGGGAATTGATTGAAGTCTTCAAATGGGTAAAAGGATATAATAAAGGGGATCTGGGTAAGGTTCTTATACTTAGTGAACATGACAGGACACGTAGCAATGGGTTTAAGCTTGATAAGTATAGGTTTATGAAGGAGATTGGGAGGAATTGGTTTACAAATCGTGTGGTAGATGAATGGAATAGGCTCACTAGACATGTGATAGAAGCCTCCTCTCTGGGTAGTTTTAAGAATAGATTAGATAAATATATGGATGAATCTGCTAGATGGGTCTGACTTTTTTTTATGTACATATGTATATATTTTTCTAAGGAGTAGGGAGATTATATTTTGCGGTTGCATGAATGGACATAATCCTCTGGATGCATTTTATGTATATTGTAGATTAGATCTGACGAACTCCTGTTAAGGGTGACAATGTTGATGACTTTTCTCTGGTAAGAAATCTGTTGTGTGTTGACTGGAACAGGAGCTGCCAAGTGTAGGCCATGAATGGTCTTTTGCAGTCTCCTTCTTTTCTTATGTTCTTATGTTAATTTGTAATACTCCAAATCGTACGATGCCAGCCACTCTTTACAAAAGGAATATTTTGGAATTTAATAGAGTGACTTTTCAAAAAAATAATAATCAATAATTTGCTGAGGAAAAGAAAACAAAACCCATTTTATACAAAAATGAAAGGTAAATATGTAGATTGGCAGGCTCGAAAGATGGTACGTAAACTATTTCATCAGAGTTCCAATATGTTTTATATTTTTGGAGTAAATTTAAGGGGTACTGCTCATGTGGGGGTAAACATAAGAACATAAGAAAAGAAGGAGACTGCAAAAGACCATTCATGGCCTACACTTGGCAGCTCCTGGGGGGACCCGCTACAATGATCCTGAGTTTCTAATAATCCTAATTCTTTATTGAATAATCTACTAAATAGGACTCAAACATGAATGAATATTCAGGCACGGGTGAATGAAATATAAACACACAAAAATCCACTTTCTTAGCCGAGCTGCCAATCCACATGTTTACCATATTCTAGACTAATTCCTGTGGATGCAGTTTTTTATTATTGTATATTATGATTGATTTGGATTTTGATGAGTCTTGATGATGATGCTCTTTGTTTTTGACACATTCTTATATATGTTTTGAATTGTATATTGTAGATGCATGATTGGACACAATCCTATGGATTGTTTAAATTGTATATTATAGATGCATGATCTGACACAATCCTATGGATGCATTTTGTGGGTGGGTTTTGATAGATGTAGATGACCTTTGATAGGCCCTTGTGGCTTTTGTCATCCTTGAAATTATGTTATGTTATGTTTACCCCCACTTGATCAAACCCCTTAAATTTACTCCAAAACTGTGAAACATATTGGAATACAGACGAAATAGTTAACATCCCATCCTTCGCAGTGCCAGGACTTAACCCCCAATGCCGCAATGGCTTCAGGTCGCTTTCTGTCGTCTCTGAATCGGACACACTCATGTGACGCATCGCTATTTGATGTAGCGCTCGCCTGCGCCCTATTGTGATGACTGTTGTCCCCCACACTGTACAGCACATTCTTGTCAAATGTCCCAGTCTGGGTGATCTTCACACACGTTACCTGTCCCAGTACCGGGATGGGCGGGTTCACTACCGCCTGTCCCTTGTACTCGGGACGAGTGCGTGCACATTGACTGGTGGACTTGTTGACTTTTGCGGGGAGGCCGGCCTTCTCCCTATTATTTAAGCAGAGTTTGTTTTTTCCCTTATAGGTCGCACGCTTCTGCACTGGGGATACCTCTTCCCGACTCAGGAGCTTGCTTACTGCTCGCTTCCCTTTCTTCTTTTTTTGGGGGGTTGTTGTTTTTTATCTTTTTTAATTTTATTTAAAGTAGCCTAGTACTAGGCCAGTTTTTAATACAACGACTAATGCCCAAGTAGGCAGTTGCCTGATGAGCTCTTAAAATTTTTTTTTAAATCCTTTGCGGTACCAATCTACATATTTACCCAGAATACCCCCCAAAGTTAACCCTCCTGTCCCATAAATTCATCTAATCTGCATTTGAATACATTCAAGTTTGAACTGTCTACCGTCTCAGATGGCAAACTATTCCAATAATCTACCACTCTATTGGTAAAAAAATATTTTCTAACATCTAACCTGTACCTCTGTTTTTTAATTTTTAAGTGGTGACCCCTACTTCTATTACTACCTTCCAACTCAAATAACTTGTTAAAATCCAACTTATCCATCGCAGAGCAGATTTTAAAAAGCTCAATCATATCTTCCCTCACACATCTTCTCTCAAATGAGAACATATTTAGTACCCTCAGTCTATCTTCATATTCAAGGTGCTTCAGGAAAAGTATTATTTTTGTTACCCACCTTTGTACTGACTCTAACAGGTTGATGCCATGTCTAAAATGTGGTGACCATGCTTGTATACAGTACTCTAAATGTGGCCTAACATACAAGTTATAGAGTTTAAGGATGACTTCTTTACTCTTGTAGCTAACATTCCTGTTAATGTATCATAGCACCCCATTTGCTCTATTTTTTGCCTCAATACACTGCTTTGAAAACTTCAGTATCCTATCTAAGTCCTTCTCATCCTCAACAGAATTCAGCCAATACCCATCCATTTCATAGCTAAATTCTGCATTATTCCTTCCCATGTTAAGAACTTTGTATTTTTTAAGGTTAAAAGTCATCTGCCACTTCTGAACACAAGCTAATAACTTATTTAAGTCACTCTGCACTTTAAAGCTACCCTCAACTTCTTTGACTACAGCTGCAAATTTAATGTCATCAGCAAAAATTGACACCTTTCTATTTACAGCCTCCCCAAGATCATATATATATAAACTGAATAATAAAGGGCCTAGAATGGATCCCTGAGGTCTGCCACTGATAACTTCCCTCCACTGTGACCTCACCCCATTTGGCACAACACTATTTCCTGTCTTTCAGTCATCCAGTTATCCAATTCAAAACTTTACCACATTTTTAATTTGTGAACTAGTCTCTTATATAGAACCTTATCAAAAGCTTTGCTAAAATCTAAGTAAATTACATCAATATTCTCTCCCTTATCTAATTGTTTAGTAACATAATCCATAAAATCGGGTAAATTTGTTAAATGCGATCTACCTCTTCTAAACCCATTCTGAGCATCATTTATTAACCTACCATACTCTAGATGGTCAGAAATCCCCTTCTTAGCTATCTTCTCAAGGATTTTACAAACTATATAAGTTTAGCTTACTGGCCTAGTGTTATTTGGGTCCTCTTTACTTCCCTTTTTAAAAATTGGCACTACATTTGCTAATTTCCAATCATTAGGTATTTCTCTAGTGATCTAGTATATATCTTCTCAAGAGCTACTGCAATATTATCTACACCTTTGATTAACCTAGAATGAATGTTGTTTGGGCCAGATGACTTACTAGTATTTAACTCCAATATAAGCCATTTAATTATTTCCCTGTTCACATTAACGCTATTCAACACTACTTCCCTTGAGTTAGAATTATCATCAATTAATCTATCTTCATTTTCTTGTGTAAATACTGAATAAAAATAATCATTAAGAACCTCTACTATTTCCTCATCAGATTCTTTCAAAACCCCTTCATATCTAATAGGCCCTAAACATAACATAACATAATTTCACGGATGACAAAAGCCACAAGGGCCTATCAAAGGTCATCCGCCTCTGTCAAAACCCACCCACAAAAAGCACCATCACCAGGGAAAGACAAAATCAAAGTCCCCCACAATATAATATACCAGATGACAAAAGCCACAAGGGCTCATCATAGGTCATCCGAGTCAAACAGCCTCTTTTTTAAGGCACCCAAACTCCCAGGAAAACTACATCCGGAGGATTGTGTCCAGAAACAAGGGTATCACCAATCAAGGCTTGTCAAGAACTAAATCATGCAGCTATATATATATATACAAACAATATTAATATATACAAAACTTAGGAACCATCACAACCTTCCCTTCCCATAAACTCATCCAACCTACTCTTAAATACATTTAGATTTGGACTACCTACTACCCTCGGCGGCAATTTGTTCCAGAAGTCTACCACTCTATTGGTGAAAAAATATTTTCTTAAATCCAACCTACACCCTTGCTTTTTAATTTTCAAGTGGTGACCTCTAGTCCGATTTCCATCATCTAACTCAAAAAACTTGCTAACATCCAATTTATCTATCCCGGAAAATTTTTTAAAGAGCTCAATAATATCCCCTCTCACACACCTCCTTTTGAACGAGAACATATTTAATACCCTCAGTCTATCTATATATTCAAGGTGCCTCAGGGAAGGAATAATCTTTGTTGCCCTCCATTGCACTGACTCGAGAAGGTTAATATCATGTCTAAAATGTGGGGACCATGCCTGTATACAGTACTCTAGATGTTACCTAACATAAGAGTTATAGAGTTTAAGATTTGTTATTAATTTTATAATAGCTAAAGAATTTTCTTCGTTCTTTATTATTATTTTGAGCTAAATTAATTTCTGCCACCCTTTTGCTCTTCTTAATAATCTTATTTAGCTAATTTCTGGTCAACCTATAATGATTTAAATTCTCAAAAGTACTTTCTCTCTGTAATCTCTGGTATGCCCTTTTCTTCTCAGAAATTTTCCTAACTAAACACTGCAGGGGGACCCCCCTACAATGATCCTGAGTTTCAATCAATTGGGGGGTTCTGGGCGGCACAGCCCCCCAGTATATAATCATAATTATTTATAGAATAATGTTCTAATGTTTACAGAACTAAGACTCAAACGCGCAGGAATATTCAGGCACGGGTGAACGAAAAATAAACACACAAAATCCACTTTTGGGGGCGCGCCGCCAATCTACATGTTTACTAAATGAACTAGAAATTGAGTACAAATCTCCTATTAATACTATTGATCATGCTGTTTTGGTTTTAACTTCAGTTTAGAAAGTATTACTGCTGTGAACAGATCCATTAAATTCAATTACCAGATATTCTTTCTATGCTCTATGCATCCAGATGACCTTTCAATCTCTTTTTATGAACCCAGATACAAATTCTAGAGCATTGACTCTAACAGGCATTGAACCACATCTACCTATGCTGAAGTAGCAGCTTTCAGTTTTCCTTGGCCAAGGCTAAGGTGGTGTACTACTGCCACCATCCATGAGTCCACCCTGACTGGACTTGTTCCTAAACAAGGTTCATCTGGATGTAGTAGATTTACACCAGTTCCTTGGTCTTGTTTTTTACTTGGGATCTCTTGTACCATGGACATTCTTTGTTCTGTGAAGTTCACCACCTGGGGGTGCTGATAGGGCTACTGCCTCTTCTATTGATCTTTTGTTCATTCAAAGCTTGATTACAGATGATTGTTTTATGCATCTGCAGCTAAGAGTGTATTGCATAAGATGGACTTGATCCACCAAACAGGTCTGGCTGGTGAGTGGTGTCTTTTCCACATCCCCCATTTAGAGCCTACTTGTTGATGCTGGGGAGATCCCACTCACTGTGCACAGTGGATTATCCACGGTAAACATGAAGATTGGCAGTGTGCCCCCCAAAGTTTTTCGTTTCCCCGCGCATGCATTTTTATGTGTGTTTGGTTAAATAAAAATGTTAGAACATTATTCTATAAACAATTATGATTATATACTAGGGGGGCTGTGCCCCCCAGACCTCCACCCAATTGATTGAAACTCAAGATCATCGTAGGGGGGTCCCCCTGCAGTGATAAACTCCCCATGAGCAGTCCCCTTGAATTTTCTCCAAAAAGGTGAAACATATCGGAACAGGGCTGAAATATTTTATGTCCCATCGTTCGCGCTGCCGATCTTCATGTTTACCTTATCCACCTGTATGCACAAACCCAGTGCCTCCCTCAGACATTAATAGCTCTGTGCATCCACAGCTAATCTTGACGGTGCCTATCCTGCCAAGAGACCCCAGTCATACCCTATGCCCTCTAGGTTTGGGGCTCAGAAATGCCTTTGAGAGCTTGGTGTAGCTTTCAGGCCTGTGGTACCCTCTGGTTCTGCCCAGGATGCCAACTTAGAGGGTAACACCTTTGACTATTTCTCGCCACACCTTTACTCTCAAAGCCTCTGCAGTGCTGGAAGTATTGTGTTTGGTCTTTTTGGAGCACACTTTTTGTCATGGTGGATCCATGCCAGTGTATATGAATGGCTCCAAGTCCCAGGAGAGGGTCAGTTTCCATGCCATATCCCCTTTGTCTTTCTTTGCAGCCAAGCTGGTTGGAATACACCACTCGGTACAGTGCAGTTGTATGCGCGGTTCAAGGAATGGTTGTAATCATTAGTGCCTTGAATGCTCATGTGCATTGGGATGTCAGTGACACTAGTTGCCACAAACCGGGTGGTGGATGGCAAAATTATTTTCTGGTGAGTTCCTAGATATGTAGGAATGAGAGCACCGAGGAGTCTCCCAGGACTGGGCAACCAAACCAGCATTTGGCTCTTCCTCACACATGGCAGGAATCAGGGCAGTCCTCTGGGCTGCTTTGCAAAGTTGGAGACAGTCAAGGGCAGGGTTGTTTCATTTAAATCAGTTTGATTTTAATCATGGATTTAAATCAAAAGAATTTTTTATAAAAATCCCCGATTTAAATCATACTACTATCATATAAAAATAAGCAAACATTTTTATGCACATTAATTATTTTTTTAATACAGCATAATTAAATAAAAAGGACCTTTTGTCTACTTATACAACTGAAATAATTATTTCTTGATTATTAATTAAATATATTTTGTCCTTATTTACTAAATTTCTTCTGAATTTACTTATACAACTGAAATTATTATTTCTTAATTGTAAATTAAATATATTTTGTCCTTTTTTAACTAAATTTCTCCTGAGTCTAACTGAATCTAACATATTTTTTATGCAATATCCTCATCGTGTGTTTAATCATGGAGATATTGATTACAAAAGTATAACATTATTTCATCTGAAATTAATTGGTTACTTAAAACATATTTTCAGTTATGCATCATCCTTGTTGTTAGAATTGTGTTTATTTGAAAAGAAAAACAAGTTTTGCTGCCCTCTCTGTACCAAGGTGGTTCCTCAGCTTAGAATCTACTAGTCCAAAAGAGGAGAATACTCGTTCTACTCCAGATGACGAGGCTACGGTAGTCATAAGTTGATGCACTGCTGAGAGAATGTCACTGCCCATAAAACCTGCATGAGACTCCCACCATTCAGTAGCTGACATGGTCTTTGTCACAGGTTCTGGAAACTTAAATGACTGAAAAGGAGGTGATCTTGCCTGAAACTTGATGATGATGGGAACAAGTGCTGGATATTTCTCATTGGCATATTCCATTGCCATATTCATCTCTTCTTCATTAAGTACCTTACCCTGAAGTGAAGGATTAAGCTTGTTGGCAAGAAAATGAGCTTTGGTAATGAACTGTCCATACCTTTTTTTCACCAGTTTTTCCACTTGCTGGTTGTTTTTGAAGTGGTCACATAACTCTTTCCAAATATCGACTACTTGAGCAATAGTGCATTTGTCCCTTTGTACCTGATCTAGAGCCTTAGCTATTGGCTGTAATCGAGCCAATAGCTCCTCAGCAGAGCATTTGAACCCAATATTGGATACCTTACTCCTTACATCTGGATCAATCATTTCCCTCTCAACTTCACAGATCTTCATTAGAATTGGCCAGTTGCTTACATAAATCTTGAGGCAGTCTGACATAGTGTTCCATCTAGTATCTTGGGGCATGACCAGACGCTGACCACCTTCCTGATGGTATTTTTCACCTGCATAATGATTATTCCTGAAGTATTTGACTACAAAACACACATGCTCTTTTACATTATCAATTTCTAGGTCATGAGCCAGTAGATTTAGAAGGTGTGCTGCACAACCATAGATCATATTTTGTTCAGTTGATTCTTCTATCAGTTTCCACATTTTGGTAACGTTTGCTGCATTGTCTGTCACGATACTACCAACACAACAACCAAAATTCTCGTCACATTTCAGATAGAAGATTGTGCAAGTTGTAGAAGGTACTCAACAGTGTGGGGATGGCCTGATGTGTCTACAGTGTCAATTAACTAAATTTAGCTAGTTGATGTTGTTACAGTAACACAAATAATGGGTTCATTATGAATGTTAGACCACCCATTTATTGCAAGGCATACAGTTTTATTTTTCAAGTCATTCGCACACTTTTCATATTCCTTCTCATAAACCATAGGCAAATATTCATCAGAAATTTGTTGTCTCAATGTTGGAGTGTAACCTGGCCTAAGTGTCTAGACCATCTTGCCAAACTGAGGATGCTGTACAAGACGAAATGAAGAATTTGTTGCAAATATCATTCTAGCAACTTCTTCATCTAGACTGGCCTTTTGGGAGGCTGAAGTTTTTATGATAAACCTGTCCAGAGATGCTGTTGACTTTTGTTTGATGTGTCCAGATTGTGCAGCATAAGCGAGGGCTGACCATGGTCTTTTTAAAGATGGAGAGGCATCTGCAGATGTAGATGCTGATGCTGTAGTTCCTGAAAAAAGAAAAAGGAATTAAGCACCTAACAACAATAACATAAAAAAACACTATATAATGGGTAAGGGGCTAAGGGCACAGTGCCACCGAAGGGATACAATATAGGTAATGTCATTGACTGTACTGGAGAGAGAGAGACCATAAAACATATTTAGACAAATTATATTTTTATGCCTATTTTGGGTGGGAAGAAATGGGGTCAAATACAAATTAAATTAGTATTATTTGTCGACACTGAAATGTTAAAACTCTTCAAAATCCACTGCACAGTTTGATTGTCAAGATGTTTTAAAGATTTAGAAGTTTATGAGGTGGAGAAAAAAAAAATCAGGTTAGTTGAAATAATAGCAGTATTATGGATAATGAAACAATGGTCATAGAGATGATGGAAAAAAATCATCAATGTTAAGATATGGCATCAAGATTTTTTTTGGCCTTTAATGTCTTTAAAAATTAAAAAAAAATCATAGTACAGTACTTGTTTATCAGATACTAAATTCCTTACCTGGATCATCAAGCTCCTCCTCTGTGGCTGCCACTTCTTGTTGTCTCTGCTAACACTTCTCTCTGTGGTACTTTAATCTTGCTACAAGACCTTGCAGCTCCAGCTGGCAGTCTTTGCACTTAGCTCTGCAACCTTTACCAAATTTTGAAGGTAATTTGTCAAAATATTGCCAAACTGGATCATGTTTTTGTCCAGAAGGGTTGACTCAAACAGTTGACATCCTTGCTGTGTGACTCTTCAACAGGAACTGAGACACTGAGTTAATCACTCCTCACAGGGACTGTGTGCGAGACAGGCCTGAACAAGTTTCAACAGGTGTGCCTCTGGCTGGGCACGCTGAGTTTCCAAGATGGCTATTAATGGTGAACAAATAATGTGTGTTCTAACATATTGTGTGTGTATGTGTAATGTATCTAGTGTTGTGAATGTGTGAATAACACTAGTATAATCCATTAATTAACAATTATATCCTTTATTACTGCTCTTATGATTTTCATTATAAAAAAAAATGGATTTTAATCAAAGAAATCTGACTTAAATCAAATAAATCAGATTTTTTTGATTTTATAATTTTTTTTAAAAAAATCAACAACCCTGGTCAAGGGAAACTTTAAAGTTATGGTTTCAGGTCACATTCAGTCATCCTCAATTGGGAAAACTCACTGGACACACTGCCATATAATGGTGCGATTGCCTGTATACTTTATTGCGATGACTGCCTCATCTCCCAGACTGTTGTGCACATTCTTGTTAAATGTTCCAGTTTGGGTGATCTTCACGCACCTTACCTGTTCCGATATCAGGATGAATGGGGTTGCTACCACTTGTCCCTTACACTCGGGACAGGTTTGTGTACACAGACTTGTGGACTATCCGACTTTTTGGAGGAGACTGTCCTTCATTTTAGTTGACTTTGTCATAGGTCACATATTTGTTTTTTTTGCAAATTTGAGAATAATCTAGTACTACTAGGCCAAAATTTTTATTGCCATGACTTATGCCCTTGCAGCCAGTTGCCAGATGGTTGAATGAAAAAAAAATGTAGGTTATGTGTGGGAAGGTAGATCGTAGACAGCTCATTACACACACAGCCAATCACAACACCTCTCTTTCCTCTCCCATCTTCATAGCATAACACACACTTTTCTGTGTAATATTGTTAATGGTTAGTTGTATGCACATCCCCTCCCCTCTGAGCAATTTCCATGCTGATCTTTATATTAGTTTCATTGTCCCATTGTGGGTGAGATGTCATCTTCAAGATGAGCGAAAAACAGTCTTTTCAATACTAGGTGGCCTCTCAAAGTCCTGTAGAAATAGCCAGTCAGTCTACACCCTTCACCCACTCCTTTAAGATATACAACGACTTACTTAAGACAAGACTAGGCACAATAACTGTACCCTTTCCCATCATTACCTAAGTGTATATATTATACTCTTTTACTAATTCCTACTAATGCTTTTATTGTGACACTTATTACTAACATCTGACATGTCACATCATCTATTGGTCTGTGGCGGGATATGATGTACCTCCCACACCTTTTTCACTAGGCTTTGGGACTCAAACTGTTGGGTAAGCAAAAGTAGACTTCTGGCAGTAAAAGAGACAAATATGCAACTGCTACCTTATCTGTTTTATATCCCAAGTAAATTTACAAAATATGAAAATAAATTAAAATACAAATATACAAAATCAAGACAGTGCTATCAGACTATGAGAAGACAAAAAATATATATTGGAGATCTAACAGCCACTTCAGTCTTACAAATGACCCCAATATGTCCCTCTTCAATCTGCGGAATGGAGTGGGGAAATGGGAGGATAAGACGTTTTCCGAACCAAACTGGCTCTGGCTTCCTTTAGAGTATCTCAGGGGCATCCTCTTTACACCATTGGCTGGGAAGCTGGTGGAGCCAAATTGACCCAAATGGTCAACAGCGGCAGTTCTCCAATTTATGATGGAGGTAGGCCAGCCAAATCCACCAAGAAAAACTGCTGCCAAAATAAAGATTGCCGACTGCCACAAATAAATGGGCCTGGTGCTATATTTAATGAGCCTTGCTTCAAAAAAAAAATTTCCTTAGTCTTAATTTAGTAGCCAAATGGTGGTCTCAAATTTATTAAATATCTCTGTTAAGTATTTTATAGACAGAATATATTTCCTTCAACAAAGAGCAAATTTTGTAAACAATATCCTAAAAAATATATATATAAAAAAACAATCTACACTACTAATACACAGCTACCCTAATCTATCCGAATCCCCCTTCCTATCTAAACAATCATGCTCTTCTATCATAAATAATGAAAGGGAGGGTAAAAGGACAGGCTAAGACAAAGTGGTAAAAAAATCCATAGTAGACAAAATGGAGAGAATGGCTCCCAAATCTATTCTCCATTCACACAGCACCCCCACTACAGTGCACCATGGGAATAGTTTATGTCATGCTAAATTTTTCATAATTTATATTTTCAGAATGTGATGCTTGAGTAATTTTCAAAATTCTTATTAAGCTGCCAATAATGAGTATCAGAAAAATTGGTTTAGGTGTTAATCGAATTGTGAAGTATCCCTTTAGCTTCAAATTTAACTTCCCTGAAAGGCTAAAAGGTGGTAGGATAGAAAAATGGGGTAAGAATTTATAGATATACTCATATTAGTTCTTAAAGATATAATTAGATATGTTTTGGAGTTATATGAGTCCCAAAATATTCAGATTTGAATTTTTTAAAATTTAAAATATATATTAGGTTTAATTTTTTTTATATATAATTGATGATGATATTCAATTGTACATAGCCTCCTTGTTTCTATTGTGGTATGATGATCATTATATGGTATCCTTAAAGCATACTTTATTCAAGGAGATCCTATCACCCTCTCAATTATGTTTGGAACCAAAAGCTATTTTTTATGTGGTGATATACTTAAGGCCTTTAAGGTGCCGGGCTTCCTTCAAGGGCTTTGTCATGGTATGATATGTTTGCCCCTATTTTTTAATTTTTGTAATAAAAATATTGTAATTACAAATTCAGATAAAACTAATCAGATAGTTATCCTTAATAAAATTTCATATTCCTAAAAGTTAGCCAATTTGCTTAGTGACTCAAACACACATGATAAATTAAGTTTAAATCCATTAACTAATAAAGCAAGTTCTTTCAACAAATCTATACCACAAATTTAAAAATGAACCAATCCAGATCTTCATTGTTTCAAACCTATTAATCTCTCTCTTCATCATATTATATTGAGCATTGGCTCACATGCCTACAGACTCTCCAAATGGTCTGCTTCTATTCTCCCTGATGCAGTTGGATTAACATCTTCTTCCCACATACTTGATTATTCTGATTTTATTGAAAATTTTGAAAAATCAACATTAAAATATCATCTAGTCAGTTTTAATGTAGATAGCCTTTCTAAAAACATCCCTATTGATGAACAAGCTTCATGTGTTAGTGAATGTATTTGAGAATCCCAAATTAAACCTCCCATTGCCCCAAACAAAAATTGTAAAACTAGTTAAACTGAGTTATATATAATGTATTCATAATTGACTTGGGCTTTCAACAAAAATATGGCCTTGTTTGGGCAATCTGTTATCCCCTATCCTTTACTCCGGTCTGGGGTGGTTGGCTTTTAACAACCTGCTTCATCCCCACCCATACCTTCCTCACATCCCTTTTCCTCTCCTCTTCAAAATCTATCCGTTTTACGCCGTGTTCAAGGTGGAGCCGCCATGCCGAAGGACTGCCAGGCCACCAGGCGGGAGGGGTGGTCCCAAATGGCGGCGCCTGGCTCTGCCGGGCCTGTAAGCACCTCTTGCAGTGCGGGCTACTGCAAGAGGTGGTGAGCGATTGCGTCCCGTAAAACAAAGAGGGTCACCATGCCCAATGATGAAACAAAAAAACATCTCCCCTTAATTCCCCCTATAACAACAACGGAGCCACCCTCGTGCAGCTCCACAGAAAAGATGGAGGTCCCCCCCCCCTGTGCTTGCGCAGGGGACCCTCCATACCTCTTCAACCGGAGAGGAGGCTTACTCCTCTCCTTCGCCTACGGGTGCAGGGGACTCCCCCTCACCCCCTTCTCTGGAGGTGCTTTCGGGCACCTCCCTTTTCCCAGCGGCAGTCCCCTCTTTTCTTTCCAAGGGGACTGCCAAGAAAGCCAGCAGGCAGCCCTTAGCCAGCCGCTCCCCATCAAAGCGGCTCGGTAGGGCAAACCCCCTTAGGGGGGAGAGGCAAGCCAGGCCCCTTCGGTCGCTTCCCTCAAAAGACCTGCTGGCAAAAATATTAAACCTTGCCGGGGTCAAGGCCTGTGCCTCCCCAAACAAGACTAGCGACACTGCCAAGGGGACCTGCAATGTCCTGGGAGGGGATGGCCAACTGGAGGCCCCTCCTGTGATAGACATGGTCCTTGAGGAGACCCATCCTCAGACGGTAGGGCCTTCCATGGGGGGGAATTCGGGCTCGGCGCCAAGCACCGAACCCGAGTCCGCCCCTATGCAAGGTCCTCCTCAAATGGCTGAGGGCTCCGAGGCAGTAGAAGGAGGGGAGGGATCTCCTCCGACAGGTGCCCCTACGACAACCAGGACCTTCTCCATTTCGGAGAGGGACCTGGCTGAGGCCGGTCCATCTGGCCTAGGGGCTTCTGCCGGCGGAGGTGAAAAGCGGATTCATTCCCCGCCCTCCTCTCCAAAAAAGAAAAAGACTCGGGGCTCCTCTCCATCCGCGGGGGCTGCGGGGATGGATGGGTCTGCTGCCACTTTGGTAGGCGACCAAGCCAAGATCGGCACATCCGGCCCCCCTACCCCCTCGTGTGCGGAGCCCCTGACTAAGACCAAGAGTGCACAGGGCGGAGCCTCGATGACATCGGGGCCCCTCATTCAGAGGTTACCTGGCGTTTTCGAGCCCGCTGGCTTCAAACGCTTCCTCGTTATTCGCTCCACTGATGGCACCATGTTGTCCAAGGGCAACATGATCCATCAGAGGAGAGGATTAGCTAGTGCAATTGGTAGAGAGCCGAAGGTAACCCGTTTCTCGAAAGGGAGCCTTTTGGCGAATGTGTCGAACCCTCCGAGGCGGCCATGACTAGTGCCATTCCGAACACTTGACGGCACCCCGGTGAGTGTGACGCCGCACTCTACCATGAACTTTGTAAAAGGAGTAGTTTATGCGAGGGAACTCGTTGACTACTCCATAGAAGACATTACCCTAGAGCTGGCCGACCATGGGGCGGTCAAGGTCGAACGTGTGATGAGAAAACAGGGAGGGGCCTCGAGACCCACCCCTACACTCTTCGTCACGTTCGACTGTGACAAGCTCCCTGAGTCGGTGCGTGCCGGTTGGTACCGCTACCGCGTGAAGGCATTCGTGCCACTGCCGCGGCGGTGCTATTACTGTCACCGCTTCGGCCACACGAATCGATCATGTAGACGTGCAAAATCGGGGTCACCCGAAGTCTGTGTAAATTGCTCCAAGGTCGCACACGATAAGTCCAAATCGTGTGTGGCCAAGTGTGTCAATTGCGGAGAGCCGCACCCTGCTTCTTCGAAGCAATGTGGTGCATATCTCCTTGAGAAAGAAATCCTGGCCGTTCAGGCCCAGGATCGACTCTCATTCCGCGAGGCTAAGGACTTGGTCCTGGCGCGCTCGGCTCTGCCTGGGACGTCATATGCCTCAATAGTTAGAAAAGCACCCTCTGCTCCTGGCCCATCCAGGCCAACGAGCACGGTTGTTTCCGCGCCCATTCGGAGCCCTTCTGCGGGCTCTACTACACCCGGGCGCTCCCCTGGTAGAGCTGGCGGCAAAAAGGGTTCACACCCAGCCCCGGCTAATACCAGGGCTCCCCCCTCTCCCCCCAGCGTGACCGTTTCCCGTAAGGCGAAACGGCCACGCGCCTCCACCGAGTCGTTAGACTCACAGGAGGCAACACCCCTGAAGATGGTCGCTAGGCCATCTTCCGGGGTTCCTAAAGCTGTTCCCCGAAAGGAGGACAGCAACAAAGGAGCTTCGGCCCCTTCGCCCACGCCCCGAGGTGAAGCGAGTGGCTCGGAGACGGTGGTTCCTCGAAAAGAGGGCCCCCCGCCTCCCAAGCCGCAACGCCCGCCTAAGGTTTCGAGGCGGAGGGAGGAAAAGACTCGCATGGCGAGCCCAACCTCCCCCAATAAGTCCTCGAAGGCGACAGCGCCTTCAGCGCTTTGTCCGGCCAACAGCGCCCGGGGTTCTGCCCCCGGGAAGCGTACGGCCATTCCCGTGAGGGTCTTCAATTCGAGGAGGGCCCCCGCGTCTCCTCCGAGCTAGGCCTGGAGGGCATATTCCTTCAATGGAATTGCCGTGGACTCCGGGCCAACTGGGAGGAGCTGCGGAGGCTCGTCTCGTCCCGTTCCCCGTTAGCTATTTTTTTGCAGGAGACCATGCTAGGCGCGTGCCCGCTGCCTGCCCTCCCGGGGTATAAGGGTCTTGCGACCCCACCACCGCGGGATGGCCGGGCTGGGGGATGCGCGGTTTACACCCGGCATGATGTCTCCGTTCTTCCTTTCTCTTTAGATACCTCCTTTCAGGCAGTGGCTGTGCAGCTGCACCTGGATAGGAGGTATACTATCATTTCTGCGTACATTCCACCGTCAACTGACTTCGACGCGGGGGACTTCCGCCGCGTCGTGGCACGGTTGCCGAGGCCCTATCTCTTGCTTGGAGATCTGAACGGCAGGCATCCTCTCTGGGGAGATTACTCCATAAATCCCAGGGGACAAGTCCTTGCCGATCTGATCGAAGAGCTTGAGATGGGTGTCCTAAACGTGGATGAGTTTACGCATCACTGTCCGAGAACCGCTTCATTTTCTTGCCTTGACCTATCTTTGTGCTCTTCGGATGCACAGCCTGATTTTGATTGGGGGGTGGTCGATGACCTCCATGGTAGTGATCACTTTCCCATTCAAATATCCTTTTCAGGGCAACTGCCGCCTGAGAGACCACCTCGGTGGTGATTGGCGCGGGCGCGGTGGCCTGCATTTCAGGAAATGACTGAATTCTCTATCTCAGTCGAGGAGTTTAGGTCGGTAGATGAGGCCGTTGAGTTCTTCTCCGGCAACCTCATCGCCGTAGGCCTGACTACTATTCCTAGGACGTCTGGCCGTTTTGCACGCCGACCACTCCCATGGTGGTCGGCCGAGTGTGAGACGGCCCTCAAGCAGAAGCGTTATGCCTACATGCGCTATAAGCGCCGCCCGAACGATTTCACTGTCGCTGAATTTCGTCGGGCTAGGGCTAGGTTCCGGTATATTTCGAAGCACGCCCGCCGCTCTTCTTGGCGGGCATACGTGTCTTCACTTAACGGGAAGACCCCTTTAGCTGAGGTGTGGAAGCGAGTCAAAAGGATTCGGGGCAAGTTCTCGCAGAACCCCCCTCCCGTTCTCCAGGAGAATGGGACCGCAATCTCGGACCCCGCGTCCGTGGCGTAATCCTTAGCGACCGCTTTTTCCGCATTCTCTAGCCGTGATGCTGCTCCGCCAGCATTCAATGCACGTCGTGATGTCGCGGAAGGCCGCCGGCTGGAGTTTACCTCCAGAGGCGGAGAACCCTTCAACGACAAGTTTACTTTGAGTGAGTTGCGTTCCGCTCTCGCTTCGTGCGCGGACACCGCCCATGTTCCGGACGATGTCCCGTACGCCATGCTTCGACACCTGGGTGAGCGAGGCATGGCCTTTCTGTTAGATTTGTTCAACAGGATCTGGGTGGAAGGTCTTCTCCCAGACTTCTGGCGAATCGCTACTGTGCTCGCCTTTCGCAAGCCGGGGAGAGATCACTCTACTCCGACCGGTTTCCGCCCAATCTCTCCTCTCCGACCGGTTTCCGCCCAATCTCTCTAACCTCTTGCGTGTGCAAGTTGATGGAGAAATTGGTAAATGTTAGATTAGCCTATTTCCTGGACAGCGGAGGCCATCTGTCTTCTGCACAGTGCGGCTTCCGTAAGTTCCACTCCACGTCGGATGCTCTGCTCCGACTGGAAAGTGCCGTCTGCGAGGCTTTCCTTCGTAGACAGCACTACGCCACGGTGTTTTTTGATCTGGAGAAGGCCTATGATACCGCATGGCGATACGGTATCATGGAGACTCTCCACACCATGGGGGCGAGGGGACGCCTCCCAATTTTTATATCTGAATTTTTGCGAGATCGTCGATTCCGCGTACGGGTGGGGGGAGCCCTCTCCGGCCCAAAGGAGCAGGAAGAGGGTGTCCCACAGGGAAGTGTCCTCAGTGTCACACTCTTTGCCCTGAGCATCAACGGCATCACCTCGGTGCTGCCGGAAGATGTTCTCGCTACGCTCTACGTGGACGACCTTTCGATCTCTTTTGGCGCGGCCCAGATGCCAACTCTGGAGCGTCGACTCCAACAGGCATTGAACCGCGTCTCTCGCTATGCCGAAGCGCACAGGTTTCGGTTTTCTTTGGCCAAGACTAAGGTGGTGCACTTCTGCCGCCATCCACGGCTTCACCCCGACCCAGATTTGTTTCTTAATGGGGTGCGCCTGGATGTGGTTGAGTCGCACCGTTTCCTTGGTCTTGTATTCGACCCACGCCTCACCTGGGAGGCTCATATTCGCAGCCTTAGGGTCTCTTGTACCCGCGCCATGGACATTCTCCATTCCGTGACGTTCAGCGCTTGGGGCGCTGATAGGGCTACCGCCTTACTTTTTTATCGATCCTTTGTTCGCTCGAAGCTCGACTACGGATGCGAGTTTTATGCATCCGCAGCCGAGCGTTTATTGCGGAAGGTGGATTCGATCCACCACACCGGCCTTCGCCTCGCGACCGGTGCCTTCCGCACTTCCCCCATTGAGAGCCTGTTGGTCGATGCTGGGGAGATGCCACTCGCTCTGCGCCGCGTGCAGTGCATCACTCGCCTGTACGCGCGAGCCCGGCGCCTCCCTCAGTCGCCAACAGCTCTCACTGCATCCGCAGCTGATCTCGATGGTGCCTATGCCGCCGAGAGACGCCAGTCATACCCTAAGCCCTTTGGGTTTAGGGCCAGGAAACTCCTTCGAGAGGTAGATATAGCTCTCGGGCCAGTGGCGCCCATGGTTCTGCCCAGGACGCCACCCTGGAGGGTACCACATTTGGCTATTTGTCGCCACGCCTCTGCTCCCAAAGCTTGTACTGCGCCGGGAGTATTGCGTTCGACCTTTTTGGAGCACACATCGTGTCACGCTGGTACCGTGCCAGTGTATACGGATGGCTCCAAGTCCCAAGAGGGGGTCGGCTTCCACGCCGTATCCCCTCTGTTTGAAGTCAGCGGGGCTCTACCGGGCGCTGCGTCTGTCTTCACGGCCGAGCTGGTGGCAATACACCACTCGGTACGGGAGATTACGCGACGTGCCCGGTTCGGAGACCGGATTGTGATCTATAGCGACTCACAAAGCGCCCTGAGTGCTCTCGGGGCATTGGAATCTCCGCATCCCCTGGTTCGCGATATCCGTGACGCCACGGTTTTGGCGAGCCGGGCAGATGTCGAGATTATCTTCTGCTGGGTTCCTAGACATGTAGGAATTGCGGGGAATGAGCGCGCCAAAGAGTCCGCGAGGACTCTGCGACCGGACCAGCGTTTCGCTCTTCCTCACACCGACTACATGGCAGGAATACGGGCAGCTCTTCGGACTGCTTGGCAAAGAAGATGGGAGACGGTCGAGGGGAACTTAAAGTTGCGTGCCATTGCGCCGCGACTGTTCCCATGGACCTATCCCTCAATGCCGCGGCGGCTTCAGGTTGCTTTCTGTCGTCTCCGAATCGGACACACTCGTGTGACGCATCGCTATCTGATGGAGCGCTCGCCTGCGCCCTATTGCAACGACTGCGTCGTCCCCCAGACTGTTCGGCACATTCTTGTCGAATGTCCCAGTCTGGGTGATCTTCACGCACGATACCTGTCCCAGTACCGGGATGGGCGGGGTCGCTACCGCCTGTCCCTTGTGCTTGGGACAGATTCGTGCACACTGACTTGTGGACTTGTTGACTTCTTGGGGGAGGCCGGCCTTCTCCCTATTATTTAAGCAAGGTTTGTTTGTTTGTTTTTGTTGTTTTTTTGCATTTGTTTTGTTTTTTGTTTGTTTTTTTTTTTCTTTAGTTGCACGCTCCTGCGCCGGGGGGACCTCTCCCCGACGCACCAGCTTGCTTCCTTTCCCCCTTTTGGGGTGTTGTTTTTTTTTTCTCTTTAATTTCATTTTAAAGTATCCTAGAACTAGGCCAGTTTTAATACGGCGACTAATGCCCAAGTAGGCAGTCGCCAGATGAGCTCTTTAAAAAAAAAAAAAAAAAAAAAAATCCCCTATCCTTTGTAACCTGTTTATGGAACATTTTGAAACCTCCCTCCCTACCTATGACTATTAAACCCAACACAAGTTTTGTATACTATAGGTATGTAGACGATGTGATTTCCACATGGTCATTAAACCAAATAGACTTGATAATTTTTTTTTAACAAGCTTAATAACTCATGATGTCCCACTATAAAATTCAAAAGTTGAAGAGGGGAAATAACAATTACTTACCTTTTATGTATGTAAAAGTCTTAAGAATTAATAATAAACCATTTTTACCCTGTACCCTAAACCTACTAATTCTAATTCATATATTCACTTTATTTCATATGACCCCGTAAGGGGTGCGGCGATTTGCCATCCTGGCCGCCGTGCTCCTGGGACTCAGCACCCTGTCCCGCCCCAGCTTAGCCTCTCTTCCTTCCTTCAAAACACTTGTTTCCTCGCTTTTCATACAACCTCTCCCACAACTTTCTCTGGACAGCCTCTAATTTCACAGGGTAGATGCTGACCTTCCTCTCAGCCAACCGTCCCGCATCGGGGCTGAGGGAGTGGGGGACAATTTTCCCTAACCCCTGAGCTCTGGTCTAGGGTGGCTGGTTTTTAACAACTTGCTTCATCCCCACCCATACCTTCCTCACATCCCTTTTCCTCTCCTCTTCACAATTTATATATTTTACGCTCTGCCTGGGACGTCATATGCCTCAATAGTTAGAAAGGCACCCTCTGCTCCTGGCCCATCCAGGTCAACGAGCACGGTTGTTTCTGCGCCCATTCAGAGCCCTTCTGCGGGCTCTACCCAACCTGGGCGCTCCCCTGGTAAAGCTGGCGGCAAAAAGGGTTCATACCCAGCCCCGGCTAAAACCAGGGCTCCCCCCTCTTTCCCCAGCATGACCGTTTCCCGCAAGGCGAAACGGCCAGGCGCCTCCACCGAGTCGTTAGACTCACAGGAGGCAACACCCCCTGAAGATGGTCGCTAGGCCATCTTCAGGGGTTCCTAAAGCTGTCCCCCGAAAGGAGGACAGCAACAAAGGAGCTTCGGCTCCTTCACCCACACCCTGAGGTGGAGCGAGTGGCTCGGAGACGGTGGTTCCTCGAAAAGAGGGCCCCCCGCCTCCGAAGCCGCAATGCCCGCCTAAGGTTTCGAGGAGGAGCGAGGAAAAGACTTGCATGGCGAGCCCAACCTCCCCTAATAAGTCCTCGAAGGCGACAGCGCTTTCAGTGCTTTGTCCGGCCAACAGCTCCCGGGGTTCTTCCCCCGGGAAGCGTACGGCCATTCCCGTGAGGGTCTTCAGTTCGAGGAGGGCCCCCGCGTCTCCTCCGAGCTAGGCCTGGAAGGCATATTCCTTCAATGGAATTGCCGTGGACTCCGGGCCAACTGGGAGGAGCTGCGGAGGCTCGTCTCATCCCCCTCCCGGTTAGCTATCTTTTTGCAGGAGACCATGCTAGGCGCGTGCCCCCTGCCCAACCTCCAGGGGGACAAGGATCTTGCGACCATACCACCGCGGGATAGCCGGGCTGGGGGATGCGTGGTTTACACCCGGCATGATGTCTCGGTTCTTCCTTTCTCTTTAGATACCTCCTTTCAGGCAGTGGCTGTGCAGCTGCACCTGGATAGGAGGTATACTATCATTTCTGCATACATTCCACCGTCAGCTGACATCGACGCGTCGTGGCACAGTTGCCGAGGCCCTATCTCTTGCTTGGAGATCTGAACGGCAGGCATCCTCTCTGGGGAGATTACTCCATAAATCCCAGGGGACAAGTCCTTGCCGATCTGATCGAAGAGCTTGAGATGGGTGTCCTAAACGTGGATGAGTTTACGCATCACTGTCCGAGAACCGCTTCATTTTCTTGCCTCGACCTATCCGTGTGCTCTTCGGATGCACAGCCTGATTTTGATTGGGAGGTGGTTGATGACCTCCATGGTAGTGATCACTTTCCCATTCAAATATCATTTTCAGGGCAACTGCCGCCTGAGAGACCACCTCGGTGGTGCTTGGCGCGGGCGCGGTGGCCTGCATTTCAGGAAATGACTGAATTCTCTCTCTCAGTCGAGGAGTTTAGGTCGGTAGATGAGGCAGTTGAGTTCTTCTCCGGCAACCTCATCGCCGTGGGCCTGACTACTATTCCTAGGACGTCTGGCCGTTTTGCACGCCGACTACTCCCATGGTGGTCGGCCGAGTGTGAGACGGCCCTCAAACAGAAGCGTTATGCCTACATGCGCTATAAGCGCCGCCCGAACGATTTCACTGTCGCTGAATTTCGTCGGGCTAGGGCTACGTTCCGGTATATTTCGAAGCACGCCCGCCGCTCTTCTTGGCGGGCATACGTGTCTTCACTTAACGGGAAGACCCCTTTAGCTGAGGTGTGGAGGCGAGTCAAAAGGATTCGGGGCAAGTTCTCGCATGACCCCCCTCCCGTTCTCCAAGAGAATGGGACCGCAATCTCGGACCCCGCGTCCGTGGCGGAATCCTTAGCGACCGCTTTTTCCGCATTCTCTAGCCGTGATGTTGCGGAAGGCTGCGTACTGGACTTTACCTCCAGAGGCAGAGAACCCTTCAACGACAAGTTAACTCTGAGTGAGTTGCGCTCCGCTCTCGCTTCGTGCGCGGACACCGCCCATGGTCCGGACGATGTCCCGTGCGCCATGCTTCGACACCTGGGTGAGCGAGGCATGGCCTTTCTGTTAGATTTGTTCAACAGGATCTGGGTGGAAGGTCTTCTCCCAGACTCCTGGCGGATCGCTACTGTGCTCGCCTTTCGCAAGCCGGGGAGAGATCACTCTACTCCGACCAGTTTCCGCCCAATCTCTCTAACCTCTTGCGTGTGCAAGTTGATGGAGAAATTGGTAAATGTTAGATTAGCCTATTTCCTGGACAGCGGAGGCCATCTGTCTTCTTCACAGTGCGGCTTCCGTAAGTTCCACTCCACGTCGGATGCTCTGCTCCGACTGGAAAATGCCGTCTGCGAGGCTTTCCTTCGTAGACAGCACTACGCCACGGTGTTTTTCGATCTGGAGAAGGCCTATGATACCGCATGGAGACTCTCCACACGATGGGGGCGAGGGGACGCCTCCCAATGTTTATATCTGAATTTTTGCGAGATCGTCGATTCCGCGTACGGGTGGGGGGAGCCCTCTCCGGCCCAAAGGAGCAGGAAGAGGGTATCCCGCAGGGAAGTGTCCTCAGTGTCACACTCTTTGCCCTGAGCATCAACAGCATCACCTCGGTGCTGCCGGAAGATGTTCTCGCTACGCTCTACGTGGACGACCTTTCGATCTCTTTTGGCGCGGCCCAGATGCCAACTCTGGAGCGTCGACTCCAACAGGCATTGAACCGCGTCTCTCGCTATGCCGAAGCGCACAGGTTTCGGTTTTCTTTGGCCAAGACTAAGGTGGTGCACTTCTGCCGCCATCCACGGCTTCACCCCGACCCAGATTTGTTTCTTAATGGGGTGCGCTTGGATGTGGTTGAGTCGTACCGTTTCCTTAGTCTTGTATTCGACCGACGCCTCACCTGGGAGGCTCAAATTCGCAGCCTTAGGGTCTCCTGTACCCGCGCCATGGACATTCTCCGTTCCGTGACGTTCAGCGCTTGGGGCGCTGATAGGACTACTGCCCTACTTTTTTATCGATCCTTTGTTCGTTCGAAGCTCGACTACGGATGCGAGTTTTATGCATCCGCAGCCGAGCGTTTATTGCGGAAGGTGGATTCGATCCACCACACCGGCCTTCGCCTTGCGACCGGTGCCTTCCGCACTTCCCCCATTGAGAGCCTGTTGGTCGATTCTGGGGAGATGCCACTCGCTCTCTGCCGCGTGCAGTGCATCACCCGCCTGTACGCGCGAGCCCGGCGCCTCCCTCAGTCGCCAACATCTCTCACTGCTTCTGCAGCTGATCTCGATGGTGCCTATGCCGCCGAGAGACGCCGGTCACACCCTAAGCCCTCCGGGTTTAGGGCCACGAAACTCCGAGAGGTAGATATAGCTCTCGGACCGGTGGCGCCCCTGGTTCTGCCCAGGAGGCCACCCTGGAGGCTACCACATTTGGCTATTTGTCGCCACGCCTCTGCTCCCAAAGCTTGTACGGCGCCGGGAGTATTGCGTTCGACCTTTTTGGAGCACACCTCGTGTCACGCTGGAACCGTGCCAGTGTATACGGATGGCTCCAAGTCCCAAGAGGGGGTCGGCTTCCACGCCGTATCCCCCCCCTGTTTGAAGTCAGCGGGGCTCTACCAGGCGCTGCGTCTGTCTTCACGGCCGAGCTGGTGGCAATACACCACTCGGTACGGGAGATTACGCGACGTGCCCGGTTCGGAGACCGGATTGTGATCTATAGCGACTCACAAAGTGCCCTGAGTGCTCTCGGGGCATTGGAATCTCCGCATCCCCTGGTTCGCGATATCCGTGACGCCACGGTTTTGGCGAGACGAGTGGATGTCGAGATTATCTTCTGCTGGGTTCCTGGACATGTAGGAATTGCGGGGAATGAGCGCGCCGATGAGGGCGCCAAAGAGTCCGCGAGGACTCTGCGACCGGACCAGCGTTTCGCTCTTCCTCACACCGACTACATGGCAGGAATATGGGCAGCTCTTCGGACTGCTTGGCAAAGAAGATGGGAGACGGTCGAAGGGAACTTAAAGTTGCGTGCCATTGCGCCGCGACTGTTCCTATGGACCTATCTCCCAATGCCGTGGCGGCTTCAGGTTGCTTTCTGTCGTCTCCGAATCGGACACACTCGTGTGACGCATCGCTATTTGATGGAGCGCTCGCCTGCGCCCTATTGCAACGACTGCATAGTCCCCCAGACTGTTCAGCACATTCTTGTCGAATGTCCCAGTCTGGGTGATCTTCGCGCACGATACCTGTCCCGGTACCGGGATGGGCGGGGTCGCTACCGCCTGTCCCTTGTACTCAGGACGAGTGTGTGCACATTGACTGGTGGACTTGTTGACTTTTGGGGGGAGGCTGGCCTTCTCCCTTTCATTTAACCAGGTTTGTTGTTTTTGTTTTGTTATTGTTATTTCTTTTTATTGTTGTTTCCTGTTCAATTTTTTAAAGTAGCTTAAAACTAGGATGTTTGTTTACAGCGACTTATGCCTAAGTCGGCAGTCGCCAGATAGCCCCTTAAATAAAAAAAGAAGAAAAAAGTTGTCCTCCGGCAACCTTATCGCTGCGGGCCTGACTTCTATTCCCAGAATGTTATGCCTACATGTGCTATAAGTGCCGTCCTAATGATTTCACTGTTGGTGAATTTTATTGGGCTAGGGCTAGGTTCCAGTATATTTCAAAGCACACCTGCCACTCTTCTTGGCGGGCATACGTGTCTTCACTTAACGGTAGACCCCTCTAGCAGAGGTGTGGAAGTGAGTCAAAAGGATTGGGTGGCAAGTTCTCCAGGAGAACGGGACCGCAATCTCGGACCTAGCATCTATGGCGGAATCCTTCATGACCACTTTCTCCACATTCTCTAGGCAGGATGCTGCTCCGCCAGCATTCAATACACATCGTGATGTTGCGGAAGGCTGCGTACTGGACTTTACCTCCAGAGGCAGAGAACCCTTCAACGACAAGTTAACTCTGAGTGAGTTGCGCTCCACTTTTGCTTCGTGCGCAGACATCCCTCATGGTCCGGACGATGTCCTGTCGAACAAATCCTGTTAGATTTGTTCAACAGGATCTGGTTGGAGGGTCTCCTCCTGGATTCCTGGCAAATTGCTACTGTGCTGGCCTTGTGCAAACTGGGGAGAGATCACTCTACTCTGGCCGGTTTCTGCCCAATCTCTCTAACCTTTTGCGTGTGCAAGTTGATGGAAAAATTGGTAAATGTTAGATTAGTCTTTTTTTCTGGACAGCAGAGGCCATCTGTCTTCTGCATAGTGTGGCTTCCGCAAGTTCCACTCCATGTCAGATGCTCTTCTCCAACTGGAAAATGCCACCTGCGAGGCCTTCTTTCATAGACAGCACTACACCATGGTGTTTTTCGATCTGGACAAGTCCTATGATGTCGCATGCTGATATTGTATTATGGAGACTCCACATGATGGGGACGCCTCCCAATCTTTATATCTGAGCCCTCTCTGGCCCAATGGAGCAGGAAGAGGGTGTCCCGCAGGGAAGTGTCCTCAGCGTCACACTCTTTACCCTGAACATCAACGGCATCATCTCTGTGCTCCTGGAAAATGTTTTCCCTACACTCTACCTGGATGACCTTTCAATCTCTTTTGGCGCGAACTAGATGCCAACTCTTGAGCATCGACTCTAACAGGCATTTAACCGCGTCTCTCGCTATGCCGAAGCGCACAGTTTTCGATTTTCCTTGGCCAAGACTAAGGTGGTGCACTTTTGCTGCCATCCACAGCTCCACCTTGACCCAGATTTGTTTCTTAATGGGGTAGGCCTGGAAGTGGATGAATTGCACCTTGCCTTAGTCTTGTATTTGACCAACGCCTCACCTGGTAGGCTCATATTCGCAGCCTTAGGGTCTCTTGTACCCGTGTTATGGATATTCTCCGTTCCATGACATTCAGCCAAGTGTATATTGCAGAAGGTGGACTCGATCTACCACACCAGCCTTCTGGCAACCGGTGCCTTCCGCACTTTCCCCATTAGGAGACTACTTGTCGATGCTGGGGAAATGCCACTCGCTCTGCGTAGTACACAGTGCATTATTCGCCTGTACATGTGAGCCTGGTGCCTCCCTCAGTCGCGAACAGCTCTCACTGCATCAGCAGCTGATTCCGACGGTGCCTATGCCGCCGAGAGACGCCAGTCATACCCTAATCCCTTTGGGTTTAGGGCTAGGAAACACTTTTGAGAGCTAGGTATAGCTCTCGGGCCTGTGGTGCCCCTGGTTCTGCCCAGTACGCCACCCTGGAGGGTACCACATTTGGCTATTTGTCGCCACGCCTCTGCTTCCAAAGCTTCTACAGCACTGGCAGTATTGCGTTTGACCTTTTGGAGCACATTACGAGTCACGCTGAAACCGTGCCAGTGTATATGGATGGCTCCAAGTCCGAAGAGAGAGGTCAGTTTCCATGCTGTATCTCCTCTGTTTAAACTCAGCGGGCCTGCCTTTGTCTTTACAGGCGACCTGGTGGCAATACACCACTCAGTACCTGGGATTACATGATGTGCCCAGTTCAGGAACTGGATTGTGATCTATTTGGACTCACAAGGCACCCTGAGTGCTCTCGGGGCATTGGAATCTCTGCATTCCCTGGTTTGCGATATGCACGACATCACAGTTTTAGCAAGCCGGGCGGATGTCAAGATTATCATCTGCTAGGTTCCTGAACATGTAGGAATTGTTGGGAATGAGCCTGCTGATGAGGGCCCTAAAGAGTCCTTGAGGATTTGGTGACTGGACCAGCGTTTCACTCTTTCTCACACCTACTACATGCTAGGTTGCACATTCCTGTGCTGAGGGGGAGGAGAACCTCCCACTGACACCGGAGTTTGCTTCCTGTTTGTTGCCATTTTCCCCCTTTTTTATTGTTGTGGTTGATGTTTTTTGCATATTCTTATTTTAAAGTATCCTAGTACTAGGTTGTCGCGAGTATGATGACTTATGTCCAAGTAGGTAGTCACCAGATGGGCTCCTAATTTTTTTTTTAATCTATATGTTATCATGAATGTTCAATATAGGTAAAATGAAGTTTAATACATATCCTTTATTAACACAACACAACAGGGAAGAAAATGAAAATAAGAACCTTCAGAGTGGTAATTAATCTCATTTTAAAATTCACTAATACAAAAAGTATAGAGATAAATCATGTACAATCTCATAATCTATAGCAAAGAATTAATAATAAAAAGAGTAATAAATTGTAGTTATAAGCTTTGCTATCAAAAAGCTAAGGCAGAAAAGGAAAGAGAGACATGTAATAAAAATACAAATCTAACTTTTACTGTTTTGACTACAATGGAGAGCTAAACACATGTGCTTTGTTTTTCTTCATTTTCATGAAAATATACTACCAAATTCTTCCATCCTAGTGTGCAGCATTTTTAGATGCTTTTTGGTATACTTTCTAGGAATACCTTAGTTTTTAGTATGGTGTTATTTACTAACAGTATTTATTTTTACTAGAAATGTTTTTAGTTTTCCATATTATTACAATGCTTTTAATTATTCAATAAAGGTATTATCATTTAATATGAATTTTTAATAAATATCGCATTATAAATTTTGTGATACTTTCATAAAAATATCACATATTTTGAATAGTGTCTCTAAAGCCTGGCGATGGTGCAACAGAAAATTCCAAATGTTGTCACTGCTATTTGGTGACAAAACTCGAGCTACAACAGCCATATTACTGCTATTGTGTTTCATTGCAGTCAGTGTTAAATGTGCCTTATTTCTGTATGAATAAAGAAATAGCTTATTTTCTTTTCTAGCTGACTACTGGGTCCATGTTGCAACTGACTACAAGGAAGCCATTATTGATATTATAAAAGATAGTAAAGCTCATCCTATTAAAGCATCTATTTATCTGGCAGGTGAGACAAAATTACAAAGCATAATTTATATTTTGTTTATATTCAGTTTTTGTTGGTTGATAAAACTTTTGTGTATAAAGTAGTTACATTAAAGTGTAAAATTAAAATGTCATTTTGCTTCCTTCCAAAGACCCATTCAGATTTACTAAAATTGTAGGATTTAAAGGCAAATTTTCAGTTGGATGGCAGAATTTACACACATAGCCACGAGGAATTAAGACGAGTCAGTGGGTTTTTATAGCTATAAATTCTATGACTACGTGAACCAGCTGAAAATCATTTTTAAATCATTTATTTTCAATGAATTTATCTGAATAATTCCTTTGAAGGAGGCAAAATGTTTTGAGGCTTGCTGAATATTTATTATAAGGTAAAAATTTAATTGTATAGTTCCCCATAAGGGGCACGGCGATTTGCCTTCCTGGCCGCCGTGCTTACAGGACTCAGCGCCTCGTCCGGCCCCAGCTTAATCTCTTCTCCTTTCAGACAGCCTGTATTTCGCCCCTACTTCCTCACTTCCCCTACAACCTCCCCCACAACTTTCTCTGGTCGGCCTCTATTTTCACAGGGTAGATGCTGATCTTCTCAGCCAACTATCCCGGATTAGGGTTGAGGGGCTGGGGTACAATGTTCCCTAACCCCTGAGCTCCGGTTTGGGATGGTGGGTTTTTAACAACAACCTGCGTCATCTCTACCCATACCTTCCTCATATCCCCTTTCCTTCTCACTTCACACTCTTATCATTTTTACGCTGTGCCCAAGGTGGAGCCGCCATGCCTAAAGGCTGCCAGGTCACAGGTGGGAGGGGTGGCCTAAAATGGCAGCATCTGGCTCTGCCAGCCCCGTACGCACTCCTTGCAGAGCAGGCTACTGCATGGGGTGGTTAGCGTCTGCATCTTGTAAAAAAATAGGGGTCACCATGCTCACTGATGACAAAAACAAAAATCTCCCCTCAATTTCCCCTGATCCACTATTGGAGCCACCCTCAGGCAGCTCCACAGAAAAAAATGGAAGCCCCCCGCCTCCCTGTGCTCTTTCAGGGGACCCTCCAAATCTCTTTAACTGGAGAGGAGGCTTACTCCTCTCCTCCGCCTATGGGTATAGGGGACCCCCTCACCCCCCTTGTCTGGAGGTGCCTTCAGGTGCCTCCCTATTTCCAGCGGCTGCCAAGAAAGCCAGCAGGCAGCCCATAGTCGACTGCTCGCCATTAAAGTGGCTCAGTAGGGCAAACCCTATTAGGGGCGAGAGGGAAGACAGGCCCCATCGGTAGCTTCCCTCAAAAGACCTGCTGGCTTGAATATTGAACCTAGCGGGGGTCAAGGCCTGTGCCTCCCCATACTTGACTAGTGAAACTGCTGCCAATGGGACCTGGGAGGGTTGGGGGGGTCAAATGGAGTTCCTCCCCGAGATAGACATGGTTGTTGAGGCAACCCAGCCTCAGACGGTCCACCCCTATGCAAGGTCCTCCTCAAACGGCTTGGGTCTCCAAGGCAGTACAAGGAGGGGAGGGATCTCCTCCTCCAGCTGGTGCCCCTTCGACTGCCAGAACCTTCTCCATCTCGGAGAAAGACCTGCTAAGGCTGGTCCATCTGGCCTGGGGGCTTATGCCAGCAGAGGTGAGAAGCAGGTTCATTCCCCACATCTTGAAATAGACACCCTCTGCTTCTGGCCCCTTCAGGCATATGAATACAGTCGTTTCCACGCCCATTCATCACCTTTCTATGGGTTCTACCCACCCCTGGTAAAGTTGGCCGCACAAAGGGGCTAAAACCAGGGCTCCCCCTCCATTCCCCCAGCGTGACCCGGGGAAACACCTTCACGCCTCCACTGAGTCGTTGGTTCACAAGAGGCAACACAGCTGAAGTTGATTGCCTAGGCCATCTTCCAGGATTCCTAAAGCTAGCCCCCGCAAGGAGGACAGTGGTGAGATGGTGGACCCTCAAAAAGAGGGCCCCCTGCCTCCGAAGCCCGCCTAAGGTTTTGAGCCCCCCCCTCCCTATAGGGAGACTACTCTATTAATCCCTGGGGTCAAGTCCTTACCAAGCTTGAGATGGGTGTCCTAAATGTGGATGAGTTTACGCATCACACTGTCTGACAACCGCTTCATTTTCCTGCCTCGATCTATCTTTGTGCTCTTTGGATGCACAGCCCGGTTTTAATTGGGAGGTGGTCGATGACCTCCAATGTAGTGATTAAAATATCATTTCCTGGGCTGCTGCCGCCTGAGAGCCTGCCCCAGTGGTGCTTGGCGCAGGCGCGGTGGTCTGTATTTCAGGAAATGACTGAATTCTCTATCTCAGTCAAGGAGTTTAGGTCGATAGTTGAGGCCATTGAGTTCTTCTCAGGCAACCTCTTTGAATGGACCGTAAGGTCTCCTAGGGTACTTCCTTTCCTTGTTACTCCTTTTTACTATTCCTAGAAGGTCTGGCTGTTTTGCTCACCGACCACTCCTGTGGTGGTCAGCTGATTGTGAGGTGGCCCTCAAGCAGAAGCGCTATGCCTACAAGCGCCGCCCCAACGATTTCACTGTCAGTGAATTTTAGCGGGCTAGGGCTAGGTTCCAGTATATTTCGAAGCACGCCCGCCGCACTTCATGACGGGCATACGTGTCTTCACTTAACAGGAAGACCCCTCTAGCAGAGGTGTGTAAGCGAGTCAAAAGGATTTGGGGCAAGTTCTCGCAGGACCACCCCCTCCCGTTCTCCAGGAGAATGGGACCGCAATCTCGGACCCAGCGTCCGCCGAGAGACGCAAGTCATACCCTAAGCCCTCTAGGTTTAGGGTTAGGAAACTCCTTCTAGAGCTAGATATAGCTCTCGGGCCAGTGGCGCCCCTGGTTCTGCCCAGAATGCCATCCTGGAGGGTACCACAGTTGGCTATTTGTCGCCATGCCTCTGCTCTCAAAGCTTTTACAGTGCTGGGAGTATTGCGTTCGGCCTTTTTGCAGTGCATCTCGCGTCACACTGGAACCGTGTCAGTGTATACAGATGGCTCCAAGTCTGAATAGGGGGTCGGTTTCCACGCCGTATCCCCTCTGTTTGAAGTTAGCGGGGCTCGCCAGGCATTGCGTCTGTCTTT